>OZ008371.1:92128404-92728404 GCA_963931995.1 Phaonia tiefii | reverse complement strand
AAGACAGTCCCACCTTTAATTTTTTTCCAACCACAACACAAAGATCGATAACGTTCACCTTTTTTTTGTCCAAGAAAAACTAAAAACACTGACTTTTTGAGTGCCATCAAAAAGAACCTAAATATTTGTTAAAATATTATGGTAATGCAATTACTTTTTTTTTAAATTAATGCTGAAATACTATATTTTTCAAATATACTTACATAATATAGATACGACAAAAAGAAATTATGTTTCCAGCCCATTGAAATGGGATGAAAATCTAAGGCAGTTACTGCAGAATTTCGTTTAGGTGACTTTACCGCGTTATTTTGTACAAAAAAAATTTTTTTTAAAAAAATTGTATGATGGATTTCTCTTAATTAAACAATTCTCTACAAAACTGCATCATTACATTTTTGATATTTTACACTCGAAAAAGGTTATTTTTGCAGCCAAAATCCCACTGTGCGACGTTGAGCTTGCCTTTGCGGTGTTCAATTACGAAGTCGAACGACTGTAGGTGTAGGCTCCATCGAGCTAATCGCCCACTGAGATCACGGTGAGACATCAGCCATTTAAGGCTGCTGTGGTCCGTGATCACAGTGAAGGCCATCAACTCGATGAAGGGCCTAAACTTCTTTATTGCTAGAACCACCGCTAGGCATTCTCGCTCAGTGATTGTATAGTTCCGTTGGGTGGACGTAAGTTTGTGCGAAAAATAGGCTATCGGGTGTTCCTCATTATTGCCATCCCGTTGGAAAAGTACTGCGACAACTCCTAAGTCTGAGGCGTCACATTGTACAAAGAAGCGCCTTGAAAAGTCTGGGTGAACTAACACGGGGCTAGTCACCAAAGCGTCTTTCAACTGGTCAGAAGCGTTCTTGGCCTCCTCTGGGAATTCAAACAATTTACCCTTTTTCAGAGTATCAGAAATTGGGTATAAATTTCCGATACCAACCAGTGGCTCGTAAGAAGCTCCTCACCTGTTTAAGGGTTCTTGGATACTTATAATTAACAATGGATTCCACTTTCGCTGGATCGGGTTTAACTTGGCCGCCTCCGACAAGGTAGCCTAGATAGCGCAATTCTTTGAAGCAGAACTTCGATTTTTCCACATTAATCGTAAGACCTGCATCTTCTAGACAACGTGCGACTTGTCGCAACAAGGCCATATGTGTCTGAAAGTCTGGTGACACCACCAGAAGATCATCCAGGTAGACGAAGACGCGATCACGGAGAGCGGAAGGTATCACCCTATCCATTAAACGGCAAAGCCTTTGAGCTGCATTGCATAACCCAAAAGGCATTACCTTAAAATGGTAGAGTGGCCTTCCGGGTACCGTAAAAGCGGTCTTCTCCCAACTGAATGGATCTAATGGTATCTGCCAGAAAGCATCTTTCAGATCCACACTTGAAATGTAATAGGTATCCCCAAGTCTGCTGAGCAAACCCTCTTGGGGAAGTGGATAGGCATCCTTGACCGTCAAAGCATTGAGCTTGCGGGCGTCCAAGCACAACTTATTCTTGGGCCCCTTGCGGACTAAAGTCACGGGGTGGCTCCACGGACTCTCGCTGGGCTCAATGACTCCTAGGTCAAGCATCCTATCCACCTCTGCATACAGAAGCATTTGTACAGCTGGAGAAATAGGGCATTAGTTTTTTGTTTCATGACTAATCATCAAATTCAACACAGATATGAACGAACACAGTAAACAAAAAAGTACAACAACAAAATACACTGAATTTAACAGATGGAGTCGTAAGAAAGCAAAATCAGTTGTTCTATTGCGCCAACCTTTACTAGTTCAGCTATGATCTGGTCGCTTATGTCAAATCTCTTGCCGAAGTTACTGTCGTTGAAAAATCAGAGACAGTTGCGAGGCAAGTGAGAGAAGTGTAAATGTGGTAGTAAAAATGTGTGAATGTATTGCTACTGTCGGAGCAAAACTGTCCCGTGTAAACGCCAGGTTAGTGAATATATTTGTTTTGATCGGGATTTTTTTCTATTACATTAATTTTTTCTTGTGTTTAATGTTTTTCAAGTGGTTGAAGTGTGAAGTTGACATGGGTTGAGAGAACAGCTACGAAGAGATTCTGATCACCCAGGCTTTGAGTACCTCTTAGTGAATATATTTGTTTTGATTGGGGTTTTCTATTACATCTATTTTTTCTTGTGTGTAATGATTTTTTCAAGTGGTTGAGGTGTGAAGTTGACATGGGTAGACAGTTCAGCTACTAAGAGTTTCTGTTCGCCCAGGCTTTGAGTACGCCTTAGTGAATATGTTTGGTTGGGGTTTTCTATCCGTCTCTCTGCCAATGTATTATATCTATGAACCCTTATTAATGTCAAGTGTTCGATGTGGCCGTGTGTACCATGTGGCTCGTTCGTTGAACACTTTACATACAAAGTATCCTAGTGTGGTTAGAAATATGATCATAGAAACACGAACACTAATTTTCCAATAAAATATGAAACGTTCCTCATCCGTTTGCCTAATGGTAGTGTAATAAACATTGTCAAGTGGGTTATGTCGATCGGACTGCTTCAGATCGACAAAATATGGTACGTTCCTTATAGCCATTACAAAATTGACTTATGTATAAATGTCTTCTAATTTCAACGAGAGTTTTTACCATTTAATGTATCGACAAATATAAATGCAATGTGAAGTGGGTTATGTCCGTCGTCCTGGTTCTAATCGGTGAAATACGGCATGTTCTTTAAAGACGTGGTTCGTTACGCATATGTATTGAAATATACTTCTTGGGTGGTATTAGATGTTTGTAGGAGTGTATTTATCCCTATGTATTCCTATTTGAACGACTGCTTACACATATGATATTTCTTAATATTACATTATCCCCGCCCACCAATGAGAAATGAAGGAATGTATGGAATTATTTGCAATAATCTTTGGTCGCTACTTTGGGGTTTGAAATCATCGTAAACACAACACAAACAAATCTTCTAAAACTGCTCACAACGGGAAAATGGAATTTAAAGGAGACGTAATTTTTTTGGAGACACAGGATGACATCCCAAACAACCAGATGGGATACTATAGTTTGGCAGAATTGGTGGAAGATGCAAATATCTACATTATAGATGATTCCGCACCCGCCACCTTTAGCGAGATCACGATAGAACAATCGCAACTTGCTGTTCTGGAACCGGACGATGGTGTGGACGACGGTGGTAGAGTAGAAGCAGAAGTCATAGTTGTAGATGACGGTAGCTTCGATTCTGACGGCTGTGAGCAAAATTTTTTCAACCTAACACAGGAAGCCGAAAGAATATGCGATTTGGACTCCGTATTATTCAAAAGTGTGGCTCAAGAAAATATAGATATAGTAAAGGCTGAGTTTGAAAGCTCGTACGACGATTATATTTTCAGAGACATCAATTTAGCCGATTTAGACGGAATAAATATAAAGGCAGAGTTTGAAAGCTCCCAGAATGATGAGTTATTTAAAAATTTAGATTTAAGTTTATATCAAAATAATTTAAATCATATAAAAGCGGAATTTAATAGTTCCCACAATGATGTAATATTTAGAAATATAAATATATAATGAAATACATATAAATATAAAATATATATTTTCTTCAAATTAAAAAAAAAACAAATGCATTTTTGGAGTTTCTTTAACTATTCATGTTGATTATGAGATTAATATAAAAACTAGAATTATTTGGGTGTAAAAAAGACATAAGTCTAAATTAGAAAGGGAAAGAGGATATTATGTATTAGAAAGAGATGTAGGAAAGTATATTATTGTTGAGGATAATGTAAGGAGTGATAGAAAAGTACAACAGTATAGAAAATCAACACATTTAGTATGACTTTTTAGAATATTTTTGATATAAATATTGAAATAATGTCATACAAGCTCAACAGTTTCCACCATGTCTTCAAACGCACACATTGTCTCATCCTTTAACTCACTAAATTTTAAAAAGATCCTTTACATTAAGGATATGGAGGAAAACCAGAATTTTGTCAGTGATGGTGCCTATCGGACAACTACCAAATATGGGGATGTCATTGTCCTGCAGTTGGGAGAAAGACTTTTATATCTTCCTAAGAGATTCAATACTTTGAATGATGGAGTGATTGAGAGTTTATCCAGCGGATCGTTCACTATTTCCAAGATTCCTTTGAAGGACGATGAAGACAAGTCCCTTTGTAAGCTGGAGATACATGAACATTTACCTCCAAATTCATTTTATCCATCTTACTCTGACTACTAATTTAATTATAGAGAATATAAATAAATGTGTAAATAATTTTATTGACAAACAACATGAGTGTTTTTTTTTTATATTTTCAAAAGTTTGAGGCAATGGGTACAAGGGACAAGGGACTCAGTTTTCGAATAAGTTTTCATTCAATAAGTAAAGCTAAATCTGACAAGATGTCTGAAATCGACCAGTTTTTGTTCGAGTTTGAAAATTTAATTTTTGAGGAACATTTAAAAATAATACAATCATTCAAACGAAGATATGTGGATGAGGATTCATGCAGCTGCATTCATGTAAATGAGGAGAAGAAATATATTGAAAAAATAATGGCAAAGTATATAAAACTAGGTAAACGGTTTAGTGCTCCCTACCCGACGATTCTTGAACGAAGCCCAAGCTCATTATTTATGAGTCGTGAGGAGAAAATACGTTCGGGATCCTACGATGTAGTTGGATAAATTTAAATGTATTAAATCGATTATATGTTAAATAAGACACATCAAGTTAAAAATCAAAAATTTTGTATTTCTTTCTTTATTTGAACTGATAGAGAAATTTTAAACATAGATGGCCACAGTTATACGTATTATATTGTTCTCTCTTATAGTTATATGTGATCTTTTTTCCTAAATAATTCAACACTTCGACGGGAGGTTGAAGATTTCCAAAACTGTCAAAATATTCAGCATCATTATTAATTTTCCTGTAAGCTACCCAATGTGATCCAGATCCTTTATATGTATCCAAATTAATGACTCCACATTCACTGCGATAAGCTTTTTTCGGTAGCTGATCTCTCATATAAACTCCTCTAAAATGTGATATATATTTTTTACCAAATAATTTGAGATCCACGTCGGTAAGAGGCCTTTCGGGTAGCCGTGACATTAGTTTTTTGTCACACTATTGGAGAATATACCATATCCTTTTTTATATGGTTTGAGGTAAAGGCCTTTTCCCATAGCAATAGCTTCCATTGCTTTATTGTGTCTAGCATGTTCTTCGAACTGTTGTTTCGCAGCTTTAGCAGAGTTCACCGCTCTTGCAATCGCTGAGCCACCAGAAGCTAATGTTCCCAATGCTCCAAGTGCAGTTAATATGGGTATTAGAGGTAGAAAGCCTCCAACTTTAGGTACATGAATAATTCTAGGGACAATGACTTGTGCTTTCTTTCCTCGAAATGATTCTTGAATAGCTTTTCGTGCAGTTTTGATGGCGCTATTAATATCTTGCGGTTTTTCATCTAATGGATTTATTCGTCTATCTCCTCTTTGCAATCGTTTCTCAAGCTTTGTTCCAGGTCCACAAAATTGATAACCAGGTAAATGAAGTTCTATTGGTAGTGAATTAAGTAAATTATTCACTAATCCTCTTCCATGAACGTTTCTTTTGGATGTAACTTTGTTTTTTGAGTACATAATCATTTTATAGTTTTTTTCTGAAAATGTGTTATTATGTTGTATTATATGAATGGTAATTTTTTAATATATATTCAATAGTAAAGATGCATTTAATAAAGCAACGTACTAATATTTGCGTGAGAAATTTAGATTTCACTCATAAAAATCAAAAGTATATGAGACATAGTTCTTTATTACCCAATTCTATACGAGCTTTAATAGTGGGTCCTTCAAATTGTGGAAAGACTAATGTTATGATCAGTTTAATCGAAAGTCCAAACGGATTAAAATTTGAAAACATTTATGTATACTCAAAGTCTTTATATCAACCAAAGTATGAATACTTGAAAACATTAATTTCATCTGGAAAGGGAATGGGATACTACACATTCTCCGACCATGAAGAAGTTATACCCCAGATACCGCCAAACCAAATTCAATAATGATATTCGATGATGTGGCATGTGAAAAGCAAATCAATATTCGATCATATTTTTGTATGGGACGACATAAGAATATTGATTCATTTTACTTATGTCAAACATATACACGTATCCCTAAACACCTTGTGCGGGATAATGCAAACATATTACTTATTTTTAAACAAGATGAGATGAATTTGAAACACATCTATAATGATCACGTTGGGAGTGATATGGGATTCAATAATTTTTATGACTTATGCCAAGAGTGTTGGAAGGACAAGTATGGATTTCTATTAATTAACAAAGATGATGAAATTCAATATGGACGTTATAGAAAAGGCTTTGACAGCTTCATTATTGTTTAGTTGTATTCTAACTTTCAATAATCGCATATCTAACCAAATTTAGCAGATCCATTCAGAAGCAGTTCAGTCCAAAGCGGTTCAACAGCAGTTCCATACCAGTTGAAAGCGGTTCAAAACTAGTTGAATACCAATTCAAAGCGGTTCCAACCCAAAGAAGAAAATTATGAAGCAAGAAAATTGTAAATTTACTACCTATAAGCAGAATAATGCAGACGCTGAAGAAGACGATGATGAGGAAGATGATGATGTAGTTAAAGGCGAAGAGGATGTTCACAATGATACATTTTATTCACAAGCAGATGATAATGATTTATCATATTTAGAAAGAAATGAAAAACTTGATAAAGTATATGGTCCTCATAAAGATAAAACTGGTACATGGAAACTTGGGAATGTTGACATAAAAGTAAATAATGATAAAATTATTATTGGGAATCAGAATTGGGCGGCCACACCAGGATTATATGAGCTCCTTTTTTATAAAAATCTGAAACATTATGACACATCAGAATTGGAAATATATAAAACGATACTATTAAATACAAATGCACACAAGAAAAATGTTGATCCTAATGGTCAACTTAAAGGAAACAGAGCTTATAAATATAAAAAGATAATCAAGAAACTGTTTAATATTACGCACACCGGTAAAGGATTAATGACGGTCAATCTTCAAAACCCTAACTATATATACTGGGATGACCCCAACGAAATTATAGAACGATTAAAGCTGTTGATGGCATCACAACATGCTGGCAATAACAACCACAATAAAGAAATAGTTTCAATTATTGAGGAACTCAAAGAAGCCAAAATTATAAAATAATATTGCGATATAAATATTATATTCATAATATGACTGTTGACAAATTCGGTCATTATTATAATCAGAAATATAACTCAGAAATATTAAAGAAAAATGTTTCAAAAATTTTGGGCATCTCTCTGGATCAAAGTTATAACATTAGCGTCCAGGATAAAAAAATGAAAAATTTGTCTCACCCGTCAGAAGGAACAGATGAGGTCAACAAAGACTATCTAAATTCAACCACTATCTAAAGTCAACCACGTCCAAGAGGTATTAAAAAGAGGTATCAGCAAGGAAGTCGTAAAAATCAGAGAATAAATAAAAGACTTAAATCAAAAAATTAATGACATTTATGATTTAATTGCCATCAATAAAATAATGGAAAAAAGAGCCATTGTGAAAGAACTTCATAAGCAAGCGCGAAAGAATTTCGTTCGACGGAGAGTTATAATGAAAGGATTTGATGATTTATGGCACGGGGATTTAGTGGAATTATTCATCTATAAACAACGGATACAGATATTTGCTCACAGTCATCGATACGTTTTCAAAATATGCTTGGGCTGAATCAACTAAAACCAAAAATGCCTCTGATGTTTCTAAAGCTTTTGAAAGAATATTAAGTTTGGGACGCCTACCAAAAAATTTACAAACCGATGATGGAAAAGAGTTTTTCAATAAGGACTTTAACAAATTGATGAAAAAATATTCGATTTATCATTACTCTACATATAGTGTAATGAAGGCGTCAATTGTAGAACGATTTAATCGAACTTTAAAGGGTATGATGTGGAAAGAGTTTAGCAATAATGGAACATATCACTGGATTGACATTTACAAAGATTTAATTAAAAGTTATAATAATAAAACCCATCGAACAATCAATATGGCTCCAACTAATGTAAATTTGTCTAATGAGAAAATATTGTTGAAAACAGTATACAATCACCTTAAATTTTTTAAACCATCTAGATTCCGTATTGGAGATAACGTACAAATTAGTGAATATAAAAATATTTTTGAAAAAGGATATACACCCAATTGGAGTACGGAGATATTTAAAATTAAATCTATACAAATCACAAACCCCGTTACATATTTATTGGAAGACTATCAAGGGAGTCCTATTAAAGGTGGATTTTATAAGGAAGAGATGCAACGTACACGTTGAAAAAGTATTGAAATTAAAAGGAGACAAAGCATTTGTAAAATGGTTGGGATTCTCGTCGCAACATAATTCATGGATAAATAAGAACGAAATATTGTGAGATCATTTAATATGAAATAAAATAAAATAAAATTAATAAAAACCAATTACGTTGTATTTTTTATTTCATTTGCTGTTTACTCTTTACAATGTCAATAACTTTAGCATTGAGCGGAAATTCCTCCATCTTGACAGCAAATTACTGCCCTCCAATAGATTTATCTGTTGATTAAGAATGTTGTCTTATTGATTTTCATTCATATAATTCAAAAACAAATTGTGATTATGATAATAACTTATTCCATACTGGAGATAAAGTGATTGAAATACCAATTGGTTCTTTCGAATTGCAAGACATTGTTGATTATATAACTAGCGTGTATAAATCTCATAATTTTAACAAATCTATTGAGATAGACGCTAACAATAACACATTACAAATTGAAATAATATCAACACATGATACAATACACTTCAATCGAGAACGTTCTATTGGACAACTATTTGGTTTCGATGGAGTTTTAGCACCAAATAGAAAGCATACATCAAACCTCCCCGTGAATATTTTAAAAGGCAATGCTTTACAAATTCAATGTAGTATTATAACAGGAGCATACATGAACAATTTACCAGCACATACACTTCATGAGTTTGCATTAGACGTTCCTCCGGGTATAAATTAGATGTAATACCAAGAAATCTTATTTATTTACCAGTAAATGTGAAGGAAGTAAGTTGTCTAACAATTTGGATTGTAGATCAGCACGGTCGCCTAATAAATTTCCTATTCAAGCCGTCAAACTAATAAGACCACGTTTAACAGAAGAGAATAAATTATTTTTACAATCACTAAACCTTCAATTAAATCGCGATGTCTGAAATATTAAACGTTAGAGAAAAACCAATTTTGGATGACACTATTATAAAAAAAGAATACCATAGTTACATACCCTATATTCAATCATTCAAAAATAATGATGAAATAAGGATAACACTACAAAATCAAGATTTGTATGTTCTTCCCTGTGAAAGCTACTTGTACATAGAAGGACATGTGAGAAACATAAGCGGTGAAGAATCTCCGAATGGTCGACTTAGAAATAATTGTGTAGCTTACATGTTTGATGAAATTCGCTATGAGATAAATGGTATCGAAATTGATCGAACCCGATACTTGGGTAATGCAACTACCATTAAGAATTATATCTCCTTAAACGAATTCGAAAGCAATAAGATGAGAAATGCTGGATGGAGTAATAATGGGGATTTAACCATGAATTCGTTTAATTTTTATATCCCCCTAAAGTTATTACTAGGATTTGCTGAAAATTTTAATAAAATTATATTGAATAGTGAACATGATTTAATTCTCCTAAGAAGTGCAAATGTTGCCAGCGCATATTATTCAACTGATGAAAAGGATAAACTACATCTAACAATTACAAATATTACTTGGAGAATACCACATGTACAACTATCTGACTCTAAAAAGATACAAATTATGAAAACTGTTAAGGATGGAATATCTTTACCAATAGCATTTCGTAGTTTGTCATTTCAACCCTACTTTTCAGGGTGGGATAAAACACATTTGAAATGTTAAGCTATCTACAAACAGAGAAAGACCACGATTTATTATTTTCGTATTTGAAAAAGAAACAAATAGCCTTAAACTTAAAAATTCTCAATAATAATTTAAACGTCAGTCCATGAAATTATTGTTATAAAATTCGATGTCTCTTATAAGCAAATCTAATTCTGAGTTGAGATTACCATTTTCCTCAATCTCAAAGTGATTCCATGCATATGTATTAATTCCATTACTTCTAATTTTACGTTTAGTATCTGTTGGACTTAGTGTAACCTTGTGAATTTTTTTTGTGAGAATATTATGTAATTTAGAAGTAAATGTATACATAGAATCACTTGAAATTTCCTTATTAAATAGACAATGCTTATAATTTTCTATTGTGTATTGCATTATAACACATTTTTTAACCCCCTTTGCTTTTTTTACCTCTTCGTCATTTTCTACGGTAAAGGAGTAGACTTTAGGACCTAACCCAACAAATTCTTTCATAATTTTTCCAGAATTTTCATCCTTCATCATACCTACAACTTTTTTATTCAACCGGGGGAAATTGAATATATTATTCTCTTCGATGTTATATCGAATTTAATATCCTGGTAAAAATCGTTTGTTGTTATGGAATAAATGGAAGAATCTGTGTCCATATAGTTTAACGTTAGATTGTCATTGAACTTAGGTTTCATATACCCGTAATGGAAATCATACATTTTCCATTTGGACATTTCGAGCACACAAAACCCTAAGTAGACCGGCTTATTGTACTTGGGCTTGGTTCTGTTCATCTGTATTGCCCATAAATTATCAGTACATTTTGATATGCTATGAAAGTTGGGTTTTGCAATCAAAGCCTCCGCTCCTAAATGGTTTTTATTTGTTGTCTCCCATTTGGTTACTAATTTCACATCCTTCCTATTGTCAATATTCTCCATTGTTTTGCCATAAACCGCATTGTTCAGGAGTTTAAAAAAATTTCTTTCAAAACTACTTTTAGGTACTGTCCTATGATGTGTGTTTAAATCAATATATGTTTTTAACCAAGGAGATTGTTTAAACGACAAAACACGATGAACTTTTTTTAAAATCAATCCATTTTCTATACACTGCTGTAATACTCTATAGTGTATTACATAATTACTTTTACTGGAAAGATCGGCAATAAGTTTTTTATGTTTTGTGTTCCCAACTATTTTATTTTCAGCACAAAATGGTAAATCATTATGTGCGTTATGTATATAGTTGGGATACTCCAAGTCAACCTCATATATGTATCCAATGGTTGCATCATAAGGAATAGTATTGACTTTAGGTAGGAGACTAATGTTTTCAACCCATTCAAAACCATCGTAGGGAAGACTTTCTGACATTCCCCAACCATAAAGACTATTGGCATCCATATAGATGAGGTATTCTGAAGGTTTAGAAGAATCAAAATCTCATATATTGTTGTTTTTTCTCATATATTTGTTGTTTGCCTTTGTGTACCTTTTACTACATTGAGTTAAACCTCCTCGGATACCCTTTTTAAAAAAGTTGTTCATATGAATATCAGTTAAGAGATTTAACTCAATTTTGGTCATTTTCAGCATTGCATCCCACGATAGTCCAGGAGCTGTGTAGTAATGGCTGGCATCTAAGTTGTAAATTTCTTTACAAATCATTCTGAAATTTTCAAAAACATCCGTGAGTAATAACACATCCGTTTTTAAATATATTTCCATATAATCTTGTAAAGTTTTACAATTAAATGTATTCCACACTTCTTGAGCATGAAGATAATCCTCTTGACAACATACCTTATTATATAACTTACTTTCAAATGCCTCTATTGGAGGAATCTGGGTTTCTTCTAATTTTTGAAAGCTATTGATATATTCATAGGGGAAAACTCCTTTCCTTTTCACAAGACTAAACTCATTTGAATTGGGGAAGTGTTTGCGAACAGAAACTAAATTATCTTCCGATAAATAGCTGGCTAAGGAGTCTAAACTCGCTGACATAAAGCGTAGTGTATCTAAGAATCTTAATTCGACCTTATGATCCTTATTATTTTTATATACATTTACTGTATGTGACAGCGATATATATAATTCCTTATTTAAAGGAATTACTTTAGAATCACCTTCAATAGCTAGCAAATCTTTTACAAACAAATGGCAATCGTATGAAGAAAAGTTGTGGAAGTAAATTGGAATAAACTTCGGTACTTGGTAATTTGAATTACAAGAATTGTGTGCCGGTCCTCTATACCTTCCTGACACACGACAGTGATCTCGAACGGTGCCTCGTTACCTAAACCTTTACCGCAAATATGACAAGAAGTCGCAATAGAAAATTGTTCTTCCTCTAAGGGGGTTAAAACACTCATATGCATTGTATTTTCTAAATATTGCTTATAAATTTCCCTACATTTTGCAACTAATGAATTAACGAAATGTTTTCCAACATTTACGTTCTGGTCACATGTTGTATAGATTTTAAACTTATCTAAACTACCATTAAAACTACACTTAATATTAAAACTATATCCGGAAGGCACATGTTTCTTCACGAATTTTCTATTAC
Organism: Phaonia tiefii; assembly: GCA_963931995.1. Taxonomy (NCBI): domain Eukaryota; kingdom Metazoa; phylum Arthropoda; class Insecta; order Diptera; family Muscidae; genus Phaonia; species Phaonia tiefii. Next base: position 92,715,821 of record OZ008371.1, on the reverse strand, counting down.
TAATACTACTTACATCTATGAGTACATCTTCTAGTACACATTCAAAATCGGCGTACACAGCAAACGGAATATCCATCTGCCGCCAGTAGCTTTCAAATTTTAGAATCGAGTCCTTTTCGGTTGGCATATAGGAGACAATTCTGCTGCACTCATTCTTATGGATCCTCATGAGGTCTTCCGAATGAGTATGGTGGAGGCACACACTACAAAAGTGAATTTTGCTTTTATGGGCTGATGTCTGTCTACGTAACAGCCTAAAGAAAATAAAACATTTATGAAACTAAATGTAACTCAATATTTTTTAAATATTATATAATTACCTTGATATATCCTTTACTAAAATATAGTGTGATCTACCACCATCTTCCAACAACAACAGGTTTATGTGTGTTCCCTTTTCTTCTTTAGTGATGTAATACGGTCCAATAACTTTCCGACTTTTATTGTCATAACCAAAGACATTTATGCTTATGCCTGCATTATATACCTCGAATGTTTTAACCTCTCTAACTTCGAGAGCAAATTTCATTTTGGCAAAGTTTAATGTTGTACCACATTCCAATATAATTTTTTCTAACGATATATTATTTATATTATAGGAATGTGGTTTGACTCATGACTCATGACTCATGACTCATTGTTCTTTGATTAAACGCAGCAATCAAACACCACTTAAAGCAATAAATATCATTATTTTTGACGTTGAGACACGCATTCCTATCAATAAATGGTTTTGGGGTCGGTATATATTGTGAACCTCTAATCAACGCACACTTATTTATATTTATGTCCAACCACTCAATTTTAAGAAGTGTCCATCCTGAGTCTCTCTCCTGGAATTCTGACATCTTCATTTTTATAAGATCTTTTTGATCCTTTATCACAGCATCAATGTCATCAGACATTATAAGTTGCACCATTTTAATAGTGTGGTATATAATTGTTAATATTAGATCAGTTTGGGAGAATTTTATGTATTCTACCGCAAGTTCCATATTAAACTTTAAAACTTTATGCATAGCCAGAGCATCATTTATCAGTTTTTTAATGGAATTGGAGTCATTTGAGAGGAATTCATCAAGGTTTGTAAAGTTACTCCGTGCTGAGTATCTATACTGTGTAATACGATTATTAGAACCACTTGTAAGTACTTCGATGTTTTCGTTAATCGATTTTGCGGTGTTATTTTTGTGTGAGTTTGTCTGACAATGTCTGAACCAAGTCCTAGATTCTATATTAACTTTGCAGTCTTCACAAAATACTTTTGGGATATCAGGTTTGGAAACCCTCTCTTCAACATTAGGTAATGTATACGGACGCATACGTCGTTGCTGATATCTCGATGCTGATGATAATGGAGTACTCGAAGTACTTACGTGTTTAACAGATTTCAATGTTGTTGGTAGCGAGAGTTCAGGTTGGAACCACTGTTGTTGTTGGTTTGGGTGTAGGAAAGAATTAGCTTGCTGTTGGTGACCGTAATAATTAGTTTGATGTTTCTCTAGCAATTGTTGGTGTCCGAAATAGTTAGTTTGCTGATATTGTTGTGGATGCTCTGCTACTTGTTGTTGTTGTTGCTGCTGACCAAAATAGTGGGACTGATGTTGTTGACGTGGGATTGGATTGTATTTAAAAAAACAATTAAAAACCAATTAATGTCAAAAATGCAATTAAGCATGTCACTAACAAAGGAATTAGTGTCAAACATGTCACAAAAAAATCAATTAGTGTCAAAAAAGCAATTAAGCATGTCATTAACACATCAATTAAGATCCAGAACCCCCATAATGGTATCTGCCATAAAGCATCTTTCAGATCCACACTTGAAATGTAATAGGTATCCCCAAGTTTCCTGAGCAAACCCTCTATATGGGGAAGTGGATAGGCATCCTTGACCGTCAAAGCATTGAGCTTGCGGGCGTCCAAGCACAACCTATTCTTGGGCCCCTTGCGGACCAAAGTCACGGGGTGGCTCCACGGACTCTCGCTGGGCTCAATGACTCCTAGGTCAAGCATCCTATCCATCTCTGCATACAGAAGCGTTTGCACAGCTGGAGAAATAGGGTAATAGCGGTCCTTAACTGGGACTGCGTCTCCTGTTTAATTGCATGCGTCTCCAATTGCGTCTTGCCGAGGCCTTTCCTTGTATAGCAAGGGAATAACCGAACCACGGCTTCCAAAAATTCACTCTGTTGTGGCGATATAGTATGGGGTTTGACCTCCTCAGGGGCTTGGACTTCCCCACGTAGGTCTACCCTTTGAGTGCTAAGACTCTCTATATTCGCAAACAACTTAAAACTCCTCATAAAGTCCACTCCCAAATAGAGCGCACGTTCTAGAGTCGGAACTAGATAGATATCAATTTCCTCCCACTTCTTACCGAATTCAATTTTCACTCGAACTCTACCTAGAATATGGTGGGCACTTCCATCAGCCGCCTTTATCGACGAGCCGAACCGGAATATCCGTAACCCAGCTCGTTCGATCAGCTACTCGCATCCCTTGCCTAAGCAAGTTACAGATGCTCCGCTGTCTACGAGTCCTTCGACTTCAATGCCTCCGATATTCACCTTGGTATAGAATCGATTATCATCTCCTTCGAACAGAGTAGCAGCGGCGATCTCTCGTCGGATCAGCCTTCGTTTCTTATAACGTACTCGTGTTCGTTCTATCCGATCAGATACCCCACAAATTCTAGCGCGAGCTTCATGATATTCTGCCATTCGCTGATGCAGCGGCTTAAGCTGCCTCAAAACGGGCAGTGAAGGAGTTTCTTCCACTCGGCTGGTGTTTTTCAGAATGGTAATGGTGGTATCATCATCGGGCAATAGTATCGCAGAATTAGTATCAGCTAATGTCATGTTAGAGTCTGTGTTAGCAACAGCAGGTTGGTTAAGGTCTATGCTGGTAGAATCAATGTTGTCGCGAGCTTGGTTAGTAATATCCGCGTTGTCAATATCTGGGTTGGTAATTTCTGGGTTTAAACATCGGTGGACCTCACCTTCCCAGTCTGAGGTGTGGACCTTGGCTGGTTTCCCTGGCAGATACGATATTTGGGAGTAACGGTGTTCTCTCTCCCACACTTATAACAGAATATCTTCCTATAAGTCGCAGTACAATCTCTTAACGTATGCCATATGGTCCTGCAGTTCCAGCAGGTGACTTTATTCGAGCTGCCTATGGCATCCACTTCAACTACTGCTACTTGACCAACGGCCTCAACGGGAAGTTGCAGCCGCTGCATCGACAATAAAGTTTCCGCTCTTCTCACCTCTCGTGAGAACTCACTAAGAGAATTTGCCGGAATCGGAAACATTAGTTGGGCTAGGGCTGGTTTCAAATTGCCCTTCATAATTTCTGCCAATTGTGCCTCGGAGTAAGGAACCCTCTGCTGGTGCCGTAATCTCATGATAGTATTATAAAAATCCTCAAAAGACTCCTGTGGCTGCTGGCGCCTGCTGAGGATCTGCACCTGAATTTGGAACTCGTTGTCAAAGTGCTGGAACTGTACCAGCATCGCTCGTTCCAGCTTATAGCTCCAATAGTATTCAATCGCAGGTCCTTCCAATAGGTGGTGAAGGTGCTTCAGCAACTCTGACTCTGTGCATTCTTACGTCCATTCGGTTAAATGTTTCGCCAAGCCCTCCAGAGCTCTGATGACGATGCTGATATCTATCGGCTCTCGGTACTCTGTTTCCTGGGGGTGGTGTTGATCCCCTCGTGGGTCAGAACGGCGGTGTAGGTGCCTGGAAATTCTCCGAAGGCCGCTGGTATCCCACCGTCATCGCTATATCCACCATTGAAACCATTTGCGGTATGTCATACCTCGATGGATGTTCAGCTTCGATTGGTCGTCAAAAATCTTCGGCTGGTACTAGCTCTCTCGCATTCCTAGGAGCTTGCATCGGATAATTCGACATACCGGGTCGCCGAAACTGTCTTTCATCGAACGTCATCGGCTGGTGGTCCACCTGAGTCGGTACTAGCGGTGGCGGTAATTGTACCTCTGACTGGGTTCCCATACTGCTGGCTAACGACTGTCGAGTGGCTTCCACAATAGCCGGAAGAATTCGTCGTACCAACGCTTCGTCTTCTCTCTGGCGGTCGGCTTCAGTTATATAGTCCGCCTGTTTTCTGGATGCTGCTTCGAACGCTGATGGTGTCGCGTCTGCAATTCGTCGTTGACCTGCTAGTGCTCGGCGAGTTGTCAGCATGCTGAAATCTGGAGACTCTGGGGTTTCTTCTTGATCAGAAGTACCATGATCTCCCGTGAGTTGGTCTAGGCTCACCGGATATATTCTACCACCCGGATTACTGGTTGGTACTGCAGCTGATGTTATGGCCGTTACGGCCGATCCTGCTGCGGTAGTGTACGTCAGCGTCGCAGACGCTGCCTGCGTGAAAAACACCCCTACAGTGGACTCTCGAGACGGGTCATCCCCGTCAGTTCCTTCTGCAAGTGCCGAACGCTGAACGGGCATGGTTAATCAACCGAAAACCGAAAGAAAATAAAACGTAAACAATTTTCTTCCCCTCAATGGGGGTACAATGCAAAAAGTTACTGTTACCTCTTTTGGGTAACTGACAATTTAATTAAACTAATTACAATTTAAGCTTGCGAAAGTTAGCATAACCTCCCACAAAAAATCAATCAATATGATGGGGAAATATGAAATGCCAATTAAAAAGGTATATATAAATAAAATTCCTAAGATTAATATAATAAACACTTCAAGTATCAGACGGTGATAACTGAAGAATCAACCACAAAGAAGAAACTCAGTATTCGAAAACTCACGACATCAAAAATCGAAAACGCAAAAAAAAAAATCAAAAATCAAATATCTCAAAAATAAATAAACCAAAAACTCAGATACTCAAACGTAAATAAACCGAAAACTCAAGATCAAAACTCAAATAAACGAAAACCGAGCTTAAATCCGTAACATAGTAAGTGGTGTATGGGTTAAATGTAACTATAGGCAAGATAAAAAGACAAAAAAAAATATTTATATTTAATATTTATAATCAGGGAGGCCTTCTGCGAACCAAAAAGAGGGCAAACGAAATGGGTCAGCGACCGCCTACCGTGACTCTCTCTCCCAGATTCGCCTGAATACTTTCACCGTATTCAGCCTAGGCACTAATATCTAGTAGCAGCCGTAATTTAAAACGTAACCGTAAAACAAACTATTGTAGACACTCGTTTTGTCATGGGTGCGGTGTAACAGGACGCCGTAACGCGGCTAGACCTGAAGATCTTCACCGGGACTTACGCCTGGCATCACACCAAAGAACAAAATAATGTTGGGAATCATAAAGTCTTGCTAGATATGTGTCAAACAAAGTGTCGCAACGCGGTTAGATAATAAAATCTTCGCCGGGACTTACACTTTGGTTGGCGACATAAACTAGACAGGACACATACTATGAAATCTACTAAATGTAAACATGGATCAAGCAAAAATATCTAAGTCTGTGTCCCAGTTGGAGCAATTGCCCCTGACATTACCGCAGAGACAAGACTTCGCAAGCACGAAACACAAAGAAAAATATTACAAAAAGAGTATCATTGCCCCGCGGCTGATCCGTCGCAACGCGTCAAGGACTGAAAAACCGCCTAAAACGGGACTTACAGAACCCGTAGGGACAACTAAATTCTTTATACAAAAAAAATCGGACTATTAAAGCTTAAATCGGTCCCCACGTTGGGCGCCATTATGTCATATGGCCAGATTGCTATTCTTTTAAAAATCCAAAATTTCACCAGTTATTGCTTTTGCATGCTTGGTATGCCATGCATTTAAGCCGGGCTGGTAACTCGCCGGATGGAGGGGTTCTTCCCACTCAATCAATGCGCGAACAATTTGACTCAGAACAATAAAATTACATACCAAGTCGAAACGTAAACACGGGATTTTCAGACATAAAAATAAAAAAAGAAACGAATCATATTTTCAATAGTAAACACAAAAGAAAAGGGATAATTATTAATCAAAACAGATGGATATTCGTGGTCGTATTGGAGAAAATTATTGTCGACAGGAAATATTTTTATCTCGCCTGAGATGGACTGACAGATATTATGGTCAGTCTTTACCCATCCGCTTGAAACTTCTTCTTGTTTCACCATGACGCTGTTTCTCTTCTCAGCTTCCCAAGAGACATACGTTGCACCAGGAAACTTACCCTTGACTTACCCCTACACCACCATGATTGTCTACACAACCATATTCATTACGCGCAAAATCGATTACAATCGTTATAAAATTTTATTTCGGCCTATCAGTGAGGCTCTTAAAATACCGTATGTGGTTTACTTAATTTACCAACAATTTCATTCTTAATGTGTATAGCAAAAACTTACATTAGGGTGCCACATGGGCGAAGCGCTACGTTAATCAAATCAAAACAATATTCAGGCCTCTTATGGAGTACCTGATAACAAATCCACTCCATGGATATAATCTTAACTTTAATATGCCTTTGAAACAGTAGGCAGGTGAAAAAGTTTAAGCCACGACTTATACTTTTGGCATGACAAACGATTTGTAGGATCAAAAAAAAAACAATCAATAGCAGTGAACACGACAATTCACGTTATCGAACTTGGCCACCTAACGGGCACTTTCAAACCGGGTAACCCTACTAACCAAATGCTGCAAATGCGGCTCGTGACGGGTTAATGGTAACGAACCGTATTTAGTCACAAGTATTTATGTCGATAAACAATAGATAAATACTGGTTATAATTCCGTATCAGTAGAAATAAGCTATAAATATATATGGATATGAGATTCTCTACACCATGGCCACGTTGATTTATATATTAGAAGTGAAAAGATATGTATATATATGATATCAAAAGAATAAAAAATATATGAATATTTAAAATACAGTCAGTACGTCACCCTATCGTGCTCACTCCTAATCTGCTTTAATTCATGTTTTTTTTTCTTTAGAATCCCAGCACGGACCTTAAACTTTTTTCTCAAATTAGAATTTTCCTTGTTCTCTTACTTCTATTTTTTTTTTCTTATTATTTCGTACACTATCACTTTAGCACTTTAAATCTTGCAACATATTATTTAATAAATGCTATTCTCTTAATTTTTCTATAGAGTTCACAATTTAGCATTTATATTTCATTCGCAAAAATTTCAAATTTAAATTTCCGCACAAAAATAATTAAATTCAAAATTCAAAACCGATTATATTCATTTAGCCAATTAAAGGCTAAGGCCAAAACTTCTCTTGGAATTTTGAAAAATTAAGGCGCTTTTTGCATGTTGTATCGGAAAATGATTACAACTGTTTCAACAATTGCAATCTCGAATATTCACGATTTTCAACACTTTATATTTTTCTTTAACATAGCACTAATGAGTTAAATTTTAATTAGCACTTATAACTCCATGGTGCCTTTGTGTTTAAAGTGCTAAAGCCCTTATAAATTAGCTTTAAAATTAATTTAACATTTAAAAAGATTCCAAATTTCACTTATTCATCTGAAATTCGGAGTATCTTTTAGGCGGTTTTCTCAAAAATTGTAATTATAAGAATCTACTTATCACTCTATTTCAAAATTTTAGTTTGCAATAACTATATTATTTTAACATTTCAATTATTAACTTAACTTTCACCCTTTGCACTTATTCTGACTATTTATTTTAACTCTTTAAGGGTGTATTTTTGAACTAGGATTTTGCAACCCTATCAGATTTACGTTATTTAATTGTGAATTTAATTACATTTTGTTATTTTATAATGACACTTTTAGTTACCCTATCCTCTAGGCACTGAAAATATACTTTTGGGGTAACGTAGTGGTTTCACTTGCAGATGCCCTACTCTGAATCCGGTCCATATGTCGAATACTTCAATGGAAGGGGACTGTTGTTGTTGTTGTTTTTGTTGTCACCTACTCTGTTGTGGCTCCACTGATGGTGTGTGGGCTGAGGTTATGTTGGCCGGTGTTGACAGATGTTGAGGGATGCTGCTGTGCTGTTTCTGGATATTATGATGGCAGACGGCTACACTTGAGTACTGATGGATGGTACGGCGGATGATGATTTCTGGTAATTCCAACTATGGAGGATGTTGTCGGTGATGGTGGTGTCCTGGTTTAGGTGCGATGGGTATGCAGCGGATTTAATCATGGTACCCGACTACAACACGTAGCGACCAATGTCGACTGGCCGTTTAGCGTTCCTAGCCCCACTTCTGGACGCGTATTACCCGGAGTAACCCGGGCAGTACTGCCTGTTCCAACAGGGACAACCTCTGCAGTACTACCATAGCCTCCAAGAACACGCGACTTCCGTGGGTAACCAAACAAACGTCCAACCGACAAAGATAACTCCGTGCTGTTTGCGGCGTGTGTGCAAACGAAATCCGCGCAACGAAAGCAAACAATTTGTTGGACTCCCTCTCTCTGTTGTAAAAAGGAAATTGTTAGGTACGGACAAGCTGGTATCCCACGTCGAAACTTACCACTGTTGGAGGTTAGGTTAGGCGTAGGGGTTTCCCTGGGAATTCCTTCGTGGAATTTTTCTTGTCTATGCAAGACGCCCTCTTCCCGGGACTTAAATCTTCGAAAGCTTAGATTTAGAACGAAAGTTAATAAAAGTTAAATTAATTATCACAAAGTACACTGCGCAATTCGTTGTTAAGCAATTTTCCAAAGACGGTGGATTTTCCAAGAGATTGGCCGAATGTTCGATTTTTACTCAATAGTATTAACTTTGGCTGTTTGACAACGAATGAATTTCAAAACTGGCTGTGGCTTTCAGATAGACGCCGTTTCAATCATGCCAGATTGCCGTTGTTTCGTTTTCTTACTATTTTGATTTCTCGAATATTCGATGGAAAGTTGCCGTTTTGCCAGATAATTTGGCGATGTTGTTTACTTTTGTTTTTCAGAAATGTCATGATGCATTTCCTATAGGTGGTGCATGCCAAGTTCTGTGGTGGTGTAATTAAACAGATGGTTGCCAGATTATGCGGCCACTGGTAGATGGTTAGTACGGCGCCGCCACAAACCCGGTAATCCTGATGACAGGCTTGGCGAAGGATGACAGGAAACTTTCTCCCGTCTGCGCTTGATCATGGGGTGTGGTCTTCGATGAACCCCCGCCTGAATAGTCCGCTACCGCTCCTAGGATTGATGTGGTTTCTACCCGGTGGTGAGGTCCTTATATGTTTCTTGGTATCCTGGGACTCAGATGTTGTGTCCTTCGGTTGATGGTGTCAGGGTTCGACGTTTTAGCGAGGGGTCGCCTTGCTCCTGAAGTCTGTGGCAGCCGGTTTAGCACTGCATGTAGCTGATCCTCCGTCTCAACTTCACATGGATTTGCCTCTCCGGCCAGGTGAATAATAATCTGACCTTCCGCTAGCCGAATCGCCGGATCCCCTATCTACCGAACACTCGACTTGTCACGATCTTATAAAGTCCGGAGACCACCTCGCTGTCCTTAACTTCCAGTCTTTGAAGGGCTGCCCTGCCGGTGTGCTGCAGGCGTTCGAACCGGTTCAGGATCTCGAACTTGAGCTCGGGGACTTTAACCTCCAGCCCCACATAGTATTCGGTGGGTGCGACGATCAGGGGAGCACACGCCCGTATCACCAGATCTTCGGGCCGCTACGTGATGTACTTTGATATAATATAATATAAGCCAAGCCCAAGCCACTATATATATCTACAAAAAGAGTATTTCTTCCACACAAAAAAAAGAAAAAAATTCAAACGCTCCAATAGCTTCCGAATTTTCTCGGTTGTGTCCCGCTCGATGAGTGAAGGGAAGTATAGGATGGACAAACGGCTCGCTGCGTACCCGGTCGTTTTCGGTTTTGCTGTAGTCTCCCTTTGTCGTGCCTTGGCCATCTCTTGCTCTCGCGTGAGGTCCTCGTTCCGTCGGCGCAGATCGCGTACTTCGACTTCCAGAGCCAAATCGTTGGATATCCTCTCCTGCAGTGCTCGGTTTTCAGCCTGGTTTTCAGCCTGGGTCTGAGCCACATCGCGCATCAAAGTGGCGACCTGCCGGCTGTGTCGAGCCTGGTAGCGTCCATCTCTGCCCTCAAAGCCTGGTAGTCCTGGTTGGGTTGACTACGCAATCGATTATTTTCCTGCCGAAGGTGCCTTATCTCTTCTTGGGCCGCTTCCTCGTCGCGCATGAGAGACCTAAGGTGGTGGCGATGCTGTTGGTTCTGCTGATCATTATTACTGAGCAGTTCCGCCACTTGCGCCTCGTACCTCTCTTCGGCAGTGCGGAGTTCCTGACGGATTTGCTCCTGGCCTTCGACTGGTTCTTCTATTATGAACCGTAAATAGAGTGGATGCGTCGTATAATTCGGCCGCCGACAAACGGGACAATCGGCCCGCTCCTGCTCAGCCCAAGTACGGTGGCATCTTATGTAGAACACGTCCCTAGACACACATTACATTCGACGCTGCTAGCCATCGCCGAGAAATCTACCCACTTAAGGGATCTACCTACTCGTGGGTCTTGCTTAATTCTACCTGTAACGACAACAAAAGAAAACTCTCTTCAATACAAAGAACATCGTCAAAGGGGAACTATATATCTGTCCGGGTCATACTTATAGATATCTAACCTTTTCGCAAGCTGTTGACTAATAGTTCATCGGTTTATTATTTATTCAGATCGCATAGACATATCGCAACGTTTGCTCGCTCCATTCAGACTCTACCCCAAAACCTCTTCATCGCTCGGGGATGGTAAGGTTAGCCTATCGGCTACCCGCATCTCCCAAGCTCCGAGTAGCCTTGAGATAGATATTCTGAACGGAAGGTTCATTTAACCCGTTGTCTCAGACTTGTTCAACCGTACCTTACGCCGTTCGCAATACCAAAGGTTTACCGGTATTATACCAGCTATTAACTCCATTAGTTGACTTCAAGAAAAACAAAAAGAAAAGCTCCGAGTCTCACGCACCCGAACCCACGCCCTTTCTTCCGACGCAACTTTGATCTCTCATTATCAAAAAAACGTCTGATTGGACTTTTCACAGATTCACTTTTACCGCTTTCGCTTAACGACCTTACGTGGATTATTGTTTTAAACCCTTTGCATGGAATACCCCTAGGGGTTTACCCTGCGTGTCTTCGATCGCTTACGGGCTGTTTCCTATGGGCTTCAGTATGCGACACTTCAGGAACTTCCACGACAGCTTGGCGTTAATATTATGCTTGAAGCCGCTCTGTTGGAAATTGCGCCGATATACTTCCTGTCCGGGTATATATTTGACCTGCCTACACCTCGTATTATACAATCGCTCGTTCTTTTCGTAGGCCTTGTGCAAGCTATCCCTGATTTTCGTATGTATCAGATCCTGTGCTACCGATTTTGGGACTTGGTCACTTTCAACATCGGTTAAATTTTTCAGGCGTCTTGCCAACCGATACATGCTACCGTGAGTAACTATGTTGACGCCGAATAAAGCGAAATATGGGGTTACTCCGATTGCGCTCTGTATCAATGACCGATATACGGCGGTGCGATAGTGTTTAATCCCAAAGTTCGTTACAAAGCCGGTAAATTCTCTACTAAGAAATTGCTTGCCGTTGTCCTAGACTATGGTCTCCGGCACGCCAAACTTATGACAGATTTCACTCACAAGAAAACGAATAACACTCTTGCTACTAGCCGTCGGCATGGCCTTCAATAACACGAACTTCGTCACGTGATCGAGGACAATAAAAATATAACTATTTCCATTTGTGGAACGTCGATACGGGCGCAAGAAGTCCACAAAGATCCTTTGAAAAGGCCTCTGACTGATTATCTCTTTGCCCATCGGTGGCAAGCATCTATAAAACTTTTTATCTGAGCGTTCATGCAAGGCCAGTAAAAATACTCCTTGATCCGCCTCATCGTTTTGTAGAAGCCTCCATAGGCCAAATGAGGTGGGCCATGCGACTTCTCGATGATGCCTTGCGCCAATTCATTCGGCACCCACATCTTCCACGTAAAATCCTCATGGAGAGGTATTCCATCGTATGGCATAGTTCTATTGTATACCACTCCATCGATTACTCGCAAATCTGATAGCCTATCCGCACTTTCCTTCACGGTCTCAATCAGATCTTCGTAATCGGAACTCTGAAAAGCCTTATCGTCTAGATCGATTAGCCTTAGCACCTCCAAGGCTATTTCCTCCATCTCGTATCTAGACAGAGTATCCGGTACGACGTTGAGCTTGCCTTTGCGGTGTTCAATTACGAAGTCGAACGACTGTAGGTGTAGGCTCCATCGAGCTAATCGCCCACTGAGATCACGGTGAGACATCAGCCATTTAAGGCTGCTGTGGTCCGTGATCACAGTGAAGGCCATCAACTCGATGAAGGGCCTAAACTTCTTTATTGCTAAAACCACCGCTAGGCATTCTCGCTCAGTGATTGTATAGTTCCGTTGGGCGGACGTAAGTTTGTGCGAAAAATAGGCTATCGGGTGTTCCTCATTATTGCCATCCCGTTGGAAAAGTACTGCGCCAACTCCTAAGTCTGAGGCGTCACATTGTACAAAGAAGCGCCTTGAAAAGTCTGGGTGAACTAACACGGGGCTAGTCACCAAAGCGTCTTTCAACTGGTCAAAAGCGTTCTTGGCCTCCTCTGCGAATTCAAACAATTTACCCTTTTTCAGAGTATCAGAAATTGGGGCCGCTATGGTGGCGTAATCGGATATAAATTTCCAATACCAACCAGTGGCTCCTAAGAAGCCCCTCACCTGTTTAAGGGTTCTTGGATACTTATAATTAACAATGGATTCCACTTTCGCTGGATCGGGTTTAACTTGGCCGCCTCCGACAAGGTAGCCTAGATAACGCAATTCTTTGAAGCAGAACTTCGATTTTTCCACATTAATCGTGAGACCTGCATCTTCTAGACAGCGTGCGACTTGTCGCAGTGGGTCCATATGTGTCTGAAAGTCTGGCGACACCAACAGAAGATCATACAGGTTGACGAAGACGCGATCACTGAGAGCGGAAGGTATCACCCTATCCATTAAACGGCAAAGCCTTTGAGCTGCATTGCATAACCCAAAAGGCATTACCTTAAAATGGTAGAGTGGCCTTCCGGGTACCGTAAAAGCGGTCTTCTCCCAACTGGATGGATCTAATGGTATCTGCCAGAAAGCATCACTTGAAATGTAATAGGTATCCCCAAGTCTGCTGAGCAAACACTCTATATGGGGAAGTGGATAGGCATCCTTGACCGTCAAAGCATTGAGCTTGCGGGCGTCCAAGCACAACCTATTCTTGGGTCCCTTGCGGACCAAAGTCACGGGGTGGCTCCACGGACTCTCGCTGGGCGCAATGACTCCTAGGTCAAGCATCCTATCCACCTCTGCATACAGAAGCGTTTGCACAGCTGGAGAAATAGGGTAATAGCGGTCCCTAACTGGGACTGCGTCTCCTGTTTAATTGAATGCCGGGGCCTTTCCTTGTATAGCAAGGGAATAGCCGAACCACGGCTTGCAAAACGTCACTCTGTTGTGGCGACATAGTATGGGGTTTGACCTCCTCAGGGGCTTGGACTTCCCCACATAGGACTACTCTTTGAGTGGTAAGACTCTCTATATTCGCAAACAACTTAAAACTCCTCATAAAGTCCACGCCCAAATAGAGCGCACGTTCTAGAGTCGGAACTAGATAGATATCAATTTCCTCCCACTTCTTACCGAATTCAATTTTCACTCGAGCTCTACCTAGAATATGGTGGGCACTTCCATCAGCCGCCTTTATCGACGAGCCGAACCGGAATATCCGTAACCCAGCTCGTTCGATCAGCTCCTCGCATCCCTTTCCTAAGAAAGTTACAGATTGCCGCTGTCTACGAGTCCTTCGACTTCAATGCCTCCGATATTCACCTTGGTATAGAATCGATTATCGTCTCCTTCGAACAGAGTAGCAGCGGCGATCTCTCGTCGGATCAGCCTTCGTTTCTTATAACGTACTCGTGTTCGTTCTATCCGATCAGATACCCCAAAAATTCTAGCGCGAGCTTCATGATATTCTGCCATTCGCTGTTGCAGCGGCTTAAGCTGCCTCAAAACGTGCAGTGAAGGAGTTTCTTCCACGCGGCTGGTGTGTTTCAGAATGGTAATGGTGGTATCATAATCGGGTAATAGTATCGCAGAAGTAGTATCAGCTAATGTCATGTTAGAGTTTGTGTTAGCAACAGCAGGTTGGTTAGGGTCTATGCTGGTAGAATCAATGTTGTCGCGGGCTTGGTTAGTAATATCCGCGTTGTCAATATCTGGGTTGGTAATTTCTGGGTTTAAACATCGTTGGACCTCACCTCCCCAGTCTAAGGTGTGGACCTTGGCTGGTTTCCCTGGCAGATAGGATATTTGGGAGTAACGGTGTTCTCTCTCTAACACTTATAACGTCCAGCTTAGGACGGGCGTTAATCTCCGTTAGCTCCAATAGTATTCAATCGCAGGTCCTTCCAATAGGTGATGAAGGTGCTTCAGCAACTCTGACTCTGTGCATTCTTACGTCCATTCGGTTAAATGTTTCGTCACGCCCTCCAGAGCTCTGATGACGAGGCTGATATCCATCGGCTCTCGGTACTCTGTTTCCTGGGGGTGGTGTTGATCCCCTCGTGGGTCAGAACGGCGGTGTAAGTGCCTGGAAATTCTCCGAAGCCCGCTGGTATCCCACCGTAACGACTGTCGAGTGGCTTCCACAATAGCCGGAAGAATTCATCGCACCAACGCTTCGTCTTCTCTCTGGCGGTCGGCTTCAGTTATATAGTCAGCCTGTTTTCCCGGATGATTTCTGGATGTTGCTTCGAACGCTGATGGTGTCGCGTCTGCCATTCGTCGTCGACCTGCTAGTGCTCGGCGGGTTGTCAGCATGCTGAAATCTGGAGACTCTGGGGTTTCTTCTTGATTAGAAGTACCATGATCTCCTGTGAGTTGGTCTAGGCTCACCGGATATATTCTACCACCCGGATTACTGGTTGGTACTGCAGCTGATGTTATGGTATACGTCAGCGTCGCAGACCCTGCCTGCGTGAAAAAGACTCTCGAGACGGGTCATCCCCGCCAGTTCCTTCTGCAAGTGGCGAACGCTGAACGGGCATGGTTAATCAACCGAAATCCGAAAACCGAAAGAAAATAAACGTAAACAATTTTCTTCCCCTCAATGGGGGTACAATGCAAAAAGTTACTGTTACCTCTTTTGGGTAACTGACAATTTAATTAAACGAAGAGATTACCGAATGTTGTTCACGAGACAACAGCTTGCGAAAAGTTAGCATAACCTCCCACAAAAAAAACAGCTGAAAGTCAAGGCTAAATTTGAATGTTATAGGAAATCAATCAATATAATGGGGAAATATGAAATGCCAATTAAAAAGGTATATATAAATAAAATTCCTAAGATTAATTTAATAAACACTTCAAGTATCAGACGGTGATAACTGAAGAATCAACCACAAAGAAGAAACTCAGTATCCGAAAACTCACGACATCAAAAATCGAAAACGCCAAAAAAAAATCAAAAATCAAATATCTCAAAAATAAATGAACCAAAAACTCCGAAACTCAAACGTAAATAAACCAAAATAAACGAAAACCGAGCTTAAATCCGTAACGTAATAAGTGGTATATGGGTTAAAGGTAGGTAAGTTTCTTGGGCAACTATAGGCAAGATAAAAAGACAAAAAAAAATATTTTCTCCAAAACGACATAAACACGAAATCTGATATAACTCAGAAAAATAATCATGGAGGCCTACTGCGAACCAAAAAGAGGGCAAACGAAATGGGTCAGCGACCGCCTACCGTGACTCCCTCTCCCAGATTCGCCTGAATACTTTCACCGTATTCAGCCTAGGTACTAATATCTAGTAGCAGCCGTAATTTAAAACGTAACAGTAAAACAAACTATTGTAGACACTCGTTTTGTCATGGGTGCGGTGTAACAGGACGTCGCAACGCGGCTAGACCTGAAGATCTTCACCGGGACTTACGCCTGGCATCACACCAAAGAACAAAATAATGTTGGCAATCATAAAGTCTTGCTAGATATGTGTCAAACAAAGTGTCGCAACGCGGTTAGATAAAACAAAAATATCTAAGTCTGTGTCCCACTTGGAGCAATTGCCCCTGACATTACCGCAGAGACAAGACTTCGCAAGCACGAAACACAAAGAAAAATATTACAAAAAGAGTATCATTGCCCCGCGGCTGATCCGTCGGAACGCGTCAAGGACTGACAAACCGCCTAAAACGGGACTTACAGAACTCGTAGGGACAAATAAATTCTTTATACAAAAAAATCGGACTATTGAAAACTTAAATCGGTCCCCACGTTGGGCGCCATTATGTCATGTGGCCAGATTGCTATTCTTTTAAAAATCCAAAATTTGACCAGTTATTGCTTTGATTGAGCGGCATGCTTGGTATGCCATGCGTTTAAGCCGGGCTGGTAACTCGCCGGACGGGGGGGTTCTTCCCACTCAATCAATGCGCGAACAATCTGACTCAGAACAATAAAATTACATACCAAGTCGAAACGTAAACACGGGATTTTCAGACATAAAAATAAACAAACGGAGCCCGAATCATATTTTCAATAGTAAACACAAAAGAAAAGGAATAATTATTAATCAAAACAGATGGATATTCGTGGTCGTATTGGAGAAAATTATTGTCGACAGGAAATATTTTTATCTCGCCTGAGATGGACTGACAGATGTTATGGTCAGTCTTTACCCATCCGCTTGAAACTTCTTGTTGTTTCACCATGACGCTGTTTCTCTTCTCAGCGTCCCAAGAGACATACGTTGCCCCAGGAAACTTACCCTTGACTTACCCCTACACCACCATGATTGTCTACACAACCATATTCATTACGCGCAAAATCGATTACAATCGTTATAAAATTTTATTTCGGCCTATCAGTGAGGCTCTTAAAATACCGTATGTGGTTTACTTAATTTACCAACAATTTCATTCTTAATGTGTATAGCAAAAACTTACATTAGGGTGCCACATGGGCGAAGCGCTACGTTAATCAAATCAAAACAATATTCAGGCCTCTTATGGAGTACCTGATAACAAATCCACTCCATGGATATAATCTTAACTTTAATATGCCTTTGAAACAGTAGGCAGGTGAAAAAGTTTAAGCCACGACTTATACTTTTGGCATGACAAACGATTTGTAGGATCAAAAAAAAAACAATCAATAGCAGTGAACACGACAATGAACACAACGTTATCGAACTTGGCCACCTAACGGGCACTTTCAAACCGGGTAACCCTACTAACCAAATGCTGCAAATGCGGCTCGTGACGGGTTAATGGTAACGAACCGTATTTAGTCACAAGTATTTATGTCGATAAACAATAGATAAATACTGGTTATAATTCCGTATCAGTAGAAATAAGCTATAAATATATATGGATATGAGATTCTCTACACCATGGCCACGTTGATTTATATATTAGAAGTGAAAAGATATGTATATATATGATATCAAAAGAATAAAAAATATATGAATATTTAAAATACAGTCAGTACGTCACCCTATTTTTCTTTAGAAGCCCAGCACGGACCTTAAACTTTTTTCTCAAATTAGAATTTTCCTTGTTCTCTTACTTCTATTTTTTTTTTCTTATTATTTCGTACACTATCACTTTAGCACTTTAAATCTTGCAACATATTATTTAATAAATGCTATTCTCTTAATTTTTCTATAGAGTTCACAATTTAGCATTTATATTTCATTCGCAAAAATTTCAAATTTAAATTTCCGCACAAAAATAATTAAATTCAAAATTCAAAACCGATTATATTCATTTAGCCAATTAAAGGCTAAGGCTAAAACTTCTCTTGGAATTTTGAAAAATTAAAGCGCTTTTTGCATGTTGTATCGGAAAATGATTACAACTGTTTCAACAATTGCAATCTCGAATATTCACGATTTTCAACACTTTATATTTTTCTTTAACTTAGCACTAATGAGTTAAATTTTAATTAGCACTTATAACTCCATGGTGCCTTTGTGTTTAAAGTGCTAAAGCCCTTATAAATTAGCTTTAAAATTAATTTAACATTTAAAAAGATTCCAAATTTCACTTATTCATCTGAAATTCGGAGTATCTTTTAGGCGGTTTTCTCAAAAATTTTAATTATAAGAATCTACTTATCACTCTATTTCAAAATTTTAGTTTGCAATAACTATATTATTTTAACATTTCAATTATTAACTTAACTTTCACCCTTTTCACTTATTTTGACTATTTATTTTAACTCTTTAAGGGTGTATTTTTGAACTAGGATTTTGCAACCCTATCAGATTTACGTTATTTAATTGTGAATTTAATTACATTTTGTTATTTTATAATGACACTTTTAGTTACCCTATCGTCTAGGCACTGAAAATATACTTTTGGGGTAACGTAGTGGTTTCACTTGCAGATGCCCTACTCTAATTCCGGTCCATATGCAATGGTGAGTTTTTGTTGTCACCTACTCTGTTGTGGCTCCACTGATGGTGTGTGGGCTGAGGTTATGTTGGCCGGTGTTGACAGATGTTGAGGGATGCTGGTGTGCTGTTTCTGGATATTATGATGACAGATGGCTACACTTGAGTACAATTCCTGGCAATTCCAACTATGGAGGATGTTGTCGGTGATGGTGGTGTTCTGGTTTAGGTGCGATGGGTATGCAGCGGATTTAATCATGGTACCCGACTACAACATGTAGCGACCAATGTCGACTGGCCGGTTAGCGTTCCTAGCCTCACTTCTGGACGCGTATTACCCGGGCAGTACTGCCTGTTCCAACAGGGACAACCTCTGCAGTACTACCATAGCCTCCAAGAACACGCGACTTCCGTGGGTAACCAAAGAAACGTCCAACCGACAATGATAACTCCGTGCTGTTTGCGGCGTGTGTGCAAACGAAATCCGCGTAACGAAAGCACACAATTTGTTGGACTCCCTCTCTCTTTTGTAAAAAGGAAATTGTTAGGCACGGACAAGCTGGTATCCCACGTCGAAACTTACCACTGTTGGAGGTTAGGTTAGGCGTAGGGGTTTCCCTGGGGATTCCTTTGTGGAATTTTTCTTGTCTATGCAAGACGCCCTCTTCCCGGGGACTTAAATCTTCGAAAGCTTAAATTTAGAACTGCCAAAAGTTAAATTAATTATCACAAAGTACACTGCGCAATTCGTTGTTAGGCAATTTTCCAAAGACGGTGGATTTTCCAAGATATTGGCCGAATGTTAGATTTTTACTCACTAGTATTAACTTTGGCTGTTTGGCGACGAATGAACGCCGTTTTAATCATGCCAGATTGCCGTTGTTTCGTTTTCTTACTTTTTTTCAGCCGTTCCTACGTGATTTCTCGAATATTCGATGGAAAGTTTGTCGTTTTGCCAGATAATTTGGCGATGTTGTTTACTTTTGTTTTTCAGAAATGTCATGATGCATTTCCTATAGGTGGTGCATGCCAAGTTCTGTGGTGGTGTAATTAAACATATGGTTGCCAGATTATGCTGCCGCCGGTAGATGGTTAGTACGGCGTCGCCACAAGGTAAACGTTGTTAAATCAGATCAATATTAGGAGCGCTGCTGTTTATAACATATGCAATGTCGTTTGCCCAATATTTTAGATGACACACTGATATATGCTAAAGGAGATACAGAGGAACAATGTACAGACAATTTAACGCATGATATGAACAAAATAAACAATTGGCTGAAAATTAATAAATTAAAACTAAATGAAAGTAAAACTAAAATAATGGAAATAAACATGAACTGTAATGCAATTTTTAAAATAAATAATGAAACAATTGAAAAGGTTAAGCAAATTAAATATCTCGGATTCGTTATCGATAAAGAATTAAAATTTAAACAACACGTTGAATATATATGTAAAAAAATTGGCAAAAAACTTGGATTTTTTAAGCGGGTGCGAAATAAAATATCGGTAACAACGGCAATAAATATGTACAATACTATAATAAAACCGCACTTTGAATTTGGCTCTACAATTTTGTACACTTGCTGCACAACAACACAACTTGAAAGACTACAAAAACTCCAAAATAAGGCAATGCGTGCAATATTAAAATGCAACAGATGTACTCCGATACAAACAATGCTTGATACACTGAAATGGCTAAATATACAACAAAGACTGGCTCTAAACACACTAAACTTTGTCCAAAAAATGAAGATGGGAAATGCTCCAGCCTATTTAATCGATCAACTCAAATATGTGGGTGAAATGCAGCCATATAATCTAAGAAACGCAGAAGACTTCAGATTACAAAGGGTGACGACAACAGCAATGCAACGATCGCTGTTCTTCAAAGGACTTAAACTGTATAATATGCTACCTAATTATATCAAAACAGAAAGAAACATAAATACCTTTAAAAGAAATATCTCAACATTTGTCAAGAATAATGAAATAACACAGTTATGGAGAATTTAGAAATATTGTTAAATAATATGTAATGAATTTTAATTAAAAGTATAATAAATACTACTTATATAAAAAAAAAATAATCCTGTGTCAAGAAATTGAGTGCGGGAAATTATCAAATTTGGAAATACAAGTTGGAACTCTTGTTGATAAAGGAGGACTTGTGGGATACAGTTTCCAAAGAAAGACCAGACACACCGAGTGAATCTTGGACTACGAAAGATGGTAAAGCTCGTGCTACTATAGGACTTTTGGTGGAGGATTCTCAGTTAGTACACCTTCGCTACTTGAAGACGGCACGTGAATACTGGGAAGCGTTACGAAAAGTGCATGAAAAGGCAACATTATCCAACAAGGTCATGTGACAAAGGTTATGTCGCATGCAATTAAGGAGTGGTCAAGATATGGAAGCACACATTTGGGAAATGCTTGAAACAGTCGATAGACTGAGTGGATTAGGTGAGAACTTAGCAAACCATCTGCAAGTGGCATTTTTATTGGGAAGCTTGTCGGATGAATATAGTTCCATAATCACCGCTTTGGAAGGACGGTCTGATGATGACTTAACATTGGGTCTTGTTAAAGAGAAGCTGCTTCAAGAATATATGCGTACACAAGATGGGAATCCCGAATCAAGTTCAACTAATCTTGCGCTAAAGTTACAGAACAAAACAACGGTGAAGTGTTATGGTTGTGGTAAGGCTGGACATATGAAACGTGACTGTCGTTATAAGAAGCATAGATAAAGGAAATAATAGATATAGCGCGCCCATTGTCAACTTTGTTCACTAGGTGCTGTCCTGTACTAGTGTCACTTTAACTGAAGTTTCCCATAATTCTCATTGACGTTTATTCAAAATTGAGGGAAATTTTTCTTAAAGTAATTTAAACAAACGAAATGTGACAAAATTTAAATGATTTTATATAATAGCATATGTTTCTTATATAAAAATCAAGTTCAAAGCCATGAAGCTGGTGTTGGTATATCTATAAGAGAAGCCCCGTAGCACCGTCCAAAAATTAACATGCCGGAACGCCTTTTTAATCTTAAAACTTCCCCGCGCAAAAACTGTATCAACTTCTGTGGTCGCAGATGCCAAAACCGTTCGAGTGTCTGAGGACTCTCAACAAGGAATTGTAGCTGAACCGGAGGAAGAACCAATTTATTTCGTGTTTCGAAGAGATATTTTCATTGAAAATAATTGTTTCTTTTGATATGAAATTTTAGAATTTTAATGTCATATTTTTCGACTTTTTTTTTCAACGACACCTAGAAAATTATCCATTACACTAAAATTTTCCCAACACTTGTGCTTCATCTATTAGTTTACTTTATCTATGATAAGAAGCATAGACCAATACATACATAGATTCTTTTATTCTCTCATCTGACGTTTCATTTCACACTTTGTGGAAATGAGAGCAATTAAATTTAAAATTACCTTACACCAGGTAGAGTTACAAAATATGTTCACTTAACTTTTTCCTGTTGTTTTGGTGTAGAACTGAAAAATTTTAATATATTTTGCACTTTTTTATTGACTTTTATCGTTGGTATACATTTGTATTGTATTTAACACAACTAGTTTGCCACTAAAACACGAAATTCGGTTGTTGTTCCTTTGTTGATCGTTGTATACTATTGCCACTATCTGGTATTATTGAACGCATATTTTCCACCATCCAATGTTTACTTTCCACCGTACCTATGACGTTTAATTTATTGTGCGAAAAAAATTATCTATGTATGTATTGGTCTATGATAAGAAGTATCCCGAAAACAGAGCAAACAGATTTAAAGCCAAGAAAATGTCAGACTGTTTCAATTCGGATCAAAATAAGAATTTTTGTTTGAACTCTGGTGAGAAATTGTGTCAAGACGAATGGTACGTTGATTCTGGTGCCAGTTGTCACATGAGCAGTGATTCCGAATTCTTTACATCATTGAATACTGAAGTTGGTGGAGACATTTATTTGGCAAATGGGAAAACGATAAATGCTCAAGGTACTGATGAAGGTTTTATCACCAGTCATGGCAAGAAATTGTTAGTCAAAAATGTTTTGTTTGTTCCAGAACTGGGTGGCAATTTGTAATAAAATAATTATCTCAAGAGATGTCAAATTCGTTGAAGATTTTACGGCATAAAACTATTTTAGCAGCAAAATCAAATCTGCACCAAAATTTCACCAACGGTAAAGGCTTTTGCGCTGAGTTGAAAAATAAGTTTTTTTCGTGATAGGTCCAACTTCTTGAGATATAGGCCTTTAAAGCTTGAGTATATAATCGGTCATATCTCAGGTATTTATCATCGCATCTTGTGAAACCCTATAACTCTGTATATAAATATATTTCCTTTTATTAACCCATTGAGGGCTCATATTTAACGATTTATGAAATTTATTTCATCAGGATCGGATAATAAATGTCAGAGTTATGCGCGAAGCTTTGGAGACCTATATTTCGGAAAATATGTACTTCCTCAAACTTTTTTTTTTAAATCCGCATTTAATGATCTACCAGGCCAAAAAAAAACGAAAAATCCAATTTTGCTGCTAAAAGAGATTTGCTCCGTGAAAACATAATAACACCATGCCGAACGATTACGCATGATGAGGAACAGGTAAATGAAAATAAGTAAATGAGTAAATTTTCTTCTCTATACCATAATTGCTTTATGAGAGAAGAAAATTTACTCATGGAGTTGAATGCCAATAAAGAAAATGAAGTGAAGTGCGTCGTTTCTCTGCTCTCTCTCTTACTCTCTTCGTTGAATATTTCAATCCACGAGTAGTTTTCTGATGATGTTATTAGCTTTGTTTCTTTACTTTACCGCGGGAACCCAAACGCGTTTCTTTACTCACAAATTGGTCAAATGAGAGCGATTGTTTGTTTCTCTTAACGTCAAAATGTGTTTCTCTTTTTACCGAACTTACCCAAACTTTTTCTTCGGGTAAATTTGGGCAAAGTGTCAAACAATCAGCTGTTCGAAACTTCAACATAAAAATATGTGTATTATTTGTGAAAAAAATAACACAAGTGAAAAAAAATTATTGAATTTACAATTTTATTAATTTGAAAAGTGATTGCTTTGAGAGTGCTTATTTAAAGAAGATGGGAAGTGTGCAAATGAACAGTGAAAATAAATGTGTGTGAAGTTACCCAGCGAGCAAAAAACCGAGCCCTAGCGAGTGTTACGCGAAATGCTCACAAACGGGCTCAGAAGCGAGTATTTACCGGACCAAAACCGGGGGAGAAATTATTATATAATTAAACTCGCCCAAATATTCGCAAACTGGTTTAAAAACGGGTGCTAAACGGACGAAAAGAGAGAAACATTGTTGTCGTTGTGTTGTGCGCCAAACAGAGGCACACACGTGCAGGCACACGACACAACAGCAAATTTTTGGCTATTGCATTTTGTTTTATTTTTCGTGTTCTCGCAAAAGATATTGCAAAAGTCTCGCAAACGAATCTCTTGCAAGACATCGTAAACGAAACTTTTACTGCCACAAACTGAGCGACTGATGATTAATTTTCCGATCGTTTTCGGATCTGTTTTCGAGAGTTTTACCCGCAAAAGTTTCTCGTAACTCTCGTATGCGATATCGTATACGAAGTTTTGGTCCGCTGGGTATCCACAGTATTCCATCCATAAAATTTTGTGGAACATGTCTGTGATATGTATGTGGAACGTAACCAATACACATGCCAAATATTAATACTGGACTCAGATATATTTTGTTGTTAGTGCTTGTTTTATCTAAGTGATGGAGGGACATAGAAAACAGTGCTGACTGTTCGCCCACAATAGTCACATTTGTGTTAGTAAATACTAATACTAATAATAATAATCAAAAATGTTATCTCCTATGATTTTATCCTAAAGTTCCTGTGAATCATTCCACTAGAGTAGTAGAGTTTGTTTACCATTTCTCTTGTTCCTGCTCATCCCCCTATTGTTGTACTCCACCTGATGTTCCTGTTCCTATTCCTCATGTTCCAGATGTTCCTGTCCCAGCTCCTGTATTGCTGCTGTTTTAATTATAAGTTATTTTTTATTTTTGTATTTTGTATTATTTTTTAACTATTTTGTTTCATTTTAATTATTTTATGTTAATATTTTTATATTTATATTTTTCTTTTTTTTAAATTTTTAAATTTTACAAATTTTCTTCATATTATTTTAATTGTACTCTACTCTTTTTCTTATGTTAAATGTATTTTAATTTTATTAAGTATTGTATGTTATGTCTACTACGTATATAATATAAATTTTATAACGTTGTTGAAAACATATTACCGGCTGTATCCTATTGAGGATTGTAGCTGTGAGATAAATAAATAAATAAAATACAAATCGCATTTTATTAAAAATATTTTTTGTGTTAAGATTTAATTATTTTGTGAACAGATTGTTACTACAATGGTGAATGTTGAATGTTTTTAAAAATTAGTTACGTTCCACATACATATCACAGACATGTTCCACAAAATTTTATGGATGGAATACTGTGGATAACTTCACACATGAAAATGAACATGATATGCAAGATTTGTTGTCAGGCATATGTTTTGAGTTTTGACATTTGTTTTCGGGCTAGCAAAGTGTTTTTTTGAGTTCCCTGGGAATTAATTTTCCCGGGAATAAAATCCTCCTATTCTAAACAGACGGGGAATAGAATAATAAGGGAGAGAGAATTGCGAATTTTCCAACACAGCTGTTTTTTGCTTTATGACGTTTGGTTTTGGTTGTTAAATGCAAATCATTTTAAGCAAATAAAACTTAATTAATAATCAAAAAAAGTGAAAATTTACACCATAGCCTTTATAATGGCAGCAGAATTTCCAAGGCGATATTTACTTGATGCGACGAATTCACTGGAGCTGCCGCAAACTTTGTAAGTAAATAAGGGAATATACATATTTGCTTGGCTTAACTCTAGTTCAGGGGCATTTCTGGGAATGGAATCAAAATTTTATCATCAATATAGATTTTTAAGCTGAGCTGAAATATATATATTTTTTTGTACGATCGGCCCATCTTCTTGAGATATGGGCTTGCAAACCTTGAGTGTATAGTCGGCTATATCTCTGAAACTACTTTTCCGACCTCGTGGAAATTATGTCATTAGAAAGGTCTTTTTAAACTCTACAAATACGGTTAAAAATATTTTACATTTGATTAACCCATTGTGGAATAATTTAAAAAAAATTATTTTATAACCTCACTTTTTTCTTTAAAATCATTATGTTTCAAAAATAGACCGTAGTGTTGCTTCCTTTTTTGTCTACACACCGGTATTAGAGAAGATTTCAGGGTTTCTTTCAAGGTATAATACGGCTGTGTAGCCTTTGAAAGTTCGGGGATATGAAAAGTTAAAATTTTGTTATCAAACTTTCAACATAATATAATTCCCACAACGCACGTGAAGAAAACCAAAGACGATTTACAATTAGACGACCAGAAGATGTGCGCAACTTGGCAACCCTGGTAAAAGAGAACCAAAAGGTGCTAGGAGTTCACTCAAACGCATTTCTCTCTCGCGTCATATCTTGCTTATTTCATACTTTTTGCATAGTTTATGTAATTTTACTTTAACATGGTTGGAATTTGTATAGTTATATACAATAACACTATCAAAAAGCTGCTCGTGTATTGAAATATTCAATGAAGAGAGTAAGAGAGAGACCAGAGAATGGCTAGGGTTTCACTCGTTTGGTTTGTTGGCATTTGAGTGAACAGAAATTTTGACTGTCTACGTATACATCGTTTTTACGTAAGCGCATTCTATTATTAATGTGACCATCAATTCCAAGTGACCTGGAACGATGATTATGAGAGGTGATACTTAGCGAAAGATAAGGAATAGAAGAACCAACTACCGGTAACATATTTAGATGTTCAAAGAGGTGCGTGAGCGGTTCTAAAACAAAATTCTCATATAAAAACTTTTTTATTATTGTTTTTTTTGTCAGTGACCACCAGTTCCAAGTGACCTGGAACGATGATTATGAGAGCTGATACTTGGCGAACGATGAGGAATGGAAGTACCAACTACGGGCAACAGAATAAGACTTTCAAAGAGGTGCGTGAGCGGTTCTAAAAAAAATTCTCATATAAAAACTTTTTTATTATTGTTTTTTTTAGTGACCACCAGTTCCAAGTGACCTAGATCGATGATTATGAGATGTGATACTTGGCGAATGATGAGGACTCGAAGCACCAACTACGGGCAACATATTTAGACTTTCAAAGAGGTGCGTGAGCGGTTCTAACAAAAATTCTCATATAAAAACTTTTTTATTATTGTTTTTTTTTAGTGACCACCAGTTCCAAGTGATCTGGAACGATGATTATGAGAGGTGATACTTGGCGAATGATGAGGAATGGAAGCACCAACTACGGGCAACCGAATAAGACTTTCAAAGAGTTCTAAAAAATTGTAATGGTAAGACTTTTATTTTTGTTTTTTTTTGGTGACCACCAGTTCCAAGGGACCTGGAACGATGATTATGAGAGGTGATACTTGGCGAATGATGATGAACATATTTAGACTTTCAAAGAGGTGCGTGAGTGGTTCTAAAAAAAATCCATGGTTGCAGAAGAGATCGTATAATGGGTTTGGACAGACACCATTTGGTTTCGTGTTCGTGAATCAAAATGCGTTTTTAAATTTTTGAAATTTTTACATGAAGATTTTTGAAATTTGTCCACCCTATAGCCCACGCAAATTTAATTTCTGGATAATGAGACATATACCAATCGATTTGTACATGTCTCCGGAAGAGTACTAACTCGGAGTTAGTACACAATCTTTTGTTTGCTTCTGGTGACCGAAAATGTAAATGCGTATTTTGGCCACACATATGAAAATATTTCACACTTTTTCAATACTCTTCACCCTATAGCTCACGGAAATTTAATTTCTGGATAATGAGGCATATACCAATCGATTTGTACATGTCTCCGGAAGAGATCCTTGTACTCGAAGTTAGTACACAATCTTTTGTTTGCTTCTGGTGACCGAAAATGTAAATGCGTATTTTGGCCACACATATGAAAATATTTCACACTTTTCCAAAACTGTCCACCCTGTAGCTCGCGCAAATTTAATTTCTGGATAAGGAAACATATACCAATCGATTTGTACATGTCTCCCGATGAGATCCTTATACTCGGAGTGGCCGCTCAATGTGGTGTTCGCTGCTGGTGGCCGGAAATGCAAGTGCTTTTTTGGACACTCTTATGAAGATGTTTTGCACTTTCTCACCCTATAGCTCACACAATTTAATTTTCTGGCCAATGACCAACAAAGCACTCGA
This sequence comes from Phaonia tiefii, assembly GCA_963931995.1. Taxonomy (NCBI): domain Eukaryota; kingdom Metazoa; phylum Arthropoda; class Insecta; order Diptera; family Muscidae; genus Phaonia; species Phaonia tiefii. The sequence goes on along the minus strand of OZ008371.1, from coordinate 92,688,022 downwards.
TTTGTACGTGTCTCCGGAGTGGATTCTTATATTCTTATATTGCAGAACAAAATAATAAAACTAAAATTTGCCAATATTCATTTAACAAAACAATTTTTTATTTAATTTCAATATAACACTTTATTTTTTCATATTAGCAACAAATCATTTCACATTTTGTATTGTTAATTAACATAAATTGAATAAAATCGATTTTAGAAAATATTTTTCTTCTGCTAACAATTTTGTTTGTTTACATTTTACAAAATCTTCTGCTTTTTGATCTCGTTCCATCAAAAATCTTCTGTTTTTGTGTCATTTCATTTGTTTCTAATTTGATATTATTACAATTTAGTCTGGAACGGAATGGAAATGAAATTCTGCTTGATTGAAATCTTCTGCTGTTTTTCTTCTGTTTTCTTCACATGCGTACAAAGACGATCTAGAATTAGACAACCAGGAGATGTGCGCAACTTGGCAACCCTGGAAAGAGAACCAAAAAGTGCCAGATATTCACTCAAACACATTTCTTTCTCGTATCATATCTTGATTATTCCATACTTTTTGCACAGTTTATGCAATTTTATTTCAACACGGTTGGAATTTGTATAGTTATATACAATAACACTATCAAATAGCCTCTTGTGTATTCAAATATTCAATGAAGAGAGTAAGAGAGAGGGCAGATAAGTGCTAGGGTTTCACTCGTTTTGTTTGTTGACATTTGTGTGAAGAGAAATTTTGACTGTCTATTTGTACATCGTTTTTGACTATTATGTACTTGTCCCCCTATCCACGCACGTACACAATTGGGCAACTGTGGCCCCTAATCATGTACATGTTTCCCCAACTACGTTCATGCGCAATTGTGGAAAACCAAATGGAAGACATCATGGAAACAAATTGCCAATGCACCACATGGTGTTCGCCCCGTTCTCGTATTCAACACAATCAGTTCGTCGCAACAACACGAAATTCAGTTGTCGCTCCTTGGTCGAACGTTGTCCACTATTGCCAATATCCGGTATAATCGAACCCTTGTCCTCCAAAATCCAATGTCCATTTTCCATCGTACATATGACATTCAACCCACTGAGCAAATAAAACTATCCATGCATGTACTGGTCCATGATGCCGTGTAATGAAGTTGTACAACCAATTGTGCAATCCGTCGCACAATCAGTTGTCTTACATACTCACACCACACGCAATATTCAGCCTGGCACTCAAAAGGAAAACACACATGCGAAGCTGCACAACTAATCTTGCGAAGTTGCACAACTAATCGTGCGATCGGATGCTCGACCAACTTCAGCGTATCCCTTGACCCTTGGTATGCAGTCCCACTGCGTCAAGGAATGTCACATGTCATATGATCAGTCACTAACTTACCATGGTAATCTTGAGTCAAGTAAAGTAGCGCTTACGCATAGCACGTATATCGGTTATACTTCCAATGCACGGGCTTGTTTCTTCAGACCTGTGCAGTGTGAAAGATCAACCGCATCGCCGGAATCTAGGCGGCGGCGCTCAATCGTCACCGTCAGATGATCTGGCATGTCCGCAATAGTCATGTACTATCACCAGGTGGCAATGCCGTACCCCGATTTGCAACCGTGTGCATGTTCCCCAAAAACGATGTACAAGTAGACAGTCAAAATTTTTCTTCACTCAATTGCCAACTGTGGCGGCGCCATATCGCCGCTAATAACACCAACGGCTCCCTCTAGTAGCAACAGCCACCACCCGAATGGATTGTCCGATCCCCATCACCTGCAACTAATGCACCCTGGTGTGTTGAAAAAGGTAAACAAAGACAGACACAACCCTTGTATACTATCAAACCGGCAAATTTCCATGACACATACCAGCACAACATTCGTAAACGTTTAGCTGTAAAATGCAATGGCGAGTTTTCGAGACAAACACTTTCAAAAATTTCATCATTCTCGAAGACGCCATTGCGAAATTCAGTCGTAAAACCGCAAATTAGAAAAACTACTATTGGAATTGTGAAATTTAAGTAAAACCTCGTTGTCGAAGAACCTCAGAAATCGTTACAAGACCATTTGTCCTGCAAAGTCGGAAAATCGTTGCGAAATTCAGCGCATATTTAGTGCCCAATAATTGGCATATTGTTTCTGCAAATCATAGTCGGTAAGTCGGCAGTTTTACTGGAAAACATTAAAATTCATTGAACATTTTTCCCGGCAGTACCGAGACATCACCACATTGTGGAACACCACATCGTTTGGTGTTCCAAACACATTGTGTAACACCAAACCTTTTGCGCCTCAAACACATTGTGGCACACCACATCTTGTTGCGCATTGAACACCTCGTGAGACACCAGGAGTGTGTACGACGCAATTTGCCACCACCATCTGCGGCATACGGCAAGTTGTGGGCCACAGGCGTACGACCGCGGTTAGAGTTGGGAACCCCCCTCCAGACCCGCGCAACTATTCCCTCAAGCCCGTACACAGGAGGTTTCTCCGATAGGGAAGCGTAAGGGTCCAGGCAGGGTTCCAGCTTCTCATTGCTGTATAGCGTTGGTCTGCTGCCCACAGTCTTGCGTACACGCATCGGCAAGCAAGCAACTGGTGTTCACGAGTGGTTGATTTTAGTGTTCAGGCAACCAATAGTGTCGCAATTGACCAGTCCATACTGGTCAAACCAACAATTTGTGTCCCGATTGGCCACTTTTGAGTGCCCAAGCATCGTCATAGCCATCAAACCCTGCAACAACAGCGGCAGCAGCGTTCACATCGTCCTCATCTGCTGTCAACCGTTACCAGCATTTCAATACCGTGGTCCGAGTTTGCTCCCACGTCAGCAAAAGCAGCAACAACGTACATAACCCCGTCTGTACACCCGCAGTCACCGCAGTAGAATCAGTAATTTGGTCCAGTGCGTCAGCAGCGATATCAGCAGCGCCACCAGCAGCTGTCAGCAGTAAAAACGTCAGCAGCACTGCAAGTAAGCCAACATCCACAAAAACATCCACCGAGGGACGTAAGGGTAAGTCCGTTTTGATCCTTTTAATTGACGGACCGAACAGAAACCATCCTAGGGCTCGAAGAGTAGCCAGGAATAGATCCAATTGCTGCGCATACGGCGCGAGAAACAGACTCCACCATCTATGAGTCGTAGATTTAAGTTTGAATAGTAAGAAATCTAAAAACTGGTAGTAATTAAGAAAGTGTTATTGAAAAGTGAAGTGGTATAAATTTGTGAATTGTTAAGAACTCCATATAATTTTGTGTAGAATCTAAATTCTACGAAGGGGTATTTTAGTTTGGCCAGCGAGCGAACAGAGTGATGTCTTAAGGGTTCTGTAATATAAATGCAGGATTTTTAAGACTCGTTCGTTTTGGAAATCCAGATTTTGGATACATCGCTGCCAAAGTTTAAATTTAAGAGAGAAAAGTATTTTTGAAAAATTAACATTTGAAATGCAGTTAAACTCATGTATGTATTATTGAACATGAGAATTAATAGCGCATATGATTTAGAAGCAAGTGAATTGTAACTAGCAGCTTCACTGCTTTACTTGCCATTTTATTAAGCCAGCACTTAGTTGGTTTATTAAGTTCAAATATTAAGGGAGAAAATTGAAGTTATTTAAATTTACGAATAATTGTTCACCTTAGGTAGGAACACATTGACCTTTGGACAGACATTTTATTTTATAATATATTGAAATTTTTATTTTATTGATTCGTGTTTGTTGGAATTTTTGGCTCCGCGAAGCCTATAATATTATCCTTATAAACGGATAGTGACCGTGGGTTTGTGTCGTTATATATCACCATCGCTTGGTGAGAAACCTCGGGGTTTCAAGCGCGAGTCAACTTCGTCCACTCTCGATTACGAGTTACGTTTTGATCATAACCGGTTATGTTACTGATAGGGCTATTTTTCTGAACATCTAGGGTGAAAATTCTAGAACAATTTGCTAATGAACGGTTTGCCATAGTGCTTGCCTGATCGTTTTGTTTTCTCTCCTAAGCGAGTTAAAGTTTTAGTAAATAGTTAAATGAGTTTGTAGATATCAAGATAAGTTTGTTGAGATTAAGATAAGTTTGTAGATATTAAGTATTGTTAGCTAAATACGGTACCCCGTGGTGAATGGTTGTGACATAATGTGTACAAAATGGTACCATACATTTAGCGTTCTTCTTGTTTTTGTCCATGTGCTTCGCCCATGGGGCACCCTATTTAGTCTCGTTGACTAATGATTAAGTTAGATGAAGATAAACACCTTAAGTTAGATGGTGTGTATTAAATTGTAAGAAGATTTTGAAGGATGGCTGAACAGCAAATAAAAGATTATAAAGTTGTATGAACATTGAGTGTTATAATCATGTCTGAGTAGACAGAAAGGTCCAAGGTATGGTATGGGAGGGTAGGAGTTTTTAACAACCCTGATCTGGGACGCTGCAGACGCAAGCAGTGTCATGGGGAAGTAGACGAAAGCTTCCAGTGGGTGGGTCCAATCGGCCACAACATCTGTCGACTATAATCACGCGCGATGGCAGTTAAGCCATCGATAACCCCTCGGCAATATATATATGTGATCTGTTTTGTTGTAAATTTCATTTAGTTTTTGTGTGTGTTGACAATTATTCGTGCCCTTCTTTCTCTTTATTTTGGTTTATGTCGAAAATTAATTCGTGCGTTTAAGACTCGGTGTGTATATAGTGTCACGACCGTCTGTTCCGTTCTGGTTCTCCAGGAAGATCCCCCCCGTCCGGTGAGTTACAAGCCCAGCATACGCATGGCACACCGAGCGATCTGGAAATCGGAATATAATATTGCAAGACTAAAAATAGCAGTCGGTAGAGTAAGGGTTATTTCAATGTTCAGTGTCATTTGGACGCTGATATCTGTCACCGTTTGCGATGGGCATTGCTCTTTTACGTTAGTGCCATAAATGTTGATCCCCTTTTTACTCTTACTCTTACTCTTTTACGTTATGACATAATGGCGCCCAACGTGGGGCCCGACAGATTCACACCGTGAGTCAATAGGGGCTTATCCACGTTGTCGCCTAGTGTGCAACTCTTACTCGTATATGACATAATGGCGCCCAACGTGGGGCCCGAATAATTGTCAATAGTCCGTGATTTTAGTATGTAGAGTAGTTTTGTTTCTCGGATACGCGTAAGTCCCGTTTTGAGTATGTATCTCAGACGCGTTGCGACGAGTATTTCTAGGGGCCAAAGTATTCTTCTGTAGTGTTTATGTTCAGTGTGTCATAGTGAAGTCATGTCCTTGCGTGTTGTCAGGGGCATTTGCTCCGGTTGAGACATGAACATAAACATTAGTTTATCCCTGATTAAATTTAGAATTTGATAGTTTGTAAAGTCTGTACAGCTTTTGTGCTCAGTCTCGGCGTAAGTCCCGGCGAAGACTTCTTGGTCTAACCGCGTTGCGACGTCCAGATTGACACATAGTTGGCAGAGCTTCGGTTGTACCCTAATGTTTCGTTTACGTGTTCGATATGTTATACCCCTCGCAAGTCCCGGTGTAGATTTGTTTTGTTAGTCTAACCGCGTTGCGGCGATGGGTGTGATATTCGTTCAGTAGAGTGAGGAACATTTGATTTAGTATCAGTTGTCTTTGAGTCACTACTAGTTATTTTTGTGGCTAGGCTGAACACGGCGGAAGTGTTCAGGGAAGATTTGGGGAGAGAGTCATGTAGCTCGGAATTATACCCGCTACATTTGCCCTCAGTCAATCTTCCAGTAGACCACCATAGCCCATTTTTAACAGCTCGTACATTAGGTTGCGTGTTCAGGGAATTTTTTGCGTGCAACTAGGAAGTTGTTAAAACCCTACTCACCCCTACCATTACCTACCCTTTTGTGATTTTTTTTGCTAGCTTATAAGTCTATCATATTTGAGTTTAGCTTGATTATTTTGGGTGAAAGATCCCATATTTGAGTTTAGTTTTTGATTATTTTGGGTGAAAGATCCCATATTTGAGTTTAGTTTTTGATTATTTTGGGTGAAAGATCCCATGTTTGAGTTTAGTTTTTGATTATTTTGGGTGAAAGATCCCATATTTGAGTTAAGTTTTTGATTATTTTGGGTGAAAGATCCCATGTTTGAGTTTAGTTTTTGATTATTTTGGGTGAAAGATCCCATACTTGAGTTTAGTTTTTGATTATTTTGGGTGAAAGATCCCATATTTGAGTTTAGTTTTTGAGTTTTTGGGTGAAAGATCCCATATTTGATATTTGATTTTTGGGTGCAAGATCCCATATTTGAGTTTAGTTTTCGAGTTTTGGGTGAAAGATCCCATATTTGATGTTTGAATTTTGAAATAAATAAATTTACCACATTTACTCGTACGGAAATTGTGTTTAAATTGAAATTACAACAGTGCACATCTACTTACCATAGATTTTAAATACCAATTTTTTCATTTAATTTATTATACTCTTGTTATTTCAGTTAATTTATATACTGAGCTTTTCACACTGATTTTTATTTTTCTATATACGTTTTTAGACTACAGCTTTTAATTTTGAGTTTTCAGATTCCTTTGAATTAACCTTTCAATTTTAATTTCTTTGCGTACTTTGGTGCGAAGAATAAGTTATCTGTGACGCTGCGAGGCTAGTCGCCAACAGTCGTTTATTTTTTGAAGTTCTGTTGCGATTTCGGCAGATCGAGAATGCCAGTGCAACGGTCACCACCTATAGGAGACACGGAGATGGCCGAAGAGTCAATAGTGTCCACCGTAGGCACCACGCAAACGCGGACCGCGCCGGCGACGTTAACATACACCACAGCGGCAGGCGCGGCAACAGCATCGACTTCTACCGCGAGCGCCAGAGTCGTGGGCTCAAGTGGAGCCATATATTCTGGGCGATTGGACCCAGTAGCAGCAATTTTGGGGGCAGAAGATAATGCGGAGTCGTTCGAGTCGCCAGATTTCAGCGCGCTAACGGCACGCGAAGCGCAGGTGCAGCGTCGACGGATGGCAGATGCGAGTCCGACACAGGAAGAGCGCAGCAGGCAGATAAATGCAACAGATCAGCAAATGGACGAAGAGGCTTTAATCCAAAGGATATTGCCAATCATTTTAGCAGCAACTCGGCAGGCTAATGGCGGGGCTAATCACCCAGCAGCGCAGCCAACGCCGAGATTATAAACAGCACCCGTGAGCTACCAACCTGCGGTCGATTATGATTTGTCGTGTATACCACCAGCTACAATACGCAATGAGCCCGGACCTATACCAGCCAATCTGGCGAGGCAACAGCCCGAGGCAGGTCGACCTACGACCTACGTTAGACCACCTATAGTGTCGATGCGGGAAGAAACGGCACCGACACCCAATCAACACCCGAGGGATGACCAGCAAGGCAGAAGCAGTCAGTTCTGGCCTGGACACGGATCGACACCACCCGCGGGTATTCCAGGTACAAGAGCTGGAGGAGGCTCGCAGCCAGCTATGCATACTCAGGCGAGCACGTATAACCCGAATCCGAGGGCGACCTACGAAACTTTTGGCAGACATGGTCCTCGGCAAGACTTGACCAAGTGGGGCATTAAATTCGATGGCACCCCAAAGACCATGAATGTCCAAGAATTTTTGTATCGTGTTAGAGCATCGATGTTAGACTACGATTGCACGGAATCAGAGTTGCTGAAAGGAATACCCCATCTATTGGGCGGAGCAGCTTTGGAATACTACTGGAACTACCGCAAGCTAGCACCATTTCACACCTGGAGCGAGCTGCAGCGGGCTTTACAAAGCCAGTTCCAAAAATTTGAGAGCGAGTTTCAGTTGCAGGTGCAGATATTGAACAGGCGCCAGCAACCGCATGAATCTTTCGAGGAGTATTTCAACGTAATCATGCGTTTAAGGAACCAGCAGCCTACACCATACCCAGAAGCGCAGCTGGTAGAGATCATGAGGGGTAACCTTAGGCCCTCATTAGCACCGATGTTGTTCCCTATTAGGGTGGACAACCTGAGCGATTTTGGAAGAGAAGTCAAACTAGCGGAAGGTTTGTTGGCAATGCAGCGGCAGGCTCATACACCGAGGCCAGTATCTCCGGCCAAGGTGCATGAGGTTGTATACGAAGAAGATATGCTAAGCCAGGATCATTACGGAGAAGTGGACGCGATTAGAGGGGGCAGCAAGGCAATATGCTGGAACTGTAAAGCTGTCGGCCACATTTTCCGTGATTGCCCATCCACTAACAGACGAGTGTTCTGCTACAAGTGCGGAAAAGAGGACACCGTTACACCCAAGTGCCCAAATTGCCAGGGAAACACGCCAAGGGGCCCACCTCAAACTGGGGAAGTGCGGACCACCGAAGTGTAAGACAGAGTATGTCCAACCCAGCTACAACCAACCCAGATATAACCAAACCCACTACCACCAACACCGGTAGTGACCAACCAGAATTGACCAATCCAGCTACAAACAACACCGTTGCAGTCAGTCCAGTAGTAATCAGCTCTGACGTAACGAACACCTTAGTAGCACCCGCTACCGATAAGTTCAATTTTAGCAGTAATACAGTGTTAGCCATCCTGGAGAACAAACATCGACAGGAGAAGCCTCAAGTGGAACCAAAAATAAGAGAGCTTAAGCCTTTACACCAGAGAATGGAAGATTATCTGAGAGTTCGATCCAGAATTTTCGGGGAAGTTTCCGAAAGAATAGTACGGGCTAGGCAAAGATATCAGAAACGAAGACAAATAAGGCATGAGATCGCCACAGCCACATTGGTAGAAGGTGGTGATAACCGCTTTTATGCGAGAGTAAACATCGGAGGAGTCGACGTAGAAGGTATAATACACAGTGGAGCGTCTGTAACCTGCTTGGGCAGAGGATGCCAAGAGTTGATGGAGCAGACAGGGTTACAGGTACACCGTTTTGGATCTTCGGTAAAGACCGCTGATGGGAGCGCTCACTCAATCTTAGGAAGAGTTAGAGTGAGAATAAATTTTCGAGGAATTACAGAGGAAATAGACCTTTACCTCGTTCCAACCTTAGAGCGCGCACTCTATCTAGGCGTTGATTTTATGCGTGCGTTTAAGCTGATAGCCCATATCGAGAGTCTTACCACTCAAGGGGTAGACCTCTGTGAAGAAGTCCAAGCCTCGGACGAGGTAAGATCTCATAAGCTGTCCCAACAACAGAAAGAGGCCCTGAATGCCGCGATAGAGGAGTTTCCCTGCTATACCAGGCATGGCCTAGGCAAAACAGAGTTAGAAACTCACTCTATCGATACAGGGGATGCTGTCCCAGTAAAGGACAGGTACTATCCAGTCTCGCCAGCAGTACAAACACTTCTTTACGCGGAGGTAGATCGCATGCTAGACTTAGGAGTCATTGAGCCAAGCGAAAGTCCCTGGAGTCATCCCGTAACTTTGGTCCGCAAAGGGATCAAGAACCGGTTATGTCTGGATGCCAGGAAGCTCAATGCTCTAACGGTCAAGGATGCGTATCCCCTTCCGCATATTTGAGGGTTTGTTAAGTAGACTTGGGGATACGTACTTTATATCGAGTGTAGATCTCAAAGACGCGTTTTGGCAAATCCCATTAGATTTATCCAGTCGGGAGAAGACCGCGTTTACCATACCTGGAAGGCCGCTCTATCACTTCAAGGTGATGCCTTTTGGGTTGTGCAACGCAGCCCAAAGGCTTTGCCGACTGATGGATAGAGTGGTTCCTTCTGCAATCCGGGATCGCGTTTTCATCTATCTAGATGATCTTTTGGTGGTTTCGCCAGATTTTGAGACACACTTGGATCTTTTGCGACAAGTGGCAGAATGCTTAAGGAAAGCCGGCTTGACAATAAACGTGCAAAAATCTCACTTCTGCTTCAAAGAGTTGAGGTATTTGGGCTACCTTGTAGGAGGCGGCCAGGTTAAGCCAGATCCAGCTAAAGTCGAGACCATAATGAACTACAAGTATCCGAAAAGCCTAAAGCAGGTGAGGAGCTTCTTAGGTGCCACCGGTTGGTACCGGAAGTTCATTTCCGACTATGCTACTATTGCGAGCCCACTTTGAAGAAAAGTAAAACTTTCTGCTTTACTGAAGAGGCTAAAGTGGCGTTTGATAAACTGAAGGAAGCGCTAGTTACCAGTCCGGTACTAGTACATCCGGACTTCGCCAAACGTTTCTATGTTCAATGCGACGCATCCGATCTCGGAGTGGGCGCCGTCTTGTTTCAGCAAGATGATAGTGGCGAAGAGCATCCTATCGCTTATTATTCTCACAAGCTGACGTCAGCTCAAAGAAACTACGCCGTAACAGAGCGCGAGTGCCTGGCGGTAGTACTAGCGATTTAAAAGTTCAGACCGTTCATCGAATTAATGTCGTTTACGGTCATAACAGACCATAGTAGCCTTAAATGGCTAATGTCGCACCGAGACCTTAGCGGAAGATTGGCTCGGTGGAGTTTACACCTGCAATCATACGATTTTGTGATTGAACACCGTAAGGGTAAACTAAATGTAGTACCTGATACCTTGTCGAGGTATGAGATGGAGGAAATCGCGGCTGATGTTTTGGAACTCATCGACCTTGATGATAAGGCTTTCCAGTCGGAAGGGTATGCCGAGTTGATCAAGACTGTCGAAGAAAACGAGGATCGTCTGCCGGATTTAAAAGTAATAGAAGGAAAGGTGTATAAGAGGACCATGCACTACGACGGTGTGGCACTCCATGAGGATTTCGCATGGAAGGTGTGGGTACCAGTGGAGTTAACCCAAGGCATCATACAGAAAAATCATGATCCACCACACGCAGCTCATGGACGTTTTCTTAAAACACTGAACCGAATAAAGGAGTATTTTTACTGGCCCAATATGAGCGTCCAAGTGAAAAGTTATGTTGACGCCTGCCGAATCTGCAGAGAGGCTAAAGCGGCCAATAGAACCCTAAGACCACCGATGGGCAGGGAAGTAACAAGCCATCGGCCATTCCAGCCTCCATTCCAGCGAATTTTTATTGACTTCTTGGGGCCATACCCACGCTCGAGAAACGGGAATAGCTTTATTTTTATAATATTGGACCACCTGACGAAGTTCGTTATCTTAAAAGCTGTGCCTAAAGCTAGTGGCAAGAGTGTCATACGACTTTTGATTACGGAAATATGCCACAAATTTGGAGTACCGGAGACAATCGTCTCAGATAATGGGAAACAATTTGTGGGAAAAGAGTTCACAGACTTTGTGAGAAATTTCGGAATAAGCCATTATAGAACAGCAGTACACTCTCCGCAGGCGAATGCTTCGGAGAGGGTTAACCAATCCATTCTGGCGGCCATACGTTCCTACATGAAAGAAGATCATCGGGAATGGGATAGGCATTTATCCGAAATTGAATGCTCGTTGCGATCATCCACGCATAGCGCGATAGGAGTAACACCCTATTTCGCTCTGTTTGGGCTTAATATGATAACTCATGGTAGCCTATATAAACTGGCTAGAAAGCTAAAGAGTTTGACTGACCTCGGAGAAAGCTAAGCACCTAAGTCAGTGGCGCAAGACCTGATCCGAGCCAATATTCAGCAGAGCCTGCATAAGGCTTACGAGAAGAATGTGAAGAACTACAACACCAGATGCAGACAGGTCAAATATATACCAGGTCAAGAAGTCTATAGGCGCAATTTTCAACAAAGTAACTTCAAAGACAACTTCAATGCCAAGTTGGCTAGAAAGTTTTTGAAGTGCAGGATTGTGAAGCCGGTTGGAAATAGCCTGTACGAGATCGAAGACTTGCAAGGTAAACGATTGGGAGTTTTCCATGCCAAAGACCTAAAGCAGTAATCTTGGTGTCATTTTGTGTCAGCGTTCTTTAAATAATTTGCGTTCCACGTTCACGTGATGAAGGGTTAAGGTATATAATACAGTCGATTCACACCCCTGTGGGCGGTGTGCAGTTACAGTTTGAGTTTAGCAGATAACTCTTAGCTAGGACTCAGTTACCTTTTCCTTTGTTTTCGGAGACAGACTGTAGTAATACGTAGAGGTTTCTCTTCTGTCATTTCAGCCGAAAGTAAGCAAGACCAGCGACATAAAATAACAAGACCTATCTGACAGTACATACGACCGACGATGGCAGACCGCGTTGACTGCAGTATTTGCTTGTCCACCATAACAGCAGCTGACGAACAGATAGTGGTGACAGACTGCGGACACGTATTCCACAATGCGTGTAATGACAAGTGGAGAGACCAGAATCGCAGCGACTGTCCCATTTGCCGCCGGCAGGGTTACTACGTGAGACCCGTGTACATGACATGACGTTCAGCGAGAGGGATCCGGGTGCCGACCAAGAGGAGATGGAAGCCCTTCGCCAGGAGATACGCACAGCACAGGAGCAGCGGGAGACCGACCAAGCTGAAATTACGCGTCTGCGCAACCGGTATGAAGACCTGCAGACCCAATACGAGTTTCACGTGATGACTCTTAAAGGCGAGGAAGATATCCTGACGCGACAAGTCACCCAACTGCGCGAGGAAACCAGGCAGCTACGCAACCAGCCGCGACCTGATTATGAGGACTTACAGGCACGCTTCGAGACGCTCCAAGAGCACCAGAAGACCCAAGCCAAAGATGCCCGAAAAGACCGCAGCCAGTGGCAGAAGCAGCTGAACACAGTACAAGCTGAAAATAAGAGGCTGCATGACCGCTTGTTGGACATGGAGGAGGAATCTGAATCTAGCGCAGGAGCAAGACATCACGCGTACCCGATACCAGGAAGTGGCACTCAAGAAAAAACGTCCAGGGTATGCTGACCGCAAGATTACTATCCAGGGTTTTGCAGCGTCAGTAGAGCAAGATCCCAAGAGCGAGGTGCTAAGCATCTTAGCTCGCATGGAGATCCCCTGCACCCCTGAAGATCTGGAGATAACATCCTGTACCCAGATGATCGTACAGACCGGTCTATATCAGGTCACGGTAGAGTTTAAGACCCCAGGAATGAAGTTGGAAGTTTTAGCCAGAGCCTGTCGTCTGCACTCATGCGGCAGAGCAGCCATTCGCCGTCTGCAAATAAAACACTGTGCAGCAGTACACCAGCTATATAAGCAAGTGGGTGGCAGAATCTTCGGCAGAAAGGGGGTGAAATTCTTGCACATCACCGAAAACCAGGTCGTAATTCGTCTGGTAGGAGAACGAGAGACACGCGAGGTAGAAGATGAGGAGCAGATCCAAGAGATCTTGGATGCATTGCCTCAGACCTCGGCAGACAGCGCAATATCACGCGCGTAAGTATGCAGTGAAGTAGGCGCTGACGAAAGAAGAAGAAGAGAACATCTGAGAAGAAGAGAGAATACCACACTTTGGTAGAAAAGGAGCCAGAGAAAGGTCATTAGCTCCTAACCACCAGGCTAGTCAGAATCATCCTTCGGGTTGATGGCTGACACCCTAAGAAGGTGGGGGAGCTACTTTGACTGTCGACTCTCAGTTCTAGATCTTCCAGGGTTAGGCTTCCCTCCCATCCTTCGCCATGGTTGTCATCAGGATGGTGGGGTTTGTGGCGGCGCCATATCGCCGCTAATAACACCAACGGCTCCCTCTAGTAGCAACAGCCACCACCCGAATGGATTGTCCGATCCCCATCACCTGCAACTAATGCACCCTGGTGTGTTGAAAAAGGTAAACAAAGACAGACACAACCCTTGTATACTATCAAACCGGCAAATTTCCATGACACATACCAGCACAACATTCGTAAACGTTTAGCTGTAAAATGCAATGGCGAGTTTCGAGACAAACACTTTCAAAAATTTCATCATTCTCGAAGACGCCATTGCGAAATTCAGTCGTAAAACCGCAAATTAGAAAAACTACTATTGGAATTGTGAAATTTAAGTAAAACCTCGTTGTCGAAGAACCTCAGAAATCTTTACAAGACCATTTGTCCTGCAAAGTCGGAAAATCGTTGCGAAATTCAGCGCATATTTAGTGCCCAATAATTGGCATATTGTTTCTGCAAATCATAGTCGGTAAGTCGGCAGTTTTACTGGAAAACATTAAAATTCATTGAACATTTTTCCCGGCAGTACCGAGACATCACCACATTGTGGAACACCACATCGTTTGGTGTTCCAAACACATTGTGTAACACCAAACCTTTTGCGCCTCAAACACATTGTGGCACACCACATCTTGTTGCGCATTGAACACCTCGTGAGACACCAAAGCCACACCAGACATCCACCAGTCGTGAAACACCAGGAGTGTGTACGACGCAATTTGCCACCACCATCTGCGGCATACGGCAAGTTGTGGGCCACAGGCGTACGACCGCGGTTAGAGTTGGTAACCTCCCTCCAGACCCGCGCAACTATTCCCTCAAGCCCGTACACAGGAGGTTTCTCCGATAGGGAAGCGTAAGGGTCCAGGCAGGGTTCCAGCTTCTCATCGCTGTATAGCGTTGGTCTGCTGCCCACAGTCTTGCGTACACGCATCGGCAAGCAAGCAACTGGTGTTCACGAGTGGTTGATTTTAGTGTTCAGGCAACCAATAGTGTCGCAATTGACCAGTCCATACTGGTCAAACCAACAATTTGTGTCCCGATTGGCCACTTTTGAGTGCCCAAGCATCGTCATAGCCATCAAACCCTGCAACAACAGCGGCAGCAGCGTTCACATCGTCCTCATCTGCTGTCAACCGTTACCAGCATTTCAATACCGTGGTCAGAGTTTGCTCCCACGTCAGCAAAAGCAGCAACAACGTACATAACCCCGTCTGTACACCCGCAGTCACCGCAGTAGAATCAGTAATTTGGTCCAGTGCGTCAGCAGCGATATCAGCAGCGCCACCAGCAGCAAAAACGTCAGCAGCACTGCAAGTAAGCCAACATCCACCGAGGGACGTAAGGGTAAGTCCGTTTTGATCCTTTTAATTGACGGACCGAACAGAAACCATCCTAGGGCTCGAAGAGTAGCCAGGAATAGATCCAATTGCTGCGCATACGGCGCGAGAAACAGACTCCACCATCTATGAGTCGTAGATTTAAGTTTGAATAGTAAGAAATCTAAAAACTGGTAGTAATTAAGAAAGTGTTATTGAAAAGTGAAGTGGTATAAATTTGTGAATTGTTAAGAACTCCATATAATTTTGTGTAGAATCTAAATTCTACGAAGGAGTATTTTAGTTTGGCCAGCGAGCGAACAGAGTGATGTCTTAAGGGTTCTGTAATATAAATGCAGGATTTTTAAGACTCGTTCGTTTTGGAAATCCAGATTTTGGATACATCGCTGCCAAAGTTTAAATTTAAGAGAGAAAAGTGTTTTTGAAAAATTAACATTTGAAATGCAGTTAAACTCATGTATGTATTATTGAACATGAGAATTAATAGCGCATATGATTTAGAAGCAAGTGAATTGTAACTAGCAGCTTCACTGCTTTACTTGCCATTTTATTAAGCCAGCACTTAGTTGGTTTATTAAGTTCAAATATTAGTTGTAAGCCTAGATTAGGGGAGAAAATTGAAGTTATTTAAATTTACGAATAATTGTTCACCTTAGGTAGGACCACATTGACCTTTGGACAGACATTTTATTTTATAATATATTGAAATTTTTATTTTATTGATTTGTGTTTGTTGGAATTTTTGGCTCCGCGAAGCCTATAATATTATCCTTATAAACGGATAGTGACCGTGGGTTTGTGTCGTTATATATCACCATCGCTTGGTGAGAAACCTCGGGGTTTCAAGCGCGAGTCAACTTCGTCCACTCTCGATTACGAGTTACGTTTTGATCATAACCGGTTATGTTACTGATAGGGCTATTTTTCTGAACATCTAGGGTGAAAATTCTTGCACAATTTGCTAATGAACGGTTTGCCATAGTGCTTGCCTGATCGTTTTGTTTTCTCTCCTAAGCGAGTTAAAGTTTTAGTAAATAGTTAAATGAGTTTGTAGATATCAAGATAAGTTTGTTGAGATTAAGATAAGTTTGTAGATATTAAGTATTGTTAGCTAAATACGGTACCCCGTGGTGAATGGTTGTGACATAATGTGTACAAAATGGTACCATACATTTAGCGTTCTTCTTGTTTTTGTCCATGTGCTTCGCCCATGGGGCACCCTATTTAGTCTCGTTGACTAATGATTAAGTTAGATGAAGATAAACACCTTAAGTTAGATGGTGTGTATTAAATTGTAAGAAGATTTTGAAGGCTGGCTGAACAGCAAATAAAAGATTATAAAGTTGTATGAACATTGAGTGTTATAATCATGTCTGAGTAGACAGAAAGGTCCAAGGTATGGTATGGGAGGGTAGAAGTTTTTAACAACCCTGATCTGGGACGCTGCAGACGCAAGCAGTGTCATGGGGAAGTAGACGAAAGCTTCCAGTGGGTGAGTCCAGTCGGCCACAACATCTGTCGACTATAATCACGCGCGATGGCAGTTAAGCCATCGATAACCCCTCGGCAATATATGTATGTGATCTGTTTTGTTGTAACTTTCATTTAGTTTTTGTGTGTGTTGACAATTATTCGGGCCCTTCTTTCTCTTTATTTTGGTTTATGTCGAAAATTAATTCGTGCGTTTAAGACTCGGTGTGTATATAGTGTCACGACCGTCTGTTCCGTTCTGGTTCTCCAGGAAGATCCCCCCCGTCCGGCGAGTTACAAGCCCAGCATACGCATGGCACACCGAGCGATCTGGAAATCTGGAAATCGGAATAATATTGCAAGACTAAAAATAGCAGTCGGTAGAGTAAGGGTTATTTCAATGTTCAGTGTCATTTGGACGCTGATATCTGTCACCGTTTGCGATGGGCATTGCTCTTTTACGTTAGTGCCATAAATGTTGATCCCCTTTTTACTCTTACTCTTACTCTTTTACGTTATGACATAATGGCGCCCAACGTGGGGCCCGACAGATTCACACCGTGAGTCAATAGGGGCTTATCCACGTTGTCGCCTAGTGTGCAACTCTTACTCGTATATGACATAATGGCGCCCAACGTGGGGCCCGAATAATTGTCAATAGTCCGTGATTTTAGTATGTAGAGTAGTTTTGTTTGTCGGATACGCGTAAGTCCCGTTTTGAGTATGTATCTCAGACGCGTTGCGACGAGTATTTCTAGGGGCCAAAGCATTCTTCTTTAGTGTGGAATTTTTTGCGTGCAACTAGGAAGTTGTTAAAACCCTACTCACCCCTACCATTACCTACCCTTTTGTGATTTTTTTTGCTAGCTTATAAGTCTATCATATTTGAGTTTAGCTTGATTATTTTGGGTGAAAGATCCCATATTTGATATTTGGTTTTAGTTTGATTTTTGGGGGCAAGATCCCATATTTGATATTTGAATTTTGAAATAAATAAATTTACCACATTTACTCGTACGGAAATTGTGTTTA
Source organism: Phaonia tiefii (assembly GCA_963931995.1). Taxonomy (NCBI): domain Eukaryota; kingdom Metazoa; phylum Arthropoda; class Insecta; order Diptera; family Muscidae; genus Phaonia; species Phaonia tiefii. Next base: position 92,670,679 of record OZ008371.1, on the reverse strand, counting down.
AATTGAAATTACAACAGTGCACATCTACTTACCATAGATTTTAAATACCAATTTTTTCATTTAATTTATTATACTCTTGTTATTTCAGTTAATTTATATACTGAGCTTTTCACACTGATTTTTATTTTTCTATATACGTTTTTAGACTACAGCTTTTAATTTTGAGTTTTCAGATTCCTTTGAATTAACCTTTCAATTTTAATTTCTTTGCGTACTTTGGTGCGAAGAATAAGTTATCTGTGACGCTGCGAGGCTAGTCGCCAACAGTCGTTTATTTTTTGAAGTTCTGTTGCGATTTCGGCAGATCGAGAATGCCAGTGCAACGGTCACCACCTATAGGAGACACGGAGATGGCCGAAGAGTCAATAGTGTCCACCGTAGGCACCACGCAAACGCGGACCGTGCCGGCGACGTTAACATACACCACAGCGGCAGGCGCGGCAACAGCATCGACTTCTACCGCGAGCGCCAGAGTCGTGGGCTCAAGTGGAGCCATATATTCTGGGCGATTGGACCCAGTAGCAGCAATTTTGGGGGCAGAAGATAATGCGGAGTCGTTCGAGTCGCCAGATTTCAGCGCGCTAACGGCACGCGAAGCGCAGGTGCAGCGTCGACGGATGGCAGATGCGAGTCCGACACAGGAAGAGCGCAGCAGGCAGATAAATGCAACAGATCAGCAAATGGACGAAGAGGCTTTAATCCAAAGGATATTGCCAATCATTTTAGCAGCAACTCGGCAGGCTAATGGCGGGGCTAATCACCCAGCAGCGCAGCCAACGCCGAGATTATAAACAGCACCCGTGAGCTACCAACCTGCGGTCGATTATGATTTGTCGTGTATACCACCAGCTACAATACGCAATGAGCCCGGACCTATACCAGCCAATCTGGCGAGGCAACAGCCCGAGGCAGGTCGACCTACGACCTACGTTAGACCACCTATAGTGTCGATGCGGGAAGAAACGGCACCGACACCCAATCAACACCCGAGGGATGACCAGCAAGGCAGAAGCAGTCAGTTCTGGCCTGGACACGGATCGACACCACCCGCGGGTATTCCAGGTACAAGAGCTGGAGGAGGCTCGCAGCCAGCTATGCATACTCAGGCGAGCACGTATAACCCGAATCCGAGGGCGACCTACGAAACTTTTGGCAGACATGGTCCTCGGCAAGACTTGACCAAGTGGGGCATTAAATTCGATGGCACCCCAAAGACCATGAATGTCCAAGAATTTTTGTATCGCGTTAGAGCATCGATGTTAGACTACGATTGCACGGAATCAGAGTTGCTGAAAGGAATACCCCATCTATTGGGCGGAGCAGCTTTGGAATACTACTGGAACTACCGCAAGCTAGCACCATTTCACACCTGGAGCGAGCTGCAGCGGGCTTTACAAAGCCAGTTCCAAAAATTTGAGAGCGAGTTTCAGTTGCAGGTGCAGATATTGAACAGGCGCCAGCAACCGCATGAATCTTTCGAGGAGTATTTCAACGTAATCATGCGTTTAAGGAACCAGCAGCCTACACCATACCCAGAAGCGCAGCTGGTAGAGATCATGAGGGGTAACCTTAGGCCCTCATTAGCACCGATGTTGTTCCCTATTAGGGTGGACAACCTGAGCGATTTTGGAAGAGAAGTCAAACTAGCGGAAGGTTTGTTGGCAATGCAGCGGCAGGCTCATACACCGAGGCCAGTATCTCCGGCCAAGGTGCATGAGGTTGTATACGAAGAAGATATGCTAAGCCAGGATCATTACGGAGAAGTGGACGCGATTAGAGGGGGCAGCAAGGCAATATGCTGGAACTGTAAAGCTGTCGGCCACATTTTCCGTGATTGCCCATCCACTAACAGACGAGTGTTCTGCTACAAGTGCGGAAAAGAGGACACCGTTACACCCAAGTGCCCAAATTGCCAGGGAAACACGCCAAGGGGCCCACCTCAAACTGGGGAAGTGCGGACCACCGAAGTGTAAGACAGAGTATGTCCAACCCAGCTACAACCAACCCAGATATAACCAAACCCACTACCACCAACACCGGTAGTGACCAACCAGAATTGACCAATCCAGCTACAAACAACACCGTTGCAGTCAGTCCAGTAGTAATCAGCTCTGACGTAACGAACACCTTAGTAGCACCCGCTACCGATAAGTTCAATTTTAGCAGTAATACAGTGTTAGCCATCCTGGAGAACAAACATCGACAGGAGAAGCCTCAAGTGGAACCAAAAATAAGAGAGCTTAAGCCTTTACACCAGAGAATGGAAGATTATCTGAGAGTTCGATCCAGAATTTTCGGGGAAGTTTCCGAAAGAATAGTACGGGCTAGGCAAAGATATCAGAAACGAAGACAAATAAGGCATGAGATCGCCACAGCCACATTGGTAGAAGGTGGTGATAGCCGCTTTTATGCGAGAGTAAACATCGGAGGAGTCGACGTAGAAGGTATAATACACAGTGGAGCGTCTGTAACCTGCTTGGGCAGAGGATGCCAAGAGTTGATGGAGCAGACAGGGTTACAGGTACACCCTTTTGGATCTTCGATAAAGACCGCTGATGGGAGCGCTAACTCAATCTTAGGAAGAGTTAGAGTGAGAATAAATTTTCGAGGAATTACAGAGGAAATAGACCTTTACCTCGTTCCAACCTTAGAGCGCGCACTCTATCTAGGCGTTGATTTTATGCGTGCGTTTAAGCTGATAGCCCATATCGAGAGTCTTACCACTCAAGGGGTAGACCTCTGTGAAGAAGTCCAAGCCTCGGACGAGGTAAGATCTCATAAGCTGTCCCAACAACAGAAAGAGGCCCTGAATGCCGCGATAGAGGAGTTTCCCTGCTATACCAGGCATGGCCTAGGCAAAACAGAGTTAGAAACTCACTCTATCGATACAGGGGATGCTGTCCCAGTAAAGGACAGGTACTATCCAGTCTCGCCAGCAGTACAAACACTTCTTTACGCGGAGGTAGATCGCATGCTAGACTTAGGAGTCATTGAGCCAAGCGAAAGTCCCTGGAGTCATCCCGTAACTTTGGTCCGCAAAGGGATCAAGAACCGGTTATGTCTGGATGCCAGGAAGCTCAATGCTCTAACGGTCAAGGATGCGTATCCCCTTCCGCATATTTGAGGGTTTGTTAAGTAGACTTGGGGATACGTACTTTATATCGAGTGTAGATCTCAAAGACGCGTTTTGGCAAATCCCATTAGATTTATCCAGTCGGGAGAAGACCGCGTTTACCATACCTGGAAGGCCGCTCTATCACTTCAAGGTGATGCCTTTTGGGTTGTGCAACGCAGCCCAAAGGCTTTGCCGACTGATGGATAGAGTGGTTCCTTCTGCAATCCGGGATCGCGTTTTCATCTATCTAGATGATCTTTTGGTGGTTTCGCCAGATTTTGAGACACACTTGGATCTTTTGCGACAAGTGGCAGAATGCTTAAGGAAAGCCGGCTTGACAATAAACGTGCAAAAATCTCACTTCTGCTTCAAAGAGTTGAGGTATTTGGGCTACCTTGTAGGAGGCGGTCAGGTTAAGCCAGATCCAGCTAAAGTCGAGACCATAATGAACTACAAGTATCCGAAAAGCCTAAAGCAGGTGAGGAGCTTCTTAGGTGCCACCGGTTGGTACCGGAAGTTCATTTCCGACTATGCTACTATTGCGAGCCCACTTTGAAGAAAAGTAAAACTTTCTGCTTTACTGAAGAGGCTAAAGTGGCGTTTGATAAACTGAAGGAAGCGCTAGTTACCAGTCCGGTACTAGTACATCCGGACTTCGCCAAACGTTTCTATGTTCAATGCGACGCATCCGATCTCGGAGTGGGCGCCGTCTTGTTTCAGCAAGATGATAGTGGCGAAGAGCATCCTATCGCTTATTATTCTCACAAGCTGACGTCAGCTCAAAGAAACTACACCGTAACAGAGCGCGAGTGCCTGGCGGTAGTACTAGCGATTTAAAAGTTCAGACCGTTCATCGAATTAATGTCGTTTACGGTCATAACAGACCATAGTAGCCTTAAATGGCTAATGTCGCACCGAGACCTTAGCGGAAGATTGGCTCGGTGGAGTTTACACCTGCAATCATACGATTTTGTGATTGAACACCGTAAGGGTAAACTAAATGTAGTACCTGATACCTTGTCGAGGTATGAGATGGAGGAAATCGCGGCTGATGTTTTGGAACTCATCGACCTTGATGATAAGGCTTTCCAGTCGGAAGGGTATGCCGAGTTGATCAAGACTGTCGAAGAAAACGAGGATCGTCTGCCGGATTTAAAAGTAATAGAAGGAAAGGTGTATAAGAGGACCATGCACTACGACGGTGTGGCACTCCATGAGGATTTCGCATGGAAGGTGTGGGTACCAGTGGAGTTAACCCAAGGCATCATACAGAAAAGACACGCAGCTCATGGACGTTTTCTTAAAACACTGAACCGAATAAAGGAGTATTTTTACTGGCCCAATATGAGCGTCCAAGTGAAAAGTTATGTTGACGCCTGCCGAATCTGCAGAGAGGCTAAAGCGGCCAATAGAACCCTAAGACCACCGATGGGCAGGGAAGTAACAAGCCATCGGCCATTCCAGCCTCCATTCCAGCGAATTTTTATTGACTTCTTGGGGCCATACCCACGCTCGAGAAACGGGAATAGCTTTATTTTTATAATATTGGACCACCTGACGAAGTTCGTTATCTTAAAAGCTGTGCCTAAAGCTAGTGGCAAGGGTGTCATACGACTTTTGATTACGGAAATATGCCACAAATTTGGAGTACCGGAGACAATCGTCTCAGATAATGGGAAACAATTTGTGGGAAAAGAGTTCACAGACTTTGTGAGAAATTTCGGAATAAGCCATTATAGAACAGCAGTACACTCTCCGCAGGCGAATGCTTCGGAGAGGGTTAACCAATCCATTCTGGCGGCCATACGTTCCTACATGAAAGAAGATCATCGGGAATGGGATAGGCATTTATCAGAAATTGAATGCTCGTTGCGATCATCCACGCATAGCGCGATAGGAGTAACACCCTATTTCGCTCTGTTTGGGCTTAATATGATAACTCATGGTAGCCTATATAAACTGGCTAGAAAGCTAAAGAGTTTGACTGACCTCGGAGAAAGCCAAGCACCTAAGTCAGTGGCGCAAGACCTGATCCGAGCCAATATTCAGCAGAGCCTGCATAAGGCTTACGAGAAGAATGTGAAGAACTACAACACCAGATGCAGACAGGTCAAATATATACCAGGTCAAGAAGTCTATAGGCGCAATTTTCAACAAAGTAACTTCAAAGACAACTTCAATGCCAAGTTGGCTAGAAAGTTTTTGAAGTGCAGGATTGTGAAGCCGGTTGGAAATAGCCTGTACGAGATCGAAGACTTGCAAGGTAAACGATTGGGAGTTTTCCATGCCAAAGACCTAAAGCAGTAATCTTGGTGTCATTTTGTGTCAGCGTTCTTTAAATAATTTGCGTTCCACGTTCACGTGATGAAGGGTTAAGGTATATAATACAGTCGATTCACACCCCTGTGGGCGGTGTGCAGTTACAGTTTGAGTTTAGCAGATAACTCTTAGCTAGGACTCAGTTACCTTTTCCTTTGTTTTCGGAGACAGACTGTAGTAATACGTAGAGGTTTCTCTTCTGTCATTTCAGCCGAAAGTAAGCAAGACCAGCGACATAAAATAACAAGACCTATCTGACAGTACATACGACCGACGATGGCAGACCGCGTTGACTGCAGTATTTGCTTGTCCACCATAACAGCAGCTGACGAACAGATAGTGGTGACAGACTGCGGACACGTATTCCACAATGCGTGTAATGACAAGTGGAGAGACCAGAATCGCAGCGACTGTCCCATTTGCCGCCGGCAGGGTTACTACGTGAGACCCGTGTACATGACGTTCAGCGAGAGGGATCCGGGTGCCGACCAAGAGGAGATGGAAGCCCTTCGCCAGGAGATACGCACAGCACAGGAGCAGCGGGAGACCGACCAAGCTGAAATTACGCGTCTGCGCAACCGGTATGAAGACCTGCAGACCCAATACGAGTTTCACGTGATGACTCTTAAAGGCGAGGAAGATATCCTGACGCGACAAGTCACCCAACTGCGCGAGGAAACCAGGCAGCTACGCAACCAGCCGCGACCTGATTATGAGGACTTACAGGCACGCTTCGAGACGCTCCAAGAGCACCAGAAGACCCAAGCCAAAGATGCCCGAAAAGACCGCAGCCAGTGGCAGAAGCAGCTGAACACAGTACAAGCTGAAAATAAGAGGCTGCATGACCGCTTGTTGGACATGGAGGAGGAATCTGAATCTAGCGCAGGAGCAAGACATCACGCGTACCCGATACCAGGAAGTGGCACTCAAGAAAAAACGTCCAGGGTATGCTGACCGCAAGATTACTATCCAGGGTTTTGCAGCGTCAGTAGAGCAAGATCCCAAGAGCGAGGTGCTAAGCATCTTAGCTCGCATGGAGATCCCCTGCACCCCTGAAGATCTGGAGATAACATCCTGTACCCAGATGATCGTACAGACCGGTCTATATCAGGTCACGGTAGAGTTTAAGACCCCAGGAATGAAGTTGGAAGTTTTAGCCAGAGCCTGTCGTCTGCACTCATGCGGCAGAGCAGCCATTCGCCGTCTGCAAATAAAACACTGTGCAGCAGTACACCAGCTATATAAGCAAGTGGGTGGCAGAATCTTCGGCAGAAAGGGGGTGAAATTCTTGCACATCACCGAAAACCAGGTCGTAATTCGTCTGGTAGGAGAACGAGAGACACGCGAGGTAGAAGATGAGGAGCAGATCCAAGAGATCTTGGATGCATTGCCTCAGACCTCGGCAGACAGCGCAATATCACGCGCGTAAGTATGCAGTGAAGTAGGCGCTGACGAAAGAAGAAGAAGAGAACATCTGAGAAGAAGAGAGAATACCACACTTTGGTAGAAAAGGAGCCAGAGAAAGGTCATTAGCTCCTAACCACCAGGCTAGTCAGAATCATCCTTCGGGTTGATGGCTGACACCCTAAGAAGGTGGGGGAGCTACTTTGACTGTCGACTCTCAGTTCTAGATCTTCCAGGGTTAGGCTTCCCTCCCATCCTTCGCCATGGTTGTCATCAGGATGGTGGGGTTTGTGGCGGCGCCATATCGCCGCTAATAACACCAACGGCTCCCTCTAGTAGCAACAGCCACCACCCGAATGGATTGTCCGATCCCCATCACCTGCAACTAATGCACCCTGGTGTGTTGAAAAAGGTAAACAAAGACAGACACAACCCTTGTATACTATCAAACCGGCAAATTTCCATGACACATACCAGCACAACATTCGTAAACGTTTAGCTGTAAAATGCAATGGCGAGTTTCGAGACAAACACTTTCAAAAATTTCATCATTCTCGAAGACGCCATTGCGAAATTCAGTCGTAAAACCGCAAATTAGAAAAACTACTATTGGAATTGTGAAATTTAAGTAAAACCTCGTTGTCGAAGAACCTCAGAAATCGTTACAAGACCATTTGTCCTGCAAAGTCGGAAAATCGTTGCGAAATTCAGCGCATATTTAGTGCCCAATAATTGGCATATTGTTTCTGCAAATCATAGTCGGTAAGTCGGCAGTTTTACTGGAAAACATTAAAATTCATTGAACATTTTTCCCGGCAGTACCGAGACATCACCACATTGTGGAACACCACATCGTTTGGTGTTCCAAACACATTGTGTAACACCAAACCTTTTGCGCCTCAAACACATTGTGGCACACCACATCTTGTTGCGCATTGAACACCTCGTGAGACACCAAAGCCACACCAGACATCCACCAGTCGTGAAACACCAGGAGTGTGTACGACGCAATTTGCCACCACCATCTGCGGCATACGGCAAGTTGTGGGCCACAGGCGTACGACCGCGGTTAGAGTTGGTAACCTCCCTCCAGACCCGCGCAACTATTCCCTCAAGCCCGTACACAGGAGGTTTCTCCGATAGGGAAGCGTAAGGGTCCAGGCAGGGTTCCAGCTTCTCATCGCTGTATAGCGTTGGTCTGCTGCCCACAGTCTTGCGTACACGCATCGGCAAGCAAGCAACTGGTGTTCACGAGTGGTTGATTTTAGTGTTCAGGCAACCAATAGTGTCGCAATTGACCAGTCCATACTGGTCAAACCAACAATTTGTGTCCCGATTGGCCACTTTTGAGTGCCCAAGCATCGTCATAGCCATCAAACCCTGCAACAACAGCGGCAGCAGCGTTCACATCGTCCTCATCTGCTGTCAACCGTTACCAGCATTTCAATACCGTGGTCAGAGTTTGCTCCCACGTCAGCAAAAGCAGCAACAACGTACATAACCCTGTCTGTACACCCGCAGTCACCGCAGTAGAATCAGTAATTTGGTCCAGTGCGTCAGCAGCGATATCAGCAGCGCCACCAGCAGCAAAAACGTCAGCAGCACTGCAAGTAAGCCAACATCCACCGAGGGACGTAAGGGTAAGTCCGTTTTGATCCTTTTAATTGACGGACCGAACAGAAACCATCCTAGGGCTCGAAGAGTAGCCAGGAATAGATCCAATTGCTGCGCATACGGCGCGAGAAACAGACTCCACCATCTATGAGTCGTAGATTTAAGTTTGAATAGTAAGAAATCTAAAAACTGGTAGTAATTAAGAAAGTGTTATTGAAAAGTGAAGTGGTATAAATTTGTGAATTGTTAAGAACTCCATATAATTTTGTGTAGAATCTAAATTCTACGAAGGAGTATTTTAGTTTGGCCAGCGAGCGAACAGAGTGATGTCTTAAGGGTTCTGTAATATAAATGCAGGATTTTTAAGACTCGTTCGTTTTGGAAATCCAGATTTTGGATACATCGCTGCCAAAGTTTAAATTTAAGAGAGAAAAGTGTTTTTGAAAAATTAACATTTGAAATGCAGTTAAACTCATGTATGTATTATTGAACATGAGAATTAATAGCGCATATGATTTAGAAGCAAGTGAATTGTAACTAGCAGCTTCACTGCTTTACTTGCCATTTTATTAAGCCAGCACTTAGTTGGTTTATTAAGTTCAAATATTAGTTGTAAGCCTAGATTAGGGGAGAAAATTGAAGTTATTTAAATTTACGAATAATTGTTCACCTTAGGTAGGACCACATTGACCTTTGGACAGACATTTTATTTTATAATATATTGAAATTTTTATTTTATTGATTTGTGTTTGTTGGAATTTTTGGCTCCGCGAAGCCTATAATATTATCCTTATAAACGGATAGTGACCGTGGGTTTGTGTCGTTATATATCACCATCGCTTGGTGAGAAACCTCGGGGTTTCAAGCGCGAGTCAACTTCGTCCACTCTCGATTACGAGTTACGTTTTGATCATAACCGGTTATGTTACTGATAGGGCTATTTTTCTGAACATCTAGGGTGAAAATTCTTGCACAATTTGCTAATGAACGGTTTGCCATAGTGCTTGCCTGATCGTTTTGTTTTCTCTCCTAAGCGAGTTAAAGTTTTAGTAAATAGTTAAATGAGTTTGTAGATATCAAGATAAGTTTGTTGAGATTAAGATAAGTTTGTAGATATTAAGTATTGTTAGCTAAATACGGTACCCCGTGGTGAATGGTTGTGACATAATGTGTACAAAATGGTACCATACATTTAGCGTTCTTCTTGTTTTTGTCCATGTGCTTCGCCCATGGGGCACCCTATTTAGTCTCGTTGACTAATGATTAAGTTAGATGAAGATAAACACCTTAAGTTAGATGGTGTGTATTAAATTGTAAGAAGATTTTGAAGGCTGGCTGAACAGCAAATAAAAGATTATAAAGTTGTATGAACATTGAGTGTTATAATCATGTCTGAGTAGACAGAAAGGTCCAAGGTATGGTATGGGAGGGTAGAAGTTTTTAACAACCCTGATCTGGGACGCTGCAGACGCAAGCAGTGTCATGGGGAAGTAGACGAAAGCTTCCAGTGGGTGAGTCCAGTCGGCCACAACATCTGTCGACTATAATCACGCGCGATGGCAGTTAAGCCATCGATAACCCCTCGGCAATATATGTATGTGATCTGTTTTGTTGTAAATTTCATTTAGTTTTTGTGTGTGTTGACAATTATTCGGGCCCTTCTTTCTCTTTATTTTGGTTTATGTCGAAAATTAATTCGTGCGTTTAAGACTCGGTGTGTATATAGTGTCACGACCGTCTGTTCCGTTCTGGTTCTCCAGGAAGATCCCCCCCGTCCGGCGAGTTACAAGCCCAGCATACGCATGGCACACCGAGCGATCTGGAAATCGGAATATAATATTGCAAGACTAAAAATAGCAGTCGGTAGAGTAAGGGTTATTTCAATGTTCAGTGTCATTTGGACGCTGATATCTGTCACCGTTTGCGATGGGCATTGCTCTTTTACGTTAGTGCCATAAATGTTGATCCCCTTTTTACTCTTACTCTTACTCTTTTACGTTATGACATAATGGCGCCCAACGTGGGGCCCGACAGATTCACACCGTGAGTCAATAGGGGCTTATCCACGTTGTCGCCTAGTGTGCAACTCTTACTCGTATATGACATAATGGCGCCCAACGTGGGGCCCGAATAATTGTCAATAGTCCGTGATTTTAGTATGTAGAGTAGTTTTGTTTGTCGGATACGCGTAAGTCCCGTTTTGAGTATGTATCTCAGACGCGTTGCGACGAGTATTTCTAGGGGCCAAAGCATTCTTCTTTAGTGTGGAATTTTTTGCGTGCAACTAGGAAGTTGTTAAAACCCTACTCACCCCTACCATTACCTACCCTTTTGTGATTTTTTTTGCTAGCTTATAAGTCTATCATATTTGAGTTTAGCTTGATTATTTTGGGTGAAAGATCCCATATTTGATATTTGGTTTTAGTTTGATTTTTGGGGGCAAGATCCCATATTTGATATTTGAATTTTGAAATAAATAAATTTACCACATTTACTCGTACGGAAATTGTGTTTAAATTGAAATTACAACAGTGCACATCTACTTACCATAGATTTTAAATACCAATTTTTTCATTTAATTTATTATACTCTTGTTATTTCAGTTAATTTATATACTGTGCTTTTCACACTGATTTTTATTTTTCTATATACGTTTTTAGACTACAGCTTTTAATTTTGAGTTTTCAGATTCTTTTGAATTAACCTTTCAATTTTAATTTCTTTGCGTACTTTGGTGCGAAGAATAAGTTATCTGTGACGCTGTGAGGCTAGTCGCCAACAGTCGTTTATTTTTTGAAGTTCTGTTGCGATTTCGGCAGATCGAGAATGCCAGTGCAACGGTCACCACCTATAGGAGACACGGAGATGGCCGAAGAGTCAATAGTGTCCACCGTAGGCGCCACGCAAACGCAGACCGCGCCGGCGACGTTAACATACACCACAGCGGCAGGCGCGGCAACAGCATCGACTTCTACCGCGAGCGCCAGAGTCGTGGGCTCAAGTGGAGCCATATATTCTGGGCGATTGGACCCAGTAGCAGCAATTTTGGGGGCAGAAGATAATGCGGAGTCGTTCGAGTCGCCAGATTTCAGCGCGCTAACGGCACGCGAAGCGCAGGTGCAGCGTCGACGGATGGCAGATGCGAGTCCGACACAGGAAGAGCGCAGCAGGCAGATAAATGCAACAGATCAGCAAATGGACGAAGAGGCTTTAATCCAAAGGATATTGCCAATCATTTTAGCAGCAACTCGGCAGGCTAATGGCGGGGCTAATCACCCAGCAGCGCAGCCAACGCCGAGATTATCAACAGCACCCGTGAGCTACCAACTTGCGGTCGATTATGATTTGTCGTGTATACCACCAGCTACAATACGCAATGAGCCCGGACCTATACCAGCCAATCTGGCGAGGCAACAGCCCGAGGCAGGTCGACCTACGACCTACGTTAGACCACCTATAGTGTCGATGCGGGAAGAAACGGCACCGACACCCAATCAACACCCGAGGGATGACCAGCAAGGCAGAAGCAGTCAGTTCTGGCCTGGACACGGATCGACACCACCCGCGGGTATTCCAGGTACAAGAGCTGGAGGAGGCTCGCAGCCAGCTATGCATACTCAGGCGAGCACGTATAACCCGAATCCGAGGGCGACCTACGAAACTTTTGGCAGACATGGTCCTCGGCAAGACTTGACCAAGTGGGCATTAAATTCGATGGCACCCCAAAGACCATGAATGTCCAAGAATTTTTGTATCGCGTTAGAGCATCGATGTTAGACTACGATTGCACGGAATCAGAGTTGCTGAAAGGAATACCCCATCTATTGGGCGGAGCAGCTTTGGAATACTACTGGAACTACCGCAAGCTAGCACCATTTCACACCTGGAGCGAGCTGCAGCGGGCTTTACAAAGCCAGTTCCAAAAATTTGAGAGCGAGTTTCAGTTGCAGGTGCAGATATTGAACAGGCGCCAGCAACCGCATGAATCTTTCGAGGAGTATTTCAACGTAATCATGCGTTTAAGGAACCAGCAGCCTACACCATACCCAGAAGCGCAGCTGGTAGAGATCATGAGGGGTAACCTTAGGCCCTCATTAGCACAGATGTTGTTCCCTATTAGGGTGGACAACCTGAGCGATTTTGGAAGAGAAGTCAAACTAGCGGAAGGTTTGTTGGCAATGCAGCGGCAGGCTCATACACCGAGGCCAGTATCTCCGGCCAAGGTGCATGAGGTTGTATACGAAGAAGATATGCTAAGCCAGGAGCATTACGGAGAAGTGGACGCGATTAGAGCGGGCAGCAAGGCAATATGCTGGAACTGTAAAGCTGTCGGCCACATTTTCCGTGATTGCCCATCCACTAACAGACGAGTGTTCTGCTACAAGTGCGGAAAAGAGGACACCGTTACACCCAAGTGCCCAAATTGCCAGGGAAACACGCCAAGGGGCCCACCTCAAACTGGGGAAGTGCGGACCACCGAAGTGTAAGACAGAGTATGTCCAACCCAGCTACAACCAACCCAGATATAACCAAACCCACTACCACCAACACCGGTAGTGACCAACCAGAATTGACCAATCCAGCTACAAACAACACCGTTGCAGTCAGTCCAGTAGTAATCAGCTCTGACGTAACGAACACCTTAGTAGCACCCGCTACCGATAAGTTCAATTTTAGCAGTAATACAGTGTTAGCCATCCTGGAGAACAAACATCGACAGGAGAAGCCTCAAGTGGAACCAAAAATAAGAGAGCTTAAGCCTTTACACCAGAGAATGGAAGATTATCTGAGAGTTCGATCCAGAATTTTCGGGGAAGTTTCCGAAAGAATAGTACGGGCTAGGCAAAGATATCAGAAACGAAGACAAATAAGGCATGAGATCGCCACAGCCACATTGGTAGAAGGTGGTGATAACCGCTTTTATGCGAGAGTAAACATCGGAGGAGTCGACGTAGAAGGTCTAATAGACAGTGGAGCGTCTGTAACCTGCTTGGGCAGAGGATGCCAAGAGTTGATGGAGCAGACAGGGTTACAGGTACACCCTTTTGGATCTTCGATAAAGACCGCTGATGGGAGCGCTAACTCAATCTTAGGAAGAGTTAGAGTGAGAATAAATTTTCGAGGAATTACAGAGGAAATAGACCTTTACCTCGTTCCAACCTTAGAGCGCGCACTCTATCTAGGCGTTGATTTTATGCGTGCGTTTAAGCTGATAGCCCATATCGAGAGTCTTACCACTCAAGGGGTAGACCTCTGTGAAGAAGTCCAAGCCTCGGACGAGGTAAGATCTCATAAGCTGTCCCAACAACAGAAAGAGGCCCTGAATGCCGCGATAGAGGAGTTTCCCTGCTATACCAGGCATGGCCTAGGCAAAACAGAGTTAGAAACTCACCCTATCGATACAGGGGATGCTGTCCCAGTAAAGGACAGGTACTATCCAGTCTCGCCAGCAGTACAAACACTTCTTTACGCGGAGGTAGATCGCATGCTAGACTTAGGAGTCATTGAGCCAAGCGAAAGTCCCTGGAGTCATCCCGTAACTTTGGTCCGCAAAGGGATCAAGAACCGGTTATGTCTGGATGCCAGGAAGCTCAATGCTCTAACGGTCAAGGATGCGTATCCCCTTCCGCATATTTGAGGGTTTGTTAAGTAGACTTGGGGATACGTACTTTATATCGAGTGTAGATCTCAAAGACGCGTTTTGGCAAATCCCATTAGATTTATCCAGTCGGGAGAAGACCGCGTTTACCATACCTGGAAGGCCGCTCTATCACTTCAAGGTGATGCCTTTTGGGTTGTGCAACGCAGCCCAAAGGCTTTGCCGACTGATGGATAGAGTGGTTCCTTCTGCAATCCGGGATCGTGTTTTCATCTATCTAGATGATCTTTTGGTGGTTTCGCCAGATTTTGAGACACACTTGGATCTTTTGCGACAAGTGGCAGAATGCTTAAGGAAAGCCGGCTTGACAATAAACGTGCAAAAATCTCACTTCTGCTTCAAAGAGTTGAGGTATTTGGGCTACCTTGTAGGAGGCGGCCAGGTTAAGCCAGATCCAGCTAAAGTCGAGACCATAATGAACTACAAGTATCCGAAAAGCCTAAAGCAGGTGAGGAGCTTCTTAGGTGCCACCGGTTGGTACCGGAAGTTCATTTCCGACTATGCTACTATTGCGAGCCCAATATCAGACACTTTGAAGAAAAGTAAAACTTTCTGCTTTACTGAAGAGGCTAAAGTGGCGTTTGATAAACTGAAGGAAGCGCTAGTTACCAGTCCGGTACTAGTACATCCGGACTTCGCCAAACGTTTCTATGTTCAATGCGACGCATCCGATCTCGGAGTGGGCGCCGTCTTGTTTCAGCAAGATGATAGTGGCGAAGAGCATCCTATCGCTTATTATTCTCACAAGCTGACGTCAGCTCAAAGAAACTACGCCGTAACAGAGCGCGAGTGCCTGGCGGTAGTACTAGCGATTTAAAAGTTCAGACCGTTCATCGAATTAATGTCGTTTACGGTCATAACAGACCATAGTAGCCTTAAATGGCTAATGTCGCACCGAGACCTTAGCGGAAGATTGGCTCGGTGGAGTTTACACCTGCAATCATACGATTTTGTGATTGAACACCGTAAGGGTAAACTAAATGTAGTACCTGATACCTTGTCGAGGTATGAGATGGAGGAAATCGCGGCTGATGTTTTGGAACTCATCGACCTTGATGATAAGGCTTTCCAGTCGGAAGGGTATGCCGAGTTGATCAAGACTGTCGAAGAAAACGAGGATCGTCTGCCGGATTTAAAAGTAATAGAAGGAAAGGTGTATAAGAGGACCATGCACTACGACGGTGTGGCACTCCATGAGGATTTCGCATGGAAGGTGTGGGTACCAGTGGAGTTAACCCAAGGCATCATACAGAAAAGTCATGATCCACCACACGCAGCTCATGGACGTTTTCTTAAAACACTGAACCGAATAAAGGAGTATTTTTACTGGCCCAATATGAGCGTCCAAGTGAAAAGTTATGTTGACGCCTGCCGAATCTGCAGAGAGGCTAAAGCGGCCAATAGAACCCTAAGACCACCGATGGGCAGGGAAGTAACAAGCCATCGGCCATTCCAGCGAATTTTTATTGACTTCTTGGGGCCATACCCACGCTCGAGAAACGGGAATAGCTTTATTTTTATAATATTGGACCACCTGACGAAGTTCGTTATCTTAAAAGCTGTGCCTAAAGCTAGTGGCAAGAGTGTCATACGACTTTTGATTACGGAAATATGCCACAAATTTGGAGTACCGGAGACAATCGTCTCAGATAATGGGAAACAATTTGTGGGAAAAGAGTTCACAGACTTTGTGAGAAATTTCGGAATAAGCCATTATAGAACAGCAGTACACTCTCCGCAGGCGAATGCTTCGGAGAGGGGTAACCAATCCATTCTGGCGGCCAGACGTTCCTACATGAAAGAAGATCATCGGGAATGGGATAGGCATTTATCCGAAATTGAATGCTCGTTGCGATCATCCACGCATAGCGCGATAGGAGTAACACCCTATTTCGCTCTGTTTGGGCTTAATATGATAACTCATGGTAGCCTATATAAACTGGCTAGAAAGCTAAAGAGTTTGACTGACCTCGGAGAAAGCCAAGCACCTAAGTCAGTGGCGCAAGACCTGATCCGAGCCAATATTCAGCAGAGCCTGCATAAGGCTTACGAGAAGAATGTGAAGAACTACAACACCAGATGCAGACAGGTCAAATATATACCAGGTCAAGAAGTCTATAGGCGCAATTTTCAACAAAGTAACTTCAAAGACAACTTCAATGCCAAGTTGGCTAGAAAGTTTTTGAAGTGCAGGATTGTGAAGCCGGTTGGAAATAGCCTGTACGAGATCGAAGACTTGCAAGGTAAACGATTGGGAGTTTTCCATGCCAAAGACCTAAAGCAGTAATCTTGGTGTCATTTTGTGTCAGCGTTCTTTAAATAATTTGCGTTCCACGTTCACGTGATGAAGGGTTAAGGTATATAATACAGTCGATTCACACCCCTGTGGGCGGTGTGCAGTTACAGTTTGAGTTTAGCAGATAACTCTTAGCTAGGACTCAGTTACCTTTTCCTTTGTTTTCGGAGACAGACTGTAGTAATACGTAGAGGTTTCTCTTCTGTCATTTCAGCCGAAAGTAAGCAAGACCAGCGACATAAAATAACAAGACCTATCTGACAGTACATACGACCGACGATGGCAGACCGCGTTGACTGCAGTATTTGCTTGTCCACCATAACAGCAGCTGACGAACAGATAGTGGTGACAGACTGCGGACACGTATTCCACAATGCGTGTAATGACCAGTGGAGAGACCAGAATCGCAGCGACTGTCCCATTTGCCGCCGGCAGGGTTACTACGTGAGACCCGTGTACATGACGTTCAGCGAGAGGGATCCGGGTGCCGACCAAGAGGAGATGGAAGCCCTTCGCCAGGAGATACGCACAGCACAGGAGCAGCGGGAGACCGACCAAGCTGAAATTACGCGTCTGCGCAACCGGTATGAAGACCTGCAGACCCAATACGAGTTTCACGTGATGACTCTTAAAGGCGAGGAAGATATCCTGACGCGACAAGTCACCCATCTGCGCGAGGAAACCAGGCAGCTACGCAACCAGCCGCGACCTGATTATGAGGACTTACAGGCACGCTTCGAGACGCTCCAAGAGCACCAGAAGACCCAAGCCAAAGATGCCCGAAAAGACCGCAGCCAGTGGCAGAAGCAGCTGAACACAGTACAAGCTGAAAATAAGAGGCTGCATGACCGCTTGTTGGACATGGAGGAGGAATCTGAATCTAGCGCAGGAGCAAGACATCACGCGTACCCGATACCAGGAAGTGGCACTCAAGAAAAAACGTCCAGGGTATGCTGACCGCAAGATTACTATCCAGGGTTTTGCAGCGTCAGTAGAGCAAGATCCCAAGAGCGAGGTGCTAAGCATCTTAGCTCGCATGGAGATCCCCTGCACCCCTGAAGATCTGGAGATAACATCCTGTACCCAGATGATCGTACAGACCGGTCTATATCAGGTCACGGTAGAGTTTAAGACCCCAGGAATGAAGTTGGAAGTTTTAGCCACAGCCTGTCGTCTGCACTCATGCGGCAGAGCAGCCATTCGCCGTCTGCAAATAAAAGACTGTGCAGCAGTACACCGGCTATATAAGCAAGTGGGTGGCAGAATCTTCGGCAGAAAGGGGGTGAAATTCTTGCACATCACCGAAAACCAGGTCGTAATTCGTCTGGTAGGAGAACGAGAGACACGCGAGGTAGAAGATGAGGAGCAGATCCAAGAGATCTTGGATGCATTGCCTCAGACCTCGGCAGACAGCGCAATATCACGCGCGTAAGTATGCAGTGCAGTAGGCGCTGACGAAAGAAGAAGAAGAGAACATCTGAGAAGAAGAGAGAATACCACACTTTGGTAGAAAAGGAGCCAGAGAAAGGTCATTAGCTCATAACCACCAGGCTAGTCAGAATCATCCTTTGGGTTGATGGCTGACACCCTAAGAAGGTGGGGGAGCTACTTTGACTGTCGACTCTCAGTTCTAGATCTTCCAGGGTTAGGCTTCCCTCTCATCCTTCGCCATGGTTGTCATCAGGATGGTGGGGTTTGTGGCGGCGCCATATCGCCGCTAATAACACCAACGGCTCCCTCTAGTAGCAACAGCCACCACCCGAATGGATTGTCCGATCCCCATCACCTGCAACTAATGCACCCTGGTGTGTTGAAAAAGCTTTGTTTACCTACCTAGACACAACCCTTGTATACTATCAAACCAGCAAATTTCCATGACACATACCAGCACAACATTCGTAAACGTTTAGCTGTAAAATGCAATGGCGAGTTTTCGAGACAAACACTTTCAAAAATTTCATCATTCTCGAAGACGCCATTGCGAAATTCAGTCGTAAAACCGCAAATTAGAAAAACTACTATTGGAATTGTGAAATTTAAGTATAACCTCGTTGTCGAAGAACCTCAGAAATCGTTACAAGACCATTTGTCCTGCAAAGTCGGAAAATCGTTTCGAAATTCATCGCATATTTAGTGCCCAATAATTGGCATATTGTTTCTGCAAATCATAGTCGGTAAGTCGGCAGTTTTACTGGAAAACATTAAAATTCATTGAACATTTTTCCCGGCAGTACCGAGACATCACCACATTGTGGAACACCACATCGTTTGGTGTTCCAAACACATTGTGTAACACCAAACCTTTTGCGCCTCAAACACATTGTGGCACACCACATCTTGTTGCGCATTGAACACCTCGTGAGACACCAAAGCCACACCAGACATCCACCAGTCGTGAAACACCAGGAGTGTGTACGACGCAATTTGCCACCACCATCTGCGGCATACGGCAAGTTGTGGGCCACAGGCGTACGACCGCGGTTAGAGTTGGGAACCCCCCTCCAGACCCGCGCAACTATTCCCTCAAGCCCGTACACAGGAGGTTTCTCCGATAGGGAAGCGTAAGGGTCCAGGCAGGGTTCCAGCTTCTCATCGCTGTATAGCGTTGGTCTGCTGCCCACAGTCTTGCGTACACGCATCGGCAAGCAAGCAACTGGTGTTCACGAGTGGTTGATTTTAGTGTTCAGGCAACCAATAGTGTCGCAATTGACCAGTCCATACTGGTCAAACCAACAATTTGTGTCCCGATTGGCCACTTTTGAGTGCCCAAGCATCGTCATAGCCATCAAACCCTGCAACAACAGCGGCAGCAGCGTTCACATCGTCCTCATCTGCTGTCAACCGTTACCATCATTTCAATACCGTGGTCAGAGTTTGCTCCCACGTCAGCAAAAGCAGCAACAACGTACATAACCCCGTCTGTACACCCGCAGTCACCGCAGTAGAATCAGTAATTTGGTCCAGTGCGTCAGCAGCGATATCAGCAGCGCCATCAGCAGCTGTCAGCAGCAAAAACGTCAGCAGCACTGCAAGTAAGCCAACATCCACAAAAACATCCACCGAGGGACGTAAGGGTAAGTCCGTTTTGATCCTTTTAATTGACGGACCGAACAGAAACCATCCTAGGGCTCGAAGAGTAGCCAGGAATAGATCCAATTGCTGCGCATACGGCGCGAGAAACAGACTCCACCATCTATGAGTCGTAGATTTAAGTTTGAATAGTAAGAAATCTAAAAACTGGTAGTAATTAAGAAAGTGTTATTGAAAAGTGAAGTGGTATAAATTTGTGAATTGTTAAGAACTCCATATAATTTTGTGTAGAATCTAAATTCTACGAAGGAGTATTTTAGTTTGGCCAGCGAGCGAACAGAGTGATGTCTTAAGGGTTCTGTAATATAAATGCAGGATTTTTAAGACTCGTTCGTTTTGGAAATCCAGATTTTGGATACATCGCTGCCAAAGTTTAAATTTAAGAGAGAAAAGTATTTTTGAAAAATTAACATTTGAAATGCAGTTAAACTCATGTATGTATTATTGAACATGAGAATTAATAGCGCATATGATTTAGAAGCAAGTGAATTGTAACTAGCAGCTTCACTGCTTTACTTGCCATTTTATTAAGCCAGCACTTAGTTGGTTTATTAAGTTCAAATATTAGTTGTAAGCCTAGATTAGGGGAGAAAATTGAAGTTATTTAAATTTACGAATAATTGTTCACCTTAGGTAGGACCACATTGACCTTTGGACAGACATTTTATTTTATAATATATTGAAATTTTTATTTTATTGATTTGTGTTTGTTGGAATTTTTGGCTCCGCGAAGCCTATAATATTATCCTTATAAACGGATAGTGACCGTGGGTTTGTATCGTTATATATCACCATCGCTTGGTGAGAAACCTCGGGGTTTCAAGCGCGAGTCAACTTCGTCCACTCTCGATTACGAGTTACGTTTTGATCATAACCGGTTATGTTACTGATAGGGCTATTTTTCTGAACATCTAGGGTGAAAATTCTAGCACAATTTGCTAATGAACGGTTTGCCATAGTGCTTGCCTGATCGTTTTGTTTTCTCTCCTAAGCGAGTTAAAGTTTTAGTAAATAGTTAAATGAGTTTGTAGATATCAAGATAAGTTTGTTGAGATTAAGATAAGTTTGTAGATATTAAGTATTGTTAGCTAAATACGGTACCCCGTGGTGAATGGTTGTGACATAATGTGTACAAAATGGTACCATACATTTAGCGTTCTTCTTGTTTTTGTCCATGTGCTTCGCCCATGGGGCACCCTATTTAGTCTCGTTGACTAATGATTAAGTTAGATGAAGATAAACACCTTAAGTTAGATGGTGTGTATTAAATTGTAAGAAGATTTTGAAGGCTGGCTGAACAGCAAATAAAAGATTATAAAGTTGTATGAACATTGAGTGTTATAATCATGTCTGAGTAGACAGAAAGGTCCAAGGTATGGTATGGGAGGGTAGGAGTTTTTAACAATCCTGATCTGGGACGCTGCAGACGCAAGCAGTGTCATGGGGAAGTAGACGAAAGCTTCCAGTGGGTGAGTCCAGTCGGCCACAACATCTGTCGACTATAATCACGCGCGATGGCAGTTAAGCCATCGATAACCCCTCGGCAATATATGTATGTGATCTGTTTTGTTGTAAATTTCATTTAGTTTTTGTGTGTGTTGACAATTATTCGGGCCCTTCTTTCTCTTTATTTTGGTTTATGTCGAAAATTAATTCGTGCGTTTAAGACTCGGTGTGTATATAGTGTCACGACCGTCTGTTCCGTTCTGGTTCTCCAGGAAGATCCCCCCCGTCCGGCGAGTTACAAGCCCAGCATACGCATGGCACACCGAGCGATCTGGAAATCGGAATATAATATTGCAAGACTAAAAATAGCAGTCGGTAGAGTAAGGGTTATTTCAATGTTCAGTGTCATTTGGACGCTGATATCTGTCACCGTTTGCGATGGGCATTGCTCTTTTACGTTAGTGCCATAAATGTTGATCCCCTTTTTACTCTTACTCTTACTCTTTTACGTTATGACATAATGGCGCCCAACGTGGGGCCCGACAGATTCACACCGTGAGTCAATAGGGGCTTATCCACGTTGTCACCTAGTGTGCAACTCTTACTCGTATATGACATAATGGCGCCCAACGTGGGGCCCGAATAATTGTCAATAGTCCGTGATTTTAGTACGTAGAGTAGTTTTGTTTCTCGGATACGCGTAAGTCCCGTTTTGAGTATGTATCTCAGACGCGTTGCGACGAGTATTTCTAGGGGCCAAAGCATTCTTCTTTAGTGTGGAATTTTTTGCGTGCAACTAGGAAGTTGTTAAAACCCTACTCACCCCTACCATTACCTACCCTTTTGTGATTTTTTTTTTGCTAGCTTATAAGTCTATCATATTTGAGTTTAGCTTGATTATTTTGGGTGAAAGATCCCATATTTGAGTTTAGTTTTTGATTATTTTGGGTGAAAAATCCCATATTTGAGTTTAGTTTTTGATTATTTTGGGTGAAAGATCCCATGTTTGAGTTTAGTTTTTGATTATTTTGGGTGAAAGATACCATATTTGAGTTTAGTTTTTGATTATTTTGGGTGAAAGATCCCATGTTTGAGTTTAGGTTTTGATTATTTTGGGTGAAAGATCCCATATTTGAGTTTAGTTTTTGATTATTTTGGGTGAAAGATCCCATATTTGAGTTTAGTTTTTGAGTTTTTGGGTGAATGATCCCATATTTGATATTTGATTTTTGGGTGCAAGATCCCATATTTGAGTTTAGTTTTCGAGTTTTGGGTGAAAGATCCCATATTTGATATTTGGTTTTAGTTTGATTTTTGGGGGCAAGATCCCATATTTGATGTTTGAATTTTGAAATAAATAAATTTACCACATTTACTCGTACGGAAATTGTGTTTAAATTGAAATTACAACAGTGCACATCTACTTACCATAGATTTTAAATACCAATTTTTTCATTTAATTTATTATACTCTTGTTATTTCAGTTAATTTATATACTGAGCTTTTCACACTGATTTTTATTTTTCTATATACGTTTTTAGACTACAGCTTTTAATTTTGAGTTTTCAGATTCCTTTGAATTAACCTTTCAATTTTAATTTCTTTGCGTACTTTGGTGCGAAGAATAAGTTATCTGTGACGCTGTGAGGCTAGTCGCCAACAGTCGTTTATTTTTTGAAGTTCTGTTGCGATTTCGGCAGATCGAGAATGCCAGTGCAACGGTCACCACCTATAGGAGACACGGAGATGGCCGAAGAGTCAATAGTGTCCACCGTAGGCACCACGCAAACGCGGACCGCGCCGGCGACGTTAACATACACCACAGCGGCAGGCGCGGCAACAGCATCGACTTCTACCGCGAGCGCCAGAGTCGTGGGCTCAAGTGGAGCCATATATTCTGGGCGATTGGACCCAGTAGCAGCAATTTTGGGGGCAGAAGATAATGCGGAGTCGTTCGAGTCGCCAGATTTCAGCGCGCTAACGGCACGCGAAGCGCAGGTGCAGCGTCGACGGATGGCAGATGCGAGTCCGACACAGGAAGAGCGCAGCAGGCAGATAAATGCAACAGATCAGCAAATGGACGAAGAGGCTTTAATCCAAAGGATATTGCCAATCATTTTAGCAGCAACTCGGCAGGCTAATGGCGGGGCTAATCACCCAGCAGCGCAGCCAACGCCGAGATTATAAACAGCACCCGTGAGCTACCAACCTGCGGTCGATTATGATTTGTCGTGTATACCACCAGCTACAATACGCAATGAGCCCGGACCTATACCAGCCAATCTGGCGAGGCAACAGCCCGAGGCAGGTCGACCTACGACCTACGTTAGACCACCTATAGTGTCGATGCGGGAAGAAACGGCACCGACACCCAATCAACACCCGAGGGATGACCAGCAAGGCAGAAGCAGTCAGTTCTGGCCTGGACACGGATCGACACCACCCGCGGGTATTCCAGGTACAAGAGCTGGAGGAGGCTCGCAGCCAGCTATGCATACTCAGGCGAGCACGTATAACCCGAATCCGAGGGCGACCTACGAAACTTTTGGCAGACATGGTCCTCGGCAAGACTTGACCAAGTGGGGCATTAAATTCGATGGCACCCCAAAGACCATGAATGTCCAAGAATTTTTGTATCGCGTTAGAGCATCGATGTTAGACTACGATTGCACGGAATCAGAGTTGCTGAAAGGAATACCCCATCTATTGGGCGGAGCAGCTTTGGAATACTACTGGAACTACCGCAAGCTAGCACCATTTCACACCTGGAGCGAGCTGCAGCGGGCTTTACAAAGCCAGTTCCAAAAATTTGAGAGCGAGTTTCAGTTGCAGGTGCAGATATTGAACAGGCGCCAGCAACCGCATGAATCTTTCGAGGAGTATTTCAACGTAATCATGCGTTTAAGGAACCAGCAGCCTACACCATACCCAGAAGCGCAGCTGGTAGAGATCATGAGGGGTAACCTTAGGCCCTCATTAGCACAGATGTTGTTCCCTATTAGGGTGGACAACCTGAGCGATTTTGGAAGAGAAGTCAAACTAGCGGAAGGTTTGTTGGCAATGCAGCGGCAGGCTCATACACCGAGGCCAGTATCTCCGGCCAAGGTGCATGAGGTTGTATACGAAGAAGATATGCTAAGCCAGGAGCATTACGGAGAAGTGGACGCGATTAGAGCGGGCAGCAAGGCAATATGCTGGAACTGTAAAGCTGTCGGCCACATTTTCCGTGATTGCCCATCCACTAACAGACGAGTGTTCTGCTACAAGTGCGGAAAAGAGGACACCGTTACACCCAAGTGCCCAAATTGCCAGGGAAACACGCCAAGGGGCCCACCTCAAACTGGGGAAGTGCGGACCACCGAAGTGTAAGACAGAGTATGTCCAACCCAGCTACAACCAACCCAGATATAACCAAACCCACTACCACCAACACCGGTAGTGACCAACCAGAATTGACCAATCCAGCTACAAACAACACCGTTGCAGTCAGTCCAGTAGTAATCAGCTCTGACGTAACGAACACCTTAGTAGCACCCGCTACCGATAAGTTCAATTTTAGCAGTAATACAGTGTTAGCCATCCTGGAGAACAAACATCGACAGGAGAAGCCTCAAGTGGAACCAAAAATAAGAGAGCTTAAGCCTTTACACCAGAGAATGGAAGATTATCTGAGAGTTCGATCCAGAATTTTCGGGGAAGTTTCCGAAAGAATAGTACGGGCTAGGCAAAGATATCAGAAACGAAGACAAATAAGGCATGAGATCGCCACAGCCACATTGGTAGAAGGTGGTGATAACCGCTTTTATGCGAGAGTAAACATCGGAGGAGTCGACGTAGAAGGTATAATACACAGTGGAGCGTCTGTAACCTGCTTGGGCAGAGGATGCCAAGAGTTGATGGAGCAGACAGGGTTACAGGTACACCGTTTTGGATCTTCGGTAAAGACCGCTGATGGGAGCGCTCACTCAATCTTAGGAAGAGTTAGAGTGAGAATAAATTTTCGAGGAATTACAGAGGAAATAGACCTTTACCTCGTTCCAACCTTAGAGCGCGCACTCTATCTAGGCGTTGATTTTATGCGTGCGTTTAAGCTGATAGCCCATATCGAGAGTCTTACCACTCAAGGGGTAGACCTCTGTGAAGAAGTCCAAGCCTCGGACGAGGTAAGATCTCATAAGCTGTCCCAACAACAGAAAGAGGCCCTGAATGCCGCGATAGAGGAGTTTCCCTGCTATACCAGGCATGGCCTAGGCAAAACAGAGTTAGAAACTCACCCTATCGATACAGGGGATGCTGTCCCAGTAAAGGACAGGTACTATCCAGTCTCGCCAGCAGTACAAACACTTCTTTACGCGGAGGTAGATCGCATGCTAGACTTAGGAGTCATTGAGCCAAGCGAAAGTCCCTGGAGTCATCCCGTAACTTTGGTCCGCAAAGGGATCAAGAACCGGTTATGTCTGGATGCCAGGAAGCTCAATGCTCTAACGGTCAAGGATGCGTATCCCCTTCCGCATATTTGAGGGTTTGTTAAGTAGACTTGGGGATACGTACTTTATATCGAGTGTAGATCTCAAAGACGCGTTTTGGCAAATCCCATTAGATTTATCCAGTCGGGAGAAGACCGCGTTTACCATACCTGGAAGGCCGCTCTATCACTTCAAGGTGATGCCTTTTGGGTTGTGCAACGCAGCCCAAAGGCTTTGCCGACTGATGGATAGAGTGGTTCCTTCTGCAATCCGGGATCGTGTTTTCATCTATCTAGATGATCTTTTGGTGGTTTCGCCAGATTTTGAGACACACTTGGATCTTTTGCGACAAGTGGCAGAATGCTTAAGGAAAGCCGGCTTGACAATAAACGTGCAAAAATCTCACTTCTGCTTCAAAGAGTTGAGGTATTTGGGCTACCTTGTAGGAGGCGGCCAGGTTAAGCCAGATCCAGCTAAAGTCGAGACCATAATGAACTACAAGTATCCGAAAAGCCTAAAGCAGGTGAGGAGCTTCTTAGGTGCCACCGGTTGGTACCGGAAGTTCATTTCCGACTATGCTACTATTGCGAGCCCACTTTGAAGAAAAGTAAAACTTTCTGCTTTACTGAAGAGGCTAAAGTGGCGTTTGATAAACTGAAGGAAGCGCTAGTTACCAGTCCGGTACTAGTACATCCGGACTTCGCCAAACGTTTCTATGTTCAATGCGACGCATCCGATCTCGGAGTGGGCGCCGTCTTGTTTCAGCAAGATGATAGTGGCGAAGAGCATCCTATCGCTTATTATTCTCACAAGCTGACGTCAGCTCAAAGAAACTACACCGTAACAGAGCGCGAGTGCCTGGCGGTAGTACTAGCGATTTAAAAGTTCAGACCGTTCATCGAATTAATGTCGTTTACGGTCATAACAGACCATAGTAGCCTTAAATGGCTAATGTCGCACCGAGACCTTAGCGGAAGATTGGCTCGGTGGAGTTTACACCTGCAATCATACGATTTTGTGATTGAACACCGTAAGGGTAAACTAAATGTAGTACCTGATACCTTGTCGAGGTATGAGATGGAGGAAATCGCGGCTGATGTTTTGGAACTCATCGACCTTGATGATAAGGCTTTCCAGTCGGAAGGGTATGCCGAGTTGATCAAGACTGTCGAAGAAAACGAGGATCGTCTGCCGGATTTAAAAGTAATAGAAGGAAAGGTGTATAAGAGGACCATGCACTACGACGGTGTGGCACTCCATGAGGATTTCGCATGGAAGGTGTGGGTACCAGTGGAGTTAACCCAAGGCATCATACAGAAAAGACACGCAGCTCATGGACGTTTTCTTAAAACACTGAACCGAATAAAGGAGTATTTTTACTGGCCCAATATGAGCGTCCAAGTGAAAAGTTATGTTGACGCCTGCCGAATCTGCAGAGAGGCTAAAGCGGCCAATAGAACCCTAAGACCACCGATGGGCAGGGAAGTAACAAGCCATCGGCCATTCCAGCGAATTTTTATTGACTTCTTGGGGCCATACCCACGCTCGAGAAACGGGAATAGCTTTATTTTTATAATATTGGACCACCTGACGAAGTTCGTTATCTTAAAAGCTGTGCCTAAAGCTAGTGGCAAGAGTGTCATACGACTTTTGATTACGGAAATATGCCACAAATTTGGAGTACCGGAGACAATCGTCTCAGATAATGGGAAACAATTTGTGGGAAAAGAGTTCACAGACTTTGTGAGAAATTTCGGAATAAGCCATTATAGAACAGCAGTACACTCTCCGCAGGCGAATGCTTCGGAGAGGGTTAACCAATCCATTCTGGCGGCCATACGTTCCTACATGAAAGAAGATCATCGGGAATGGGATAGGCATTTATCCGAAATTGAATGCTCGTTGCGATCATCCACGCATAGCGCGATAGGAGTAACACCCTATTTCGCTCTGTTTGGGCTTAATATGATAACTCATGGTAGCCTATATAAACTGGCTAGAAAGCTAAAGAGTTTGACTGACCTCGGAGAAAGCCAAGCACCTAAGTCAGTGGCGCAAGACCTGATCCGAGCCAATATTCAGCAGAGCCTGCATAAGGCTTACGAGAAGAATGTGAAGAACTACAACACCAGATGCAGACAGGTCAAATATATACCAGGTCAAGAAGTCTATAGGCGCAATTTTCAACAAAGTAACTTCAAAGACAACTTCAATGCCAAGTTGGCTAGAAAGTTTTTGAAGTGCAGGATTGTGAAGCCGGTTGGAAATAGCCTGTACGAGATCGAAGACTTGCAAGGTAAACGATTGGGAGTTTTCCATGCCAAAGACCTAAAGCAGTAATCTTGGTGTCATTTTGTGTCAGCGTTCTTTAAATAATTTGCGTTCCACGTTCACGTGATGAAGGGTTAAGGTATATAATACAGTCGATTCACACCCCTGTGGGCGGTGTGCAGTTACAGTTTGAGTTTAGCAGATAACTCTTAGCTAGGACTCAGTTACCTTTTCCTTTGTTTTCGGAGACAGACTGTAGTAATACGTAGAGGTTTCTCTTCTGTCATTTCAGCCGAAAGTAAGCAAGACCAGCGACATAAAATAACAAGACCTATCTGACAGTACATACGACCGACGATGGCAGACCGCGTTGACTGCAGTATTTGCTTGTCCACCATAACAGCAGCTGACGAACAGATAGTGGTGACAGACTGCGGACACGTATTCCACAATGCGTGTAATGACCAGTGGAGAGACCAGAATCGCAGCGACTGTCCCATTTGCCGCCGGCAGGGTTACTACGTGAGACCCGTGTACATGACGTTCAGCGAGAGGGATCCGGGTGCCGACCAAGAGGAGATGGAAGCCCTTCGCCAGGAGATACGCACAGCACAGGAGCAGCGGGAGACCGACCAAGCTGAAATTACGCGTCTGCGCAACCGGTATGAAGACCTGCAGACCCAATACGAGTTTCACGTGATGACTCTTAAAGGCGAGGAAGATATCCTGACGCGACAAGTCACCCAACTGCGCGAGGAAACCAGGCAGCTACGCAACCAGCCGCGACCTGATTATGAGGACTTACAGGCACGCTTCGAGACGCTCCAAGAGCACCAGAAGACCCAAGCCAAAGATGCCCGAAAAGACCGCAGCCAGTGGCAGAAGCAGCTGAACACAGTACAAGCTGAAAATAAGAGGCTGCATGACCGCTTGTTGGACATGGAGGAGGAATCTGAATCTAGCGCAGGAGCAAGACATCACGCGTACCCGATACCAGGAAGTGGCACTCAAGAAAAAACGTCCAGGGTATGCTGACCGCAAGATTACTATCCAGGGTTTTGCAGCGTCAGTAGAGCAAGATCCCAAGAGCGAGGTGCTAAGCATCTTAGCTCGCATGGAGATCCCCTGCACCCCTGAAGATCTGGAGATAACATCCTGTACCCAGATGATCGTACAGACCGGTCTATATCAGGTCACGGTAGAGTTTAAGACCCCAGGAATGAAGTTGGAAGTTTTAGCCAGAGCCTGTCGTCTGCACTCATGCGGCAGAGCAGCCATTCGCCGTCTGCAAATAAAAGACTGTGCAGCAGTACACCGGCTATATAAGCAAGTGGGTGGCAGAATCTTCGGCAGAAAGGGGGTGAAATTCTTGCACATCACCGAAAACCAGGTCGTAATTCGTCTGGTAGGAGAACGAGAGACACGCGAGGTAGAAGATGAGGAGCAGATCCAAGAGATCTTGGATGCATTGCCTCAGACCTCGGCAGACAGCGCAATATCACGCGCGTAAGTATGCAGTGAAGTAGGCGCTGACGAAAGAAGAAGAAGAGAACATCTGAGAAGAAGAGAGAATACCACACTTTGGTAGAAAAGGAGCCAGAGAAAGGTCATTAGCTCCTAACCACCAGGCTAGTCAGAATCATCCTTCGGGTTGATGGCTGACACCCTAAGAAGGTGGGGGAGCTACTTTGACTGTCGACTCTCAGTTCTAGATCTTCCAGGGTTAGGCTTCCCTCCCATCCTTCGCCATGGTTGTCATCAGGATGGTGGGGTTTGTGGCGGAGCCATATCGCCGCTAATAACACCAACGGCTCCCTCTAGTAGCAACAGCCACCACCCGAATGGATTGTCCGATCCCCATCACCTGCAACTAATGCACCCTGGTGTGTTGAAAAAGGTAAACACAACCCTTGTATACTATCAAACCGGCAAATTTCCATGACACATACCAGCACAACATTCGTAAACGTTTAGCTGTAAAATGCAATGGCGAGTTTTCGAGACAAACACTTTCAAAAATTTCATCATTCTCGAAGACGCCATTGCGAAATTCAGTCGTAAAACCGCAAATTAGAAAAACTACTATTGGAATTGTGAAATTTAAGTATAACCTCGTTGTCGAAGAACCTCAGAAATCGTTACAAGACCATTTGTCCTGCAAAGTCGGAAAATCGTTTCGAAATTCATCGCATATTTAGTGCCCAATAATTGGCATATTGTTTTTGCAAATCATAGTCGGTAAGTCGGCAGTTTTACTGGAAAACATTAAAATTCATTGAACATTTTTCCCGGCAGTACCGAGACATCACCACATTGTGGAACACCACATCGTTTGGTGTTCCAAACACATTGTGTAACACCAAACCTTTTGCGCCTCAAACACATTGTGGCACACCACATCTTGTTGCGCATTGAACACCTCGTGAGACACCAAAGCCACACCAGACATCCACCAGTCGTGAAACACCAGGAGTGTGTACGACGCAATTTGCCACCACCATCTGCGGCATACGGCAAGTTGTGGGCCACAGGCGTACGACCGCGGTTAGAGTTGGGAACCCCCCTCCAGACCCGCGCAACTATTCCCTCAAGCCCGTACACAGGAGGTTTCTCCGATAGGGAAGCGTAAGGGTCCAGGCAGGGTTCCAGCTTCTCATCGCTGTATAGCGTTGGTCTGCTGCCCACAGTCTTGCGTACACGCATCGGCAAGCAAGCAACTGGTGTTCACGAGTGGTTGATTTTAGTGTTCAGGCAACCAATAGTGTCGCAATTGACCAGTCCATACTGGTCAAACCAAAAATTTGTGTCCCGATTGGCCACTTTTGAGTGCCCAAGCATCGTCATAGCCATCAAACCCTGCAACAACAGCGGCAGCAGCGTTCACATCGTCCTCATCTGCTGTCAACTGTTACCAGCATTTCAATACCGTGGTCCGAGTTTGATCCCACGTCAGCAAAAGCAGCAACAACGTACATAACCCCGTCTGTACACCCGCAGTCACCGCAGTAGAATCAGTAATTTGGTCCAGTGCGTCAGCAGCGATATCAGCAGCGCCACTAGCAGCTTTCAGCAGCAAAAACGTCAGCAGCACTGCAAGTAAGCCAACATCCACAAAAACATCCACCGAGGGACGTAAGGGTAAGTCCGTTTTGATCCTTTTAATTGACGGACCGAACAGAAACCATCCTAGGGCTCGAAGAGTAGCCAGGAATAGATCCAATTGCTGCGCATACGGCGCGAGAAACAGACTCCACCATCTATGAGTCGTAGATTTAAGTTTGAATAGTAAGAAATCTAAAAACTGGTAGTAATTAAGAAAGTGTTATTGAAAAGTGAAGTGGTATAAATTTGTGAATTGTTAAGAACTCCATATAATTTTGTGTAGAATCTAAATTCTACGAAGGAGTATTTTAGTTTGGCCAGCGAGCGAACAGAGTGATGTCTTAAGGGTTCTGTAATATAAATGCAGGATTTTTAAGACTCGTTCGTTTTGGAAATCCAGATTTTGGATACATCGCTGCCAAAGTTTAAATTTAAGAGAGAAAAGTATTTTTGAAAAATTAACATTTGAAATGCAGTTAAACTCATGTATGTATTATTGAACATGAGAATTAATAGCGCATATGATTTATAAGCAAGTGAATTGTAACTAGCAGCTTCACTGCTTTACTTGCCATTTTATTAAGCCAGCACTTAGTTGGTTTATTAAGTTCAAATATTAGTTGTAAGCCTAGATTAGGGGAGAAAATTTAAGTTATTTAAATTTACGAATAATTGTTCACCTTAGGTAGGACCACATTGACGTTTGGACAGACATTTTATTTTATAATATATTGAAATTTTTATTTTATTGATTCGTGTTTGTTGCAATTTTTGGCTCCGCGAAGCCTATAATATTATCCTTATAAACGGATAGTGACCGTGGGTTTGTGTCGTTATATATCACCATCGCTTGGTGAGAAACCTCGGGGTTTCAAGCGCGAGTCAACTTCGTCCACTCTCGATTACGAGTTACGTTTTGATCATAACCGGTTATGTTACTGATAGGGTTATTTTTCTGAACATCTAGGGTGAAAATTCTTGCACAATTTGCTAATGAACGGTTTGCCATAGTGCTTGCCTGATCGTTTTGTTTTCTCTCCTAAGCGAGTTAAAGTTTTAGTAAATAGTTAAATGAGTTTGTAGATATCAAGATAAGTTTGTTGAGATTAAGATAAGTTTGTAGATATTAAGTATTGTTAGCTAAATACGGTACCCCGTGGTGAATGGTTGTGACATAATGTGTACAAAATGGTACCATACATTTAGCGTTCTTCTTGTTTTTGTCCATGTGCTTCGCCCATGGGGCACCCTATTTAGTCTCGTTGACTAATGGTTAAGTTAGATGAAGATAAACACCTTAAGTTAGATGGTGTGTATTAAATTGTAAGAAGATTTTGAAGGCTGGCTGAACAGCAAATAAAAGATTATAAAGTTGTATGAACATTGAGTGTTATAATCATGTCTGAGTAGACAGAAAGGTCCAAGGTATGGTATGGGAGGGTAGGAGTTTTTAACAACCCTGATCTGGGACGCTGCAGACGCAAGCAGTGTCGTGGGGAAGTAGACGAAAGCTTCCAGTGGGTGGGTCCAGTCGGCCACAACATCTGTCGACTATAATCACGCGCGATGGCAGTTAAGCCATCGATAACCCCTCGGCAATATATGTATGTGATCTGTTTTGTTGTAAATTTCATTTAGTTTTTGTGTGTGTTGACAATTATTCGGGCCCTTCTTTCTCTTTATTTTGGTTTATGTCGAAAATTAATTCGTGCGTTTAAGACTCGGTGTGTATATAGTGTCACGACCGTCTGTTCCGTTCTGGTTCTCCAGGAAGATCCCCCCCGTCCGGCGAGTTACAAGCCCAGCATACGCATGGCACACCGAGCGATCTGGAAATCGGAATATAATATTGCAAGACTAAAAATAGCAGTCGGTAGAGTAAGGGTTATTTCAATGTTCAGTGTCATTTGGACGCTGATATCTGTCACCGTTTGCGATGGGCATTGCTCTTTTACGTTAGTGCCATAAATGTTGATCCCTTTTTTACTCTTACTCTTTTACGTTATGACATAATGGCGCCCAACGTGGGGCCCGACAGATTCACACCGTGAGTCAATAGGGGCTTATCCACGTTGTCGCCTAGTGTGCAACTCTTACTCGTATATGACACAACAAACAAAACGAGTGAAGCCCTAGTACTTCTCTACTCTCTCTCTTACTCTCTTCATTGAATATTTCAAAACACGATCATCGTTTTGAAAGTGTTATTGTGTATAACTATACAAATTCCAACCATGTTGAAGTAGAATTACATAAACTATGGAAAAAGTATGAAATAAGCAAGATATGATGCGAGAGAGAAATGCGTTTGAATGAACTCCTAGCGCTTTTTGGATCTCTTCTACCAGGGTTGCCAAATTGCGCACATCTTCTGGTCATCTAATTCTAAATCGTCTTTGTGTTCCCCAAAAACGATGTACAAATAGACAGTCAAAATTTCTCTTCACTCAAATGCCAACAAACAAAACGAGCGAAACCCTAGCACTTCTCTGCCCACTCTCTTACTCTCTTCATTCAATATTTGAATACACAAGCGGCTTTTTGATAGTGTTATTGCATATAACTATACAAATTCCAACCGTGTTGAAATAAAATTACATAAACTATGCAAAAAGTATGAAATACTTAAGATATGACACGAAAGAGAAATGCGTTTGAGTGAATATCTGGCACTTTTTGGTTCTCTTTTAACAAGGGTTGCCAGATTGCGCAGTCAAATCTGGCAACCCTGGTAAAAGAGAAAACGATGTACAAGTAGATAGTCAACATTTCTCTTCACACAAATGCCAACAAACAAAACGAGTGAAACCCTAGTACTTCTCTACTCTCTCTCTTACTCTCTTCATTGAATATTTCAATCCACGAGCAGCTTTTTGATAGTGTTATTGTATACAACTATACAAATTCCAACCATGTTGAAGTAAAATTACATAAACTATGCAAAAAGTATAAAATATGAAAGATATGACGCTAGAGAGAAATGCGTTTGAGTTAACTCCTAGCACTTTTTGGTTCTCTTTTACCAGGGTTGCCAAGTTGCGCCCATCTTCTGGTCGTCTAATTCTAAATCGTCTTTGTAAACCACATATATAACCACAAATGTCAGTAATAGCTTCTGTCATAGAATAAAACATACCATAGAAGCTTTTATTCAATAAATTAAACGTCATAGGTACGATGGAAAGTAAACATTGGATGGTGGAAAATATGGGTTCAATAATACCAGGTAGTGACAGGAAAAAGTTTAGTGAACATGTTTTGTAACTGCACCTGGTGTAAGGTAATTTTAAATTTAATTGCCCTCATTTCCACAAACCTACGATGAAGAGTGTGAAATGAAACGTCAGATGAGAGAATAAGTATATCTATGTATGTGTTATTCTATGGCTTCTGTAAGCGAACGCAAGCAAAGACGAAGAAGAATTAGGCGACCAGAAAATGTGCGGAATTTGGCAACCCTGGTAAAAGAGAACCAAAACGTGCTAGAAATTCACTCAAACGCATTTCTCTCTCGCGTTATATCTGGATTATTTCATACATTTTGCATAGTTTATGTAATTTGAGTTCAACATGGTTGGAATTTGAATAGTTATATACAAAAACACTATCAAAATGCTGCTCGTGTATTGAAATATTCATTGAAGAGAGTAAGAGAGAGACCAGAGAATGGCTAGTTTTTCACTCGTTTGGTTTGTTGGCATTTGATTGAAGAGAAATTTTGACTGTCTACATATACATCGTTTTTACGTAAGCGCGTTGATTTTTGCGTTTCCGTTCACTTTCGGGACTTTTAGAATACTACGCTTAATGTGTATACTAAATTCGTCTATGCTCTGACCAAAAAGGATGTACAAGTAGACAAGAAAAAACCGGCGCAATTTTGGCAACCCTAGTAGAAGAGAACCAAAAAGGTCGACGCTATTCACTCAAACGCATTTCTTTCCCGCGTCATAACTTGATAATTTTTACATACTTTATGTAATTTTATTTAAATATGGATAGAATTTCTATAGTTAGATACAATAACATCATCAGAAAACTGCTCGTGTATTGAAATATTCAACGAAAAGAGTAAGAGAGAGGGCAGAGAAACGACGCGCTTCACTCATCTTCTTTGTTGGCATTCCACTCCATGAGTAAATTTTCTTCTCTATACCATAGTTGCTTTATGCTCTGACCTAGTCATATACAGTCAAAATTTCTCTTTTCTCAAATGCCAACAAACCCAATGAGTGAAACCCTAGCCATTCTCTGTTCTCTCTCTTACTCTCTTCATTGAATATTTCTTGATAGCGTTATTGAATATACATACCTATACAAATTCCAACCATGTTGAAGTAACGTAAACTATGCAAAAAGTATGAAATAATCAAGATATGACGCGTGAGAAAAATGTCTTTGAGTGAATTTCTAGCACTTTTTGGTTCTCTTTTACAAGGGTTGCCAAGTTGCGCACATCTTCTGGTCGGCTAGTCTGTGATACCAGATAGAGGCAATAGTAAACAACATCCAACAAAGGAACAACAACCGCATTTCGTATTTTTGTGGCAAACTAGTTGTGTTAAATACAATACAAATGTATACCAACGATAAAAGTCAACAAATAAGTACAAAATGCATTTAAATTTTTCAGTTCTACACCAAAACGACATGAAAAAGTTAAGTGAACATATTTTGTAACTCCACCTGGTGTAAGCAGTGTAAGTTAATTTTAAATTTAATTTCTCCATTTCCAGAAACCTATGACGAAGAGTGTGAAATGAAACGTCAGATGAGAGAATAAATGTGTCTATACTAGTGGTCTTCATGAAAGCTCGAAAGAACCTCGTAAACTTGCACAGCAAACGTCAAAACAAACAAATTTCCCATAGAAAGCGACTTGCTCAAAAGTGGAAAGTTTTCGAGGCTAATTTGCTGCGCAAACGTGGGATGGAGAAACGTGTAAACTTTTGACATTTCGTTGTCATCTGACTAGGATGGATAAATAAAGTGATAGCACTAGAAGAGTAGGAAAAGGACATATGTACATAATACATGCAATTGCTACTGCTACCAACTTATGTATCCATCTTGGTCAGCTGATATGGTTTTGAGCACAACTACGCTGAGCAACTTTACCTGGTGCCTCATGCAACGGTGCGAGGGAAACTTGCGCTAAGCAAAAGCTCTCGGCTTTCACGTTTGCATGAATGCCGCTACTATATTTGTCTGTGGTTTGAACAGTAAAATAAAATAAACAAAGAGGATGCACAGGTAGAGCCATATACGAATACGTACATAGATATATTCATTCTCTCAATAAATTAAACGTGACCCAATTTTGAAGAACAAACGGCTAAAATCATGTCTTAGGATGGCTACACGTTTATACAGTTTTTCATATCCTCAGTCAGGGCCTTCCGATGGATGTTACGTAAAAAAAAATTTTTCGGGACTAGCCAATTTTTTTTCATTACATTTTAAATACTTTACCTACGCGTATACAATTTCTGGGTCATTTTGACCACCAATGCTCGCGAATGCCCTATGGTCCTTCTGCAAAAAGAGTTTTTGGCGAAGATCCAGGAAGCTGTAGTAGCCGACACTCCCAGTTCATCGAAGATCGTTCAATTTCAAAATTCTATTCTTTTTGGGTAATAGGGAAAAAGACAAAGATGTTTTTGTTGTTCTACATACCAAAAACTCAAGCAAGCATTCAATCCGTTGCAATACATGCAAAAATTGTTTATGCAAACAACACAGCCTGTTGTCCCAGCTAAACCAATAAAAAAAACAAATAAAAAACAAGTAAAAGTGTTAAACTAGGCTGTGCCGAATCTTTGATACCCTCCGCCTTAGTGTTAACCAGCAAAATATTAAATTTTAAAAAGGACCTTTTTTAAGAAAATGTACTTTTTTAAAAAAAATAAAAATAAGTTACTTGTTCACAAATGCAATTACTTGTTCACAAATGCAGGATGCTCACAAATACTCACAATGCTCACAAATGCATTGCTCACAATGCTCACATTGAAAATGTACTTAAGAAAATGTACTTTGAAATGTACTTTGAAATGTTCTTAATGTACTTAATGTACTTTGAAATGTACTTTCAAATGTACTTCAGAAATGTACTTAAGAAATGTACATTTCTTAAGTACTTAAGAAGAAATGTACTTAAGAAGAAATGTACTTAAGAAATGTACTTAAAAATAAATGTACTTAGAAATATACTTAAGAAAGAAATGTACTTAAGAAATGTACTTAAGAAATGTACTTAAGAAATGTACTTAATGAAATGTACTTAAGAAATGTACTGAATGTACTTTGAAATGTACTTAAGAAATGTACTTTTTTTAAGAAAATTTAATCTTTTAAAACCAATAAAAATAAGTTACTTGTTCACAAGTAAAATAAAAAAGCATTTTTTAAAAATAAAAAAGCATTTTTTGAAGAGCTGTTAAAAGAAAAACAAGCTGCAAAGCATTTTTTAAAAATAAAAAATCATTTTTTGAAGAACTGTTAAAAAAAAAAAAACAAGGTGGGAGGAGAGTTGAACCAACAACCCTCAAAGTCCAACGCGCAACCCTTTACCCATCAGGCCAAAGCGACCTTAGATGAAGTGTGACAAAATGCATATAAATGTATGAACACATGAAATACATCTAAACATTCTAAAGTACTTACCTATTATGTATAAAGAACAACAAAGATTTTCAACATGGAAATTCACCACACGGCAAAAGGAGTAGTTTAGTATGAAACTACAAAAATTAATGTGAAAATTTTATGAGTTTTTTTACGTTTCCAATCATAAAATTTTTTCCAATGGACCAATTTCGCTGATTTTCAATACCAAACTGCTCAGGAATACGTGGAACATTCTGGCCAAAAACCAAACCGCGTTATCGCCGATTGAAGTCGTGAGAATGTTTTCAACAGACGGACATGGCTATATCGACTCCGGTTGTTATAAGGATCAAGAATATATTTACTTTATGGGGTCGCAAAGCCTTATTTCTATATGTTACAATCAGAATGACAAACTGATATATACCCTCTATCACTTACAGTGGAGGGTATAAAAAAGCTTAATATGTGTATGTGTATAAACGGCCAGAATTAATCTTCTTGTCTTGAAATAAATCTTGAATTTGTATATTTTATGTTCAAATAATAAAAAAAAATTAATTTACCGGTACACGGATGTGTTTTTGATATTGGACCAAATTGACCCACAAACAGTTTATGAGGGGTATAATCTGAATTTGTACAGAAGGGTTAAATACAATACAAATGTATACCAACGATAAAAGTCAACAAAAAAAGTGCAAAATACATTTAAATTTTTCAGTTCTACACCAAAACGACATGAAAAAGTTAAGTGAACATATTTTGTAACTCCACCTGGTCTAAGT
Source organism: Phaonia tiefii (assembly GCA_963931995.1). Lineage (NCBI taxonomy): Eukaryota > Metazoa > Arthropoda > Insecta > Diptera > Muscidae > Phaonia > Phaonia tiefii. Next base: position 92,632,500 of record OZ008371.1, on the reverse strand, counting down.
GAATTTTAAATTTATTTCCTCTCATTTCAACAAACCTATGACGAAGAGTGTGAAATGAAACGTCAGACAAACAGCACACAAAGAAAAAACTGCGCAACATGGCAACCCTCGTAGAAGAAAACCAAAAAAGTCGTCGCGACTCACTCTAATGCATTTCTCTCACGCGCCATAACTGGATTATTTCATACTTTTTACATACTTTATGTAATTTTATTGAAATATGGTTGGATGTTTTTGTTAGGTACAATCAAAAACGATGTACAAATAAACAGTCAAAATTTATCTTCACTCAAATGCCAACAAACAAAACGAGTGAAACCCTAGCACTTCTCTGTCCTCTCTCTTACTCTCTTCATTGAATATTTCAATGCACAAGCAGCTTTTTGATAGGAAGCTTGTTTTTTATTCCCTGCTAAACTAATTTTTCGACGAATTTGTATGGAGTGCCGCTTAAAATCGCTTAATATCGCTTAGTTCCCCATACAAAGTCGTCGAAAAATTAGATTAGCAGGGAATAAAAAAACAGGCTTAGTGTTATTGTATATAATTATAGAAATTCCGACCGTGTTGAAATAAAATTACATAAACTATGCAAAAAGTATGCAATAATCAAGATATGACACGAGAGAGAAATGAGTTTTAGTGAATATCTGACACTTTTTGGTTCTCTTTTACCAGGGTTGCCAAATTGCTCTCATATTCTGGTTGTCTAATTCTTAATCGTCTTTGGTACAATAACATCATCAAAAAACTGCTCGTGCATGGTAAAATAAGTAAGGTAAACGCACTAGGAATTGTTACAACAAACACAGGCATTTTGTTTTTGTTTGGTGTCCATAATCTGTCAAATTTTCTTCATGTGTGTATCTACTGTAAAAGTAAACAAAAAAGTACACAAACAAAATGCATGTGAATTTGGCATAAGAGTAACACCTAAGCAAGAAATATGTTGAAATCAGCTGTTCTAACGAGTTTACCTTACTCATTTTACCATGTGCTCGTGTATTGAAATATTCAACAGTGCTATTAAGAGAGGTAGCAGAGTAACGAGGTGCTTGAATCATATCCTGTTTCATCGCCAGAGAAAATTTTCTTCTCTATTTAAAATTCCACACTCTTTGAAATAAACAAATTCAATGTTGGAGAGACAGAGAGATATGATGAATGATAATACGGAAAAGCCGCTAGTTCTTTAAAAATTGTAAAACGGTTTAAGCGAGATTCGTAAATCTGTTCCATTGTGTTCTTTTGGAAAAAATACTAATTCATTCTGCTGGATCTCGGTTGATCGTTATGCATATCCTACATACGATTTGTGTTTAATAGAATGACAAATACAAAAACGAGAAAAACTGGAAAAACATCCGCCAAATCAAACGCGGATGCTGCCGATCCTGTTGGTGCAGATGCATTGGATGGTGCCGATCGTAACTGGTTTCAGAACGGGAATGGGGAAATTGTGTTGTCCGAAAATACTGAGGTTGACGATGAAGAATGCGTCAATGACAGCGACACGGGCACCTCATTTAGTTTGGAAGAGTGCATGAATGAGTTTCGAGCGCGGCGAAATCGCCGCATATCTTCGCATAGTCGTCAAGAGGCGGATAGAGACCGAGATGAGGACAACTGTCATGATGTAACCGAAATGGACCTTATTAACCAAAATCTCTGCAACAAGGAACAAGAGCGGAAATGTAAACCATGTAAGGACGGCTTTTGTTACTGCTTCACTAGTGACAGTGGTGACGGCGCTGGCAGTATGGGTGTGTTGCCTGCTTGCAGAGCCTCACGTGCCGGTCACGTGCGCCAGACTCGTCGCTATAGACGATCAGAAATTGCCCAGGTTTGTAGAAACAATATTCAGCATTCAGTAAGGGTTGTTGGCCTAACGGATTTATCAGCTAATAAGTAGTAACGAGCATTATATGTATTAATATTTATTTATAACAAGGAAATCGTATAGATTAGGATTTGTCATCATTTTCATAGTTTACGATTTTTCATATTTATTGTTTTCCATCATTTTAGGCTGCCGATGCAGAAAATCACCATCGTTTTACCGCTGCAGAAGAATGTAGCAGCAAGATATTGCCAAATAACACACGAACACAAAAAAAACACAAAACAAGCAAAGCTAATAGCGAAGCTGTTGGAAAGAATCAACTGACTGCTATCAGTCGACTTGAAAATAGCCACAAAGATGCCCCACTTATTCATATAATACAGGAGTTGCACGACAACTGTGTCATATCCGAAGTAAGGGTAAATAAGGAAAAGTTGCGGGCAAATAAACTTTTTAATTACAGCCCGGGCATGCGCGACGATAGAAATACGATACGAATAAAGCAGCAGAAGTGTGAGGCAACAGTTAAGACTTCGGAGAAGGTACAAAAAACGTCACCAAACACAATTCGTGTCGAACAACAACAACCTACTGCGCCAGCCTGGGAAAATGTTGCCGAATCAGACATGCCACAAAGCGACTGCTTGCATTCTTCACCGTTAGAAAGCGGAAGCAGTAAGAAAACTGAAGAAACAAAGCGGCGAAATATAGCTGGTGGCCGTCTCTTGCAGAAACGTCTATCAAGTTTTAATTTAAGTTATAAGCCAGCAGATACAAAAGAGCCTCCACCAAAACCCCCCAGGAGTTCATATGGCTTTGAAGAGAACTCGTCAACCTCTACTACTACCACCTCACTATCGGTACGTGAAGCGGAGCGAGTTTTAGATGAGTTCTTAGCTAAGAAGGGGTATACGATTCCCACGATTTTCAAAGAGAAATCACAAGGGTCAAATACCAAGCCCAGGTCAAAAACCGAATCAGCAAGAGAGACATGTGTCAACAAAGATAAATTGAGTAAGTTGCAATTGCCATAAATATAAACATTTTTTTTTTATTTTAATCGAGCGAACCCATCGCCGCCACTCTTACCCGCCCCTACCGACCGAGAGGGCCACGTCCCCATAACGTGAGGACAGCGTACACATTATAGACCGGTCTATAACGGGAGAGCAAGGATTATAAGTTCACACGTTACAACCAACTACAGAAATTCTTCACCAGTTGGTATTACACTAACATAAATAAGTATAAAAGCACATCACGAGATATTAACATAAGATACTTCAATATATAATAATTACGAGCAAAACGAAAACCAAATCATAAATCAGACCAGATAGTAAGGATAAAGTAAATTAAATTTACATATGTACGTTAACGAATATACAGCACTAATGCAATCGGTTCAAATGACAAATTATGCTAGACTTTGTCGTTTCCCAACTACCTGTGAAATCAATAAACTGATATAGCTCATTAAAGTCACGACACATTCTCCTAACTGGATCAAAGGACGCATAATTCGAACGCTGAAACTCGATGTTTACGAGTTTATAGTACCTCGTGGGTCTCAATGGGACATTTATGAAAATCTTAGATAACAGAAATTCAGAACATATACATCCATCAATTATCTTCAAAACTGTAATAGAGTTTATCATGGTACGTCTACTACTAAGAGTCGGCAATCTGATCAATGCTAGTCTACTGCTATACGAAGGAAGATTATGGTTCGGGTTCCATTGAAGATTTCTCAGACAAAAAATGAGAAACTGTTTCTGGACCGATTCAATCATATTAACATACAAATTGTACTGGGGGTCCCAAACAACTGATCCATATTCGAGAATAGGGCGGACTAGTGAAGTAAAAAGATTTTTCGTAACGTAGGGATCTGAAAATTCCTTTGCCCAACGTTTAATAAAGTTCAGAACGCCATAAGCCTTGTTCACCATCGTAATTATGTGGGAGTTGAAATTCAATTTTCTGTCCAAGAGAACACCAAGATCAACAAATGAATCCACCGATTCAAGAACATTGCCACCTAAAATGTATTTTGCCGAAAATAATGATGACCTAGAGAACAGCATATGCTTACATTTCGTAAAATTAAGCTCCATCAAATTGGTCTCGCACCACGTCTGGAAAGTAGACAAATCCCTCTGAAGTAAAGCATATTGACAAGGATCCTTGTAAGAAAAATAGATCTTCACGTCATCAGCGTACATTAACAATTTAGAGTGCATTATGGAGGCGGGTAAGTCGTTAATGAATAACAAAAATAGAACCGGCCCAAGATGACTGCCCTGAGGCACCCCAGATGACACAAAAATAGATCTTGAGAATGATCGACCAAATGATACCATCTGTTCTCTGTTCATTAAATAAGAACTAATCCAATTCAGCATGTTACAATTAAAACCCATTGCCCCTAATTTATATAATAACAAATTGTGGTCAACTTTATCAAAAGCCTTACTAAAATCGGTAAAAATCACATCAGTTTGATCTCCATTAATAAAGCCGTCAATAATAGAAGAGGAAAACTGAAGCAAATTAGTCACGGTGGAACGACCCTTCCGAAAGCCATGTTGACATGGATCTAAAATAGAGGAAACCTGATGAGAAATTACCTCTGTGACTAACTTCTCAAAAAGTTTAGGAATGGCACTCAATTTTGCAATTCCCCTATAATTTGCAACATTTACTAAACTACCAGATTTGTGGAGAGGGATTATATAAGAGCTCTTCCACTTTGCAGGAAAATGGCCGAACTTCAACGAAGCGTTAAATAAGAGAGTCAACGGTAAGCTGAGAGAATTCGAGCAGTATTTCAACATAGAGTCCGGGATACCATCAGGACCAGCTTTATTCGAGGCTTTCAAGCTGATTAAGTTATCTAGCAACCACGAAGAATTTACGACAGGTGCATCAAACGGAATGGTAGAGCGGACAGTGTACGGGTATGATTTGGAAACATCATAGGCTCGGGTGGAATAAATAGATGCGAAAAAATCGGCGAAACAATTAGCAATAGACTCTTCATCTGAATATTCAATACCGTTCATTTTGATCCTACAAGGTGTGGAAGACGAATTACGCTTCAAGTTAACAAATCTAAAGAATGATTTGGGGTTCCGTTTAAAATTAGCCTTCAACCTATCCAAATATAATCTGTAACTCTCACGAGATTTAGAGTTGTATCTACTCCTAGCAACAATATACCTAGCATAGTCTGCTAGCAGTCCAGATTTTTTATACTTGTTCGAACATCTATTCCTTACATTCTTGAGACTATTTAGAGCCCTTGAGGACCATGGGGGACCAGTATTACCCCTTATTGGCCTCTTGGGTACAGACTTAGAAATATAGCCATTAATAATATTATAGAAATCATCCAGGGCGATTTCAAATTCAAAAGAATTATCACACTGACATATACTATGCCAGTCGGTATCAAAGATAAGATTATTCAAAAGTATAAAGTTCGCACGCGAAAAGCATAGGCCAACATAGGACGAAGAGTAATTGCAACCAACCTGCATGGTATCATATGTATAATTAATTCCCAGCGTTGGATGGTAACTATCCTCAGGAGAAATTAACGGATCAATTCGAGAAATATCAAAGTTGTTAGAATCATCCACTAAAACTAGATCAAGGACTCGATTCATAGAATTGGGAATGTCGTTCAATTGAATCAACCCAAGTTCGGAAATATGCGTAACAAAATCAGATGACCAATCATATGGTGTCAATGGAGTCAGAGAATTAGTATCGGGTAAAGACACCCATGTCACAGACGGCAAGTTGAAGTCACCCAATACTAAAATACGGTCCTTTCTACTGGCTAACGCAATAACTTTTGCAATAGCGTCAATATGCACTTGATATACCTCAAAGCATGATGATGGCGGAATATAGGAACACGTGACAAACAATTTCAAATCGCCTAAATTAATGGACACCACAAGAAACTCAAGATCGCCAATGTCATCAACTGTAACCAACTCAGAAGATAAAGAATTCTCAATTGAGATTAAAACACCACCTCCAATTTTACCAACACGATCTTTTCTATAAACTACGTACTTATCGCAGAACAACTCAGAATTAAAAACATTAGGTTTAAGCCATGTCTCAGAAAATGCAATGACATCAAACTCAAAACCAAAGCTATCAACAAATAATCTGGACAATTTAGTATTCAAACCGCGAACATTCTGATACGCCAAATTCAAACTCCCAATTAGTTTTTTGGAGCTGGCTTATCTCCAGACGGTAATCTAGCAAAATTATCACGCCTACCATTATCCCGATACTCAAATTCCCTTACGAATGTTCTGTGAGGCCAAAATTCCGAATCCACCAGTTTGACAAATAGATCATCCGGTGCAATAATTTTGAAAGACGACCTACGTTCCGAAAATTGTGACTTCAGCTTGAAGCACTGTATGGAATCGTTAGAATTATTCCCGACTAATTTAGACGATATGTAAAGTCGTATATCCTCTTCGGTCGTGTCGGGGGAAAGTCTAGACACAAAAACTGTCTTCCTTGCCGGTACGACAGTCAACGTTCTTGGTCCCGGTCCTGGCACTGGGGCGGGATTACCACCCGGAGGAGACGACTTATCGCTGTCCGTGGAAGCTATAGTAACTACAGAAATGACTTCAGCAAAAGTAGGAGGGGCAGAAGATTTCATTGGACTTGAAACTGTAACTGGAGAATTAACGTCCATTAAATTCGGCGAGGAAGGAATTACCAACAATGGAGGGGCCTTCTTAGCCGTCTTCTTCCTTTTCGGCGAGGAAGCTTTCGGTGAACCCGCTCTCTTTTCCAATCCCGGATATTTATTAAACATCCCAATAAACTTGGAAAATCGACCAGATAAAGCCGAAAGCTCCTTTTCCATCTCAGAAAACTCGGACTTCATGCTCCTGAAAAATTTGTAGAACTCCACATCCAATTTTCTACAATCCACGCAACACCAACGCAGACCCTTGTCATCACTAAGATTGTCCGCCACTCTTGCATAAAGGCCAACACATTTGACATGTATCAAGCCATCACACAACCAACACGAAATAAGAGTATCGGTATCCGATCTAACCTTACAGTCTTTGTTCATGCAAGTCATCATTATAATTAATTCAGAGTAAAAAATAAATAAAAATAAATAAATAAATAAGAAACAAATACTAAAAACAGAATTCCAAAATCGACAAAATTCCCAAAAACGTATGAACTTATTATCCCTTTGATATTAATTCCCAAAACCAGATGGCAACTCTGCACACAAATAACGAAACAAAGAGAATGAAAGAAAAACAAAAATCAAACAACTACAACGTTAGACGTTCTCAACAATGACAAACAAATATTATTGTTGTTGTTTGTGTTTTACACGATCAACAGAATTTCCAATTGCACACAATAATACAAAAACAGTATAAACAAGCACTGCACTGAACACACAATTATATCAAGCAATGTAATTTAACTTATCTTCGCACTATTAACACAACAAGCACTATTTAAACTTTTAAAATACGAAAATAAAGTAAATTCACGGAGCACAACTAAAAAACGAACTAAACGAGAGTAGAGTTGCCAGGCGACCTGTTGCCATAAAATTTTTAATTTAATCTAATTTCTTAAAATATGAATTCATTTCGTGAACAAATTTGGTATTGTGTATCATTGTCCTAAACTATACCACATACATATTACGTGCCAATTGTAATCGCTGGTACTTTAAGGTTAGGTAAGGAGTTGTGGCCGTCGGTGGTGCAATGGTAGTGTACACGGCTCTTGTGCATGATAACGTGGGCTCGATCCCTGCTCTAACCACCTTAAATTTTGTTCGACGGCGGTCACCTCGCTTAGTGACGGCGACACTATCGAGTAATTAGCCTTGAAAAAGCTTCTTAAAATACTGTTCGGATCCGGTGTGATATTGTAGGTCTCAATCAGTGAGTGTATATCTAGAACGCACAGCTCGCTGGTTTGTGAGAAACTCTCCCTAATCCCTTCGTGGGATGTAACGGGAAACCATTTATTTATTTATTTATAAGGAGTTGTGGCAGACTAGAACGACTTCTTTCACTTTTTTGTTCTTTGCGACCACGAGATTAAGCGGTAGCACCACAGTAGAACCACATAGTATACATCCTTCCGAAAACATCCTCCCATAGTACAGATCCTCCTGTTGGATAGAGCTGGACACGCGCAGACATGATGTTCAGTATATTATTACCCTTTATCATCACTGCATCTCTAAAATATTTCCCCCGCTTTCAGTACCGCCGCGAGCCTACTAATCACTCAACTGCCTCAATCATGAGATCTTTGGTCTGATATAGACCGAAGGTTCATAGATCTCCTATGTTGAGTTCAGGGAGACAAATTAGCGGAGCTTGATAGCCAAATGTATGTCAGAGAAGGCTTTGACTATTATTCCTCAGCCAACTAACGGATTTCTTCCCTAATCACAAAAATTTCTGCCTAATAAACGCTACAGTTATCAAGTAGTTTAATAGAAAAATAATATCCTAGCTCCTTCGAATATTCAATGTTTTCGTATTTATTTTATGCAAGACGGAATTACTATATATTTTATGTGCTTGAAGATAAATTCGTATTTAAAAACCAATTTACTTAGCAGAGCTCTGTTATACAACTAACAGAGCTCTGTTACGCACTTTATTTTAAAGATAAATCGGCAATTTATTGATTTTTTCAATTAAATAATCGATGCAGAAATTTAAAATACAGTAATTACTAAAAACAGACTCCAAGCTAAATATATTTGCTGCACAAACTAATATATATGCAACCAAATCCCAAATATTGGTATTTAAATATGTCAAATATAGTGGGACTATTAAAGCAAAATATGGTCATATGAAGAATTCTCCACGAACCAAACATATGTCAGTCGATAGTCCTTAAGGAGTGTCTTCGAAATATAAAATCTAGAATTTCCCAAGGACCTTCAGAAATTCAGAATTTGAAATTTTCTGTGTGAGGTCCCTGTGCAAGATTTTGGCCCACTGTGGTCAAACGAAGAATTTATCTTCAAGCACATACATATATAGTTTTACCATGGTTTGTTTTTATTATTATTATATTTCTTAAATTTTTTTCTAATAGCATTATAATATTTACAGTCCCAGCGCCTAAAGGCTTTAAAGAGGCTATCTACAAACAGAAATAATAAAATAGTTACATATTCTAAGGAAAATTATTCAAAATTAATGACAAAATTATATTATATAAGAAGCGTTTCTAAGTGGCTTAAAAGATGCTGCTTTATATTATTTTTAAAAGACGAGATTGATAACATGGTTCTCAAGTGTAAAGGCAATTCATTAAAAGCCCTTGGTCCAGCATACCTAACATGTTGCTTAGTTAATTCTAGCCGGCAATTTTGTACTGCAATACTGTCGGCTTGTCCTGTAATTAAATACTGTTGATCTTGGGGCTATACCTCGTATAGACTTGAACATATACATTAAGAGCTGTTGTTTGTAAAGTCCTTGAATTGGCAAAATAGTTTTTGTCTTGTTTTATACAAATCCAGTGAGGGATATCTTAATGGTAAATTGTAAACAACATTCAAAGCTTTGTTTTGGGCTGATTGTAGAGATTTTAATGTACCACTTTTCTTCCACGCATATATAATAGGTAGGTAAGTAAGACTTGAGTGCACTAAGGATTGATGATAAATCATTAACTTAGTTTCTGTACTGAGCTTGTTCTTAAATTTATATAGAAGTCCAGTAGCCGATGAAATATTTTCCTTAATTTCATTAACCTGATTATCCCACAACATGTTATGGGTGAAGGTCATACCAAGTTATTTGACACTCTCACATTCCATTATAGTTTTTCCATCAACGTAAACAAACATATTTTCATAATTCCTGCTGACATAAATTTAAAATTATAAATTTAATTAAAATTATATAAATTTGGTCTTGTCAGTGTTTAAAGAAAACTTATTTAAGCGAGTAAATTCTGGTACTCGATTTGGATCCGAAGAACTGTCTCTTGCTTATATTTATAGAATAGGCAGACATCATCAGCAAACATAAATAACTGACTATTGAATTTTTTGTTTTTCAAATCATTTATATAAATTTTAAACAATAAGGGACCCAACACACTCCCCTGTGGAACTCCATGTTTAACTGGAAGCGTATTACTCTTCGACTCTCCAATTTGAACATATTGAGACCTATTTCGAAGATAATCTCCAAACAATTCCAGAGATGACTCCGCTATACCAATAGGTTTTAACTTCTTAATTAAGATATTATGTTGCACCAAATCAAAAGCCTTAGAAAAATCAAAAAAGACTCCAGCTACTCCTTTAAAATTTTCGTCAATTCCAGCACACACATATACCACTACTTCAACTAGGGCCTCTTCTGTACCAGATCCTTTCCTGAACCCATATTGGCGTTCATACAAAATTTTATTACCATGTATGTAGTTGGATAACTGCTCAAAGATTAGCTTGAATCCTGGCAAAACTTTATGTATTTTCAATGCATCAGGATATTTTTGGTCAGCAATCATTTTGTTAAATATTTTGGCAAGAATGTCAGCTACCATCGACTTCTTAGCGTTTAGAATCTTATATATTATCATATCCACAACTCTTCTTTAAATCGAGAACATTCAAAACATTTTCTACCTTTACTCTGCTTACTTCTTGCAGGACAAAACGGCTCTGTTCTTGCCTTAGAGTTCTAAACATGTTAACATTGTCATCAGCATAACTAGGGATGTTATTCTTCAGCCTGTCCACAGATTCATTAAAGTAATTGTTGAACACAGATGCTTTAATTTTATTATCGGAAACCATGCTAACGTCCTCCAAAACTATATCCTGTTTACATCTTCCAAATACCTTGTTGCAAAATTCCCAAGTTTTTCTTTTATCATTCAGAATAACCTTACTTATCCTCTTTAGTATCTCAGAATGCAAGTTCTTATTCTTCTTCTTACGTCGTGACTTTAATGGCCAGTTTTTCAGTCAGTGGTGATCTTCGTTTCTTAGTTAAATTGTGGTTAAACATCGAATTGTGTTTTTAGTCATTGTTTAACTATGATGTTGGTTGGTTAACTTATAGTCAGAACCATATTATTTTAACAATCAAATTACTGACTGTCAAAGTGAGCAATGAAGATTGTATAAAATATATATTTCAGATTTTCGTATTTGTACACATACGTTGAGTCTAGATCGTTAAATTGTTGTGCCTATATAGTTTTTTACACATTTTTGTTAAAATGACTTCGATTTTATGCATCTATTTCTTATTTTACATAATTCCATTTTGTTTGTTCCCCTTTGTTGTTTTGGTATTTATCCCAAAACACACGTTTTTTCCAATAAGAATACAAGGGTTGCCATATTAGTTGACAATATGGCGACTTACATTAACTCACCACTGAAAAACAAAATGCAAAGTTAACCTCTAATTAACTTAGAATTAAGATTAAGTAATCCGATAGTTAACTACCCACTTAAAAACTGGCCATAAGAGTTTTCTTTTGTATTCAATTAAGAAAATTATCCTCTCATTTATCCACGTAGTCAACTTTCCTCGTATATCGGTTAAGCTTAAACTTTCCGTTGTACTTTGCGATGCAGCTTCTTGTAGCGTTTGTATTAACTGTCCACATACCACAGAAGAATCATCAACATTGAGCAGGGGTGGCAATGTCGTATTTAAAATTACCGAAAGCTTGTCATAGTCGCATTTTGTTTTCCGATGAGAAACATAATTGCTTGAGGTAAAGTCTAAACAAATACAGCAGCTCAACAAATTGTGGTCCGACAGTTTGTTTTCCACGCTGTGCACAACAACATTGGCGGAAAAATTACTATAAGCGCAGTCAATCGAGGTTCCACTTTGTGGCCTGGTAATATGTCCATGACATGAATGCAAATTAAATAAATGAAATGTGTTTTGCAAGAGTTGAGCATTTCCATTAACAGCATTCAGATCGACATTAACATCTCCAACTATCAACACCGAACTTGTATTAAAACGCTCAATAACATCCTGAATTATATTCAAAAATGACTTTATTTTACAATGTTGAGATCTGTAGAATGACATAAGAATCAATTTTGAGTTGTTTACCTTAATTTCCGGCATCTCCACAGCAATAAAATCCAAATAATGTTCACTTTTCTTTGTTAAAAGCCGATATTTTAAGCTTGAATTAATGTAAGTTGTAGTTCCACCAAAATCATCTGATCTCTCACAATGTATAGCATCATATCCAAAGATTGAATACAAAGCTAAATTTTGCCTGTTGAACCAAGTCTCTTGAATAGTTATTATCTCTGGTAACTTTGTTAGTTTACTTATTTCATTCTTAAAAAGGTTAAATTTGCTTATCGAAGAAACACTTCTTATATTTACTGATAAAATATTTAAAAAAAAAAATTGATCTTGTTCAGAAATATATGAGTTATAAGATTTTAAATTGAAAAAATAATTTGAGTACATGAAAAGATTATTGAAAAAAAAGATATTCTCTTTTTAACATGATTTAAAAACAAACTTTGTATTAAATTTAGTTAGGTGATAAAAATCCATAATTATCTTCATCTTCACTTTCATCATCTTCATCTTGTGGAATATTATAAGGCTTCCTCGAACTTCTAGCGACTGCATGTTTCGACAACAATTGGTCGACATCATCTAAACATGCCAAAAAGAGTTGTCTAGCGTTGTCGTCCTTTTTAGCAAACACTTTACCAGCCTTGGCATACACGTATTTAAAACCGACTGATTTTAAAGATTTTCCATATTTCAGGATTTCCAAACATTCCTTAGTAACACATACGTTTTTCAGTTCATCAATTTGCTTGAGTTTTTTTTAAATTTTACGACAACTGAATTTTTGTTTGTCGCATTATTACGGTTGATGAAATATGCGTCCTCAATCTCATCTTCACAAATATCGGCCCCAACCTTCTTTGCAACATCAAGTACAATGTCTGCTGCTTTTGAGTTGACTTCAGCTTACCTTCCATTGATTATGCAATCAATTCGAACTCGTTCACCATTTAAAAAGGCAACAATCGATTTTAATTGCTTAACATCTTCCCGAAGATTTGTATTCTCCCTTTACAACGTTTTTATGCTTTCGGTATTCTTCTTAACACCATTCAAAATTTCATCATATTGGGCAGACATAAATTTCATCGTCTCCTTCATCTCTCTCATCTCCATCAAAACTGCATTTATGCCATCCCTATTATCATTCTCCGGTTTGCATAAATGACATTCGAATTTAAGAGCGGGATCATTAACGAGTTTCTCTATCTCTACTATGTTTAAGTGTGTTCACAGTGAGTGGAAGGTTTTACAACCACCATCACACTCTATAGCATCGTCATTTTCCAACACTTCTGTCTTGCATTGCATACAAATCATGGTAGAAATATAATGGTAGATGCAGTACGACAACAAATACAACAAGCCAAAAACAACAGGCATTTTGTTTTTGCTCAGTGTCTGTGTTGTGTCAAGTCAGCTGATAGAAAAATTATGAAAATGTAAAGAAATTTGCAAAAAGTGCCATTTAGAAAATGATTGAGTGTTATTTGATATATTGAAAGTGTATAAGTGTGAAAATTAAAACGTTTCTATGTAATTTTTGCAGAGAAATATTTCAAAAACAGCAGTTGCCGGCGAACGGGGGTTGCAGACAAACAAATGTAAACAAACTTTGATATAAGAGAAAAACTTACTCACACTCAGTCCAGAAAAAAGTTCAAATCAGCTGGGCTAGTGCTTCTACCATTTCTTTGTACCATGATACAAATGATTTTTTTATTTTTAATGTTTAGGCTCATGGTACAAAGAAATGGTAGAAGCACTAGCCCATGGTACAAATATAATGGTAGATGCAGTACGACAACAAATACAACAAGCCAAAAACAACAGGCATTTTGTTTTTGCTCAGTGTCTGTATTGTGTCAAGTCAGCTGATAGACAAATACTGAAATTGTTTACAAAATTGGAAAAAGTGCAATGTAGAAAATGATTGTGTTTTATTTGATATTCTGAAAGTGCTTAAGTGTGAAAATTAAAACGTTTTATGTGATTTTTACAGAGAAAACTTTTCAAAAACAGCAGCTGCACGCGAACGGGGGTTGCAGACAACCAAATGTAAACAAACTTTGGCATAAGAGAAAAACATACTCATACTCACTCCAGAAAAAAGTTCAAATCAGCTGGGCTAGTGCTTCTACCATTTATTTGTACCATGCACTAGCCCAGCTGATTTGAACTTTTTTCTGGACTGAGTGTGAGTAAGTTTTTCTCTTATGTCAAAATTTGTTTACATTTGTTTGTCTGCAACCCCAGTTCGCCAGCAACTGCTGTTTTTGAAATAATTCTCTGCAAAAATTACATAGAAACGTTTTAATTTTCTCACTTAAGCCCTTTCAATATATCAAATAACACTCAATCATTTTCTAAATGGCACTTCCTGCAAATTTGTTTGCATTTTCATCATTTTTCTTGACTTGACACAACACAGACACTGAGCAAAAACAAAATGCCTGTTGTTTTTGGCTTGTTGTATTTGTTGTCGTACTGCATCTACCATTATATTTCTACCATGTTTAGGCTTCTGCGAGTTTTACCAGCCATACTCGATAATTACATCAGAGAATAAATGTTATTCTCTCAGACAAAATATCACTAACTCTCGTTCTCGTTTGTTTACTACGTAGAAATTTATTTATTATTTGCGTAAGCTCGCGCGAATTTATTTTGACGTCTAACTTCACCAGCGTTGCCAGGACATACCAGGACAACATAAAAATGCAGTAAGGCCATTTTATATATTACTGTTTGACGTGTCGCGATATGATAGCACAATATAAGTTCATGTACAAGCGTTTGAAATTTCAGGAGCTCCGGACGGAACATTATGATACGATACTTATTATTCCGAAAATGTAGGGAAAATTGGACAACGTTAAGTCGTGGCTATTCAAGGTCAAACTCCAAATATTGGAAATTCATACATATATTTTTAACAAACAGTTCCTAGAAAATTATTAATTTTTTATGAAACTAAAAGGAAACCGCACACACACAAAATGATTTCGCCTACAACGACTGCTAGTTACAATTTGTACGATTTTCGCTCAACTCAATCCCGTGCGAACCTTTGCTGCTACCAGGTACAGATCAGAATCAATGTTAGCCCCTTTGATCACTCGTACGTATTTTTTTTTCCAAATTCTCAATTATTTTCCATGTGCTTTTCTAATTGTTCTTTCACAACCTTTTCCAAAATTTGTTCACATGTTTTTAATGTATTTATTGGCCGAGATTCTTCGCATTTATTTGTTTTTGGTACTTTTTCAGTTTTTTTTTCAGTTTTCAGGAATTTATAATTTTTAATAGTGTTTCTCCAGTTATGTCCCAATTTTCAAGGATGATTTTATTGAATATTTTGTCACAGTCTGTTTTATTTTTCAATTGTATAATTATATTCTTAAGTTCTAAAATGTTTATTTCACGGAATTTGACTAGAGTTCATCACAGTTATTTCGTTTTCATATTGCACATTTTCAATTGAGTCTCTTATTGATTTAATACTATCTACAAAGTAATTATTGAATTGATTAGCGATTTCCTTATTATCTTTATATTCTACTTGGTTGAATATCACAGTTTTTATCTCGTTATGTGTTTTTTTAATTACTAGATCTTTGATCTCTCTCCACATTTGTTTTGGATCTCTTGCATTGTTAATTTTTTTTATTAATGTATTTACTTTTTTTCCTTTTCGATTTTTACTTTATATATACGGGCAACTCCATCATGTCGAACGTGACCGTTGAACACATTTAAGTTGAAAAAAAAGTCAAAATAAAAAGAAATTTTTTCTCGACAATAGATTAAACTTATAGATCTTAGCTAGCCCTATAATTGTTTCTTAGGTTGATTTTGGAAATTTTTTCAAGCTTTCGAGATAATCGCAAAAAACCAACCATTCGCACGGGACAAAAAACAGAAGTGTTTTTTTCGACTATCAATTAAAACACTGTTTTCAGCGAAACCTGAGGCAATATCACAATGCGACTAATTTTAAAATGTTGGCTAATAATGTCTCTTAAAAGTTGTAAAATTTTACCTCAAAATTATTAATTCTTTTTTTTTAATTTAACTTTAATCACAGTCGCACGGGACATTTTTTTCCATCATCCATGATTATGTTGTTTCAGTTGTTTTTTTTAACAAATTATAAGTAAATAAGTTTAGAAAACATATTTTTAAATCAACAAAAGAATTCAGTGTATTTATTTTCATATAACAACGAACTTAACAAAAAAATATGTAATTTGAACAAAGTATTGTGTAGTATTAATTATACTAAACAAAAATAAATTTAAATGAATATAGTGTCAGAAATATCAAATACAGTTTTTTTCAGAATAGGCAGTCCTGGCAGTCCTGGCAGCTATACCGGAAATGCTTTTAACTTGTTTCCATTTTTCGCCTAAATTATATAGCAAGGAATGCTCTTCAATCTGTTCAGATGACATGAAATACATTTTAACTCCATTTATGTTATTTTCTGCACATTGATAGAATGAAAATGCATCTTGTATAACTATGTTTTTGGATTTCTTTATCTGCCAGACTTTCCTTTTGATAACTGCTCCGACTCCATCGACGGCTCCCTTTCCATGTGAGCTTGCGAAAAAAATTCCATTCTATTGAGGAACATCCTAATTTGTTTATGAAATCGACTAGGCTTGATAAAATGAATTTGTTTTTAAATTGAGAGCGGCTTTCATCAGAAAAAATAAATATTTTTGAAAAACTTCCATATTTTTTTTAAATTTCAATTAAGAGATTTATCAAAAAAATAAAAACATGGCGTGGACGCATACTAAAAAAAGAAGATTTGCCTACTCCTTGGTTTGGATAATCTTTATTATAAAGCTCATATGCATCAGCCACTGTCATTATCATAAATCGTTTAGCAATTATTTCTCCTTCAAACAAAATTGTATCCTTCTTTCCCGCAGCTTGAACACTAATGTTATCGTTCAAATAAAATTTTTTTTATGGAATTAACTACATTTTCAGGCAATGCATTGTTGGAATTGGTTTTCTTCTGATTCATTTGTACGGACTGCTTATATTTTCTTAATAAAACTTCTAGTACCTTTATTTTTTTCTGCATTTCTTTTTTGTACAGCTTTTTGCCAACGTTTGCTTGGACTTGTAAGGATCGCTTTGTGTTCGTTTTACGTTTCGCATTTCTGCGAGTTTCTTTCGACTTTGTCTCTTACGTAGGCGCTCATTACGTCTTTTGTCTTCAATCATTTCATTATGTCCTTTAGCCAACGCTTTCCACTTTTGTCTAGCATTCCGCATTCTTTCCTTGTTTTTTAATTTATTGTCTTGTAATTTTATTTCATCTTCCTTCAACTTTTCTCTCCACCGTTTGCATCTCTCTTTATTTTTTTCGCCGTTTATTACTCATCTATATTTAAGTAATTTAAAAGTATGTATTTAAATAAATAAATCATTTATGTAATAAAAAATATTTTTCCAAAATTTTAAAATCCGCACTTACCACTTTTATGTTAAATTCAAATATCTTATCGACACGCCCGAATTTTGGCTATTAAACGTATATATCAATGACAATCGTATCGACAAGCTACGTAAAGTAATATATTGACAATTAACTCTGAGACGGGATTCTCTCGTATATATTATGTAAAATAGTTTTACGACAAGTAAAACTATTATCTTACACCATGTCGCACGTGACCAACTTTATATAAGAACCAAGATCACAGATTTCATTATTTTTCAAAAAGTTTTTTTTATTTTAATTGTAATAAAAATCTGTGTTTGTTCCCAATATTTGATGAACTTTTGTCATGTCCACTTGACGCACTAATTACAAATGTTGTTTTTCAATGTCGCACGGGACATCGAAATATGTGATAAAGCATAACAAAAACTTACCGTTATTTTTAATTGCATAGTTTGTTATGCATCTTTTTTTGGCTCTTTGTATCTCCAGAAAGATTTTTTAAAAGCAAAAGCCAATATTATATGCTTCTCTTTAAGAACTTTTATCAAAACAAAAGGTACAATAGAAATGTCCCAATGAGAAAAAATTGGCTTGCTCGACTTTATATTCGAATATCTCGAAATGGATTAAGAATAAATGTAAAATTTGTTCGCGTTAGTTAAATTTGATTGTTTTCCTATGAAAATATGTTTAAACAAATTGGATTTAAGAACTTTTAGTTTTTTGGTCTTGGTAGACCTTTCGGTGGAATTGCCCATATATTTCTTTTTGTCTTGTAATTGGTCCACGCGTGATTGGTGTTTTTTAATTTTGCTGTTTGATATTTATTTATTTTATCCTTCTTCATTAAACTGACTTCATTATTAAACCACCCATTTACATTGTTTTCCCTTGTATAATTTGCTTACTAGTAAATTTTTTTTAGTTTTTTTTTAAAGCTATTATCAAATACAATTACATTTTCATTAATGTTTTTATTTTCGTTATATGCTATATTTTTACTTAACTCTGTGTTAAATGTCCTTTGTTGTACTTAAAAGTTTCCACTTCTTTATTGTATATGTTGTTATGATTATTATTTTCTCATCAAATTAAAATATTTATCATCTCGTGGTCTGATATTTTATTTGTATTACTGTTTTTTTTTTACTGATATATCATAGTTATTTGTTATTACGTAGTCAATTATGGTACTTGAACTTTTTAGTATGCATTCCATTTGATTCTTATATTGCGAATCTTTGGACCAGTCTATATTAAAATCTCCCGTTATTCAAATATTACAATTATAGTCACTAATTTCTTCTAAGACTTCTTCAAAAATTTTACAAAAGTCCGACTCTCCATAACTAGGTAATCTGTATATTGCAGCAATTCTGTGGTCACAAACATTAACAGCCTAAGTCGATTCTAAAATATTTCAGGGAAGTTTAATATCCTTTACTGGAAATCAGGAGTCGGAGTGTTTGTGATAACTTTGTTACAGATAACAAGGAAACGAATTCTTTTACTTACTTCTTAACAAAAAAGAGTTGCTTATTTGAGCACGGTGACTTCTCAATTTTTTTTTTCAAATTTGGCCTAACTCGAGTTAGGCTGTTATTGTTTGTGACCACAGAATTATCATTTGATTGTCTTGACACGTGGCTTTACATACCAAAATCCAATATCTTTTTCTTTTCAATAATTTTAGTTACTTTCCATATTTTTTATAATAAAAATACAGGAGGACTCCCGTCCTTTTAGATGTCGAAAGCGACACAGTATGATCATAATCTAGTAATGTTTTTTCCACGTCTTCAGTTATATGGGTTTCCGTAAGTATAAAAATGTCCGGATTTTCTGTTGATGCAATAACTTCCACTTGATTATAATTATTTACTAATCCTTGTACATTTGTGTACAGAGCACGTATATTCTTTGATTATTAAACTGATAAACCAGTTCTTCGCATTTTTATATTCAATTTATTTTGATAAACGGGGCATTCTCTATTGTTTGTAAAATGATTTTCATCTAAATCCATATTAAGTTTATTATTCATTTTCACGCAATTTATACAATTCATTATATGTTCCACGTTCCTGCATTCTTTTGTTTTGTGTTGTCCATGACATCTTAGGTATATTTCTTGATTTCTGCTTTCTTTTGCGATATGGTTATATCCTCTACATTTCAGGCACTGCGTTACATCTGTTCCATGGAACACTCTACATCTTTCCCAACCGATATTTACTTTTCTTGCTTCCATCATTTTTGTATATGTTTCGTTATCGACTGCCATTTTAATATTATAAATTGTTCTGTTATTTCTTTAGATTTCGTATTTTTCAATTATTTTAATTTCTGCATTAGCGATACTTGGGTTCTGTTTTTTAATATCTCGATTATTTCTTTCTCTTCATGTACAAAATTCATATCTGTAATTTTAACTGTAAGTTCTATTGGCTTGGGCACCTTAATTTCATATCCTTCATTTAATACATTTTCCATTGTATCTCTTTCTTCACTATTTTCACTTTGGATTACAACCGTTCCATTTCTTCTATTTTCTACACAAGTAATTTTTAAATTAACTAGATCAACTTTATCATTTAGTGCTTCCCTTGTTTTTTCTACCCCTTGTTTTTCATTTGATTTTACAATTAATGGCACCTGTTTGTTCACATCTGGTAGCACTGTTTTTTTTATCGTCTCTGCATATGACATTTTTGGTTGGTTTCTTTTAATACCTTTTTTATTTCGTTACACATATTTATATTCTTTGTTGTTGTTTTGGAATTCATTTACATTAGCATATAATTTTTTAACTTCTTCAACATTTCTTTCACATGATTTTTGAAGATTATTTATTTATTTATTCAAACTTGTAATTTTAAGCCTTTCGGCCAATTCAAATAAATTACAAAACAACTACTCCATTTATAACACACATTATATGTTTCCATTAAATAAGAAATTACATAACAATTATATCTTTTAATTAAATAGCAAGATCAAATAACTAGTTGGTAACAAAATTAAATTAAAGATTATATAATTCATGACTAATAATAATTCAGAGTTCCCAAAGGTGTTTTCAAATAGAAAACTACACAAGCTCTATTGAAAATAGTGTATACATTATTTAATCAGTTGAATGAATCAACAATTTCCAAAGGCAAAAATAAAATATAAAAAAAAAAAATATCAGAGGAACATTGTAAAAAAAAACAAAAGGAAACATTGTCAACTACTGCGTTATTTCTCCAAAGTGTTGAAGAAGCTTTTTGCGATACGTAGCGCTAGTGAAGTTAAATACTCGTAGTGTAGAAGGAAGCAAGTTGAACAATCTGGCTATTCTCACCTGAAAGGACCTATTCATATAACCCCTCGCTCTAGGAATTATTAATTGATTCGTACGTGATGAACGGCTAAATTTAAACAAATTCGTGAGAAAGGTAGGAAATTGATTTTTGAACATTTTGTAAAACAACAACCGAGATCGGAAATGTACAAAATTTGAGAAACTACAACCCAAGAAACGGTTAACAGAGGGAGTTACATGGTCAAAAAGTCTGATTGAGTATAAATACCGCACTACTCTATTAAAAGCTAATTGAAGTGCCCTCATATTTTGGTTTTTAGTTCCACAGTATACAGTATATAGACAGTATAATATGTTGGGCATAACGAGAGTATGTACAAGTTTCTCCTTTATGCTTCGTGGCAATATTAAATCGGTGTTGTATAATTGCCGAAGCGCAAAACTAGTGTGACGAATGACACCGTCTATGTGCAAATCGAAGGATAACGTATCGTCTAAGATAACACCTAAGCACTTCACGTTACGAACAAAATCAATAGGAACATTATCATATTTCAACTGCAAATCTTTAACAGCAGAAGATGAAAACAACAGCGCCTTGGTCTTTGAAGCATTTATACTAAGTTTATTCGAAACCATCCACATACTTAAAGAGCGCAGGACATAATCAATTTTAGCCTGCAATACGTCCACATATTGATACCCTCCACTAAATAGCAGCTGCATATCATCCGCATACGCATAGGGCGTGCACCAATCACCTATAATGTCAAATAAGTCATTGAGGAAAATAATAAAAAGAAGAGGCCCCAGAACCGAACCTTGAGGAACACCACTCCTAACCGCCAAAACACTCGACGATAGCCCATTAACTGAAACATACTGCTGTCCTTTAAATATGAATAAATAAGCTTGCAGGCACTGCTACCAAAACCGTATATTTGAGATAGCTTGTACATCAAAGTGAAATAATTTACCCTGTCAAACGCTTTCTCCAAATCTAGGGAAAGCAAACCACACAACTTTTGGTCGGCCAAGTTATTTCTTATTGAATCTGTTAAACCAAGTAGTAACATAGAAGTGCTTCTACCACGCCGAAAGCCACATTGACAGTCATTCAGCAGAGATTTGCTTTCAATATAAGATATAAGTTTTTCCTTAAGGACATGTTCCACTATTTTGGACAGGATAGGTAATAGGGATATCGGCCTAAAACCCTGAACAGAACTAGCATCTGATTTTTTCGCAATTGGATTAATTTTAGCAGTCTTCCATTCGTCGGGGAAAACAGATGTTATAAGAACAGTGTTGACCAGATGTGAAAAATAATTGACAACAAACGGAAAAACAATTCTGAGAAATTTCAAGGAAAGCCCATCGTTTCCAGCAGCATTCGATTTTATGGATGAAAATGCACCAAATAACTCTCTTGAGTTAATGATACTGAACGAAAACCCCTGATCACTACAAGAAAATCGTAAAAACCTCTCCACGTCTTCCTGCACATCCAATTGATTACACTGTGTGTAATTTTTTAAGTCATGGCAAAATAACCATATACGGACACCACTACGTGATAAAAGACTAAAAAAAAAAAGACCCGTGTTTCCCAATTTTTCCCAAAGTCATGCACTTTTTTTTATGGGCCGCCAAAGATTTGGGGCCTCGGTATCATTTTCGTAAAAATGTGATCATTTTCTCAGGCTCATATCTTGCAAACCGTTCAGAAGTCTGAGGCAAAGTTGTAGCTCTTGTCATAAAGAACAAAAATTGCGAACATATAAAATCAAAAAAACTTGACCTTCCAGAACAAAATCGCAAAAAACTTAAAAAAATTCGATTTTTTTTACCTTTTTTCCCGTGTCCATAGGTAGCAAACCGTTCAAAATTCAAGGACACAATCAACTACAAAAATTTACCTAAGATCTCAATAAACAAATTTCTAGAACATATAAACTTCCTGGGAATTATTCTTAACACCGTTTTTTAATTTCATTTGTTTTTTATTTACTTCAACATTGAGATACTATGCTATCTATTACAAAAATATTAAAAAAAAGTATTCGTATTATGTTCATAATGTTGATGGCCCTGGACTTGCAAATCGCGCTCTCTTAAGTTGTGGATCCAAATCGTCGTCCGAATCTGACTCTGATTCAGCAATTATGGTGTCCACAGGCACGTTGCTTCCAGACTGCCCCCCATCATCAGCTCTTTCTTCTTCAAATACTTCATTAACATCATACAGGGTGATCTTGTGACTCCACCAACATACCTCTGCAAGCAATGCGTCGAGGTTTTTGCCTTTGTACCGTTTTTCCATGGGCATTGTGGTTTGGTGAAACCGTTCTCCTTGCTCATCGGATTCGGTAGGGAGTTGTTTGATAAAATCGTCAAAATGAAAATGAAGAAAATGCAGCTTTAATGTCATCGATGCGCCGATTATCTCAAAATAATGCAGCATTTGTTTCACCCATTCTCTTGCTTCCGGTTCCGCGTCTCGATCCCCTCCCAAGACTCTGGTGCATACACGCTGAAGGTAAATCCATGCCATTGAATGATTTTCATCAAGCGATGAATCAAAGTTGCTCTTGAATAGCTTTCTAATGTCAGGGCCATTAAGTACGCCTTTTAAATGAAAACAAAAAATAAAGACAGAAAAGAAAACATTAACATAGTGTAAATAGTACAATTAGGTGAACAAAAATTCGTTTTAAATTTACTACAATACCTTTTTTAATTTTGTCATCGCTACGCTTTGGGAAAACGCTTTTCAAATAGTCGAATGCGTTTGGACAATTTACAACGGCCACTTCGATGAATTTTTTAACAATTCCCAATTTTATGTGGAGCGGTGGCAGCAAGATGTCTTGAGTATTGTCAATTAAAGGTGTATTCTTCAGTCTATGTTGTATTTGTTCATCCACACTTCCTCTTGGCCTCCACGAGTTACATTGGAATTGATTCAGAGGTGAGCGTGAATCCCAATTACAAAGAAAACAAAAGAATTTTGGGAAGCCGCCCGTATCGATGATTCGAAGATTCTTTTCCTTCTGAAATCTTGTAGATGTTTTTTTTCTGGTGCAAAATAAATCAGTAGCAAAATAAATCAATATTTTCACACTGCATATTGAAATTGTCAGTTGCCAATGTTGTGTGCGAATTATACTGTAGCACTTTCACTTTTTTTACTTTCACTTTCACTTTATAACTTTCACCGCTGAGCTCTCGTTGACGTCGCGCTGTGTAATGCCTCGATGTGAGCGTCGTGTCGCTTTTATATTGTGTGCTTCGTCCCTTGTTGCGTATGCTGAGCTGACTGCATTGCCTGTGCTGCTGCTGTCGGTGCATGATCGCGTGATACCTAAGCGCTACCTAAACGGTGTTAACCCTTGGACAAACACATGGTTCTGGCCAGGCATATTTAATTTTTTGCTACCTATGGACCTGAACAGGAGAAAAAGGTAAAAAAAATGAAATTAAAAAATTTTCGGCAAATTTTTCACTTTTGCGTGCTACCTAAACAGTGTTAAGAATCATCTCTAGGAAGTTTATATGTTCTAGAAATTTGTTTATTGAGATCTTAGGTAAATTTTTGTAGTTGATTGTTTCCTTGAATTTTGAACGGTTTGCTACCTATGGACCTGAACACGGGAAAAAAGGTAACAAAAAATCGAATTTTTTTAAGTTTTTTGCGATTTTGATCTGGAAGGTGAAGTTTTTTTGATTTTATATGTTCGCAATTTTTGTTCGCAAATTTTGTTCTACAACTTTGCCTCAGAGAGTAAATCGAAATTCTGAACGGTTTGCAAGATATGAGCCTGAGAAAATGATCACATTTTTACGAAAATGATACCGAGGCCCCAAATCTTTTATCACGTAGTGGTGTCCGTATATGGTTATTTTTTTTCGTGTTGCACTGTGTTTAACTGTGTTTAATTATTAACAAATGACACGTTCATATCATTAACATCAAGTGACTCTGCAGGCGCTAACTCCGACGGATTCTTACCAATCAACCCATTGTTCTTACAATTAACCAAAGGGATTTTGGGGGCATATTCTTATCAAAAATTCCAGAATGAGCCTTTCTCTTCTCCTTTCTCTTAATGGTCTTAGTTCTGTTTCTAATTTTACAGTAAAATTTTCAAATAATTTCCATTCCTATCATTCAGAAATGCCCCAGAGGCCAGATCACTCATGGAATCATGATAACGAACAAGAGGGCATTTCATCCAGTTGTCAGATTCAACTTGTATTTTTATAATCTTCTTCCTAAAAACTGAGTGGACATCATATAAACCGCGTATAAAAATTCTAAGTTGCACGTTCACATCTGACGTATTGTAAATCTCCGGAAAATTCGCTGATGAAACCTTGTCACGGAGTTCATTAATATTGAAATTATTATAGTCATAAAATTCGAAAAACTGTTCACTGCGACGCACAGATGCATTTAAAGAAATGTAAATAAATGCATGTTTTGAAATGCTCGGACAAATAAATTGACCAGATCCTTCAACATTACTAGGCGATGAAACCGGAAAATAATCGACCAAATCAGTCGATTGATGAAACGTATCATGTGCATGACCTAACACCCAACCTGGAACAAACCCTTCTGACATTGCTGGCTTGTGATACATCAAATAAGTTGTTATTAAAGTCGCCCATGATTACAATGTTTCTATACCTTAGTTAGTTAGTTAGTTAGTTAGTTCGAAAAGAGGGGCGTGGTGTTGAGTGTTCAGAAGGAGCACTCTAAACCTTCCCATGTCAGTAAAGACATACACTTAAGCCGCTAAGTTCGACCTGTTGTGCGCTCTAAGATTATCCTACTACTTGACTTCACTATGTCCCTTATAGGAATTCGGTGCTATTCACGAAATTCCTTAGTTTATTCCAGTCCATACCCATAAGTTTAGTCATGTCCGGTATCGTACTATCCGAAAGATATCTGGATCTAGCTTGTGTGAAGGCCGGGCAGTGGCATAAGAAGTGCTCCAACGTCTCATCGTCCTCCATGCATGCCCTGCACTCACTGTTCGCCACTAGTCCAATACGGTATAGGTGGGCTCGTAATCCCGAATGCCCCGTTAAGACTCCCATCATTTTGCCCATTTCGGCTTTTCCCAGTTTCAGCAAACCTTTTGTTCTCGATTCACCTGGGTCTCCCCATAGGATCTTTGTCATCCTGCCTACTGATTCCCGGTTCCACTGGGCTATATGTGCCGACTCCGCCCATTTATTTAACTCAGCCTTCGTCACCTCAAAGGTTTCGCTCCATCTAGGCTTACCGTTTGGAGTTCCCTGGCTTTCTTTGCCAGGAGGTTCGCTTTCTCGTTGCCGAATACCCCGCTGTGCCCCGGCACCCAGATGATGTTGAGTCTGCCGTGCATAGAGTAGTCGTTTATCACCTTCTTACATTCAAGGACCGTTCTAGATTTTACCGTTTCTGATGATATTGCCATTTGGCTATCCGTGAATATATTTGCCTCGGCTGGGATTGTATTATCGCCGAGCCATTTGATACACTCCGTAATCGCCCGAACTTCCGCCTGAAAGTTCGTATTATGATCCGGGAGCCGTAGGTGGGATTCGGTTGCTGGATTTTCAATAAAGAATCCTAGACCCGTTTTTTCTCCTAGCTTTGAGCCATCCGTGTAGCAGTAAGTCCCATTTGGCATTGGTGTCAGGGTCCCATTCTGCCAGGCGTCTCTAGTTGGCGTTAGGGTCACGCAGTTCGCCTTAACCCTTATCTCGGGTATTCGGTCAGATTCACACGTATCCTGAGTGTACCCGACTAAGGCCCCATTTATCCGTTGGTGTTTTGACGTGAGATCCCTGTTGATCCATTCACCTGTAGCTTGTAGGCGTTTTGCCGCAAGGGCAGCCTCGTATTTGATTCTAATCTCGATTGGCTGGATACATAAAATAGTCTCCATGGCTCTTGTCGAGGTTGTCCTTATTGCACCGCTGATACCAATGCAGCACATTCTCTGAACCCTCTGCAGTGTTGCGATGTTACATTTCCTCTCAACTGCCGTCCACCATACTACAGAAGCATATGTTAGTACAGGCCTGATTACGCTTCTGTAGAGCCAGTGTGTCATAGTCGGTTTGAGGCCCCATTTGGACCCTATAGCCCTTCTGCATAGCGACCAGCATCTGTAGGCCTTATTAGCCCTTTCCTCTATGTGGTGCTTCCAATTCAGTTTCCGATCTAGGATTACTCCTAAGTATTTAACCTTATCGGATATTTTAATCGTCTTTCCCAAGAATCGTGGCTCTTCATAATCTGAGATTTTCGTCTTCCTTGTGAATAGACATATTTCCGTTTTGTCCGGGTTTACATTTAAGCCCCTTGGCTGTGCCCATTCATACGCTATACTCAGTGCCCTCTCGGCCTCTCTGCATAATTGGTTTGGGTTCTTTCCCTTAAGAAGTATTATAACGTCATCTGCGTAGCAGATTGGTTTAAGTCCCTCGTCGGTAAGTTTCCTTAGGAGACTGTGTATAGTGAGGACCCATAGGAGTGGTGATATAATCCCTCCCTGTGGGGTTCCACGTTGTACTCTGTCTCTAATATTTACATCATGGGAACCACAGCTTATCCATCTATTCCTTAGCATATGGTTGATCCAGTCTTTTAATGCCCGGTCCACCATAAACTGGTCTAAGGATTGGATAAGTGTTTCGGTCCGGACTTTATTGAACGCTCCCTCAATGTCTATGCATACAGCGAGTGTGTATAGTTTGTCATTGAGAGATTGCTCTATGTAGTAGGTTACCTCATGAAGTGCGGTGTCCACTGATCTGCCTTTGACATAGGCGTGTTGTCTAAACTTCAGCATATCGCTCGGTATTCCACTTTTTACCATGTCGTCCACTATTCTCTCCAAGGTTTTGAGTAGAAACGAGGTGAGGCTAATTGGTCTATAAGCCTTTGCCGTTGCATAGCTTGCTTTTCCAGGTTTGGGTATAAATACTACCCTGGCCTCTTGCCAGTTTCTCGGTGTGTAGGCGTATTTTAAGCATGCGGAAAAAATTCCTGCCAGATGGGTTGTTATTTGGTCAACCCCATGCTGTAGGATAGCCGGGAAAATACCATCCGGTCCCGCCGCTTTATATGGGGAGAAACTCTTTATAGCTTTTTGGACCATTTGGTCCGTAATGATTGGCGACTGATGTACCACATTCTCATCTTGTGTCCACTCCCCTGTGGGTTCCGCGTTCCCATTTGGAAAGTGTGTATCCATCAGGTGCCTAAGTGTTTGTTCCATTGTATCCATTCTCTTTCCCGTGTCATCTACTAGCGTTTCCGCCTGTACGTGGGTCTTAGAGAGGAATTTTTTCATCTTCGACATATCGTTGACGCTATCCACCTGTTCACTGAATAGTCTCCAGGAGTTGCGTCTCGATTTTCTCAATATTGCGTTGTATTCACTGAGACTTCTCTTGTAGTCCTCCCAGTATACTGGTGATTTCTTACGCGTGGCCCTGTTGTAAAGTCTACGGACGTTCTTCCCTAGATTTCGTATTTCCCCTGTTACCCAGGGTTTTTCTTGGGCCGATTTTCTTTCCCGAAGTGGGCAGCTGTCCTCGAAAGACTTTACTAGTGCTTGCGTTGTCTTTGTCACTATGTCGTCTAGTTCGTCCCTGCTAGAGTATTCGAGTTGAGGGTGGACTAGTCGATTCTTAAGTAGGCTTCCGAACTTTGTCCAGTCTGTCTTGGTCCTATTTCGGAAGCATATCGGTTTCGGTGGTGGCCGTGTTATCCTGAATCTAATATATCTGTGATCCGAGAATGAGTGCTCATTTAAAACCCTCCATTCTTGAATTTCATCTATAAGGTGTTCAGAACATATTGTTATATCTAACACCTCCTCCCTAATCTTGTTGACAAAAGTTGCTTTGTTCCCAATATTCAGTGTGAAAAGGTCGTTAGTATTCAAATATTCTACTAGGGCATGCCCCCTACGGTTACAGTTAGTACTACCCCACGACGTGTGGTGAGAGTTAGAGTCACTACCTATTAATACTTCGTCACCTGTCTGTTTGGCCCTCTCTACCAGTCGCTGTAATTCCGACGAAGGTGGTGGTGTCGGCGAATCATATGGCAAGTATACTGATGCCAGGTATATATTCCCATCTCCCTGTTTCAGTACTGTTGCATCCGATGTTGACAACTCTGGGGAGAAGAGAAAACAAAGGTTTTTATGGCATAAGATACATGTTCTCGGACGGGAATCCGTCTTCGTATAGAATAGTTGGTAATTAATATGATTTAATCCAATAACCTTGTCTTTAGTGGTCCAAGGTTCTTGTATTAAAGCAATGTGTATTTTACCTTTATTAATTTTATCCAACAGAGCGTGGGTTGCCGTCTCGCTCCGGTGGAGGTTAATCTGGATGACCTCTAACATTGGTCCTCCAGTAACCGGTCTTCTTGGGAGTTTGTGATGCCTTCGGCCACTTCCTCCTTCTTAGTTTGCGGTGTCTGCTCCGCCGAGCCTCCACTCGCTTCGTCATGCTTCGCATCCTCCGGCTGTGTTCCTCCGGTCGTCATGCCGATTGGCACTTTGCCAACTTTGATGTAGACAGCTTTGGTCACAAAGAACACCATACCTTTAGTCTTGGCAAGACCAGCCATGGATGCCGGGTCTATTCCGATCACAAGGAGTGTGCCCTCCTGCCCCTCCTCCCTGTGGAAAACGACCCATTTGTCCACGGATAGTCCTGCGTTTTGCTTGCCAATGACTTTAAGTATGGCGTCCGATGCAAACTTGCTGCCCCATCCTTTAATATATACAGTAGCCTTCGTCAGCCTTGGGATGTCCTTCTTCCTTACGAGGGCTAGCTTACCGCCTTCCCAGGGGGCAGAGATTTCATCCACCAGCTTCTTTAAAGTCTCCGCACAGCGTTGTGAGGCCAGCTGTAAAGTGAGTACCTCCCCTTTGAAGCCGCTACTGACAACTTCTATGGGAGGTCCACTTTCGGCCTTCATTATGTGGTCCATTACCTTCGTGTTGACGAGGTCCTCCACGATTTGGTGTTGGTTATCCGGTATTGAGCCAGTTGGGTTACCGCTGTCAATTACTGCATAGCAGAGATCGTCCAGTTGTTGCCTTCTCGCTACCTTTGCGTAGGATGGCGGTTCCTTGCCCGTGTTCGCATTCAGCTTCCTCTTCCGAGTTGGATAGGGTTCGTGTTTACGCGCCCTTTCCTTGTCGGTTGATTTGGCTGATGTGCTCGTCTTTCCGGTAATCGCATCGGCTTTGCTCCTATTGTCCCTGGAGCTCTGTTGCATCCCCTGGGTAATATGGGGTTTGGGCGTCTCCGAATTACCAGATGACGGGGAACACTTTTTCCTCTTTGCCATTAATTTGACAGTGTTCTGTTCTTCCGGTGATCGGTTTCTCTTCTCAGCCTCTGTTGAGGTCGAGGGAGGCACCGACAGGTCCTTAGGAACATCCTGTTTTTCGGCTTGTTTGGCTGAACGGTTCCTCTTTGCAATCTTCCTGCGTTGAGCCCCCGAGAGTCGTTTCTTTTGTGTTGATAGCTTCGCTATGCTCTCGCTTACTTCATCGACCATTCTATTTACCTCGTCATTTTTTGGAGTTGCTAAAATGGTAATGTTGTTATCATTATTATCACTTTGGGAATCAGAGTTGGAGTCACCACCTGTTATTGAAGGCTGAGGGCTTATGCAGCCCCGCTTGGTTTCGTCCGCGTCATCATCCTTGTTTTGGTTGCCATTGGCTTTTTGTGTGCTTGCCACAGACTCTACTACAGGGGTCAAGACACCACCCCCTGTAGAACCATGAGTATGATGAACCCGACTCTGCGTTTTCATCATCATCGAAGCGATCTCATGGTGTTGTTTCACAATGCTATCGTGGATTAGCCTGTGTTCCGTTTCAAATGTCGTATTAGTATCGTTTCGTGTATCAGTTTTGTAGTATCCATTTCATTATAATCTGCAATCCCTATCGTTGTTCTAAATTGTATCTGTCATCATTGTATCTCTTTTCAACTTGTAAACGTTTCATGTATATACAAGCCGTTACACTTATGTCTTTTTCACGGTTTTGGGTTGTCGTCCATCTTTTTAAAAAGCTTTGCTGCATTCGACATCTTAGTATCGTTGCAGTGTTTCAATAAAGTATTAATTTATTATTAAGTTAACACAACGCGTGTCATTATTTTATATCTAAAAATACACAACAATTGGCGACGAGGATAAAGCTGTACAAGAGTATTCAACATGGCCGAAGAACAAATGAAAAAACTGCTGGAAGCTATAACATGTATGACAACAGCATTAATTCAACAACAAAATCATCCACAACCATCAACCAGCACCAGCATCAATATAATTTCCAATTTCGATGCGTTCGACCCTAAGCTGGAAACTTTTAAAACATATAAAGAACGACTTCAAATTCATTTTCAACTCAAAAAGGTATTCGACGACAAAGAGGTATGTGCAAAATTGTTGCTGCAATATGTAGGCACGGAAAACTACACTACACTAACAACATTGGCGGCACCGAGGAGTGTTACGGAACTCAAATATGATGAAATCGTGTCACTTTTCGAAAAACACTTTTGTCCAAAGAAAAACATTCTAGTGGAGCAGCACCGATTCTTATCAGAAGTACAAAATGAACATCAAAATATCTCGGATTTTGTTGCAACTTTACAAAAGAGAGCTGCGGATTGCGAATTTGTGTGTGTGTGTAAAAAATCTGTTGCAGACATTTTTTCCAGGGCTCAATTCATCAGAGGACTTCGCGACAATGGTATTCGGGAGCAATTATTACAAAAACCGGAGGAAACATTTGCCGAAATTGTGGAAAAAGCAAAAGTGATGGAAGCAGCAAAAGAAAACAATAATGAAATAACAAATAATCAAAATAGTGATGT
This sequence comes from Phaonia tiefii, assembly GCA_963931995.1. Classification (NCBI taxonomy): domain Eukaryota; kingdom Metazoa; phylum Arthropoda; class Insecta; order Diptera; family Muscidae; genus Phaonia; species Phaonia tiefii. Next base: position 92,600,806 of record OZ008371.1, on the reverse strand, counting down.
GCATCTGGTTCGGCAAGCTGTTATCGGTAATAGAAAAGACAATCAATACCAGTACACTCATCGATCAACGGCATTGCCATCACGTAGTAATGTCAACTACAGAGAATTAGGGATCGAAGGTTTATGTTTACGCTGTGGCAGAAGTAACCACATATCGAATGATTGCAAAATCGATAAAAATAAATTAAGATGCACTGCATGTAACAAAGTTGGTCATGTTAAAGATGTGTGCATTAAATCAAAATTACAGCAAAAGCCAGGGAATTTATATAAAACATCATACGTAGAATCATATTCATCTGATGATTCATTTGGCGTGAATAAAATTATTGATATATATAGTAAAACTGAAATACCATCTTCAGAATTGCAAAAATTTTATACAGATGTTCTCATACAGGGGAAAAAACAAACATTTGAAGTTGATTCCGGTGCCGGATTTACATTATTACCAAAAAGTGATTTTGATAAATTGAAATTAAACGTCCCCATAGAGACAACCAGTATTGCATTCCGTACATATACTGGTGACGTATTCGTGCCAGTGGGAGTAGTTAATGTGATGGTGGAATATAAAAACAAAAAATCGAAAGAGCAAATGTACATTGTGTCACCTAATCATACACCTCTTTTGGGCCGTGTCTGGATAAGACATTTGAAAATCAATCTTAACGAACTTGATGAATATAGTGATGAGGTAAACGAGAATACCAATAACAGTACAATAAATTCCGTATCAGACATTATACAAAAATATTCTGGCATTTTTCAGCAAAAAGTAGGTTGCATTCCAAATTTGATTTGCTCTCTAAAATTACAGGAAGGTGCAAAACCCGTATTTTTGAAGGAACGACAGGTACCATTTGCACTGCGAGAAAGAGTTGAGAAGGAATTGGATAATTTGGAGCGAGACGGAATCATAACGAAAGTCAATACCAGTAATTGGGGATCACCCTTGGTTGTTATTCCAAAACCCGATGGTAATGTTCGGTTGTGTGTTGATTATAAGATTGCTGTCAATCCACAACTTGAATCGGCACACTATCCTATTAAAAGGATTGATGAAATTTTTAATTCTTTGAAAAATTCTAAATATTTTTGCAAGCTTGATCTTTTTAAAGCATATTTACATGTTGCAGTGGACGATGAGAGCAAGGAAATCCAAACAATATCAACCCACAGAGGAACATACCAGATGAACAGATTGTCTTTTGGCATAAAAACGGCTCCGAGCGAATTCAACCGAAATTTATATCAAATACTGCAAGGACTTGAAGGAACAATTTCGTACTTTGATGACATAATAATACATGCTCCTACTATACAAGAATGTCAACGACGTCTAATAAAATGTTTTGAAAGATTGCAAATATGTCATCTGCATGTCAACAAAGAAAAATGCGAATATTTTAAAGAACAAATTCGATATTTGGGATATATTGTCAGCCACAATTCAATTTCAAAGTGCCCAATGAAAACTGACGCAATTCTTCACATGCCGCCACCGATGAACGCTGACGAGGTAAGAAGGTTTCTTGGGATGATCACATATTATTCCCGATTTATACCAGATATGGCTACAAAAACATTCCCTCTTCGACAGCTGTTAGAAAAAGGCAAACAGTTTTTCTGGAATAAGGAATGTGAAGCATCATTTAAAAATCTGAAGACAGAAATACTAACGGAAAGAGTTTTATCACCATACGACGAATCAAAACCACTTACCTTAGCGTGCGATGCAAGTCCTACTGGAATAGCTGCAGTTCTATCGCATGTAATTAACAATGAAGAACGCCCTATTGCATTCATATCGAGAGCCTTAACAAAGGCGGAACAAAATTACAGCCAACTCGATAGAGAAGCACTTGCTATAATTTTTGCTGTGGATAAATTTTTCATGTATATACACGGACGAGAATTTACGCTCGTTACAGACAACCGACCTCTCTCAAGAATTTTTCACCAGCACTCCAAAACACCTGCTATGACATCAGCAAGGTTGCTACGCTATGCTTCGTTTTTACAAGGATTCAACTATAAAATTGAACATAAGAAAGCTGAACAAAATGTACATGTGGATTGTTTGTCCAGAGCACCCATTCAAGGTCCAATACATTCAGATCATTTTCTCGACAAAGAAACGCAAGCAATCCAAGAGCAACAAATTAATGAAATTTCGACTCTTTCAATTACAGCAACTTCAATACCAGAAGAAACTAATCGAGACACTGAGCTTTCAAATTTAAAAAAATCTTTAATTGATGGTAAGATTTTTGAACCAGAATATTCCATACAAAAGGGTGTTTTATTCAAAGGTAGCCGAGTAATCATTCCAGCCACACAACGCGATGCTATTTTAAAAGAATTACATCATACGCATATTGGAATCGTAAAAATGAAGCAACTGGCGAGAAAATACTGCTTCTGGAAAGGCATTGACAACGACATTGAACGTATGGTGAGAGAGTGTCCTAACTGTGCAATGGTAAGGAAAAGTCCAGCAAAAGTTGAGCAACATCACTGGGAAGAACCAATTACAAATTTCCAACGAATACATATTGATTATGCTGGACCTTTTCTAAACCATCATTTTCTAATTCTAGTTGATGCAAAGTCCAAATGGCCCGAGATCAGAATAATTAAAGACGCTCCAACATCAGAAAAAACAATTCAATTATTACAAAATATATTTTCAACACATGGCTTACCAGAAATAATTGTCTCTGACAACGCAGCAATTTTCCAAAGTTCAATGTTCAAACAATATTGTGCAGAAAATGGTATATTTCAAAAATTTATTGCACCGGGTCATCCAGCGACTAACGGATTAGCTGAAAGATATGTGCAAATATTAAAAACTAAGCTGAAATCTATGGAAGATGAGAGCATACCATTGCAAATGAAAGTACAACAAATACTTCAAAGATACAGAGCAACACCATTAGCAAATGGACAGAGTCCAGCAAAACTTTATCTTGGCCGTGATATCAGAATAAAATTAGATGCTATTCGCCCAGTTAAACATCACGAAACAGATACGTTTTCAAAACCAGAATCCGTCATATTAATGTGGGGGAAAGAGTACAGGTGAGATGGTTCCATAACAACAAAGAAACGTGGGAATTCGGCACCATAGAAAACAAGTACGGAAATTGTCACTACTATGTCAAATTGGACAGTGGCTACAAATTGAAACGACATATCAATCAATTATACAAATCAAGCGTACAACAGCAGCATGAACAAATACCAAACACTAGCCATCAAATACCAAAGCGCCCTCAAATGGAAGAAATTGTCATTGAGCAACAGAACACACCAGCAGAAATATATCCACAACATCAAGAGTCACAGCAGACGCAAACACCCAGAAGATCCAAGCGAACAAAGAAACTTTCTTCTCATTTAAGCGGACATGTTCTTTACTAGCGTGGGAGAGTGTAGTATCCATTTCATTATAATCTGCAATCCCTATCGTTGTTCTAAATTGTATCTGTATCTTTTCAACTTGTAAACGTTTCATGTATATACAAGCCGTTACACTTATGTCTTTTTCACGGTTTTGGGTTGTCGTCCATCTTTTTAAAAAGCTTTGCTGCATTCGACATCTTAGTATCGTTGCAGTGTTTCAATAAAGTATTAATTTATTATTAAGTTAACACAACGCGTGTCATTATTTTATATCTAAAAATACACAACAAGTTTCGTTTGCAGTGTTGTTATCATTGTTTTGTTTTCCTGTTTTTAGTTTTTTCATTAGTTCTTTTTTGTTCATGTTAGTCCCACGAGTATGCCAGTAAATATAATACAGTCCACCCCAGTGACGGCGTGAGTTGGACCGGGCGACATATTTCATTACTACCGACCCGTGCCCTGGCGTCGGAGGGAGCTGTTAGGAACCAGTTTGTTTAAACACTAACTGGCCATTCTAGGTCCTCGGCACTGCTTCCAACCACCTTGACCTTAAAAGTGTTTTTGCATTCAACGTTGGATATTCTAATGGCGCCAAAATCGCAAGAATCGCCATGTCGGGGGAAGCTTCATTGACATTCGTTATTTAAGTAGGCCTGATCAACAGATAGACCTACAACGAGACTCAACTTCCCCCCGGAGTAACCTTTAGTTCGCGCAGCCAAGGCCACACTTAGGCAGCCTCGGCCACACTTAAGCCCCCACATCGCGACAAGGTTGTTACCCCCTTACTAATAAATCACACATCTCCGATTCAAATGCTCCAAAATCACCATGCGGTAAATAAACAACACCTACTAAAATCTTCTCAATTCCTGCTATAATCTCTATAAACAAACACTCAAAAACACCATAATTGCTACCAGCATATACAATGTTGTAAGACAATTTATTCGAAACATATAATGCCACTCCTCCTCCCCTACGATGAGGCCGATCACTCCTGCAGAGAGAAAAACCAGATAAATTCACGGCGTTGGACAAAACTGAAGGTTTTAGCCAAGTCTCACTGACACCTACGATATCAATTAAGCTGTCCTCAACAATGTTTCTAATTTCTGATAGCTTTTATGAATTTGGATTAATGTTAAAGCTTTGGGCGTTAAAATGCGCTATATTTAATTTTGCCTTTAAACTAGATAATTGGGAACGAAGAAATATATTATCATGAACAATATTACCGATATTATTCATTATGAAAAAATTATAAAAAAAGCTAAGTAAATAATAATAAATAAAAATAATAATAGCAAACAAGAAGCTGCGATGAAAATAACAAAGTCGTTATATATAACCATGTTGCCGGAAAAATATACTGTCTTCTTTGCAAATTTGAACAAAATAGAAATAATTAACTACCAAAATAAATAATTGACTACTAATTAAGATGAATAACTACCCAGCATTATCACATGTCGCACATGATGTAGATATGTCGCCTTCTGAATCTAACAGCTCAGTACATTCACTCAGGGTAAAAACTTTGATAGCTCCATTCAACATTTCAACTTGTGCTTTCGGTCGATCAGCATTGATTAACTTTTTTCACCTTGTTAAATTTTCTCAAGCGTCTACAGATGAACATGAGTTTGGATGACGCTCGATTTAAATGATCATTAAGGTAGATTCTACTTCTCACATTTACATCAATTACGTTACAAAGCAGAATTTTATCTCTTCTATAGTAATTGGCCATAATGCAGTCTTTCGCATAAACCGAATTAAATTCTCTAATGCAAATATCATGTCTAATACGGTCTCTAATACGTATATCATGGGAACCACAGTTTATCTATCTATTCCTTAGAATATGATTGATCCAGTCTTTTAATGTCCGGTCACCATAAACTGGTCTAATGATTGGATGAGTGTTTCGGTCTGGACATTATTGAACGCTCCCTAAATATCTATGCATACAGAGAGTGTATACAGTTTGTCATTGAGAGATGGCTCTGTAGTGTTATTTGGTCAACCTCATGTTGCAGGATAGCCGGAAAAATTCCATCCGGTCCCGCCGCTTTATATGGGGAGAAGCTCTTTATAGCTTTTTTTGACCATTGGGTCCGTAATGGTTGACGTCTGATATACTGTACTTTCACCATGTCGCCGTTCCCCTGTGGGTCATGTGTTCCCATTTGGAAAGTGTGTGTTCATCAGGTGCCTTAGCGTTTGTTCCATTGTCTCCATTATCTTCCCCGTGTCGTCTACTAGCGTTTTTGCCTGTACGTGAGTCTTAGAGAGGAATTTTGAGAAGTCCTTGCCACTTTATTGTTAAATTCGTCCCTACTAGAGATTCGAGTTGAGGGTGAACTTGTCGATTACTAAGTAGGCTTTCGAAGTTTGTCCTGTCTTGGTCCTGTTTCAAAAACTTATCGGTTTCGGCGGGCCGTGTTATCCTGTATCTTATGTATCTGTGATCCGAGAATGAGTGCTCAATTGAAACCCTCCATTCTTTAATCTTACCTATAAGGTTTTCAGAACAAATTGTGATATCTAACACCTCTTCTCTAATTTTGTTGACAAAAGTGGTTTTGTTCCCAATATTCAGTGTTAGTATTCAATAATTCTACTAGGGTATGTCCTCTACGGTTACAGTTAATACAACCCCATGACGTGTGGTGAGAGTTACAGTCGCTACCTATTACTACTTTGTTACCTGTCTGTTTGGCCCTCTCTACCAGTCGTTGTAATTGCGACGAAGGATGTGGTGTCTGCGAATCATATGAAAAGTATACTGATGTCAGGTACATATTTCCATCTCCCTGTTCAGGACAGTTGCATCCGATGTTGACAACTCTGGGGAGAAAAAAAATGTTTTATAGCATAAGATACATTTTCTCGGACGGGAGACCGTCTTCGTATAGAATAGTTGGTAGTTAATATGAATTAATCCACTAACTTTGTTCAAAGTGGTCCAAGTTTCTTGTATTAAAGCAATGTGTATTTTACCTTTGTTAATTTTATCCAACAGAGTGTGGGTTGCCGTCTCGCTCCAGTGGAGGTTTATCTGGATGACTTCTAGCATTGGTCCTCCAGTAACCGGTCTTCCTGGGAGTTGGTGATGTCTTCGGTCACTTCCAGTTTCTTATTAAGTGGTGTCTGTTCCACCGGGCCTCCACTCGCTTCTTCGCATCATCCGGTTGTGTTGCCCCGGGCGTCATGCCAATTGGCACTTTGCCAACTTTTGCCGATTCTATTCCGATCACAAGGAGATTGCCCTCCTGACCCTCCTCCCTGTGGAAAACAAATCATTAGCCCGGCGTTTTGCTTTCCAATGACCTTCAGTATTGCGTCCGATGCGAACTTCAGCCTGGGGATGTCTCTTCTCCTTACAAGCCTAGCTTACCGTCTTCCCTGGGGCAGAGATGTCATCCACTAGTTTCTTTAGTGTTTCCAGGCAGTGTTGTGAGGCCAGCTGTAGTGTAAGTACCTCCCCTTTGAAATCGCTGCTAAAGACTTCTATGGGTGGTCTACTTTCGGCCTTCATTATGTGTTCCATTACCTTTGTGTTCACTAAGTCCTCCACGTTTTGGTGCAGGTCGTTTGGTATTAAGCCAGTTGGGTTGCTGCTGTTAATGACTGCATAGCAGAGATCGTCCAGGCATTGCCTTCTTGATATCTTTGCATAGGATGGTGGTTCCTTACCTGTGCCCACATTCAGCTTCATCCTCCGTGTTGGATTGGGCTTTTGTTTAAGCGTCCTTTCCTTCCCGGCTGATTTAGCTGATGTGCTCGCCTTTCCAGTAACCGCATCGGCTTTGCCCCTATTGTCCCTGGAATTCCTCGGAACATATGGTTTTTGGACGTCTCCGTGTTGGCGGGGAACACTTATTCCTCTTCGCCGTTGATTTTGCAGTACGGCTTCGTCCTTGGCTACGTCCGCGTTGTCATCCTTATTCTCGTTAACAACAATTTAAAAACAGTTCAGTTATACCAATCCAAAAACCAGGATGTGCGAAAAACTTAACAAGTTCATATCGGCCAATTTCATTAAATCCCTGCATAGGTAAAATTTTAGACCGTATAGTTGCTAACAGGTTATGGTTGTTTGTTGAAACTCACAAACTTCTCAATAACCATCAGTTTGGTTTCAAAAAGGGTAAGTCGACAACTGATAATCTCCTTTATGTAGATTATCAGATTGCGAACAGTCTTTCCTTGCGTAAGCATATAACGATAATTTCTCTTGATTTTGAAAGAGCATTTGATAGAATTGGTTTTCACACGATTATGGATCAAATTGTTGCATGGAGGTTAGGACCGAAAATTATCAAATACATACACAACTTTATGACCAACAGGGAAATTACAGTGGCCGTAGGTAAGCAACGTTCTTCCACCTACCCGTTACATAACGGAATTCCCCAAGGGTCCCCTCTTTCAGTGATATTATTTTTGATTGCCTACAACAAGTTATGCTCCGTAATATCAATGCACAAAGAAATAGACTTTACGGCATATGCAGACGACTTTAATATTATTATAAACAATAGTAAAGAAAGAAATCCCATACTACAGCTGGATAATTTGTTCGCAGATATCAATAACTGGTGCAATATGTCTGGCGCAATACTGTCAACTTCCAAATGTAAATATATTCACATTTGTAGAAAGATTAACTGCAAATGTATTATACAATCCTGTAACTTCGACATCAATGAGGTAGATTCGATTAGACTATTAGGTCTGCACATTAGTAAGAGATACAACTGGAATTGTCATATAACATATTTAGCAGCCTCTTTAGCCCAAAGAATGAATATAATTAAATGTTTATCAAACCCTACCTTCAACTGTTCGACGAAAACGCTAATTTCAGTTGCAGATGCTCTTATATTGTCTAAAATCAATTACTGTCTACAGTTCTATGGCTATGCCCCGAAATCATCATTGAGAAAGATAGAAACAAAAGTTTACTCCACATTAAGAACTATCTTCGGAGCCTTCCGAACCACCCCAATTAAGAACATGATGTTTGAATCAAATCGTTTGTCCATCATCTCACAACGCGAAATTATTACCACAAAATTATATCGCTTACTGCTATACGACAACGACTCGATTATATATCCCATCGTGGGAAAATTAAAAAATGCAAAAAGGACACCATTTTTACCCTCGGTCATTTACAGATGCATAGAAAAATGGGCATTACCCTCACGATGATAAAACTGAATGAAAAATTCGAACCTCCTTGGTTGTTAAATCTTAATACATTTGATATTTCATTGAGTAAATAAAATAAATAAATGGTTTCCCATTACATCCCATGAAGGGACTGGGGAGAACTTCTCACAATCACTGAGCTGTGCGCTTTCCAGTTTTCACTCACTGATTGGGACCTACAGTTTTACACCGATTCCGAACGGTAATTTGAGAAGCTTTTTCATGGCTAGATACTCGATAGTGTCGCCGTCACTATGCGAGGTGACCGCCGCCGAAAGAAAATTTGAAGGTGGTCAGAGCCGGGTTCGAACCCAGGATCTCATGTACAAGAGCCGCGCACACTAACCATTGCACCACCGACGGCCACTACATTGAGTACATTGGATAAATCCAAAGCGCACCCAGACGTTTTTAAAACTAAGTTCTCTGCAGTTCAAGACAATCTGAAATCACACAACTTCATATATACAGATGGATCTAAAATGAATGACTTCGTATCATTTAGTGTCACAACCATAAATAAGATTATTAAAAAATCTATCCTACCCGATTATAGCTCTGTATTTTCTGCAGAATTAATTGCCATTTTTGAGGCTATTAAATACATCAAGAATAAAACAGGTAAATACGTCATTTGTTCGGACAACCTCTCCGCTGTGAAGTCTGTCATGAATATTCGAAACGTTGACTTCTATACAAACCGAATACGTGACATCCTGATAAAAAATTATCCAAACATAACAATATTATGGGTACCAAGCCATTGTAACATACAAGGTAACGAATTTGCAGACTTAAGAGCAAAAGTAGCTACCAATTCCCCTTTAATTGGGACCAACAATTTGTACAAAAAAGATATTGACAAAATGATAACCAATTTCTATCGTCAGTTAGATAGAGACGAAGTATTTGATAAGACATCGACTTGGTACAGAACTACAAACCTCAAACAGAACACGATCTACGATTATGTGGACGATATGTCCTTGTATAACATAAATAGGTTGCACAAAATCAAATTCATTAGATTACGTTTTGGACACACTAAAATTACTCATAGTCATTTGATGAACGTATTCGTTACACCATATTACAACTGTACGATAAGTCCAGCCAATTCTCCATATCATTTCCTAATCCAATGCCCTCAATTCAACCAACAACGCTATGCTATCTTTAAAAATGAAAATCCAATTAATATCCTATCAAATCCCTGCAAGGAAAATATTAACAAGATAACAAATTATCTTAAATTAACCGGCCTTTATAATGTAATATAGTTAACATTAAGTTTAGTACATATGTATAAGTATAAGTTAAGTTATATTAGTAACATACTCTCACCTGTATTATAATAGATCCACAACTATAAAATAATACTTTCCTGTTGCCATATATGTATACAGGGTGTCCCCTAAACTTTTGTCTAAACTTAAACACGTGATAGCTGAGAACAAAAGCTACAATGTTTGTTCTTACGCCAATTGCCTAGGTGGCCTCGTTTTCGAGATGTTCGTGTTTAAAATAATTGCATTTTTAATGCATTTTCAATAAACGCATAATCTACTTTTTAAATAAAAAAGAAATATCATTGAAAATTGCTTCAAAATTGATTTTAAATCAAATGCGACAGGAAATGACTATTAATACAACTACAACAAGAGACCGCTTATCTAAGTGCATATCGCAACAAGGCTCTCATTTTGAAAATTTTCGTTAATTGAAAACATTTTAAAAAAAAATTCGGTTTCATTTCAAACGAAAAAATAAATTATTTAAAATCAATTTTGAAGCAATTTTCAATGATATTTCTTTTTCATTTAAAAAGTAGATTATGAATTTATTGAAAATGCATTCAAAAATGCAATTATTTTAAAAACGAATATCTCGAAAACGAAGCCACATAGGCAATTGGCGTAAGAACAAACATTGTAGCTTTTGTTCTCAGCTATCACGTGTTTAAGTTTAGACAAAAGTTTAGGGGACACCCTGTATAATACATTTACTGAGCTGAAGGCCTATGTTGCTATTGCTCATTAATATTAACATATAATTTGTAATTATACGTTAATAAATAAATAAATAAATAACTCAAATATTAAATACAGTTAAATGAGAGAATTTGTATTTACATTATGTAATTTCTCATCTACTCAAGTTTGCTTACTGCATGTCGACCTCATACAATATTTATTGTATTTGTTCCGCAACCCTTGACTGTTTTATAGTATTTGTTTGAGGACAATAGCATAAAGCAAATGATCGAAACATTAGCGAATGTCTTGAAGTATTTATAATATGTACTCTTGCTAAGGCCTAATCTGTACCCCTTTATAGTACACCCTCGGATTCCAAGCGTATTTGTTAATTAGCTGTAATATTTTATTTACCAAATGTTAAAATTTCAATTTTTCAATCACTTTCAGTTACAAAACTACGAAGTGGAGATACAAAGAAGCCAACATATCCATCTCTGAAGGACATCGAACGTGTTATAGACTCCAAAAAGCCTTCTCATTATGAAAGGAATATTAGCAAATTGTCGGAAGTTGAACCAAAAGTTTTTCGTATAGGCTGGAAAGAGCCGAGAATCAATTACATGTTGAGCTATGATTCAAAACATACTCGCAAAGAATTTCAAACCAGCTCAACCCAAGCTGAGCCTCAACAAAGTGCTGCAGCGGGTGTTTTTCCTGAAGAACGCATAGGTTGGCAAATTCCGCCCAAAATTGCTTTAGATACTGTCGACGGTGAGGTACGCCATAATCTGGCTTCAAATGTTGAAATTAAAGACACCCCTGTGAAGTCGAAGCTGATAGAGCCGAAGACTTCTGGAACAACTTCGCAAAAGCAGAGGGTCATTTGGTCCGAACAGTTACGCAATTTGTCACCATGGTCGAATAAACAAACAAACAGTCCCAAAAGTAATCTACGTTCAAGTTCGAAAGCATTTATAAAATCATCAAAAAAGAAAATACTTCGATTGGTATCTCCGAAAAAGGAGAATAAAGAACGTCTTAATTTTCAAATACGAAAAACTCCTCATCGCCATGTAGCGATACAAACATCACGTGAATTTCTCAGTCATCATCAATATTCACAATCTCCTCCAGGAAGTTATCATTCCCCAGTACAGTCGTCACAGCTGCAGTCGCCCTCTTTAGACCAGTCACCTAGTGCAACAGTAAACGGAGTTGAATCTGGCCAACAGCATTTCGACTTTTCTCGTCATATACATTCTCCTTCAAAGAAGGCATTGCGCCCTAGTCAGCGAAAACTATATTTTCCATTAAACTGCACTGAATCTTGCTCATCACCTCCCCTTACAGAGATGGAAACATATCGCTCTTTTAATGGGGAGTTAGATCAACACTTATCTCTTTCCAAAATGAGCTACATACTTAATAACATCCGCGCAAAATTGGAGGCAAATGACGATCTTGCTGTTCAAACATTTCTGGTAAGTTTAGGTATGTTGTAAGTAATATGTACATTAGGGAGCCCCTTATATTTGAACTTCAAAGAACTCCCCATTGCTTTGTTTCTAACCTCATTAGAAGACCACCTATGAAGTTTCATAAAAATTGAAGCTGTCAATTCCGCGGCGCTGTGCCCACAAAGATTTAGGTGTTGTAAAATACTAGGAACGCTGTTTATAGGAGAAAACTCTGCTACCATAATTTTGAAGGAAAAAGTATATGGAAAAGGGTTATTAGCAAACTAAGTTATATACATATGTATATGTTCAAAATTTGATCTTAAACGATACTATCTTTCTACCTCTCCTGAAAGTCTAAAGTTTAGCGATATTTGTATCATAGTATCATAGTTTTTTAAATTTACACTTTTTCCTATTCAGACGTCTTAGTGAAGTCTTAGCGATTAAAAAGATATAGAACACACATTTTTTGTTATTTTGTCACACTAATTAACCCAGTACTCTTCGACAAAGTAGATGATGACCTTTTAAAAATTAAAATTTATTTTTAATATTTTGTAATTATTAATTATATCGTCAAAGACACTGCTTACGCATAAAAAGGCAAAGATGATCATTTTGATAAATAATAACCTTTAAATAAGACCTCTTTATCCGAAGAGACTTAAACTTAGTAAGACCGCGCTTTCCAACACCTTACAAATTAGCATTTTTTTGAATAACAATTAAAGGTGGGTACTATGTTTTTTCACGAGGAAAAAATAAGCCCAACCATTTTTTCATCGTGAAAACACTACTAGTGTTGTTTCCAACACAGAAACGACGTGTTTTTTTGCCGCTTTTCAACACATAAATCGACACAATATTTTTTTTTGTTAGACATTTGTTTGTTTACGTGCTCCACCAAGGTTTGTACTTGTGTTCCACCTGTGGTGCTCAGTATCTTGCCAACTGTGTTGGTTTGGCCAACTTTCCAGGTAAGAACACTCATTAACAGTCTACTGTACTTTCGCTGAAACCCCTTGTACTTCTACAGATTCCCGATCTGGTTGGAATTGCCACCAATGCTGCAGATGTTGTTGCAGATTAAAGGACGGCAGCTGCTGACTTACTCAGCACAAACAACGAGCCCGATTTAGACAGCTCGGAGGAAGACGTCCCTACTAAAGAAAAAAAATTTAAATAGTGTGAAAATCACACATTGTGTCAATGGCGCAATACCAACGCTGCAGAGGGACTGGCGATGCTTAGTCTACATGTGTGTGAAGTTATCCACAGTATTCCATCCATACATTTTGTGGAACATGGCTGTGATATGTATGTGGAACGTAACTAATTTTTCAAAACGTTCAACATTCACCATTGTAGCAACAATCTGTTCACAAAATAATTAAATCTTAACACAACAAATATTTTTAATAAAATGCGATTTGTATTTGATTATTAGTATTTACTAACATAAATGTGACTATTGTGGGCGAACAGTCAGCACTATTTTCTGTGTCCCTCCATCACTTAAGATAAAACAACCACTAACAACAAAATATATCTGTGTCCAGTATTAATTTTTGGCATGTGCCCTGATGGATATATTCGAGAGTCCTCCACAAGGCCGTCAAATATGATCAAAAAGGGATAACGCTAAAATTTATATTTCTTCTTCCCTCCGATCATTTGGAAGAAAAGATTGGTATAAATGGACTCTATTGGAGTCCCACATACACATCTGATAGGTGGTACTTGGGGCATATTCCAGAGTCCTTATCCACAAGGCCGTCAAATATGGTCAAAAAAGGATAACGCTAAAATTTATATTTCTTCTTCCCTCCGATCATTTGGAAGAAAAGATTGGTATAAATGGGCTCTATTGGAGCCCCACATACACATCTGATAGGTGGTACTTGGGGCATATTCCAGAGTCCTTATCCACAAGGCCGTCAAATATGGTCAAAAAAGGATAACGCTAAAGTTTATATTTCTTCTTCCCTCCGATCATTTGGAAGAAAAGATTGGTATAAATGGACTCTATTGGAGTCCCACATACACATCTGATAGGTAGTACTTGGGGCATATTCTAGAGTCCGATGTAGGCAAATTTTAAATGAAAATAACAACCAAAAGGTACGATAATTTCAGGAGAAATACAAGGGTTTGTTGGGTATAGGGTAAGGATTTTAAGAAGTAGTACGAAAACAAAAGTTGAAATGGCAAGAAAAAATTAAAATATATAATCAAAATTATAAGAACTAAAATTAAATTTATGAAACCACAATTTATTTTCTATAGAAATTAAAATCGTTTAGCAAAACAGATTTTATCTTCTTTAAATAAACATATTTTTATAGTGCAAATATATTTTTATCCTCTAAAATAACATTTAGGATAGATACACCCATTTTATTTAGCTAAAAATAAAATAATTTTGATAAAAAAAAATAACTACGGATAAAAAATAAATTCCCTATAGAAACTAAACATCCCAGCAAATGTTTTACTGATTGTTCAATAGATAAAAAATGCACGTTGTTGTGCACGTTCACCATCTTTGTGCCTTGATTTTTGCACGAATTTATATTTAGAAGAATCGTTTACTAGGGATACTTCACGGTATAGTAAAATTGTAAAACAATTTAATTCATTCGAAAATCGTTCATTGGAAAATGAAGTCGACACGTTCAAAACAAGTCATACAAAACCAATCAGAAAAGGCACTATTCTAGAATGAATATTGGAAATATATGTATATTTTAAACAAAATATATTTCCATTTCATTTGCATCCCAGCAGGAAAAAAATACTAGAACAGAACTAGTAATGAACTAGTGTTATTGAACCATTGAACTAGTACTCGCCCATACAAACGACTGTAGAAATTAACATTGCGATATTCTAGGATTGGGATATCCTCTATCCACACCTCTCAAGTGTGTGATATTTTGGCATGTTTCTAAATGATATGTGATAGTATTAGTAAGCAGAGCCATTGTAATTTGAGCATTAAAGGTTTGAAGTTTATAACAGATATAGTTTTTAAAAAGAAATTTGGAAAAATGCATCCTCATGAGAAACAATATTTTTTCTAATCTCTGCAGGATACTACCAAAATAGTTCATGAAAGTACTAGTTCCTGCACTAGAGGAGAACTGAACCAGTTATATGTTCAAAATATTTCAATTGTGGCGTTTTCAATTTAAAATGAACTGCAGAATATAAACCTGCATTTTATAAGTACATATAACCTTTATTTCCTTTTATTTTAATACTGTAAACTATTTAAAGTTTTCAACACCAACGTGCATGCAGCTTACATTAACGGCCTGTTTTCATAAAACGAATTCCAATGAACGAACGAATCGGTCAAAATTGAAACGTAAATAGACGAATACTATAGGTCAGATGAGTTATTTATTTCACATATTCATTCTTCAAACGTTCCTTTAATAATTTTCTAAAAGAATTACATAATTTGACCAATGAAATCCAATTTATTTCCGTTTTACTTTTGGCCGATTCGTTCGTTCAAATTCGTGTTATGAAAACAGTTCATTTGTTTTATGTGAAAACAGTGTAAATTATTCCATGTGTACAAAATGGTGGCTTCGGTGCCCCAAGGCGGGGTTAACTAAAGTATACCATTAACAAAATAAAATTATGACCAAGTGTAGAAAACAGAAAATTTAATTTTATTTTTGTGACTGACGGTCCGTGGGTTCTTTGATCTTAAGCAGGTTCTCCTAGCTTTTCTTTGGAAGACAAGCGTGGGTACAAGTCGTTATGTAGAAATTTCATGAATTTTCGTATTTTTTTTATCCAATGTTGTCCGACAACAAATTTGCCTTTTTTGTTTTAGCAAATTGATTTTCTTATGTTTCACCTAAAATTCAGCAATTCAATTAAATCCATAGTTCTAGATCAAGTACTATCTCCACAGCTCTAGTTAAGTACCAACTTGTAATGACTAGTACTGAACTATGTTTAATTTTTATGGTACAGAACTAGTTCAAAACCGATCATTTAGAACTACTCAATTTGACTCTGACCTAGTACTGTTAAACTGCTGCACCACTAGTTTACAAGCGACACTCGACAGATAATTTTTCCCAATCCTAGGACATCGCAATGTTAATTTGTACTGTAGTTTGTATGGACGAGTACTAGTTCTATGGTTCAAAAATACAAGTTCTGAACTAGTATTTTTTCCAGCTGGGTATGACACAGCTTAACGAATACTGTTGTAGAATTTATTCGCCATTATTGTATTTACACATGAAAGGTATTTTTAAGTGCCTTCATTTGCTGCTGATGCTATGGTTTTGGTTTTAAGGCAGCTTGTTGCCGATGATGATGGTGGTGATGCATGGAATGCAGCGATGGCGGCATCTGCAGTTGCGGCTTTATTGTAGTATTTGACATCCTTCTGGGATTGAGGCAAAGCCAATAATTGTTGTTGCTACAGCAGTTGTGTTGATTGACCATAGTTTAACGACGATAATGATGCGGATAAGCGATTCCTATTAAAAGGGGAACGTCCCGAAACAATGTTTATGTTTATCCGTTTCGATATCAGCATATAAAACCCCATCGAATATATCATCGATAATCTTAGCAAAACCTTCGCAGATAATTTTCTCTGAAACAAATACAGTTTTTGGAAGATCCAATTTCCAATTATAAGTTGGAATGTTTTTTAAACAGGCGAATGTTATAAATATTACTTATTTTTCTTTCAAACAGTTGCCGCTGTCATTTTTCTTCTAAGAAATCTGCTTGCAAACCAGTGTTGTAAAAAATAACAACTTTTCCTCGTGAAAAGAACATAGTACTGTCTGGCGGAAAAATTTAGCTTGAATTTCATGACCATTTTTTTTATATGGATTTTCACCGTGGAAAGTCAGCATAGTACCCACCTTAAGGTCATAAATTAAATAGGAAAATTAACAACTGAACGTATGCAATACTAATTGAAATATTTACTTAGTCTATTAAACCACTATGCTGCTCCTAAGGATCTTTTGTTTGATTGAAGGGTTATTATAGAAAAATGGAAGACGAAATAATTTATTTTTTTTTCATACTGTGGGTTTTTTATTGAATCTGCTCTTAAAGAGCCTAACAATAAGTATTCGAATCTTATATTCTAATCAGTTTAAGTCAATTATTATTAATTAAATTGTTGTCTAAGCGGGCCTCTGAATTATGGCGTCAGGGATTGGTTGATTTACAAAACTGATGGGAAATCTCTTCTTCGTAGTCGGGATGAAGTTGTTGTTATTGTCAAGTTTCTTGCCAGAGGGTTTGTGTACTGTTCCAGTTTTTGATTATGACTCTGTTTGATGCTCTGGAGTTCGTCTCTTACAGCAGGTATCTTTAAATCTTTGTGTAGGTTCTCATTTCTAGCATACCAAGGGGCACCAGTAATTAACCGTAGTATTTTAGACTTCACTCTTTGTATTACTTCGATGTTACTCGCGCTAGCGTTTCCCCATATCTGGGACCCATATGACCAAATAGGCTTAATCACAGTGTTGTAAATCTGGACCTCATATTCTAATCTCAGCCTTGAGATTGAGTTAAGTAGCCAATGCAGTTGCAGTTGTCTTCAGCTTTATTTGTGTCTTCTTGGCTTCTATATGCCTTTTCCAGGTCAGTCTACGATCTAGATGTATATCCAGATAAGCAATAGCATCACATAAGGGAATTGGTACACTGTTGAGTTGTATTTGTGGGCAAGTTCTTGCGTTTAATGTGAACGTAATTTGATTGCTCTTCGTCTCTTTTACATTTACACCCCTATTCTGTGTATGTGGTAACAATCAAATTGTAACCACAAAATTGTTACAAAGCTGTCACCATTGTTTGTATGAGGTATTCTGGCAACACGGTGACAACGAAAAAATCACCTCGTAACAAATAATTCACCTCAGGGACAACAAAACAACAACATATGGTTTTCTGCACAAAATGAACGCGGTAAAAAAAGGAAAATTAAGTATTTAATGTATTTATGATTTATTGAATTAAAATTAATACATTATTATTAGGGGAATTTGAGCGCACCGCAAAGGCACAGCTGGAATGCTATATTGCCTTCCTCAAGGAACATCCAGAGATGCTAAGCGAAAAGAATACACCTGCGCATCCGCGCCAAATAGAAGAAGAAATTTACTTTAGCGCCAACTCTCTGATCTACATCAAAATTTCACCACCGACGAAAGCTTCTGCACTGAGTTCAAAAAGTTGGTTTTCCCCCCGGGGTCGGTCCAACTTCTTGAGATATAGGACTTTAAAGCTTGAGTATATAATCGTTCGTATTTCCGGTATTTATAATCCGATCTGGTTGAAATGGGAATCATTACAAAGGTCTTTCTAAGCTCTATAAATCAGTGCATAAACATATTTATTTTTATTAACCCATTGGAGAGCTAATTAAAAAAAGTTTTTTAACCTCAATTTTCTGCTAAAAATTATTATTTTTTTCAACAAAATTACCCATTATACTTATTTTTTGGCAGGTCCGATAAAAGACAAGACCTTAGGCTCTTTTAAAGGTACATACATATATTACTCACCAATATCCCTTCAAAGACCGGAGATATTTACGTTAAAATTTTGTAATACATTTCGCGCTTTTTTAATCTTTGTAACACAAAAGCAAATTCTTTCTTCTTTCTGCTGCATTTCCATAGCACAAAGTAACAAAAGTCCTTCCTCCATTTAATTATGCCCTCTTGTCGTTTTGGTACAAAATATATTTTTAATTTTTCCCGTATACAGTTTTATTTTTTTCTTTCAGAATTTATAAAATGTTTAGTATCAACTTTCCGGCAAGTAAAACAGCTGTTACGCGCTGTTACCTCCTCTTTGGCAGGTAACAGTTTTTGTTACTTTTTGTCACCAAAAAAATGTGTCAGAATACCGATTTGTGACAATTGTCACTTAGCTGTCAAATAGTAACCGTGGTGACTTTTGTAACCCTGCCAGAATAGGCCTGTTATCCTCCAGTTAGCAATCCAAGATTCGATTGTTTAGAGATGTAAGCTAAGATGTTGGGCGACTACATGGGTTTCTATCAGAGCTCAGTATTGCCGTATCGTCTGCAAAGGTAGACGTAAGCAGATCGCTTCTCGTGGGGAGGTTAGCTGTAAATATAAGAAAAAGAAAAGGACCGAGAACACTTCCCTGCGGGACCCCAGTATATATATTGTATTTATCCGTAATTATCTCTCCCTGCTTGACTCTAAAATATCTATTTTCCAAGTAACTTTCGAAGAGGGAATGTGCATTAACTTTTAATTTTATGTAATATACCCTTATGCCAGACCTTGTCAAATGACTGAGCAACATCTAAGAATACATACAGCACATTAATGTTTGTTGTTGTTTCGGCTATACTGGTCACCAAAGTAAAAAACTTTTTATTCGTTTTCAATTTATCTATTTATACTCCGACGTTTCGCTGGGTATCCCACAGCTTCCTCAGGGAGATTTTATCTTGTTTAATCTATAACACATAATACAATTATTCACAATAGAACATACATTTATTAAAAATACCCACTTAAAAATTTAGTACGACATTATAATTTGCGCTAATTTTGTCCACGTCTTCTCTATTGTTCATTGTTGTATTTTCTTTTTGTCTTATTCGTAAACTTTCCAGTGTCAGTCGTCTGTTTAGTTTGTTTTCTAAGTCCAATATTTTGGTTTTGTCAAAGTCAGGTGTGTGTGTGTGTTCCATCATATGTTTTGCGATGCCTGTTGTGTTTTTGTGCTTTTTGATGTCTGTTTCGTGTTCTGTAAGCCTTATGTTCAGTGGTCGTTTTGTTTGCCCTATATAGATTTTGTTACATTGTTGGTGTCTATTGCCTTCATACACTTAAATGGCTACAACTTTATAAATCTCAATACACCGGTGGGTGTAGCAATAGCAATAAAAGACATCAATGATTTGGGTTTCAACGGAGTATTCATTGAGCTGGAATTGAAAACAGGGGGATTATTGAAAAAGTTTTTAATTGGTTCCTTGTACATACCGACAAATTGTTCCTCCTTGTCGATGGACGTTGGATTGGACAAGATTTTGAATGTGGCTGGCAATTTTGAGGGTTTCATTCTTGGCGGTGACTTGAACTCTAAAAGCCTTATGTGGGGAGATACGGTCGAAAATTGTAATGGCAAGAACCTTAATAAATGGCTGCAAGATAACTCACTTGATGTCGTGGGGTTGTGTGACATAAATCCATCCTATCCCAATGGTTCGTCTTTCCTTGATCACTTTCTTCTAAGTTCTCAATTAATTAATCGAAATGATCAGAACTTTACAATTTCAAGCCTTCCATCTTTTTCCGATCACTTCCCGTTAAAACTTCAACTTCAATTGGGACAATGTGAGTTTGTTTTAAGAAGTCCACGACGATTTACCTCTTACAGAAACACCAATTGGGACAATTTCCGTCAAGATTTGGAACACCTATCCATCCGCATGATGCCTCCATCGAACAGAACCCTTGAAAACACAGAAATTGATCAAATCATTATTGAGTTTAATGAACAGATTTATGCAATTCACAATGTGCATTCCGAACAAATTGCCCTATATAACAATAATATTCCGTTACCACAAAATGTGGAAAACTTATTTAAAACTAAGCGTTGCTGGGAAAAAGAACTAAAGAAAATTTACCACCGTACTGGAAACAGACTTAGTCCTGAGTATCGTTTGCTCTCTAAACAAACACACTTCTAAAAACTATTTTAAAGGAACTCGTGGCAATCGTATGTTCGGAAAGATTTGGAAATAAACTCAAAAATATTAAGCCCGGTCCAAAAGCATTTGTGGAAATAAACCAAATGATTGGAAAGAAATCTTCACCATTTTGCAAGAAAATTAATCACAACGGCAACACTACGTCGAACAGCGATGAAATCTCCGAACATTTCAAAGACTATTATGCTAATATTTTCAAGGAAAATATACCTGAGAATGTAGACCCAGATATTATTGACCGTGTGTCTCACTACGTGGATAACATACCTAACAGCATATATACATTTAACAATGAATTTGCTTCTTCTGACAACACGGACATGTTTCATTTTACAAACACATCTAACTTAAAATCTATCATTGCGAGCATGAATAATAAGAAATCCAGCGGCTCTGATAAAATATCAAATTTCATCATCAAAAAGCTCCCTGATTCCGTACTAAATTTATTAGTGGTTTTATTTAATAATTGCCTAAACAATTGTTATTTCCCGACTGCATGGAAAGCGGCAAAAATCCTTCCAATCAAAAAGAAAGACGCCAGCGACAGAGATGAGGATTTTCGACCGATTTCCCTATTATCCAATATTGGAAAAGTGTTTGAGCATGTGCTCAAGGAAAAACTAGAAAACTCATTTACAGTTGACCCCATTCCACCTCACCAATTTGGATTCCAGAGAAACCACTCAACTCATCATGCACTTTTGAAATTTCATAGTGACGTGTGCTGTAACCTGAGGAACAAAAATTGTACTGTGGCCATCTCATTGGATATTGAGAAAGCCTTTGATTCCGCATTCCATAAGGGGATACTCTTCAAACTGGTCGAAATTGGCGTTGACCCTTTTTTTGTGAAAATTTTTATAAGTTACTTCACAAACCGACAGTTTTGCGTACAAATAGGTGATCAAATCTCAACGTCTGATGCAGTACGTAGTGGTGTACCACAAGGGAGTGTGTTGGCGCCACTTCTATTCAACCTATTCTTACATGACTTCCCACATCAGATGCTAAACTCTACGGCTATACTATATGCTGATGACTGTCTGGTCTACTCTCACGACACATCTCCTTCCCAGGCTCTTGATAAAACAGCATTACATCTTGGCGTGATTGAGGTATATTACCGAAAATGGGGAATTAAAATTAATGCCCGCAAATCAGAGGCCATTTGCATTAGAAATGCATCGGGCAAATGCTCACGATTTGTAGTACCTCAAAGCAAATCCCTACAGCTTTCTCTAAATGGTGTGGATATCCCCTTCAAAACTAGCATAAAATACTTGGGGTCCACTTTAACAATTTGTTTAAATTTAATAATCACGCAAGGACTATACTCACCAAATCCAAGGGAATATGTGGAATGTTCTCCAACTTGTTGAGCAGTAAATACCTTCCAGTAAACACGAAACTTTTACTGTATAAGGTAGCAATCCGTCCCATTTTGCTTTATGGTTTTCCAATATGGTTTACCATTTCACCATCTGTGGCTAAAGACCTGCAAATACACGAGAGGAAAATTTTGAGAAAATGTATTAATAAATTCTACGAGAATCGGACAAAACGTTACTCAAATGAATACATCTACCGGAATTCAGGAGTGCTGCCGTTTTTCACTTACGCTATGACACTACAGAAGAAATTTGTTGAGAAACTGGAAACTCATGACAATGGACTCATGAACGACGTCCTGCACAGAGAAGATGACTTAAACTGGCTCAGCTTCCCTTACCTTTCACCAGTGGGTATACTCAGCTTCCTCCATGACAATCCTTTGGACGCTTATGCAACACCTAGCTTCTATGAGAAGGTTTCATATGGCATACATAGGGGCTAATCTATTCGAGAAGACGTAAATTTTAATTTAATTGTTATTTAATTTTAGTATATTGTTTGTATATGTTGTATATATTTCAAGTCTATACTTACCTTATACCACTTGTGCCATTACTTCTATTTTACTTACCAAACTGTTAATATATAATATATTTACATCTTAAGTTTTCTTTGTACACCTGCAAGTACGCCCTATACTTGGTGCTATCCAGCTAGTATTATTGTAAACAATGTTATCCTCATCTGTGAATATGTACTTATTTAGTTGCCTACATGTATATGTGTATATATATATGTTTGCACGCTCGTTTATTAACACTTCATCTGTGATACATGTTATTATCATGCTCTCTGTTTTGCTAAGATATTTAACAGATCTCTTTTGTTTTTTAGTTTTAGTTGTTATTTAATTTGTATTCCCTTTGACAGACTTTCGCTCTGTATGTTAACAAAAAGGCCGCGAGCAAGCCTTGAAATCATTCATTATTTATATTGTACTTATTTATGTACATTCGCTATTTCACTCAAGCCTGTGGCTTATATATCTTTTATCGTGCATTAGAATAAAACGAGTATAGTTCTAAGTATACACTCTGTTAAACATGGTTTTTCCACCACTCGCTGTAAGAGAAAGAAGAAGACTCAATAAAATTTTTACTTACTACTTACTTACTTGCCTTCATACACTACGTTGCACATGTCCAGTTTCTCTACCTTGTCTTTGGCGGTTTCAAATAAGTGTTTTGATGTGTAGTTAGATTTATGAGCAAATGTTATGTTATTGTCTGGGATTATTTTGCGTAGGGAGTTGTTGTCCGTTAGGTTGTTTATATAGGTTATGCTAATGTATTTTTTTTTGTCTATCGTGGAATTATTTGTTGATTTGTTTTGATTTGTATATCACAACGGAAAAGATAATAAGGGAAGATAAGGATAAAATGTTGATGACGACAGCGGACAAAGGTAACACAACGGTTATCCTTTATAGATCAGAGTATCGACGGAAAATGTTAGAACTACTAGATGACAAAAACACATATAAAGTGACAAGGATAGATCCAACCGAAAAACTACAAAAAGTGAACAATGATTTTGTAAATGACCTATTTAATCGTGGATATATTGACTACAAACTAAAATTACAACTATACAGCACATCTCCCATAACCCCTAGACTATACGGGCTTCCTAAAATTCATAAGGACAATATACATACCAATGAGGCCAATAGCAGTTGTAGAGGCCTTGCTACAAAATGGCAAAACACATAGGAGAAATAATACGACATCTTATATCCCCAGACCTCAACACGAAAAACTCTCTCGAACTAAAAAATATATTAAAAAAAATCACATTAGAAGAAGATGACACACTAGTTTCCTTTGACGCTATCTCTCTTTTTACTAACATTCCCACATATTGGGCCCTTAAAACTATCATGACCAAGTGGACGGAAATAGAAAAATACACTACAATACCTAAAAACCAATTTTTGAAAATCTTACAATTTTGTGTCAAGGACAATAATTATTTTTCATATGATGATAGGACATATACACAAACATTCGGTATACTAATGGGCAATCCACTCCCACCTACCATAGCCGACATCGTACTTGACGACCTAATTCAACAATCCATAAGAAATTTAGCAGAGAGAGATATTCACATAAAATTTTTGACCCAATACGTAGATGACATACTAGCAATAGTAAAAAGACAAGACGTAGATAGTATTCTTAAAGAACTTAACAATCAACACAATAAACTACAGTTTACTGTAGAAAGAGAAACTAACAACAACATACCTTTTTTAGAATTAAGAATTCACAAATCGGACTAAAAACTCCTTATTGACTGGTACACGAAACCCACTTGGTCAGGCAGGATAATTAACTATAACTCTCACCAACCATCAAAAATAAAAATAAACACAGCGTACAGCCTTATCAGCAAAGCAATAGATATTAGCGACAAACAATTTATTAACGAAAATATAATTATTTTGAAAAGAATATTACAACAAAATGACTATCCTTTAAACTTAATTAAAACCCTAATTTACAGAAAAATTACACCGAAAAATGACAGGGGGAAAAACAAATCAACAAATAATTCCACGATAGACAAAAAAAAAATACATTAGCATAACCTATATAAACAACCTAACGGACAACAACTCCCTACGCAAAATAATCCCAGACAATAACATAACATTTGCTCATAAATCTAACTACACATCAAAACACTTATTTGAAAACGCCAAAGACAAGGTAGAGAAACTGGACATGTGCAACGTAGTGTATGAACGCAATAGACACCAACAATGTAACAAAATCTATATAGGGCAAACAAAACGATCACTGAACATAAGGCTTACAGAACACGAAACAGACATCAAAAAGCACAAAAACACAACAGGCATCGCAAAACATATGATGGAACACACACACACCTGACTTTGACAAAACCAAAATATTGGACATAGAAAACAAACTAAACAGACGACTGACTCTGGAAAGTTTACGAATAAGACAAAAAGCAAATACAACAATGAACAATAGAGAAGACGTGGACAAAATTAGCGCAAATTATAATGTCGTACTAAATTTATAAGTGGGTATTTTTAATAAATGTATGTTCTATTGTGAATAATTGTATTATGTGTTATAGATTAAACAAGATAAAATCTCCCTGAGGAAGCTGTGGGATACCCAGCGAAACGTCGGAGTATAAATAGATAAATTGAAAACGAATAAAAAGTTTTTTACTTTGGTGACCGGTATAGCCGAAACAACAACAAAGATAACAACATAGACCCTGGTCGTAATCAACAAACACAGCACATTAATATTCTCTTTTTTCATAAGCTTTTCTAATCTCGTTGGTCAAAATTGGTGATCAGGGATGATATTATGAAGCGAAGTGAGGCTTTTAAGTTTCGAAAGAAATGCTCTCTCGAAGAGTTTTGATAGGCATGGTAACAAGCTTATCGGTCTATATGATAAAGCTAAAGTTTTGTCCTTTCCTAGAGACATTTTCCACGCATTAGGGTAGTAGCTATATTTTATTATATTATTGAACAAACCTACGATGAACTCGATAGCTATTAGCGGAAGTTCTGGTATCATCCTGTGTTATTAGATCACAACCACGAGCTTTTCTAGGATTTGCTGTTTGCTTTATAATATTGACAACCTCCCCGACCGTTATATCTTATGGGACTATAGATGTCTCCGTGTTGCACGCTACATTTGATAGACTAAAACTGTTAGTACATGGATTGGGACGGAAAATTTCACTCAAGTGCTCTGCAAAAAGTTTAGCTTTTCCCTCATCTGTTGTAACCCAGTCACCATTTATGTCACGTAAAGGAAACTTTGTCTCAACTGACGTTTAAGATTTCTTATTGACTTAAACAAAGAAAAATTAGTGGATATCGTGGGAGTCAATCTCCTCGTTTCTGATTTACCAAATATTATATATATATCCTGAAGTGGGGTTGCGTGAAGGGCTGCACCCTCGAGCAAACAGTTAAAATTGGTGATGTTATTTTCAATATCAAGCTCATTGTCTATACTTTTGTTCAAAATTGGGACGTGGCTGCTTACGTATTTTCTGTATTTCAGCCAGTTCGTTTTCTTAGATGTTAGCATCATAGGGGATTCTATCTCGTAAACCTGGTTAATTGAGAATATAACAGGGGAATGTTCTGAAGACAGTCCGGTGGACGTTGTTGCCGACGCGTTAGGCTTTGAAATTCACCTAATTATGGCGAAGTCAATTAGATCAGGCTGTTTGTTACGATCATGCGGCCAGTACGTTGGTTGACAGGGAGATAGGTAATCGACCCCATTTTGTCGAGACATGATGCGGTTGTACAATTGTCTGCCTTTTGGGTTTACGAGACGGGAGCCCCAGTGAGTATGTTTGGCATTATAATCTCCGGGGCCCGTCTTTGAAAAAAGCTCGTAAACTTATCACTCGATATCGAAAACCTTGGGGGGCAAAAAATTGCCGATATTGTAATTGTCTCGTGAGAAATTGAGATGCAAATATTGTTCCGAGTAGCTTTCTAACACATCGTGCCTAATTCTTTTGCGTATAAGGACACCTGTACCTCCATGTGCCCTGCCATCGGGGTGGTTCGTTCCATAAAATGTGTAATTAGGTAAATTAAAATTATATCTATCTGTTGGATGCGTCTCAGATAAGAGCATTATGTCTATGTTTTCATCAGATAGATAATTAGCCAATTTAAGTCTGTGTTTAACCTATTTTTTTTTTTTACTAATAATGGCTTTAATTAATAGATTTTGAATCTCATAAAGTCTTGCATCATTGACTGCATTGTCGACATGAACATGTTCATACTTTTCATAAGTTGTCTTATCATATTCTCTATGCCACTTGCTGGCTGCACAGCAGACATATCGCACCTGTTCCACAAAAGTGTAACAACCCAAAATTTCCAAATTTTCGTTTTTTGCAAGAAAACCACATACAGTGGTCATCTCTACCCACTGTAAAAATCATCCATTGTTTTGTCTCCTCTTTCGTCAAAAAAAACCGTTATGACTCTCTCTTTGTTTTAAGAATAACTTCTTTAGACTCAACTAAAGAGTTTAATTTTTAGTTGTCTCCAAGTGTTTAAGCACATCGGTTTGTTGGTTTATCATACAGAGGGTATTATTTTTAGTTTTGCCTTTTTACAATTTATAACGGTTGTATATGTTTATTAATTCCAGCGAGAATTTTCAGTTAATCAGGGACAACTCAAAATAATACCACTATGCATGTATATAAAAAATTTTCAGGAAAAGAGTAATAACTCAAAAACTTGTAATTTTTCTACAACTATTAAATAAATAAAAATGTAAGCAACTGTTATATTCTTTTTAATGGTAATTTCTTGCAATAACAATTTTTTTCTTGTAATATATCATCAATATTAACGGAAACAGATTTTCGTCTCTACTGAATATGTTCAAATTTTGAGTTGTTACACTTTTGTGGAACAGGTGCGATATGAGGGGTCTGTTTGAGAACATTAGCGCATGTCATGGTATCAGAAGTTCTAATTTCATTATCCCGTTGTGGAATATAAACTGTATTTTTTCGTGTGCCCGTATTCCTGGCAATTTTGGCACTGTATAGGGCCCGAACGCTTGTGTGGCTCTTCCACTGAGATTCGACGGTGCAGCAAATATTTCAACGCATAAATTGGATGAACCTCATTGCGTTTCAATTTTCTTGCGTCTGGCTCTAGTTCTACCTTAAACATAAGTTGGGGGATCTTGTCCCTGTTAAAAATATTAATCACCGAGCGTACACTGAACCCTTTTTCCTCTTTCGATTCAACATCAGACTCGATGCCCTTAACTACTACACATAAGCCCTTGCTGCTTTTCAACTGGTATGTGTAATAATTTTTTTCGCATTGTTGAAATAATTAGTTATTTGACGAAAGCTTTATCGTCGTTGGTCTGAACCTTTGTTTCGTGTATTTTGCCCTTTCGGAGAGGAACAATGTGAAAAGTGTTAGTTCCAATGACTTTGGTTATATTCGTAACCAAGTCATTAGAACTGCGCTCACGTAGTAAGTAAATTGGAGGCGGTTTAGCGGGTGTTGCCGTAGGCAAGATTGAATCGCGAGATTCGTCGCCCCTGTATAGTGGCACGAAACGATTTTTTGGTATGGGGTCCACTGGCCTAGAAGTGCCCTCCGCTCTACTAATTTTATTCGTGTTACCCTTTAATGGACTTGACTTCGGTTTCACCAGTATGTATCGGTGAATACCGGTTTGAACGGTCCTAGATTCGGCCACTTTTGAGTTTGAGTATCGACGACAGGTGTTTCTCGCGAGGGGTTTTTCGCTAATTTGTCAACACTTGGTGACTTCTCTTTACCGCCAGGAATAGCTGGAGAAAACGTTTTCTCCATCTGTTGCAAACTTAATTTTTTTTGTTATAGCATCCGACGACTTTAAATTTTTTGTCAGTGAATCACCCACATGATCACCGATGCCATTATTATGCACAGATGTTACTTTTGACATGTCTGCACTTTCAACGTTTTGTTTTCATTTGTCTTCTAACGGTGGAGACCTTGGCACGCGGGGTGAGCGGGAAAAGATGCTATCATCCTCATTTGTTATCTTTGACATATGTTTTTCCACTTTTTTTGTTTTCGACTGATCTTCTGTCGGCGAACGCGGTACGGGGGATGAGCGGAAATCTGGCATTGGTGTCATATACCAGCTTTCATGGCGCTTAATTGCCGGTGCACTTTCAATCATAGAAGTGTTTTGTTTTCCTGCTTATTATTATTTTTGATGTGTAAACATCTATACGCTGGGGGTAAAAATCTTTTTCACAATACAATCACAAATTTAGAGTAAGATGTGCGATGTAATCGTTAACCAATCGTAAAGCGTTATCAAATCGGTGTGAGCTATGTATGAGTGTATTAGTGTACTCATACGCTGCATACAATATACTCATCACCATCTAGTGTTTTTCTTCTTCTCCCTTGCAGCACAAAGCCAAAGGGAATTGTCTTAGTTTGTTTATTTCACCTTTTTGATGTTATTATCAAGGGTGCACTTGGAAACAAATATATTTATCAATTTAGCGTTCTTTCGTCGGTTAAACAAATGGTTTTTAGTGCAGTTTCAAGTATTTAAACAAATTATTTTTTGTTTTTTTCGCGGAGCGAACAAGAAACACAACCGTGTGTCTGTAATTGGATCTGTATCATGGCGTAATAAAATATCCGTAATAGCAAAATATCTTATTTACTACAAAAACGAAAATAACATGTTTCGCCAACAAGTTCGATATTTTGCTCTATCTCTCCAGTTGGTAATACCAAGTGTACCCAGGGATTCGTCAACTTGATCCCTCCAGCGGAGTCTTGGTCTTCCTATTTTTCACCTTCCTTCAAGTTCATACATTCTACTGACATGGCCTAGCCAGCGCAATCGCGTCATTTTGATCCGCTTAACTACATATGTCGATGTCGGGATAAAGCTCATACAGCTCATGCATCGCCGATACTCGCCGTTGTGCACTATAGGGTCATAAATCTTCTGGAGTATTTTTCTCTCGAAGACTTACAGATGTTTTATCTGCTTGCGATAAGACCCAGGATTCTGCGCCATAAAGCAAGACAGGTTGTATGAGAGTCTGGTATAGACGGATTTTCGTCCTTTCAGAGGGCTTTATCTCTAAAGTGCTTGCTTAGCCCAAAACAACATCTATTCACAAGCACAATTCTCCGCTTGATCTCAAGGCTGACGTCGTTGTTTTTGTTTACGGCAGATCCGAGATATATAAATTGCTCGTTGAAACCATTAATTTTGTCTAGTCCTCATTTACTTTCAGACCCACTTTTGCTGATTCCTTCTCAATTTTCGAAAACGCCGCAGTAACTTCTATAATTCTCCGCCCAATGATATCGATATCATCAGCATACGCCAGCAGCATGTAACTCTTGCTGGTTTTATTCAAATTGACTGCAGCTTTTCTCATAATGACCTCCATTAAGATGTTAAATAGATCGCACGATTGGGTGTCGCCTTGCCTGAGGCCTCGCTTGGTTTTGAAAGGTTCGGCAAGAACCTTACCAACTTTCACTGCGGATTTGGTGTTCATCAAGGTCATCCTGCAAAGGCGTATGAGTTTTGCAGGAATACCAAGCTCAGACATTGCTTCGTAGAGTTTCTCTCGTATCGGGCTATCGAATGTCGCTTTACAATCGACAGATAGGTGATAGGTGTCGATTTGTTTTTCGTGGGTGGTGTCTAAGATTTGTCGCAGCGTGAAAATCTGGTCCATTGCCGATTTTCCAGGCCTAAACCCACACTGGTATGGTCCAATCAGGTCGGAGATAATTGGTTTTAGACTTTCGCACATTATACTTGATATAACCTTATATGCTATGGATAAAAGGCTTATTCCACGGTAGTTGGCACAGAGACTCAGGTCACCTTTTTTAAATATGGGACATAGTACACTGAGACTCCAATCGCCGGGCA
This sequence comes from Phaonia tiefii, assembly GCA_963931995.1. Classification (NCBI taxonomy): domain Eukaryota; kingdom Metazoa; phylum Arthropoda; class Insecta; order Diptera; family Muscidae; genus Phaonia; species Phaonia tiefii. The sequence continues at coordinate 92,570,088 of OZ008371.1, read as the reverse complement.
AGCATTCATCTAACCAAATGTTGCTAATGAGCTGGTGCATGCACCTTATCAGCTCATCGCCGCCAGCCTTAAACAGCTCCGCCGGTAATCCATCGGCTTTGTTGTTCTTAAGCCGGGCAGTAGCTGTTCTGACCTCGTCTTGGTTAGAAGGGGGACAATCGACGTCTTCGTCCATATTGTGATCGATTTGAAATGATCTCTTCATATTCCCAACATGCTCTGCACATCTGCGATGAGATTTCCGTCCTTGTCTTTACAGAAGGGATGCCCTGAACCATGTCCATTAGTTCCGTTTTTGACTTTTTGGTAGCATTTTCAGGCTTCGTTCTTTCTTCTGTGTCTCAATTTTCTCACTCTCGCGCTGTCTCCACTGCCTTTTCTTACGCCTAAAGAGACGGTTTACCTCCTTTCTTTTCTCCCTATACCGCTCAGTTGCAGCTTGCGTTGCAATTGACTGAAGCATTCTTTTCATCAGTTGCAATGCGACACTTCATTGTACCATGGTTTATTGCGAAGCGGTTTTTCGAAACCAAGAACGGTTGTTGCGGCAGTTTTTATAGTCGGAAATGGGTTTCCACTGCGCTTCAGGATCGTCCCCGGGAGGGGGTGGGTTCTGTGCCAAAAGTTGCGAGAGCTTCCTTGAGTATGCTGTGGCTACCTCTGTTAATCGCAGCTGTCCGATGTTCAGCTAACTCTGCGTTTGGATTCGTACGATTTTCGCTCTACTTAATATTGAACGAACCTGCATTTCGACAATTTTAATAACCAAAAGTAAAACCACATGCGTTAAAATTAAAATTGAGAGCGTAAAGGAATTATAAATTAATTATTTGCAAAGTAAATCAAAGATAGGTGGTAACTCTCCGCAACAAAGTATTGTTGCCGATTGCCGATTTTTTCATTGTTGATTTTTTAAAAGGTCCAAGAAACCTTAGACAATTATTGCGACCAAGAATGTGTTATATATCTTTTTAATCGTTAAGACTTCATTAAGTGTGAATAGAAAGAAGTATACATTTAAAAAAAAAACTATCATACTGTTTTGGCTCAAGAAGTAAAAATTGGGATTTAGGCAATAACAAAACAATCTAGTTTGCTAATAACCCTTTTCCATATACTTATGATGGTAGCGGAGATATACATACATAGTTAGTTTTTTTTACAACACTTAAATCTTTGTGGCTGAGACGCGGCTTTGGCAGTGCCAGTTTTTATGAAATTTAACAGGTGGGGTTTTAATGGGCGTAAAAACTAATCTAGGGCGTCGTTTCATAAATTGTGACTTTTGAAAAATAAGGGACACTAATGCACATTATGGCAAGTCTGTGAATCATTGAGTAATACAAAGGCAAAATTGTTTAGTAATTTCTTAAATTTAGCATTTATCATCTTTATATTATACTACTGAAAATTGAATAGCTAATGATAAATGATCAGACCCATTAAATTTGTTGGGCAGTTTTCCGTAAGTTCTGCATGTGTTGATGGTTGGCAGCTTATATACGCTATTAACTTGTATATTCTTCTCATTCTGTTCGCACAGAGACCTTAAAATATAGTCAACTGTGATCCACTGACCCTGAAATGTTGATGCTGTGTCGTACCCAAAATTAATGGGTTCCATATGAAGGTTGTAGTCTGAAACTTGTGATTTTTGTTCCACTGGCTTACGCAAGGCCGTCAATACATTATATTCAGCGCTGCCAGGTGGACAATTAAAATCGCCCGCCAGTATTAAAGGCACACGTTGGTTACTCCCATGCACTTTAGAAAATTTTGTAATCGCTGACATAAGTTTGTTTATCTGGCCAATGCGGACTTCACTACGACGTGGATTGTACAACAGATGTGTATTGGCTGCGACAAAAGTACTTAGAGGGTCATCGCGGAGCTCAAATTTGACCATTAACGCAATATTTTCGCGGCTTAGTACCGCATCGTCAACGGTGAAGTATTCTACACTCTGATCGTTGACGTGTTTGAATTTGGCTCGGTCGTATACTATTGCACATCCGTCACAGCGATTTCCCGTTCTCTTTTTAAACACGTACTCTAGTCTACGTTGCCCAAGGCCCCGGCAACATAACTCCCGCACCAGTTCCTTAAGATGGGAGTGTTGCACTTCCTGCAGACATAATAAGTCCGGTTGCAGCTCGGATACCTCTTGAATAATTTGTTCCAGCCGGTAGTTCCAACGCAGAAACCTGTTGTCAATATCGTAGTAAAGAAACATGTTATCCACCACCAGGTCTTGTGCCAATATATTGTATGACATTAGTCTGAATTGTCCCAAAGCTCCGCCACTGCGATCCTTCAATTCACCTACTGTGTGGAGGTCGGGCTCCCATTTGCGTTGCATTGCTTGTAAGGGCTGTTTTCTCCTTTTGAAAATGCTGGAGCACCTATGCGTTTTGTTTAAAAACCCGCGGTTTACGTTGTTTTTGAAATAATTTGTCAAATTGCTCAACAAACATTGGCCATATAGCATTTCTTAACCAAAAACGCGTATGATGTATTGAGTCGTGTTCTACTGCAGTTGTTGCAAGGTTGTTACAGGTGGTAATTTAGCGCTTTTCCGCAGAACTTAAATTAAATGTCCGTCAGAGTTTGAAGCCGACATACAATTTTGGCTGCGGCGGCACTTTGTGTTCTATAGGCGGCCTTGGAGATGTGACATTAAGTGGAGTTCAAATTATCAGACAGATCTGGCAGACATATCGGAAAAAGTTATCAATAAAATATCGATTTTTCATCCACACAGAAACATTTATCTGACAGACTTTATTTGAAGCAGCACATCACAGTGTTAACAACAACGGTTTGCGATTGCAAATGTCTCGCAACAATTACTGGATTGCCCACAGCAAGCGAAAGGGAGGAGGAGACACTGTTGAGAACATTTGTTATGCACATGTACGCACATCTATATACATACATATGTAATTATGTATGTAACATAGAGTAATCTCAGACTAGAGAGAAAATTTGGCTCATCTGAGTTTCCTTTCACACTCTTCGTGATGCGGTCGGTGTAATAGAGAGTGATATACACCAGGTGGAATTACGAAAAGTGATATACACCAGGTGGAATTACAATAAGTTCTTGCTTTAATTTTTCATGCCATTTTGGTGAAAAACTGTGAAATTTAAATGTGTTTTAAACTTTTTTATTGACTGTTATTGTTAGCATACATTTGTGTTGTATTTAACACAATAATTTTAACATACAAAACGAAATGCCGTTGTTGTTATTTTGTTCGTTGTTTTGAACCATTGCCTCTATCTGGTATTAGTAAAGCAATTCTTTTCAACATCGAACGTAAATATCACACCAGGCCAAATGTCATAAATTTGGTGGGAGAACTAGTAGATCTACTAACGGGTCCGCCATCTAACGTTTTTTTTTCAACTAGTGTTTATTTCGTGAATGGTAACACTGAGCTCATGTCTGATTTCACAGATAATTAGTTGTATCCTTCCGCTGAACGAATATGGTTGTGTATACGCTTGAACAACGCTGGGAAATATGGGAAAAATGGGCCTGCGATCGACTTACAGAAGATGCCGATTTTGCAAAAAAAAATCATCTTTTCAGATGAAGCTCACTTTGATCTTGGCGGGTATGTAAACAAGCAAAATTGTCGCATTTGAGGCACAGAAAACCCGCACGCATACATTGAAATGCCGATGCACCCAAAACGAGTCACTGTTTGGTGCGTATTTTGGTCCAGAGGCATAATTGGGCCATTTTTCTTCGAAAATGAGCAAGGAGTGGCCGTTACAGTCAATGGCGATCATTATCGGGCCATGTTGAACAAATTTTTGTTCACAAAAATTGAAGAGGAGGATATTGGCAACATTTGGTTTCAACAGGACGGCGCTACGTGCCACACAGCCGAAGCTACACTCGATGTTTTGCGCACTGTTTTTGAAGATCGCATTATCAGCCGCAGAGCTGATGTCGTTTGGCCACCACGGAGCTGCGATTTGACACCGTTGGACTATTATTTGGGGGGGTGCCCTCAAAGATAAGTGTTACGCCGACAAGTCAGAGACAATTGACGCTTTAAAGGACAATATTCGTGAAGCCATTGGTGAAATACAGCTGCACACAATCGATAATGTGCTTAAAAATTGGACCGATCGTGTAGGCTACTGCATGGCCAGCCGAGGCAGCCATTTGAATGAAATTATTTTCTATTATTAACCGGAAGGATTGTACTTTCAAATAAAAAAAGAAATTTGAGAAAATATTCAGTAGTTTTTTTTTATAGCATTTTCAAAAAAAATACTAATTTATAGGACGCACACACACATACTATTATTCTTTATTATACCAAGCATTTATGTTTTTTATTTATTAATATTTCATTTAATTTAATTAAATTACACTGAAGATTTGTATTTTTTTCATTTCACATTAAATTCCAAAAATGTTATTTAATTTATAGTTTTCCGCTTTTCTCTTCGCTTATTCTCTCCGCCATTATATCTCTCGCTCTCTGTTTTATCGATAACCTCAATTAAATCGATTGGTTTTCAAACTGATTTGAAGACTATCAGATTTATCTGAAAACACGTTTTCACATTGACCATTTTTCATCCGATTCGACAGATCGTTAAATCTGTCTGACAATCTGAACTCCACTTTAGATCAGATCGATGACATCAGAGCGATATATATATCTCGTTGGTAAGCTAGTTACAATACTTTTCAAATGTTCACAAAAAGTAAATATCTAGCTTAAAATGGGTTTGATATCAAGGTAAGTATCGGGAAATATATAGTGTAATAGCACCGAGCTTTTATTTGCCTTAAAGGGCCCTTACACGGGGGTTACACGGTCAATTTTTGCCTTTCAATTTTCAATACATTCATACTTTTTTACTAAACACACACTTTTAAAAATTGAAAGGAACTTGCTTTCAATTTCTCTTTCAAGTGGAGTGTTTCAATTTTCTTTCAAGAAAACAGCTGATTACATATGTTATGAACAGTTTCTCGTTTTCCTCCTTACAAATATTCTGCCGTCATCATTTTTTGATTTATACTTTTACAAATATTAAAATATTATAAAAAATTAAAAATGTTTGTGAGTAGAGGTAATAAATACAATGATATGTTGCGATACAGAAGACATGAAGGTTTATGGAAAATGAATATTGCTTTCAAGTTGCGTGCAGCCTACGTCACAGCTATCAATTTACATGAATTTTGACAAGCAGTATGTGTACAAAACTTGAAACAAAAACTTGAAAGTGTGGCTGCAGCGTTAGACCTGTGGATGAGTTGCTTGACTTCAAGTTCACATCAACTTCGATAACTAGACATCAACTTCGATTTTGCCCTTACACTCTCAAACTAGTTGAGGCAACTTCATTTTCTTGTCAGATGCAAATGAGAAATATATCAAAAATTTTACGAAAACACGCTATTTTTATTTTCTTTAAATATTTATAAATCACATTTATTTAGTATATATTTTTCCGATACTATTTAATTTATTTATTGTTGGGTTCATTTATTTACATTTTGCCGATAATGTTTCCTCATGAAGGTTTCTCATCGAAATGCGTATGAAAGTTGATGCAACTTAATTATTATAATCAGACCAATCAAAGCACAAAGACTTCGATAGTGCGAAAGAGACGAATATATTTGGTTATTTAGTGCGAACGACGACAAGCGCGTTTTTGGTTAGGCCCATAACCATGGTAGAACTATCTATTAGGTAGTCGCATTAGCAATTCCGTCGTTAAGCTGTCAAAATTAGCTGAATAATGAAAACCACTATGTACACAAAATGTGAAAAATTTTATAAGATTGCCTTACTTGATCCAAAGTCTATGCTATTAAATTGCATTTTGGTTGAAATTCTTTGAATTTTATTAACAAACAAAGAGAAACAAAACCGAATTTGACAGCTTACCGACGGAAAAGATGAAAACCAAAAAAACCGGCTGGGCTGACGCGTTTACCCGATAGATAATTTTACCATGCCCATAACCATTCAATTCTCCCAAATGGTCATAGTCTAATAATAAAGTCGAAGCATGGCGTGTTGTTGTAAAAACAGACGATTTTGACAGAAATTTGTTGTTTTGATTGTCATGACGGCACTTTCCAGTTGTCAACCAACTCCATTAACGTTTAAGAAAGAATGATACAAAAAACAAAAGATGAAACAGTTTGACACTACTTAAGTGCCATCAAAACAAACACCGATTAAAACATAAACAAACCAAAAAAAAAAGTGTGAACAGCTGACCGCATGCTCTGACTTTATAATTAGACTATGCAAATGGTGTTGCCACTGCTTCATGTTTTCTTCTGTTTGTAAGTAACATTTTATGCACATAGACCACATTTCGTCAAATTTTCTGATAGAAGTACGAAATCAAATGTTTTTTCTTATACTAATTATTTCATTTCAAAAGGTTACCAAATTTAATAAACGTTACCATGTTATGTTATGTTACCAAGCCGTTTAAATGTTACCAATTTTGGTCAGTGTGCGCGCCTGTTGTACATGAGTGCGTTCCTTCGATCCCTTCTCAGTTTGGTACCGAAATTTTGACATTTCGATAATTTTAACAAGCTAAAGTAATACCACATGTGGTTAAACATAAAGTGGAGTGCGAAACGGAATTAATAAAATAAAATAAATAGTTTCCCATTACATCCCATAAAGGGACTGGGGAGAACTTCTCACAATCACTGAGCTGTGCGCTTTCCAGTTTTCACTCACTGATTGGGACCTACAGTTTTACACCGATTCCGAACGGTATTTTGAGAAGCTTTTTCATGGCTAGATACTCGATAGTGTCGCCGTCACTATGCGAGGTGACCGCCGCCGAAAGAAAATTTGAAGGTGGTCAGAGCCGGGTTCGAACCCAGGATCTCATGTACAAGAGCCGCGCACACTAACCATTGCACCACCGACGGCGAAACGGAATTACTTATAAAATATTTGCAAGGTAGATCAAAGATTGGTGGTAACTCCGCAATATATTTTTCCGTTTAGAGATAAATGACAAAATTATTTAAGAAAATTTCGCAAGAAATAAATACGAAGCTTAAAGCGTCCTACGGACCTGAACCTGAACTTTAGGTTGCCATATTAAAAAAATGGTTTCCCATTAAATCCCATGAAGGAATCGGGGAGAGCTTCTCACAGCCAGTGAGCTGTGCGCTTTCTAGTTTTATTCTCACTGACTGATTGGGACCTACAGTTTTACACCGGTTCCGAACGGTATTTTTGAGAAACATTTTCATGGCTAAATACTCGATAGTGTCGCCGTCACTATGCGAGGTGACCGCCGCACAGTGGCGCCATTTGAGTTTTTTCGTTGCAAAAATCATAACTTTTGAACCAAATGAGAATTTAAAAGGCATATGATAGACAATTGATCAACCTATGAAATGAGTGTTTGAAAAGGGTTCTACGCCTTTTAGGTGCCTACTTATGGGTTAGCAAAGTTGAAATTTGTGGAAAAATCAATTTTATGGGAAGTATAATAAAATGTTTTTTAACATTTTAAATGTTTTATGATTTTATGATTTAAAATTATTCCAGAAAAGATTTACAAAAAAATTTTTTTTTTTTAAATTATTTTTAAATTTTTTGTAAAATATTGCTCACAATTTAAAAAAAAATTTTGATTTTGAGTGAAAATAATGTTAAATTTTTTATTTTTATTATAGTTACACAATTTTGAAATTTTTAAATACTACAATATTAATGCTATACATATTAAGTTATTAAGTATAAAAAAAAATTCAACTCTAATAAAAAAAATTATAAAATTTTACAAACTTTTTTTTTTCAATGTTAAATGTTAAATTTTGTATTTTTATTATATTTACATATTTTTGAAATTTTTAAGTACTAGAATATTAATGCTACATATTAAGTCTAATGAAAAATTTTGTGTATTTTTTTAAGGTAGTATAAGATTTTTATTAGTTAGTTCTCTTCAAAAAAGTCATAAACATTGGGAGCTATATCTAGTAGACTTAACATATCGGAGCAATAATTACGTTCTTCCAAATCCTTTCGAGATCTTACGTATCGTCGTGATGAAATAAGTGGGTCTGAAGAAGCCGCTAACATATTGAATAGGTCTTCATTCTGTCTAATCCGGGAAATCTTGCAAGTATTAGTGTTTCTAAACTTTTTGTAGTCTTTGTTTTTGCATTCCTGGGCTTCTTCAGACAACTCTCCAATTGGTAAGCACTGATACTCAATTAAATTTTTACCATGAGCCAAAATCTTATGTACCGTAGGGGTAAGTTTCTTTACAATTGAGCCAAAAGTTTGGCAGTTTTTGATGCATACTCATCAAACTTTGGGCCATTCACCATTTCTTTAGAGTTAATAACATTAAGGATAACAGCCAACCTTTTTATTATATCAATGTTGACACCAGTAATTCGAGATGTTACCTCATCATTTTCTAAAAAAGCCCTAGACATATTACCATCATTGGTGTTTCCGTACCCCTGCTTTGGGCAGTCTACTTTTAGTCCAAGGTTCTTAAAAAATTCCTCTTGTATTATTATTTTTCGAACAAACTGTTTTTCTTTTGGTGTAGTGCGCTCATCAAAACATTCTCCCTCTCGCGAAATAGTATATGACAGTTTTAAAATAAACTCCATGCACCTGATTCTTGCATGTAACGGAGAAATTCCGTATTCATAGTTTTCCTCATCATTTGAATCGTCAAAATTTTGAAAGTCTTTCTGTGTCTTTTTGCAAATTGCGCACTTCAAAGTTGACGAGGTATCTGTTATTACGTTTAAGATACTTCGGTTACCTTTACATTAGATGGCACTGCTTCTTTTTTGGCAGATGTTACTTTTTTGTATCCAGGAAGAATATTTACATTATGATGCTTTAAAGAGGTTCGTAAAATATTATACTTTTCCTTTGACAATCCCAAGTCCATAAACAACGCTAAGGCTTCTTCCATGGTATACTTTGTTGGTGAAGCATTTGGTGGCGTTGGAATACTCTCTTTTATTCTGTGCAATCGTAATGGGCTTGCAATCGCTACTACTTTTGTAATGTCAGATCTTACCTTTTCTTGGTCTTTAGCATACTTAATGGATAACGCTTCCGACAAATGTGCGGTAGATATTACATCTGTAACACCCTGAAGCTTCCGTTTTCTTGTGAACGATGAACACTCTTCCAAAGGTTTTGATGGTCTTCCTCTGATTCGGTCAGCAGATGTATGAGCTTTTTGTGAGTTTTTAAATATTGTTAATTCATTTAGCCAGGGAGAATTCTTTTTCATGAAGTTTTTCGTTGTACGGCTGGAGGCTTTCCATTTTGCTTTAAGAAACATATAAGTGCTGTGAAGTTTGGATTCAATACCATCGCTTTCTTCATATTCTGATAAATCTTTTAATTCTTTTATAACAGCCAATTTAAATGCACTTTCATCTTCCGAGCTTCTAAATAACTCAAACAATTTTAAATTTTGTAAAGACATTGTGCTTATTTATGGATAAATAATTTAGAATTTATATATTAATAATGTTAAACTTTTCACAATATTTTATTGTTTTTGCTTTGTTCTCTTTATTATGTCAGGCCCTTGGTTGCCGATCAGAACGAATGAATCATTATTGTCATTTCTCTTTAGTTAATACTTAACAAGACTTTCTTACAGTTGTAAATAATAGTAGTAGATAATTAGTGGAGAGTTATTGCAGGGTTGCGTGTCATCAGAGATGGCACTACAATTAAATGTATCTTTTTGTAGTAAAAGTTGTTACAGTTTTATTGTTTTTTCATGTACACGGGCAAGTATAGGCACCCAATTTCAAGAAAATAAGTTAGAGTATTAAATACTTAACAACCTCTGTTTAATAGTTCCCGTCACAAACCGTCACTTTTTTTGTTCTGTTCTATTAAGTGTGAAAAAAGACCCAAATATCATGTGTTTGTAAAATTGCGCTTGAAAAAAAAATATTGGACCGAATAACCCTTTTTCTACATCGTCTCATAGGAATTAACATACCTTTCATTCGACACCAAAAAATTTATGATCGGTTGCATAGTCTGCCTGAAATTCAATTCAAAAGATGATATTTTTTTTTTTAATTTAAACATTTTTTGTAAGACCGAAAAATTGTCAACTTTGATTGACTCTAGAATTCATAATTTTTATCCGATTTCAAAAATTTTTTAGGATTCTTAATCAGTGAGAAGTTCTCTATCAGATGTAATTATTCATTTTATCATATTCTTCTGTCAAATTTTTGATTTTTGCAACGCTTTTAGGGAAAAGGCGCCACAGTGCGCCGTCGAAAGAAATTTAAGGTGGTCAGAGCAGGGATCGAACTCAGGATCTCAAGTACAAGAGACGCGCACACTACCCATTGCACCACCGACGGCCATATTTACTCTGTAAAAAAAACCATCTGATTTTCAGGTTCGGAAATTTTCAGGCGACTATGCTTGGTAGTACGTAGCTGAAAGAAATGCAAACGGAATGGATTACATTTTCTTTCTATCAGAGGATTATTTACCACAGGCATTGGATACATTTTTCCCCCACCTGAAACAAAAAGTAATGTTCTGACAATTGTTGGCCACTGAATTTGTGATATTGTGCTGTTAACTGGAAAAATGTGTGATCAATAATGTTTTGCAAAATGGTTGCATGCAACAAGCCCTCTTCTACATACACTACTAATCTACACGTTTATTTTTCCGTGTAGAGATAAAACTGCGTCTACGCTTGTAGCGCAGTATTCAGTTTTTATGATATTTCCGTTTCCATAAGAAGTACGTGTATAAAAATAGCGAAAATTTCGTTGACTTCTCATTTGCTTGGTACTCAGGACATTGCGAGAATTTCGTAGGCAAAATCAATTACAGGGTTGTTACGCCAAAGTTATTTCGTACAAAAACAATAGTTTGTTAATTTTTTTGGGCCGGAATTTTGGCATTTCGATAATTTTAACAACCAAAAGCGACACCACATGCCTGAAAAATATAATGGAAATATTTGCAAAGCAAATCAAAGATCGGTGGTAACTCTCCCCAACAAAATTTTCCGGCTTTTGCCTTTTATACGGCTTACTCCAAAAATTAGAAAAATATGTTGCGTCGGGTAGAACATGTTATTGTAAGCAAAAAAGTGAAATAAAATCGGGGCAAATGAATAGTTCGGAGTTATAGGCCCTGAAATTTCGGAAATGTGCGATTAATCGATTAATAAAATATAAGCACGTGTTTATGGCAAGCAATCCGTCTTGAAACACTCCTACAATGTGGCAACTAGAGTGTCCAAAAAAATTAAATTTTTTGGAAACCGGTTTTCGGTTTATTCGAAAAATCAATTTTTCAAGAAACCGCGTTTTTTCGTTTTTTTGCTTTAAATTAAATGACACATGTATAACTTATAATACATTTGTTTAACGACCATTTCTATTCTTATTCATGTTGTTAACTCAAAATTTCACAAATGTAATTAATTAATTACGTTTTAATTTTAAATACAAACTATACATTTAAAATTAAAATGTTCGAGCGTTAGGTGCATTTTAAATTATTTTATTTATTTAAATTTTAAATCATTTTATTCATCGTCGGGAATATAAACACAATTATTAATTACAAATTAATTGAAAAAAAAATAATGAAGTTATAAATTAAAATTAAATTTTTAATTAATAATTGTACTTATTTTCCTGACGATGCTACCCAATGGGTAGCGAAATATTGAAGAATAAAATAATTTAAAATAGACCTAACGCTCGAACATTTTAATTTTAAATACCTACTTATATAATACAAAAGGTCGAATAAATCATCACATTTTAAAAAATATATATCATATTCCAGTTTGGTATGCGTGTTAATATAAAATTTAAAAGTTTTTTCATGTATGAAAATCTTATTAAGCTTAAAACATTTAGTTACCAAATAATTTTAATTTTGAAATTTGATAAAAAAAAATGTTTGAAAAGCTTAATTAATTGTAATCCAAATCGTAAAACCATTTTGAAACCAAAATTTTTTTTATATCTCATTTCGATCATATTTCAAAATGGAAATCATGTTTCTTAATTCCAAACTATCACTAAAATTCGAAAAACATATCATATATTATTATTTTTTTTAAGGATATTAACACAAATTAAGTAAAATCCGATTAACCGGTTAACCGACATTAAATAACCGGTTTCCGGTTTGTTCGAAAATTACGTTTTTAAAAAACCGGCACACGGTTAATAGCAAAAAGACCGGTTTTTCGGTTTCGGTTTTGGACACTCTGGTGGCAACTCATATGACAACGATTTGCCATAGAATAACACATACGTAGAAGGTTTTATTCGCTCATCTGACGTTTCATTTCACACTCTCATCGTAGGTTTGTGGAAATGAGAGCAAATTAAATTTAAAATTTACATACACCAGGTGGAGTTACAAAATATGTTCACTTAACTATTTCCTGTCGTTTTGGTATAGAACTGAAAAATTTAAAAGTAGTTTGCACTTTTTTGTTGATTTTTATCGTTGGTATATATTTGTATTGTATTTAACACAACTAGTTTGCCACAAAAACACGAAATTCGGGTGTAGTTCCTTTGTGGATCGATGTATACTATTGCCACCATCTGGTATTATTGAACCCATATTTTCCACCCTCCACTGTGTAATTTCCATCGTACCTATGACGTTTAATTTATTGAGCGAATAAAAACTTCTATAGTATGTGTTATTCTATGACGATTTGCGAACAAATTTCATAACTTTATACAAATTTCGAACATATTTGATAGTTTGTTGGGAGGAAGCGTCGCACAGTGCTTTGGCTCATAGATATAATTAAAAAAAAAATTGTCTCAAAATTGGTTAATTAAATTGGGTGTAATAGTCTGATGAAATTTCAAGACCCACTGGTGACTTTGTATGGGGGGTATCAAAACGCCTGGTCCGATTCTGCTCAAACTATATACAATAAGGATAATAGTCAGAAAATTACTTTTTGCAAAATTTTTGTAAAAATTAATCAATCCAATAGGGTGTTATAGTGCGATATAGTATAGGGCGACCCTACCCTTAGTATGGGAGGTACCCGTAAGCGTGGCACTTTTGGGTCCAAACTTTGAGATTTTTTAATTTTGGCTTGGTACTAAAATTCACTAATTTTCATGTTGCTGCAACTACGATTTGTGAATTGTACCTACATATACTTTATAATGAAGTTGCTTTTGTTACGTTTTGTTTTGTCTTAATAAATGTGCCTAGTACAATGTTTGAACACTGTGTTCTTCTTTTGTTTTATTTTATCAGAATAATCGATTAATCGAATAACTTGATTGCGTTTTGTTCGGTTGGTTAATTGTCAGATTGAAATTTACGATTAACGATTAATCAATAACCCCGATTAAATGGGTACCCTAATACATACATATCGTCAGCCGTAGACTAATACATACATAGATACATTTATTCTCTCATCTGACGTTTCATTTCACACTCTTCGTCGTAGGTTTGTGGAAATGAGAGAAATTAGATTTAAAATTAACGTACACCAGGTGGAGTTACAAAATATGTTCACTTAACTTTTTCATGTCGGTTTGGTGTAGAACTGAAAACTTTAAATGTATTTTGCACTTTTTTGTTGACTTTTATCGTTGGTATACATTTGTATTGTATTTAACACAACTAGTTTGCCACAAAAACACGAAATTCGGTTGTTGTTCCTTCATTGAACGTTGTTTACTATTGTCTCTATCTGGTATTATTGAACCCATGTTTTTCACCACCAATGTTTACTTTCCACCGTACCTATGACGTTTAATTTATTGAGAGAATAAATGTATCTATGTATGGATTAGTCTATGTCGTCAGCTAAGTACTGTAAAGCTCCATACGCCAATTTCACTTTTTTTTAAACTAAGATTAGAAACAGAGGTTCGAAATGTTGCTCTTTCGAACGCTGTCTTCAGAATTTCGCTATCTCACTCCGTTGCTAAGAGACTCAGTGTCAATGATGCTCATTATTCCACTTTCACCTCTAAACTTAAATGCTGTTTATCTCGAAACTAAGATGATGTAGTATGGAGGTTTATAGTACTCAGCTGACGATATGTGTAATATAAGACTAAAGGAAATATTTTGTCAGGAAAGCCCGCAACAGAATTAGAGCACCTAAAGTGTCATCTGTTTGGCTATAAAAGCTGCTAACGATAAACATTGGGTTGGTAAACAAAAATTTTTCTATTTCAAATTTTAAATTCATACAAACCAGACTTACATGTTTGGAATTTTAAAGATTTGAGTAGATTGTTCGTCGTTCATTTATTGTTTACCTCGTCGTATTATCTCCTCGCTTAAATTTCATTTAATGGCTAAAATCTCTTTCATGATGAATGCTAAAGCAGCATCTGCTTTCCAGAGGTTTTATTGGATTGATAACTTTAATTGCTTTATGCGACAAGCTAAATCCTTTATCAGATATTGTTTTAGATCGGGATTTTTCTGTAATGCCATTTTTTTTATTCCTGCTAAACAAATGTCGAAAGATTATAATTCTTCGTCATCTAAAGAAGATAATTCCACAATGGCCTAAGCTGAAAAAACGGCCCCAGCAACATATTGCAGGAACCATGCACATGTTTGCAAGCATTGTTTTCATGAATTGAAGATCTGCTGCTTTTTTGTTTCTTTGTTGTCTGTCACGTTTTTGGTTTCAGTAGTTTTTAACAAACAAAAGCATATGTGGGTCACAAAACCATATATTATAAATATTGGACACAAGTATACTACGATATATTTGCGACAGGCGACACGTAGTACTTTCTTCCAAACAACAAAAAGGACCGATTTTTCAGCATGCAAGAGTAGGGATTTTTTATAACTAAAAAATCCAATATAGTGAGATGGATGCATAATTGTTGCTTTGGAGCTGTAAGATTTAAATTTTTATCATTAACGGCGCTCCGTCCGTTGTAAACCCGGAAATGTCTTCAGCAAATGACAAACTGAATTCCATTAAACGCCCTTCAATAAGTTTTCTGCTGTTCCAGCCTTATATATTCCTACTAGTCCGATGTTAAATAATTTTTCGTTTCGTACAAATTAATTGTGTAATATAAACGCCAGTTTAGACCATTATTTTTAATTTAAAGCCCGAAAACTCAATTCGCTGGTTTTTTGGGCAAATGTCTGTGCCCTTGCTTTCGGGATACGGGAAATCCCTATTGGCATCCCTAGTTCACACTGCACCCTAAACCCATTACCCTCTCACATGTCTAAAATTTCGAGGACCAGAACTCCGACACTGTGCATTTGTCCCGATTTTGTTATTTAACTTTTTTTGCTTAAAATTTCGTGTTCTACCCAGTGTTTAAAAAACTACTTCAATTGTAGCAGTAGCATCAAAAATGAACGATATAGTGTAGTTTAAAAACAATCAGTTTTTGTTTTCAAACATTACCCAGCGGGCAAAAAACCGAGCCTTAGCGAGTGTTACGCTAAATGCTCGCAAACGGGCTCAGAAGCGAGTATTTACCGGACCAAAACCGGGGGAGAAATTAAACTCGCCCAAATATTCGCAAACTGGTTTAAAAACGGGTGCTAAACGGACGAAAAGAGAGAAACATTGTTGTCGTTGTGTTGTGCGCCAAACAGAGGCACACACGTGCAGGCACACGACACAACAACAAAGTTTTGGCTATTGCATTTTGTTTTATTTTTCGTGTTGTTCTCGCAAAAGATATTGCAAAAGTCTCGCAAACGAATCTCTTGCAAGACATCGTAAACGAAACTTTTACTGCCACAAACTGAGCGACTGATGATTCATTTTCTGATCGTTTTCGGATCTGTTTTCGAGAGTTTTACCCGCAAAAGTTTCGCGTAACTCTCGTATGCGATATCGTATACGAAGTTTTGGTCCGCTGGGTAACTACAACTCCCGCTACACACACATGGCAAAGTCGTAGTCGTAGCTGTAGTTTTTGTTTTGAAAAAGACAAACAACACACTGAGAGTTTGAGACCAAGTTTTTTTTCTTGTTCAGTAGCAGTATTGTGTAGCACAATAAAGAAAGAACTAGTAGTTACTTTCAGAGTCATTTGTACAAACCATAAGAAATACTACCTACCATTCTATGAGAGTGGTGAGCACAAGTTTAGTTTCGTTCTCTCCACTGCGGTCACCGAATTTACAGTTAATGAATTTACAACGAACAACACGTGTTATATTGTCAATCAGTTGTATTTGTGGTAGCATAATAAGACGCTGTTGTGACTGATACAGTTTTATTGAGAAAGAGTGCATTTTGTGAATTAAAAAGTTATTTAAAATGCCAAAAAAATGCATAAATGTCAGCGATCATTATGACGAAAAAAATGATGTTTATATCTGCAAGCTTTGTAAAAAGGAATTAAAAACAACTCGGCTTTTTAACTTGAAAAAGCATGTGGAACAAGTGCACAAAGTAATTTTAGTTAAAGGCGAAGAAACTATAAAAATACCTTCTTTGACATACAAAACAAAAAAGATAAAATGTGAGTTAAATAAAAAATTATTAATTAAATCGTACATAGGATTAGTAACAGACGAGTCTGTATCTTTCAACGTGCTTAATTCAAAACATATGCGAAATATAATTGACCCAATCTGCAAGGGCATTGAAAATGAAAGCGGAATAAAATTTTCTCTAAATGCTGCAAACTGCAAAAAGGCGTTAGCAGAAGTTGCATCAAATGTCGTTCAATCTATTGCAAAAGAATGTGAAAATAAATTAATTTCGCTAAAAATTGACAGTGCTACCCGGTTGTCCCGTAACGTGTTTGGAATATCAGCACAGTATATGAAAAATGATAGTATTGCGTCGAGAGTTATGGTAGAATTGAAAGGCTAAAACTCTAGTTGTTCCAAAAATCTAGCGTCGGAAATATTATGTGTGCTCAACAAATACGGCATAAACTTGAAACAAGTTGTATCAATTACTAGTGATAACGGTAGCAACATGCTAAAGTCATCCAAAATTTTATCACACTGCTCCAGGGATGACGCTGACGACGAAGAAGTCTACGATAATGACACATATTTTAAAAAAATAAATTTACTTGAAAGTGACGCAGAAATACGCGTTGGAGACATTTCGATTTGTAGGTGTGCAGCTCATACCGCGCAATTGTGTGCACTAGATGTGACAAAAAATTTAAATATTAAGAAATATATTAATAATTCAAGAAACATCGTAAAGTTTTTAAGAAAAAATTCTAACGGATTCAAAGATTTATTTGAATTAAAATCAATTAAAGTCCCACAGTTAGACTGTCCAACTCGTTGGGGATCAACATATTTAATGATGAGTGATTTAAAAAGCGCAAAAGAAATGCTGGAATCTGTTGAATATATAAACAATAAATCAAGTGACGATTTTGAATTAAACGAAGACTTTTGGGATTTCATTGATTCTTATTGCTTCGTGTTAAATCCGCTTCAAAAATCCATAGTAAAGTTTCAGGAAGAACAGTTGCACTACGGCGACTTCTACGCACAATGGCTAAAATGTACACTAATAACAAAAAAACATGTACAAGATAATAACAACAATGTAAATACGGTTTTATATAAAATAAGCTCTGTTTTATTAGAGTTTTATTAAAAGCATGCCTATATTTGCATCCAAGATTCCACCATTTGCTCGATGACAATAAAAAAATAGAGGCTATAGATTATCTTAAAAAACTATGGGACAAGTATAAAAATGTTAATAATATTGTATCGTATGAAGAAGATACTAATATACAGTCAATAATAACCACAGCTACTGATGACGAAGAAGAAGATATATTAAATGCATTTTTAAATGAAGAATTTCAATCAAGCAGCTCCCAATATATGGATGTAGGAACAAAAATTGAGAAACTCAGTCATCCACAAATTAACAGTCATACAAATATACTACAATATTGGAAGGGGAAAAAAGAAAGTGATCCTGAATTATATGTGCTAAGTAATATATGCTTCTCTATTCCTCCAACACAGGTATGGATGCGTAAAACTCATTAGTCTTCTAAGTATTACTTATGTATATAAATATAATTTTGTGTTTCAGGTTTCCGTTGAACGCGCATTTTCAATGTTAAAACTTGTTCTTACCGAAAACCGAAATCGGCTTGGTACTGAAACATTAGAAAATATTCTGCTAGTAAAGCTTAATTCAAGTTTCTTAGATGAAGCAATATCAAACTTAGAACTTTTTGCAGACAATGATATTGATATATAATTACCTTTAATAGATTATAAACTTTTTTTATTCAATATTTTTGTAAAAACAATGAATTTAAAATAAATAATTTTTATGTTTTCTTATTTATCTATTTTTAATCATACATACTACATATTTCGCAAGCTAAAACATTTTTTAAACCCTCAATTCCGTACTCAATGGCGTACTGTACAACATTTCTTTCTTATGCTACACAGCACTGCTACATAGCACTGCTACATAGCACTGCTACATATACTGCTACATAGCACTGCTACACAGCACTGCTACATTAATTGATACTTTGAAGAACTACAAAACGACGTAGCTTCGTGTGATACAGCAACGAATACACACAAAAACTCATGACTCGCAACAAAACCATCGAAGAGTTTTTTCTTGGGTAGCGGCACATATTGTAGCAGTAGTAAAATGAAAGAGCAAAACTATGACAATGTTTATAGTTTTTTAAACCCTGGTTGAGGGGAGGTAGAAGTTCTACCTCCCCTCAACAAGTGTTTTTTTTTTAAGTGTAAGCCGTAGCGTTTAGGCCTAGTACTAAGTACGGTCGCGTGAAATAGTTTTTTATCAATGTAATTTTTTCGTACTGTCATTGGCCAGAAATAAATCAAAGTTGACTGCCATCTTTTCTCTGTTCATGACATTTTGTTAACACAACAAAATAAACATTTTCTACAAATTGAGTGATACAAAATGAATGAGAATTGACATACATATTTATCATTTTCATCGATATTTCGCAGGAATTTTTTTGATATGTTAACATCTATAGGTGCGGGTAGGGACTTAACTCACAAAGTGAATACATCCAAACACAGTTAGTCCGACTGCGATCACAGATTGTTTGGCGTTAAACTCCTCCGAAACGGCTTGACCGATTTGTATGAAATTGTGTGTGCATATCGGGTAGGTCTCAGAATTGTCGTTTATCTCTACACGAAAAAATAAATGTGTCGATTTGTGTATGTAGGAGTGAGCTCATTTTTGTTTTGTCAGTACACAGCACACGTACGTCTTGTAGCCAAAAAGGATGTACAAGTAGAGAAGAAAAAATCGGAGCAACTTGGCAACCCTAGTAGAAGAGAACCAAAACCGTCGACGTGATTCACTCAAACGCATTTCTTTTCCGCGTCATACCTTATTTTTTCATACTTTTTACATACTGTTGTGGCTACCGGATCCTACCGGCTGCACCGAATGTTGTGTGTCTCTTTCTGAAACAACACGGTTTCCCTAAACAGGTATCTGTGTGTGTGTGTGTGTTAGTGTGCGGGGCTGGTGTCCCTACGTAGCAGACGGTTACCTAGATTCCAGTGCAGGCATGCACTTTTAACCCACAGTGCCCAAACGGCAATTATTTCCTAGTTGGATAAAAACATGGGCAACTTACCTATTTCAGATAAAAGAAAGTCTCTTCTCTTAAGATTTCACAGCTTCAGACTTTTGACTTCTGTCTGCCGTCTGCTGTCTGCTGACTTCTGACACACTTTTGGTGTGCCACTTTATGTATACCAACTTATTATTTAAATTCTTAACATACTTAATCGACTTGCTTCATTTCCATTCCCCCATTCCACGTAGAAAACGTTAACCATGACCTAGTTTTCGTTTTCTACGCGAAAACCAAAAGTGATTCTTTTGCATTATGCTTAGTCGCTATTCCCAACCACTGGCATAATATGCTAGCGTTAGAAAACAGTCACCGCAGCAAAAATGCAGCCTGAATACACATTGGTTCGATGAACCAAGGCGGAAATGACCGTTTAACATATAATACAAAAACAATAACTACAAACACAATAATAAACAAAACACTGGTCATACGATATTCTACAAATTTATATACAAAAAAAAACGTTAAGTATAATAACATGAACAAACTTAAATACTAACGAGGTACACAATCATCAGCTAGGGAAATTTACTCAGCAACATAATGCTATATGGTACCGCAATATTTTGCACCGCAACATTCCTGCCCTTTTTTTCGGGAACGAACTCCGCTTCGTTCTGTTGGGCCATGTTCCCGTTGATGCTCGCCTCATGAGTGGGCTCAAGTCATGGGAACTTCGCGGTTACTTAAATCTTCCGACCTCTGGCCTCCCGAGGTTAACCTTCGGGTGAAGCGTACTAGCCTGTACATTAGTGAGGATGCTAGGCGCAAATATGGCACTGTACCCCTTGCTTCTTTGTACTTATGCAAGGTGACCATGACTGCGCTTAGATATATAATTTTAACTCCCCCTTCACTCTGAAAACAGACAGGGACACTGGTCAAAGATAAATACAACCTTCCACAGTGGCCAGCTCGTATCGGCAATAATAGCTCCATATAGGTCACAGCATGACATAACCCTTACAACGTCAAAACCGGAATCACATTAACAACCTCCAGTATCTGGCTTATCGGGGATCTAAATGGCCTAGTCGTATCTGCATGAATTTCCAATATCCACCCGCATCTGACTGATATCGGGGATATAAATGGCTCACTCGTAGCTGCTCGGCATTTCCAGACATTCATAAGCTTGATTCGGCCCGACATATATACCTCGTTCCTTGATTTTTAGACATCATTCTATCTCGAACCCCACATAGCATCGATTTCCATCAAACCCCTAACCATACCTCTGAACAGCTCTATATACAATGGTACCTTAAAATATTTTTACTATACAACTTATATATTTTGACTATACAATTTCACATGATATCCTTTTATAATTTTTTAAATCTCATATATATCACAATTCAAACTTAAAGTTAGCATACATACAAATTGTCTTCTCACGTACTACTTTTAGGAATCTCTTGTTACTTTGTTTCCTTTTTTATTCCTCTTTTCTTAACTAAAACTTGCCCATCTTCTTTCTTTATAAATATTTTTCTTCCTTATTTTTTCCTTTGGGTCTTTTATTATTATTTTTTTATTTTTATTTTATTCATTTCTTTTTTATTATATTTCTTTTTCTCTATTTTTTTACTAATTGTGGAAACCCTTTTTTTCATATAATGTTTCCCCCAGTTATTTTTCATAAATTCATTTCTTCAATGTTTTATTATTATTATTAAGTGGGAAAGAACAGTCAGTGCTTGCCCAACGCAGCCATTGATGGTTCTTACGTTTATCCCAATACATGCAACATATGTACATCTTTATCCGGTTCCGTAAATGGGGAAAACTCACCCCTCGTGGGAAAGAACAATCAATGCTTGCACACCGCAGCCATTGATGGTCCTTATATTTATCCCAATGTCCGTTAGAAATATCAATAATGGGGTAAGAACAATCAATGCTTACTTGTAGTAGCCATTGATGGTACTTACTACTCCCATTAACCCATTTCCCCTTAGACTGTTGCCTGAGCTAGTCTAATCATCGCTGCTTCATTGCCCAGCGAACTCCACCACTTACTTACCGGTGACCTGGTAGGCCCATCTACCATAGGACTCTCTATCCACGGACGGTACCGGGCCCAACTCAAAGCCCTGAAGGACGTCCAACAATTACCGGCTTTACCGCATAAAAAAAACCAATTAATAAAATTAAAACAACATAAACCAATCCCTATTATTTTACTATACACCCTCTTCTGATACTCATCTGGCCAATAGCCCACAGACACAGATCGAAACAATACAGTCTAACCGAACATAATAACATAAATATCATCCAGATCCCAAGAATAATTTTGCTCGAAACTGGAATCCTAACCAGATTACATTCTCATCATAGCCACTTTTAGACTCCAGCTTGACCTTAACCTCCCTCTTGCCTTACCAAGAAGCACAGGGACAACTGCCAGAAACTGCTTGAACCGACATACATAATAATACAAAAAAAACATATAACCAATACAGGAGCCGAGCCAGGGACATATCCCGTATATGATGATGCTCTCCACAAGGGCGCTCATACACAGGATATCCAAGGAGTTCATCCTCCCCCTCGGTCTCCTAAATCCAAGTTCAAATTTGAACTTATACCCAATAGTCACTTTGCGGTGTTCTGAATCTAGTTCCTGGCGAGTACTCCTCCCAGCTAGTTCCGCCAACAAACCTAACTATTGTCTCGCGGTTCTCCCACGTAATCATAAATAATATCCATTATAAACACAGGAGCCGAGCAAGGCACATAGCCCGTATATGATGATGCTCTCCACAAGGGCGCTCATACACAGGATATCCAAGGAGTTCATCCTCCCCCTCGATCTCCTAGTTCCCAAGTTTCGCTGAACTTGTACCCAATAGGTAGACTGCGGTTTCCAGAAGTCGTCGTAAAATGGCTGTCTGCAGATACTACCTCATACGGGCTGTTCCATATCGGCGAAAACTTATTCTTCCTCGCATTATTACGGACGAGTACCTTATGCCCCGTCGAAAAACTAACTGGATTGGTGTTCCTGTCGTAATTCTCCTTGGATTTCAATTTTGCCTTCTCCTGGTTCTTACGCACTAGGTCGTGTGACCTTTGTAGCTTGAACTTTAGAACCCTGCTAGGGTCGTCCGGATTATACAGTGGGCACATTTTCGGCTCAGATTAGATGGTACATCTATATCAAATCCATACAGTGTCCGGAACGGAGTCTGACCAGTGGACGCGTGCACGGTGTTGTTGTGCACATGCATTGCTGATGATAACCATTGATCCCAGTTTACACCATCTTCATCCACGAAACTTCGGAAATATTTCGCCAGGGCCGATGACTCCTCACGTGAACCATACGTCTGAGGTTGATAGGGTGTCGTTTTCAACCTTTTGATCCCCAATAATTTACATGTATCGGCAAATACCTTTGAAATGAAATTCGTACCATTATCCGTCACAAGAATGCTCGGTATGCCATAATTGGCCACTACCTCATCAAAGAAAACCCTCGCCACTGTACCCGCCTCTCCGTCCGGCATCGCAGCGCATGTCATGTATTTCGAGAACTCGTCCTGAAATATCAAAATTATCTTGTTCCCTGAAGAGGATTCCGGGAGAGGTCCCACCATGTCCATATACACCTTTTCAAACGGTCTACTAGGAGTATCGGTCAATACCATGGGCATCATTGTCTTTCGCGTGCTTTTATTACGCTGGCACTTATCGCAGTTCCTGATATACCGCTTGATGTCTCTGGACATTCCTTTCCAAGCAAATTGTCTACCAATTCTTGCAATAGTCTTCTTTGCCCCCATGTGACCACCCAGGGTATTGTCATGGAAGTCCCTCAGCACTGTTGAGATATCTCGTGAATCACGCAAGTGCACAACTCGTGTTTTAATTCTTTTCTCACGTTCCATGGCCTCCGAGTCCACCAAGGCCTTAGCCCTACTTCCCTGTTTAAAGTTTTCCCCATTCCCTGGTAACTGTCCATTCTCTTCTTCCTCCCTGGCCTTCGCCCTAGTTTGAACAAACAGTACCTCATCCGAGGCGTACGGAATTCTCCTCAAGGCATCTGCATTTTGATTCTTTTTGCCTGGCTTATAAAGAATCTCGAAATCGTATTCCGATAACTTGTGTCGGAATTTCGCCAATCTCGAGGTTTGGTCTTTCAGATTAGATATTCCTCTCAACGGTTGATGATCCGTATAGATCTTAAAGTGCCTTCCCAATAGGTATGGTCAGAAATTAGTGACCGCCCACACAATGGCCAGGAACTCCCTCTCAATAGTGGAATACCTAGTTTCGGCATCACAAAGTGATCGACTGGCGAACGCGATGGGTCTGTCTCCCCCACTGTAGTCCTGTGACAGGACCGCACCCAGCGTGCCGCCGCTTGCATCGGTGGTGAGTATAAAAGGTTTCATAAAATCTGGGTACGCCAAAACCGGAGGAGACATTACCTCATTTTTCAATTTCTTGAAGGCCCCCTGGCATTTCTCTGTCCAGTGGAATGGTGTGTCCTTACTTAGCAACCTGTTAATGGGAAGCCCAATTTCCGCTGTCCATTTAATAAACTTCCGATAATAGTTTATCAACCCCAAAAATGATTGAAACACCGATTTCTTGGGGCCGGAAAATTTTTTACACACTCAACCCCATCCGGATTGGGGAGTGCTTCCTCTGTTGAACACATATGACCTAAGTATACAATCTCCCGTCTTATCAGGTTACACTTTTCGGCCTTTACCTTCAGATTGTTCTTCCTCAGAAGCTGTAAAACTTTGCTCAGTCTTGTGTCATGCTCCTCGAGACTTATCCCATAGATGACAATGTCGTCCAGGTACACAAAGCATTCGGCGCCTTGAAGTCCCGTCAGAACATGATTCATTAGACGCTGAAATGTAGCTGGAGCTCCCGTTAGCCCGAATGGCATTCTGTTGAATTCGAAATGGCCAAGCGCGGTGCTGAAAGCAGTCTTCTCCCTATCCCGCTCGTCCATTTCCACTTGATGATAGCCGCTCGCTAGATCAAGTGACTTGCCGACTTATTTCCTCCCGATGTATTTGGGGCAACCTATACTGTTTCTGGTTAACCGGCATCTGGCCCGGCTTTACTGGAATATTATGTTTCACAACACCTGTACAGGATAGTGTGTCCCCGTCTATCCAAAATACGTCATGGTAGGACGCGCAAATCCTCAATGGAACCTTTTTCCTCCGGGTTCAAGCCCGAGTCTACTTTTATCGTCTTCAATATGTTCCCTACCCTTTCCTCAGCATTGAACTCATTCACCTGCGCCAGCACATCCTGCCTTGGTCCTTCGAACTTAGCAAACCAACAGAATTAGGGCTTAAATTCCCGAGGCAGTCTGAAATCTGTCTCGGCTGCATTTAGTATAGGCGCCCACCCTCTTCCGTTCTTTACCTCGGTTACTGCAGCCCCCAAATACACACCGGGCGATATTTCCTCCTTGTCTATCACCACCGTTGAATGCTTGGTAGTCAGATTCATCGGTACGATAGTCACCAATAGTCGATAGTCATACGATCCATCGAGCTCCTGTAAATGAATCAGTGGGAGACTCCATTCCCCACCGCTCGAGTATACCTTAAGAAAATGCGCTACTGTGTCCATGACAGAACGACCCCATAAATTATCGCGCCCTAAAATCCCGTCACCTGGCAAGTTGTCTCCGCCCTCGTCTATGCAATGCATGTTAAATGTCAAATCCGTGTATTCCTTATGCCCCAATTCTACACATCCAGTAGTTTTGGAGAATCCCCCAAACGCCCCACGAAGGTTCTTCACGATTTTGTCGATCTCAACTCCTGCCAGGCTACCATACTTCAATAGACTCGTGTCAACCTCCGAATCTACCAGAAGAAAGACACGTCCATTTTTCGCCTTTGAACATGGTATCCTGACGAAAACGGAGTCGGTGGAGTTCGGTTTGGTATAGATACCCCCAATATTCAAACTTCCCCTGACCGAACTCCCTTCACCATCGACAATATCTGGCTTACCCGACATGCTTGGTTCCTGAGGGCAATTTACTTTACGGTGTCCCGGATCACCGCAATTGTAGCACCTGAAAACCCTGTATCCCCGGCTAGCGTTCCCCGTTGGTGATCTGCCCGTGCTGGGTTTACATCCCTGGCTGTGATCGTGGCCATACTGTCGGCATTCTGTACAATAAGGTGTATTCTTTCTTGTCCAGTACACATCCCTTGTGTGGCCTTCCTTTCCGCAGAATGAGCAGGGCGGTCGGTTGAATGCACGTTCCCCCTGCGGATTCCGTGTTACGGCAGGGTGGGCAGAAGGCATCGGTGTGGACTGTTTCTCGTCCGACTTTCTCAATAACTGCTGTACCGCGGTTACAAGACCCGCCATTTGGTTATTTCCTGCCTGATCCGCACCCCATTCCGTATATGGCCCCCACTAGTCTTATGGAAACGAATTCTCGCCACTGGAGGTTCTTCTCCCCTCCACAATGTGGTTTGTGCCACAAGCTCTTCTTCGAGAAGTCCGTCTAAGCTCGAGGCCGTGCTTGCCAACATTCTACCCCTAAGCATCGGATCCCTCAGACCCGAAGTAAATGCGGCTTTCAGTTTTTTATTTATCTCCGCCATCATTACACTGTCTGCCCCTCCTTCATATGTTTCCTTAAGAATCGCCTCTGCTGTGGACGCAATCGTCTGCAAGCGCCGGGCAAATTTGTCGGACATCTTCCTCACTACGTTGACAGGGTTCGTAAAGCTCTCGCATTACGGAATCTAATGACCTTGTTCTAAGGCAGTGATCGGCAAATTCAGGGCGCCGCGCCTTTTTGTTTTCTCTCCTATTACGTACATGTGCACACACATTGTAGAGAATTAAACAACAACAAGGGAGGTGCTGTTATGGCTTGTTATTTAAAAACAGCGTTGCCACAGAATATAATTTGTCCCTACCAATATGTTTAATGGGCAATTTGAATTAAAGTTTTTATTTTCAGAAAATTAGTTTGGCAAACCGGAATATTTGGTTCGTGAACGTGCGTTGTCACGCATGAGAAACATTTATTTATTATATTTCATTATTTATACGTATACATTTATTTTTTATTTTCAAAATAAATAAAATACTTAAACCAAATTTTATATTTTTGCAGTAATTTTTGGAAATTTATTTGTAGTATACAGCTATGATGTCAACTAATGATATCAAAAATAAGTTTGTCATTGGAGATTTAAAATTGGGCATTTGAGATGAAATTTTACTGGCAGCACCGGTTCGTGGTGAGAGCGAGAATGCATACAACGCATACAATCGCAAAATGTATGAGTATAGGTTGCCGATCACTGTTCTAAGGTATGTTGATTTTATCAGACCGAGGAATTCCTCCACCGACGAAAACGAACGAAGCCTGACTAACTGATAGGCATCGCCGTATAATCTCTTTTTCAACACCTCAAGGAAATTCATTACCTTATCCTGAGGCACCGTCTTCCCAACCAACCTGCATGCGTCCACGAATATATATACCTCCGTCTGAAGTGTTAGAGACTGTTCTCCTCCAAACGTAGGCACCAGTGCCTGGACTGATTTTACCAACTCAGTAGACGCCATTCTTCGAACAGTTGGTACTAACCCTGGGTTATGAGGTTCCTTGTGGAACAGCACTTCCTTTTTTGACGCCTCACTTTCCTGCCTGGACAAACGAAGTTGTGACTGCAGGCTTATAATACGTTTATTGGAGTCTTGGAGATCCTCGTATTCCAATCTTCTTGATACACTAACGGGTCCTTTTTCAGTGATTATTTGCCGAAGTGCCTCGTTCTCCTTGTCAAGCTCTTCCGCTTCCTTTAGATTTTCTTGAATCTCCTCTTTTAACTTCGTGTTCTGTACTTTCAACGCCCTTAATTCTGAAGTGAGCTCCCTTATCCTCTCTTCGCTACACTCCTCCTGAGTTTTCAGCAAGTCGCAAAGTTCCTCGCGTACAGCAGATGCCTCGTCCAAATTAGTCAACCCCCAGGATCCCTCAACTTTAGATTTTATAAGGTTGAATGACTCTTGGCCGACACACCTGTATCGGATCTCGGCCCAAAGTTTTTCAACAAAAATTTCCACTGTTGACCTAAACTGGGCTATCACTGGCTGAGCCTTATCTAATTCAGCAATTGTCGCGTCCATTCACAGAAAAGCAAGGGTCTAAATAGATACTTCAAAAAGGGAGAAACAAATTGTTGCTCTGAACGAAAATTGTTGCTAGCAACGAAAATTTCATCAAAACTGAATACCGGGCTTAATAATGTGGCAACAGTTGCTGTAATGGATGAAAAATAAGCGATACGGCAACACGTTTGTAGCCAGTGCCAAACCATAACCCATAGTAGAATCCATAACCATGGTAGAACTATCTATTAGGTAGTCGCATTAGCAATTCCGTGGTTAAGCTGTCAAAATTAACTGAATAATGAAAAACACTATGTACACAAAATGTGATAATTTTATAAGCTTGTAATTCTTTGAATTTTATTAACAAAATGAAACACAATCGAATTTGACAACTTACCCACGGAAAGATAAAAAAATAACAAATCAGCCGGGCTGACTCGTTTACCCGGTAGATAATTTTACTATGAGTATAAGTAATAACAGACAAATGTATACCAACAATCAAAGAGTAATATACATACGGCCTTATTTACAAAAAATTATGAGAGGTTTGAGATACAATTTACCATACAAAAATCGACAGTCCAAAATACCTGGGAAGTGATAGTATTTTTCTTGTAGGTGCTGCCGAGCGAAACAAGAATCTGCTTGTGAAATTTTCCAAACACCCACAAAATCTTGAAAGCCGGTGTGCGTACCTTTACGCACTTATAAGCCTGTAAGTTAGTTGATTATCAACCGATTTTCATTTTCCTTCATACCATTAATGAATTCTTACATTGCATCAATGAAAAATGTTATTGTTTTTGAGCCAATGTCGGGCTTCATTAATGCTATGAACAATGTTACATTAAACGAAAAATATTTCATAGACCTGAAATTAATGTAAACTTTCTAACCGGAATGAAACATTATCATTGTATTAAAGAAATATGTTACATTGTTATTATAAACCGTTTCATTGATATAATGAAATATAGTCATTGATGTAATGAACATCTTACATTGATGCTATGAACATGTTTCATTGATGCTATGAGCATGTTTCATTAATGCAATGAACATGTTTCATTGATGGTATGAACATGTTTCATTGAAGGTCTGAATATGTTTCATTGATTGTATGAACATATTTCATTGATGGTATAACACGTTTCATTGACGGTACAAACATGTTTCATTGATGGTATGGACAAGTTTCATTATTGGTATGAAGAGGTTTCATTGATAGTATGAACAGGTTTACAAGGTATACAAGCCGATCGATTACTCTCATAAGAAAGGCATAAGAAATAAAAAATATGTATGTATGTACATACGTATGTAACAATGAATGCTAATGCTATTAGGAGATGCTATGATTTTCGCATTCTTTCTGATTAGTTGGAATTACATATGTATTGAAAATGTATGAAGAAAATAAACTTTAATTTTTCGTAAAAGCCCAGGCGGATTATTGTAACACTTAGTCTAAAACTTAAATGGTGAAAATTTGAGCTAAATCGGGCTACTCTAACCCGTGCCCCACTGGGGTCACAGTTCAAATTTACGTAAATTCAGCAAATTACCTGCAATTACTCAGAGAATTCGCTTTGTTCGTGCTGATTTTGATAAAAACCAATCAAAATATTGTTATAAAAAATGTGAACTATATCCCAAATAAATTTTAGAAAACTTAACCCTTTTGTGCCCAGCGGGTCAAAATGACCCATATATTTTATTACATACATATATATATCAAAACCAAAATACAACTTTGCTTTGTGGATTTTTTATTGAAATTCATTTCGCAAACTATTTAAATTAGCTTCTTTCGAATATTGCTGTCTATAATTGTGTACAACCTGAAAATTGAAACAAAAATATAGGGTTGATATTTACTACAGAACTATTATAAGATTTTAATATATATTATCATTACCTTGAAAAGATATTGCCTTTGTTTTTCATCTGTTGTAATTTTTCCATGATAATCTTGGATTAGTTTTATCCCTCTTTCGGCGCAGTCGTTAACAATTTTTATGTTTTGAATAATTTCCTTTCCTTTCCTATATTCTTCAATATCATTCCAAGTACTTGGATCTCTTTCTAAGAAATTGGTTGAAATCTTTAATCTGTTTAAAATATGCATTGTGTTTTTAGAGAACAATTCTCTCAAAATAGATGAATTATCCCTGTCAAAAAAGTTTTTAATATTGTCTTGTTTAATCAAAAACTTTTTTGGAACATCTTCACATTCGTCTTCATTTTCTTATGCATTATAAGCCAAACACATTTTTTCTGCCAGCGTGACTTCAGTTTCTATGTCGATTCTATCATCGAATAAAACAAATCTTACACATTCATCGCTTAGGTAATATAGGTGATTAATAAACTTAGAAACAGCTTTTTCTGATATTTTTTTGTTGAATAATTTATACCTTTCCATTTTCCATATAAATTTAATATCATTTAAAGGGGCTTGTTCAGTCTTATCTGCATTGAACCAGAAGTGCGAATAGCACTTAAGAATGAATCCAGCAACTTCAATCAATCCATTCACTTCAGATTCGGTTATTTCCGGAAACTAGTTTTGAAACATTAAAATTTTCAAACAATAGATAGCCTTAGCCATCCACCTGTCTAAGTGCATTGCACCAGGCTTCGCAAATATCAATTCCCGGGGTGGAGTTCCTCCTAAGAAAATTATTATTAACTCCAAAAATTCTTTATAATCACTCCGCGGAAGGTCGTCCTTAATTTTTTTATTCGCGAAATCAAAAATCTCACTACGTTCATTGCCTAAAATCTCTTCTATTCGCGGATATGACAATCCCGTCAAAAAATTAGTGTGATTTATATTTGGCCAATATGTCTTAAACTTTTTAAATATTACAACTTCAGGTTCAGTTGATACCCCCATTCCTTCCACAAACACAGCTGCTAGCACTATTTCAAATATATGATGTCTGCAACCAAGGAATAGAATATCTCGTCCGATTCTCTTTTCTAAAATAGTGCACGCCCCTTTAAATTTGCCTGTGTTCGATGAAGTTGTATCGAATACAAACGCCTCTGTTTTTTCTAAAACCTGGTTCTCCTCTAAAGTATCATATTTCTATTCCAGTTCTATTCTATTTCTATTCCAGTTCCTGATGGAATATCAGGCATATTTAAAATGTGTTCAATTTTCGGAGCCGTTGCTATTACTGAAAGACGATCTTCGGTTTTCCCTGTTAAACCTGGCAATAGTTTTGTATCCCAGTGTATTGTTAGGGGTTGAGATTCTTTGGTGAATTTTGATACAACGTTTATACTATTTTCTTTTCGTAACTCATCCTTTTGTTGACGTATTGAATTACGGTTTATAATGAAATCTGACGAACTTGCGCCAACGGCATTTAGAACAGCTATTATTATGTGGACTGCATCTCTTGAACTAATCTTTAATTTATCCAAAACGGCCGCTAGTCTAGGAGTTAATATCTGTTTGCAAGCCCTTTTTTTGGTTTTATGACATTCTCATTTATTGTTTCAGTATATTCAACATCCTCACTTTCAGTCGATTCTCCGTTTTTTGTAGTCGTAAGTAACAAAACCTGCCATAATTTCTTTGGTATGACAGGTAAAAGTAGGGGTTTATTAAATGTACAATACCTTTTGAAGTTGATGGGGTTTCCTGAAACTGTTGCTTCCTAAGTCTTTTGTTGGCGTTGTTTTTCTTCCTTCTTTTGTAAGCTTACATCAATTCCTAGCATGCAAACCTCACGTCCTTTAGTGCATCCACATGAGCCATGTCAAATAAATCATTAAGTGAGTTGTTCCAAGATTCTAACTTCTTTTTGTAACCGTCAGAAGTTCTAGCCTTATGTCTCGATAATGTCCTCCAATTATTGTAAATGAACAAAATTTTTTTTTCAGCGTTTATGCTTTTTTGGTTGGGACCGCGGGCTTTCTCCCAAAAAAACGGAGCACTCTTTAACAACTAGACGAGCACTCTCCTTAATACTTAATTTCGCCACTTTTATATGATGAAAAAAAACTCTAAGGCAATCCAATTTTGATGGAAGCTTACTGCCTGCTTTTGGATAACCAATTAAATAAATTTCACTTCGTACTTTTGCCATATTTTAACTCACAAAATTTAAAAAAACAGATAAAAAATCACTTGGACAGACTTAGTTTACTCGAGTGCTAAAAACTTTCCACATTACAAGTTTCATAATTTACAAAAATTTGAAAAATCTAGTACTCCTTGACTTTTTTATTCATAAATTCGTTAATTTGAAATATACTTCGAATTAATGGAGAGTACACGAAAAATGTGGCATACGTTAAGGCTTATATCTATTGTCATCATTGCATACACGTTTTGTGTATTTTCAAATATTTCAACAAAATAGTTTTTATATGCCTAATAAAAAAAGGTCACTTTGACCCCCTTGGTACAGAAGGGTTAACTTTACTGAAATGTATTTTGGGATATAGTTAACATTATCTAAAACTATAATTTGGATGGTTGGCATCAGAATGAGAGCACAGATAACAATTTTTTTTATAAATTGTAAGCAATTTGCTGAATTAAGGTCAATTTGAACTTTGACCCCCAGTGGGGCACGGGTTAGAGTTGTCCGATTTAGCTCAAATTTTCACCATTCATGTTTTAGACTAGGTGTTACCATAATTCACATGGGCTTTTACGAAAGTTGGATTTTCAGTGCCACTCTAATGTACATACATAATGCAATTTTTTAAAGGTCCGTCTTAAACTAGAGCGTTGTCCAACGACGTTTATCCAAAAACATGGTACAATAATATGTTCATGATAAAGTCGTAAGAACAGCTGTTTTAATTTTTTCATGAGGTTCTTCGCTTCGGCTGTCACACTCACATGTATTTTGTTTTTATATTTTTTTTGCATTCTTGTGTTGTTGGTATGAATTTGTGTAGAGTTTGACAGCTGAAGCGAATAGAACAAAAACATAATGCCTGTTGTTGCTGCCTACAACAACAACAACACGCGCTGCTATTACCATGAAGATATTATTGTACCATGTCCAAAAACGTCCGATGGATATTTTCTACCGAAATACATATGTATGTATGTGGTACGTACGCCCATCGTAATAGTGTCACAATTATATACATAAGTAACATATGACCACAATAATATAATGCTACATACATCTTTAGTTTCCAAGATATTTTCCATAACTAAATGCAATTTTAACTTTTGCCACACAATCATGTAAACTATTTGGAAAAAATGCCGGCCGACAAAAAAATTTTTGGTTTTTGAAATCCCCTTATTTTGCTCGATTTCGGTTTTTTTTTAATGGCGCGGGATTCTACATTTCAGCCTTTTATTTTTTTCTTATACATATATTCCTTATCTCATACTGGCACTCATATACTGTGTCACAACTACTGTGCATACATACATAAATAATACATAAATACATTCATTTATACAAAGCGTACCCACATACATATCATGGTACAATAATATGTTCATGGTAAAGTCGTAAGAACAGCTGTTTTCATTTTTTTCATGAGGTTCTTCGCTGCGGCTGTCACACTCACATGTATTTTGTTTTTGTACTCTTTAGCATTCTCGTGTTGTTGGTATGTCTTCGTGTAAAGTTTGACAACTGAAGCCAATAGAACAAAAACAAAATGTCTGTTGCTGCCTACAACAGCAACAACGCGCGCTGCTATTACCATGTAGGTATTAGTGTACCATGATACATATTATCCTTTAACCAAATTAATGAATCGTTCAAAATTAATGAAATGGTACATTATATTATGCTTTTTTAGAAAAAATATTTTAAAATTCACTAAAATGTGTGTAATGTAAAGGATGGCATATTTAATAGATTCTACTTTACAATGTCGATAAAATGTCTGCAATTTTACATGAAAAACATAAAAGGTTTCTTAGCATTAATGACGGTCCACAAATTCAAAAACTGCAGCAATGAAGGAGTTCAATGAAATAATGTAACATTTCATAGCATCAAAGAAACTTTTCATTGCATCAATGTAAACCCATTAATGTAACCCATTCATTGATGCTATGAATCGTTTTTCTTTCAGTGCACGTTATTTAAGAAAATATGATAATATGTGTGTCTTTGTCCAGCAAACAGATACTTTTTTAAATTTTTTTCGCAATTTTTCAACTTTGGCGATGATTTCACACATTATTTTATAAAGAAACCATAATGTTCTTGAATTTATTCAAAAAGGACGTTTCCTAATGAGTAAAACGCAATTTTGCTTTTAAAAGTCCGGTATTAATGGACTGAGTTGTTGAAGTTTTCATTAAAACAAAAATTTTGGAAAAATTCCTGCACAACGTTTTTCGTGTTCTTTTTAGGCTCTTTCTCTTCACTAAAGTTTCACGATGCTGGTAAAATTGTATAAAAACAAAGCATACAGTCATGCCACAGAACACAATTTCGTTCGAAAGTGAAATCAATTTCGTTTTGTCCTTCTACAGAAAATCAAAAACGCAAAAATATTAGTGGTCTTCATGAAAGCTCGAAAGAACCTCGTAAACTCAAAAACATCGTAAACTTGCACAGCAAACGTCAAAACAAACAAATTTCCCATACAAAGCGACTTGCTCAAAAGTGGAAAGTTTTCGAGGCAAATTTTCTGGGCAAACGTGGGATGGAGAAACGTGTAAACTTTTGACATTTCGTTGTCATCTGACTAGGATGGATAAATAAGGTGATAGCACTAGAACAGTAGAAAAAGTACACATACATAATACATGCAATTGCTACTGCTACCACCTTATGTATCCATCTTTGTCAGCTGATATGGTTTTGAGCACAACTACGCTGAGCAACTTTACCTGGTGCCTCATGCAACGGTGCGAGGGAAACTTGCGCTGAGCAAAAGTTCTCGGCTTTCACGTTTGCATGAAACTGCAGTGAAATTGACAAATGTAAAAAGAAAACACTAAAAAACACTGCTTATTATATTTTTATTGATTAAAGTAGTTTGTCTAGTTTAATAACACTTTTAAAAATATAATTTTCCATAACTTTTTCTTTAATAAAACATTATTTTTAAAGATTTAAAAAGTTGACATATTTCTTCGTTGCCTCTTATGTTTATAGTTGCCTTGCATCGTGGTGCGACAGAGGATCAGATTCGTCTCTTAAACTTCGCCGGTTCAATTTTTTAACACTATTGAAACTTCTGGCATACTCCTTTCGATGTTTAATACAGCACTTGAAGTAATTTAATTGTTCACATTCATCTAAAGTTTCTTTTTTCTTTTAGTTTCTGACAAATTTCTTCGGTTTCCCTTATTTTGCTTTCCTTGTTTCTGTTTTGTCTACTTTTTTCTCATGGAGCTGCCAGATGGTAGTTCGAAAAGAATGTATCAGTTTTTTTCGTTTTTACCAAAACTTTCGAAAGTCATAGAAGCAAAAGCAAAACGTTACGAAATTACATTTACGAATTCATTTCGTTTTCGTGCGAAAGCCAAGACAGGGCTGATAATAGAAAATCACTAAGTGTGTTTTTTTTACCCCGCTAAAGTTAAATATAGCTTAATTTGTACGGGACAGCTAAGCGATATTAAGTGGCATTTCAATTTCCCACTTAAATTCCGACTTGAGCAATGACAATGTTGCCACATGTTAAATTTCAAGAAATGGCAACAAAAATGTATCTTAGATAAATTTTGTTATCATTTTTTGCGAATAAACAATTTGCTATTCATTTTATTTAGTCGTCAACGTGATTGCGACGGGTGTTGTCATTTTTGTTCTGTTTCTTTGTTTAACAAAAGGGAAATGTAAAATTAATGAATGTACATTAGGGGTATTCTATTTTTTTAACCTATGTTTTACATGCCCATTCACGATGAGAAACATTAAAAAAATGTTAACTGCGTTTTTAGTTTTTTATTTCATTCAAAAAAGTTCACGCACCAAACGATTTTAAAATTTACATGCGCATATACACACAAACATGTACATTTGCATTGGCAATGTATAGCTGTTGACCGCTTTTGCTATTTGTTTTCGTTTGCTTTTGTTTTGTTTTTGTTGTTATACTTGAAACACAAACATGTACATTTGCATTGGCAATGTATGACCGGTTTTGCTATTGAGCGCTTTCCTTTTTGTTTTCGTTTGCTTTCTAGTTCTTATAAAAATATTTACCGCTATTTTGCAGTCAGAACTGAGTACTTCTCTGCTATTATTTTATCTCTGAAAGCAAATTGATTGAAGCACTTCAGTTATTTTGTGCTCGCTGATCGGTGCGTTGTGTCATAAACAATTTACATTTTTAAACAGTGGAAAAAAATGAGTTTCAAGAAAAGTACAAATGCAATTTCAAGAAATTCGCAACAATGGGAAAAGTCTTTGGTTCGCTTCGAGAAAAGCAAAAATAGACGGCAAGAAATAAAACAGGTTGACAAAAATTTGAACGCATTTTGCAGAATACCTAAGAAGACCGTTATCATAGGTAGATATAACTCATTGGCAAACATCGAAAAAAGTAAAAAAGCAAGATTTAAAATTATTGCCGACGAATTGGTGGATTTATGGAGAAAATTAAACTTTCCAAGTATAGCTAAAACTTCAATTGAAAGAAAAGTAGAAAATCTCTTTAAAAATTATTCCAAGTTTTTAAAGCGACCTAATGGAGAAGTTTCTATAGTTTTTGGAGAACTGTTTGATATAACCAATCCAAATGGCATTTGGCTGAGCGTTGAAGACAAAAACTTGTATGCACTTCAACAAAATTCCAATGGAGATGTTGGATACACCACTGAAAAGGAAACAAATATTCATCCATCAAAAATTGTTTTACTTAAACCAGTGACCGTACAAAACAAAAGTAATATAAATTCAAGTGTATCTGACACAACAATATCGTCCCTAGAAGGAGACACTGAATTGTATGACCCTGAACCACCTACAAAAAGACTTAGAAAAGTCAAGTGTCAAACAAGGGTCGCAGTAGACATGATAGAGGAAACAAGTTTGAGTGGCAGAAAAGCAACTAAAGTATGTGAAGCATTAGTGAAATCAGGCATTGCTATTCCAGCACCCACACAATCTGCCGTATATAAAGCCTCAATGAAATCAGCCGAGCGATTGGAAGCAAAATATATGACAACGTTACAAAAAGAGAATTGGTGTCTTCATTTTGACGGGAAAAAGTTTGGAAAAAAGGAAGTGCAGGTAGTGGTATTGTCAAATGAAACTAAAGAAGTGCGAGTAGCAGTAATGGTGAGAATGGAAAAAGTGTCACACTATTTGAAGGTAAGAAATAAAAATTAAGATTTTATATACATTTCTAACTCTACTTAAATTTACAGGCATAAAGGAAATTCTCGACCGATTTTCTTTGTGGAACTCGGTTAAAATGATTGTATGTGATACAACAAATGTCAATACAGGGAAAAAAAATGGAATTGTTCATTATCTACAATCATGCTTTGAAGAAAAATCTTTGACACCGCCACAATATGTTGGTTGCCAACACCATGTTTTGGACTTAATTCTTAAGCATGTAATGAATGAATTACTTGGCGCGAAAACAGTATCACCAAATATTTCCTACGAAATATTTTCAGATATAATAACTTATTTTCAAAATCTGAAACAAAACTTCCAACAAAGCGACAAAAAAATGAAAATTCCTAATATCAAATGGCGCGATGACATGCAGTATTTGTATGACCTTGGACAATACTTTAAGTATTATCAAAAACATAACGTTTTTCCGTTCATTAACTTTCGAGTTTTACCATCGCTCAGTAACGCCCGTTGGAACTCCAGAGCTATTCTTGCATTGCTCACATTTATACTCCTTCCCAATCACAGAGAAAAACTTTTACCACTTTGTCAATTTATATGCAGTGCATGGTACGAAGTATGGTTTTCCGACCAACGTTTTCGCAACAATAATTTTGAATGCTTGGAAGAATCTGTGAAGCCGTTCAAAACTGCACATCAATGTTTAAATAGACACCGGGTGAAGGAAGATTCTGCCATTCCAAATTTAAAACGGTCTAATATATGTGCCGAACGAGCCATTAAAGAAGTGAAAGATTTTTATTCGTTTTGTAAAATGGACGAACCTTGAATTTGAAATTTATTTCTTCTAATGTCAAATTAAATAATAAATAAAAATATTTCCAATGCAAGAATTTTTTCATTTTCGTTTTCAAGTATAACAACAAAAACAAAACAAAAGCAAACGAAAAAAAAAGCAAAAGCGGTCAACAGCTATACATTGCCAATGCAAATGTACATGTTTGTGTGTATATGCGCATGTAAATTTTAAAATCGTTTGGTGCGTGAACTTTTTTGAATGAAATAAAAAACTAAAAACGCAGTTATGATTTTTTTAATGTTTCTCATCGTGTACAGCCATGTAAATTTAAAAAAAAAAAAAAGTCATAATAGAATACCCCTAATGTACATATTTTAGTAATACTCTTGATGAATGTATTTATTTTAGTAATACTCTTGATGAATGTATTGACATATATATATATATCTATAATACATACGTATATAATTTATATAAGCGGACATCTGGATAGTATGATATATTTCGAAATAAAAAGATTCTTCGAAGTGTTTATAAATTTTCCCTCAATTAATCATTGTTCAATTTGCAATTAAAAAGTAATGAAATCTTCTATGTTGATACTATTATTGCAGTTACGCAATAAAAGTATATTTCTCAAACTAGAAGAATTCAGCTTATTGCGTTTTTTTGAGCAAATATAATTCAAATCTGAAGATATTTGTTCGCAAAGATACGTTGAGGGAAATAAAGATAAACACTTCAATGAAATCTTCTTTATTTCAGGATATATTGTACCATCCAGATTTTTCCAGAATTCTATATTTATAAAATAATCCGGGAAATCTAATTCACTTCGAATTATAATAAGTTCCGTTTGGATTGGAAATTCGTACTTTAATATATCGCATTTACAAGGGTTTTGAAAAATATCCAGTAAATGCTGAATATTTTCAAAATCCTTAAACCTGTCATTAAAGTTATTAAAAAGCGTTTCTAATATTTCCAAAAGTTCAAACTTTTTCAAGATTTTCTCCTTGTCGTAAACAACAGAAGTTTTCGGAAAGTCCGAAAGGTCTTCAGAATCAATTTGAGCTGCAAGTAAAAATAGCTGAGTTTTAAAATCTGAAAGAATTTTAAACATATCAGAAATATTATTATCTTTTCCCTGCAGCTTCAAATTCAACTCATTCAACATGATACAAATGTCTGTTAAAAACGCCATGTCTAAAATAAATTGATAATCTTTTAAATATTTTTTTTCGGTTATTTCGACATTTTCAGCTTCTAAAAATGCAAATACTTCATTTCTAAGCTCAAACAATCTATTAATACTGTTACCTCGGCTTAACCAACGTACCTCAGTAAACATTAATAGAATTGAATTTTTTGGAAATGTTACAAATTTTTCTATGAGTCAGTGAGTTATGGCCGCCCCTTATCCTATTAATTATCCGCTCAGTAGCCTTCATGGCCGGATGTTTGGATATAAATTTAGAAGTAAGAGCAGCCTGGTGTATTATACAATGCAAGGTATAAACCTTAATTTCATTTTTTTTCATCTGGCCTACAAATCCATCACATTTGCCTGTCATTGTGTTCGCACCATCCGCACAAACTCCGGCTAATTTGTTAGAATCAACAACGGAAAGAAGTTTTTCGTTAACGACATCGAACAATAATTTGCCGGTTA
This sequence comes from Phaonia tiefii, assembly GCA_963931995.1. Lineage (NCBI taxonomy): Eukaryota > Metazoa > Arthropoda > Insecta > Diptera > Muscidae > Phaonia > Phaonia tiefii. The sequence goes on along the minus strand of OZ008371.1, from coordinate 92,530,540 downwards.
CATTGCCATAAAATGTTTCAACAGAATATATTGACTCGAAAACATTGTAATCTGAATCAACGCATCGAATGCAGATTACAAGTTGACAAAGGTCATTAATATCGATGCTCTCATCAATACAGAATGAAAAAAATTCGCAATTGTTTAATTTTTCCCTTAATGCCGATTCCACAATAGCACCCAAATAAAAAGAACGACGGGTTATACTATTGCGGGAAAAAGGTAATTTTTCAATAAAATTAGTTTTATAATGAAGTTTTCCAAAAACTTTCCTCAATATATTTTTGACAAATGGCCCATCTGAAAATGGCCTTCCCTTTTTTACAATATCTAAACTTATTAAGTTATTTTTAAATTCTCCTCCACCATATCTTCATCATTTTCTTTAGATTCCTTCAACTTTTGAATAAAAATTTTCTTATAAATTTTAAATTCTTTTTCTTTTTCTTCCCCCTGCAAATATATCATGTCTTTGTGAACATCTTCAAAATGTGTTTTTAAATTATATTTCTTAGTTTTTTTTAAATGTCTTATGACATATAAGACATTGCATGTCATCAAAAGCATTTTGTAACATAAAATACTTTTCGGCTGACATCATTAATATATCGCAATAATTTCAATTTATGTGTTCACTGACAGCAGTCTCGATGGCGATTAAAATGTAAAATAAGACACAGAAGTTCTGCAAGTGTAGTTTGTCTCTCCCACTCAACATGCTGTTTTCCTATTGGTTGATTGACGATCAAACAAAAGAGCGTAAGTATACGTGTGAGTTTAATTTGCTGATATCAGCCACTACTGGGCATCTTTGATTTAAATTATTTTATTTAATGGAGGACTACGTATACTTTTATATCTCTAAATTTTAAAGCATGAAACACATAGACGACGACAGGCTACCGAACAACATGTCAAAAATAAAATACATGCGTTTATATGCAAGTAAATACTTTGACGACGGCAAGGCGACACGACTGCAGGTTGTTGTCTATGCTACTTATGTAGCTGTAGTTGAATTAAACTAATTTCTATTTGTGTGGGCGACAATCAACAGGTTAGAGCTGTCAATGCCTGAAGTGGCACCACTGACAGAATAATCAACTGTTTTCACAATTTTTGTTATGTTTGTAATAATATTTATTAAATATTCTCCAGACATTTTATTTTCTTCTATCACAAATAACACAATAACACAAACGTCAACATTACAGATGAACTGTTTACTTTGCAGTTGCCGTCTTGAAAATAATTCAGTAGCTGCCACACGACTACATTTGCAGTCAGCGGCATTTGTAGTCGTGTGTTCATGTAGCCTGTCGTCGGCTATGTGTTTCATGCTTAAGGATAGATTTTTATTTCCGATTGAAAACAAAATTGGAATTAAATTGTTCACGACAACGAGCGGTAAATGTTATACGTTTTGATCATGGTATAATTATCTATAGGTTAGTCGTTAAAACATCTGATTACATTTTTTCCATGTCATTTTTCTTTTCACTTGTTAAAATCAGATGTATTTTGTTTTCATACTTTTTTGTACTCTTGTGTTGTTGGTATATAATTGTGTAAAGTTTGACAACTGAAGCAAATGAACGAAATTAAAATGTATGTTGTTGCTGCTTACAACTACTACAACATCTGCTGCTACCATGTATTTGTTGGCACTTGGTCCAAGCGTGTTGCCGTATCGCATTTTTTCAGCCATTACAGCAAATGTTGCCACATTAGGTTATTTGGAAAGTTGTAAATGGCGATACCTTAATGGAATAAAAAAACAGCCTTACTGTAATACTAGGGCCCAATTTTTGACTGGGTATTTAAATTGGTAATCAGTTGATTTTGATTTATGTTTGATCTGACTTTAAATACGAAAAGAGTTTTTCAGTGCTTTGTCAAATAATCTTACTACCATGTAGCAACATTGGCAAATGCTACGAAAAATAACCGGTATTCATACATTTATCGGCTAATCGTTACAATGCATCAAACTGACGCCATTTGCAAAACAAAAGTTAGGTGATAAAATACAAAATATTTAATGAAATTTGAGAATATTTGAGCAGAAATAAAGTTCTAACTGAACTACGTGTTAAATGGTACGTTTTTATTGTTATTTCAACTAGGATGGTGATTATAATTGTTCACATTAACAATTACAGAAGCTTTGTGTTTCTTCTTCTTGTTGTTTTCTGTCAAAATCATATGGTCACTTGATCATGCTTTAAATGCCCAACTTTGGCCGTTTAAAGAGTAATTAACTATTAACCTAAAAAGTGAATTGAGAGTTTAAATTGTGTTTGATCGTTGATCAAAGATGATTTTCCACTGAAAAATTAGGCCTAAATCAGTGTTATACTAATCAAAATCACTGTTGAACTAATCCCAAGTTGCAATTTTTTTGACGTTTTGTTAATCACTTTGAAACTGTTTACATAAAAAAGGTATGCAATTTGACAACAATCGTGTGCAATTAAAATTAAAATGTTTTGTGGGTTATTTACGGATTTAAGTCATCGGCGTGATTTTAAAAACAATACTGGAGTGGTGGAAATGTACAACAAACTCTTCAATCGTTGTTATAATACCAGTCGCTGGTACGACCCCGAAATTATTTGATACGTGTCTTGAAACAACTATTAGAAAATATACGAAAAAAAAGTTATAAACGAAAACTACAAAACAAATAAATGGTTTAGTCGACAATTAAATATATCCAAACAAGAAAAAAAATTTAAATATCAAACAGCTTTAATTGACAATACAACTGAATCATGGAATGAATACAAAACATATAGAAATGCATATAAAGTAAAGATCGAAAATGAAAAAAATAAATATACAAATAACAAAATAACTATGAGCAAAAACCAAAAAGAAATGTGGAAGGAAATTAAAGACATAGTTCTGAAGAAACCCAAAGATGTGATAGAAACTGTGATTTTCAACCAAATAGAATAAAAGGAAAACTCTGCAATAGCCAATAATTAATATTTCGTAGACAGTATTAGAAAAATCCGTGACTCTATAGAGTATGTGCAATATATAAACCAAATATCTGTGATAAACTATAAATTTGAATTTCATGCAATAACTTTAATAGAATTAAAAAATATATGTAAGAGCCTCAAAAATAAACCTGACTACAATAATGTGTCGACCAAAATATTATTAGACAACTGGAGTATAACCGGTAATATTTTACTTGAAATTATAAATAATTCGCTAAAAACAGGGTTATTTCCCGAGAGCTGGAAACACTCAATGATAATACCAATTAAAAAAGTGGCTAAGACTAATAAATGTGAAGAATACCGTCCTATCAACAAACTAAAAACGTGCGAAAAAATCATTGAAAAAGTGGTCAAGCAACAATTGGAATATTATATTGAACACAATAAAATCCTATCGTAATATCAATCAGGATTTCGAAAAAAATATTCATGTGAATCAGCAGTGAACTATGTAATAAATCGGTGGAAATATACTGATAAAAATAAAAAAATTATGGCACTATTTCTAGATTTCAAAAGAGTGTTCAAAACAATGGACAGGAGCGTACTACTGCAAAAACTAGCAAAATATGGAATTCAAGGAAAAGAATTAAATTGGTTCAAATCATATCTAACTGGTCGCAAACAAAAAACAAAAGCGAACAATGTTACATCGCGAACGATTGATAATGAATACGGTGTTCCTCAAGGGTCGATTTTGGGAGCATTACTGTTAATTTTGTACATAAATGATATGCCAAACATATTAAAGAATAGTGAAATAATAATGTACGCGGATGACACACTAATATTCACAGAGGCGGACACGGAACAAAAATGTCATGAAAACTTAGACCAGGACATGTTAAATATAAATAATTGGCTTAAAATGAACAAATTAAAACTAAATGAAAGCAAGACAAAGTTAATGGAAATTAATATGAACAATTCTGAAGAGTTTAAAATAAACGAAGGAAAAGTTGATAATATAAAATATTTGGGTTTCATTATAGACAAAGACTTAAAATTTAAAAATCATTTAGATTATATATGCAAAAAGATTAGAAAAAAAATTGGAAAAATTGGAAATAAAGTTTCTGCTTTAACTGCTATAAATATATACAACACGATAATAAAACCACATTTCGAATATGGGTCTACTATTTTATACACATGCTGCAATAAACAACAAATTTCGAGACTTCAAGAACTGCAAAATAAAGCAATGAGGGCTATTCTCAAATGCAATAGATATACACCAACTCTACATATGCTTGAATCTTTAAAATGGCTAAATATTGAACAAAGGCTTGAATATCACACACTTATTTTCGTACAAAAGCTAAACGATGGAGATGGGCCAGAATACTTAATAAGGCAACTTCGATATGTTGGGGAAGTACAACCGTACAATATCAGAAATGCGGAGAACTTTAGACTACAGAGGGTTACAACAAGTGCTATGCAGAAATCGATTTTCTACAAAGGATTACAGTTATATAATTGAATGTCAAATGATTTAAAAAATGAAAGAAATATTAATCATTTTAAACGGAACATTTCAGTTTTCATTAGAAATTATGTAAATTAAAATTTTGATACAATGAAATATGGTGTAAATGAAAAAGTATTATAAATAAATAATAATAAAAAAAAATTGTTTTGTCTTTTACGGCACCTATGATTTAGCATCATCAGTCATATCATAACGAGATGTTTGCTACTTTTGTTTGGAATTTGGTGGAAAAGATTTTCTTATAACATCTGGTAGAAAAAGTGACGGTACTTTGCCGCCGGTGGTGCAATGAGTTGTGTGCGTGCCTCTTGTTCTTGAGTTCCTGGGTTCGATCCCAGCTCTGACCACCTTAAATTTTCTTTCGACGGCGGTCACCTCGCATAGTGACGGCAACACTATCGAGTATTTAGCCATGAAAATGCTTCTCAAAAATACCGTCCGGAACCGGTGTAAAACTGTAGGTCCCAATCAGTCAGTGAGAATAAAACTAGAAAGCGCACAGCTCACTGGTTGTGAGAAGCTCTCCCCGATTCCTTCATGGGATGTAATGAGAAGCCATTTATTTTTTACTTTGTTACTTGAAGAATGTTTTAAGACTGATGACAATGATACAAATCTCGTGTATAGCGTAGATGCACCCAAACTATTTTCGGCATTGAATCGCAATTATTCATCGATGGAATGTTGACTTTTCATTGATGGTTCATGTAAAAGTAAGTATTTTTGAAGAAATTTGTGATTTTTTACTCCTTTATATGAAATCTGTAACGTTATACCTAGGTTTGGTATGCAAGGTTGTAACACAAAACATCGATGTTATCTTTGTGAATGGGATTGTCGCGCACCGAATTGATATTATCGCAAAGTATGGTCATCTCGTGAGTCGCAACAATTAGGAAGGAAGAACATTTTAAACATCCCATTAGTTAAAGCTGAGGATGTAATTTTGCCACCACTGTATCTAAAGTTAGGATACATGAAACAATTTGTAAAAAACTGGATGTAAACGGCGATACTTTTTGTCAACTTAAGCGGTGTTCCCAAAACTACGTAAAGCCAAAATAAAAGGAGGTTTTAATTTATTTGTTTCCATATGTAGTACTTTTTTCATCGTTTTTATATATTTAGATGAATTTTAGGTATTTTCATTGGACATCAAATTCGTAAAATTATGAGAGATTTGAACTTTATGAGCAAGTTAAGTTCTGTTGAAAAACGTACATGGAAGAGTTTTGTTGCACTATGCGATAATTTCCTTGGTAATCACAGAAGTGACGACTATGTCACAGTTGTTAATGAATTTTTAAATGCGTATGGTGAAATGGGATACAACATGTCCATAAAAATTAATTTTCTCCATTCGCACTTGGCCTTCTTTCCAGACAACCTGGGCCAGTTGTGCAAACCCGGTTTTCAAGATTTTGGGGGTGTTTGGGAAATTTCACAAGCAGATTCTTGTTTCACTCGGCAATACCTACAAGAAAAATACTATCACTTCCTAGGTATTTCTACTCTAGTCGTTTTTGTATCACTGTGTAATTTTACTCTAATGGTCAGTTTTTAAGTGGGTGGTAGTTAGTTAACTATCGGCTTACATAATCTTAATTTTAAATTAATTAAAGGTTAACTTTGTATTTTGTTTATCAGTGGCGAAAAACTTGTATTTTTATTGGAAAAACATGCTTTGGGATAAATATCAATACACAAAGAGGAACAAACAAAATGGAATTATGTAAAATAAGAAACAAATAACATCGAAACCATTTTAACAAAAAATTTTAAAAATGTATATTGACGGAAAAATTTAACGACAGAAACATGTACAATCTTACATTTCTCATTTTGGCAGTCAGAAATGTGATTGACAAAATCATATGGTTCTCACTACAAGTTAACCCATTAACATTGGGTGGTTAAATCATGGTTAACCAATGACTGAAAAACAGAATTCGATGTTTAACCACAATTTAACTAAGAAACGAAGATCACCATTGACTGAAACTCTCTAATCCATCAGAAATTCAAGAAACCGTTGTTTCGAAAAATTAGATTTTTGAAAAAAAAAAAAAACGGTTCCACACGTTTTTTTTGAACGTAAAACCCGGTTTCCACCGGTTTCGGTTTTTATATCCAACTTAGCGTGTCTAAAGGCTGAACAGAAATAAAATTTTTATTCTTTCCTCGCACCTAGCAAAAATACATACAATTCCATTCCTCGTCATCATGCTTATGTGAGGCGTACATTTTACAGAAGTTAAACAAATTTAAGCTTCACCGGATTTGACTGAAAAGAGTATGGTTATAGGATGTTAAAGACTCTCATCAAAAGTGCAAACAAATAGAAAATATCAGGAATGTGAGGTGCGAGCGGTATTTAGGTGTGTTTGTTTGGAAATTTTAAATACGCGCGATAAATCAAGCTGTAAATAAGCATTTAATTATTAAATAAGCCTTATTTTCATAATAATAAATAAGCCTTATTTATTGTAGACGATGGTTTATTATGATGAGAGCCATTGGCACTCTATAATCATTCTCTTTATTCGGCGTATGTGGCGAAATGAAAAACTGGTGCGAGAAAGGAAAGCGATGAAAGAATACAACTTTTTCAAATCATGTTAAATGAATGTATACAAAATGGAACCAATTTTAAATTTTATATGTTCAAAATTAAAAAATCTGAACAAATGTTTATAAACTTTATAAAATGGTAAAATTTGTTATCTTTAAGCTTTATGTACACAGTGTTCAAAGTTTTCTTTAATTTTGTTTTGGAACTTAAATTTTAATTTTCTATAGAAAAGAATCAATCCTATTTTGTATTCTTTTTTCTCTGAAAAGATTCAATCTAATAGTTTTTAAAATTTCCGTTTAAAAATCTGAAATTTAACGGAGAAATTATATTTGAAAGATAAACAGTAAAATACCGGTGGTTCGAAAATGTTAATTTTAGGAAAACCGATGGTCGGTGGACGTCCAAAAAACCGATGGACCGGTTCATAGACGAATTTAGTATACACATTAATTCTCTCTTCGTCGTAGGTTTGTGGAAATGATAGAAATTCGACAAAAATTAACTTAAAGCAGGTGAGGTACAAGAACTGTTTATTTAACTTGTTCATTTCGTTTTCGTATAGAACTGTGAAATTTTGTACTATTTTGTTGACTTTATCTTTGGTATACATTTGTATTGTATTTAACACTACTATTTTGCAACACAACACGAAATGAGGTTGTTGGGCGTTGTGTACTATCTATTATTGAACCCATGCTTTACACCATCCAATGTTTACTTGCAACCTTGCCTATGATGTTTAATTTATTGAGATAATTAATGTATCTATATACATAAGTACTAGCGTAACCATTCAATTAATCATTATTGGGTTAATCGATTAATCGTGTTATTAAATTAACCGAACATTTTGATAATTAAGTTTTCGATTAACGATTAACTCGAACAAATCAGTGCGATTAATCGATTAATAAAATATAAGTACAATGTGTCAACTCATTTTATACGATTTGCCATCAAATTTCATAACTTTATAGACATTTCGAACAGATTTGATAGTTTGTTGAGAAAAAGCGTCGCATATTACTTTGGCTCAAAGACATAAATCAAAAAAAAATGTCTCGAAATTGGATCGTTAAATTGGGTGTAATAGTCAGATGAAATTTCAAGACACACGTGTAACAAAAAGCATGGTCGGATTCTGCTCAAACTGTGTACAATAGTCATAAAATTACGTTTTGCAAAATATGTTCAAAATTAATCAATCCAATAGGGTGTTATATAGTTTCAGAGCCCTCCCTAGGAGGTATCCGAAGACGTGGCACTTTTGGGTTCAAACTTTGAGATTTCCTTAATTTTGGCTTGGTCACTAATTTTCATGTCTGCAACTACGATTTGTGATTTGTACCTACATATATTATATATAATGAATTTGCTTTTGCTATGTTTTGTTTTCTTTTAATAAATTTGCCTAGTACAATGTTTGAACACTGTTTTCTTTTTTTTATTTGAATTTGAAATTTTATGACCGATGTTTGTTAGTTTTTGGTTAATGTATGAGATATTCATACTACAAGCTTACAAGTCATGAACATTTTTCTTATTGAAAAATGGTTGGTTTTTGTTGGAAATAATAGACAATTCAGTTCAACACACACTCTCTGACATGAGTAGTTTCGAACTCCGTCACAAGTTCATCATCAGATGCCTAACTACTGTGCATGAATTGATACCATCGGTTGATCATATGTACATGTGTGTGTACATATTCTAGCATAAAATACAAAACGACAGGTTTCAGTTACTATAGTCAAATACAATTTATATAATTTATTATGTAGGTATATGTACAAGTCTTTCATACAGAGTTTAGAATTGCTGTGCAAGTTCTTTTGACCATGCGAGCAAATGATAGGTGCAATGAACTACAACAAAAGTAAATAAAGATAAACACAAATTAATGTAAGTTGTAAATCAGCAATAATTTGGCAAATGTAAACAAACTAAACAGAAATTAATCAGCAATAATTTAGTATTTAAGAGTCAATCAAATCAATAAAAATTCGAGAAACATTGAAACCATTGTTGTGTTCATTTCTTCACTTCACCGGCTAACCAAGTTTCAAGTGCTTGCGTTAACTTTTACATTATCTTGGTGTATCGCCTTGATAATAAACAATTAAAAACTCAAACAATTTAATAGGCAAAACAGCCTTCCAATTAAGTCCTTATCCTGGTGCATTCGCTTGGACAAGGCATTCAACAACAGTTAGTTAATCGGCAGAACAGCCTTTCATTAACATTTTGGTGACCCCGACGTGATCTGAACAACTTCCGTGATCTGAACAACTTCCGTGATCTGAACAACTTCCACTACTACAAAACACAGTATTCGGGTGGGTCGTTTCAGGTAAACTTCAAGAAGAACACCGCTCAAATGTAGCATGCTCACATGTACATATGAAAGAAATTCTTTGTGAAGGTTTGAACATACACCCCGGCGTGAGCTACGCTCACAAAAAAAAGAAAAAATGTGCTGAAACGACAGATATCAGTTGCGACAGTTTGTTTATAAATGATATTGTTTTGCCTCCAAAATAGGAATGTATTCTTTTCCTCTTACATATTATTTTATCATTGTCCAAAATGCCAAATTAGCATTTTCAAATTCTATGGCATTTTCATTTCTGAGTCATTCAGTTTACTTGGTTTGATATTATTGGTTGCTGAAAGAGCGACGCATGAGGATTATTCTAAACAAAATTGAATAATGAGTGTAAATAATAAGTGAGTATGTGTTTATAAATGTAAAAATTGTAATCCACTTCTCTGGATTCTAGGTCAATCTACGTCATCAAGTTACAGTCACAACAAAATCTGCCGGTGTCACGTGGTGGCGAACTGCTGGACATGGAGGTTGCCGGTTTATTTCCATCTTTCGACGTTGTGCGCGTTTGTATACGATTAGTATGATGGTTCCAATTGCTAGACTCAGGGCAGCATAGGCAATCGTTGCATGATGGTATTTGATGTGCTTGATTTGTAATGGCAAATCCGTTAATACTTGTTGATGTAGCTTGTGCTGGATGTCAGATATATTTTGAAGTTGATTAGAAAAATTTTTTAGATGTGGAATTTTTCAAAAAATGATTGCGTTTCAACTGGATACATGATGTTGCTTATGTTTGCAATGGCTGTATATGATGATTGAAACGAGGATGTGTATGTTTGATGACCTTGGATAACAAATGACTTATGCTTGAGCACACAATCTGGACTTATTTTCAGGAGACCAGAACCTTTCAATGTGATGTGAGAATGTTCTTGTCCACACACGGCGTTTATTCGAGTGGGGTTCTGCATTGTGTACAGCCAGTGGTTATTGTGTTCCAACTGTATGAATGAAGTGTTGTCCATGGTCGGTACAATGTGACAGTTGGGGCGACTGTCATTGTTGAGAAGTGCAATTTCACACAAACATCTGTCCGCGTCTGCGTTAAATTTGGTTTGTATGTTTGGACATATGAACTCATCTTCTTTTATTGTGATGCATGATATCCACTGTTTTTCGGTTAATACGAAATATTGATCCCTATGGGCATTAATAGCGATGAGATCACTGCATGGTTGGATCGCAAACATCGTGTTGTTAATTCGATTTGGAATTGGATGTGGTTTGAAGAGTTTAAAATTCTCTGGATCACATAAAGGAATGGTTATGTGAAAGATAACATGATCGTCTGTTATTCCGCCCTTCACATTCATTATTTTGTAGAGTTGTAGAAGGTTGTCTTCATTTACTGGCAATTGCTGAGATGTTGAAAGGTGATTTTTCACTTGCACTAATTCTGATTGAAGTTGTGATGGCTCTAATAGCAGTGGGCTGATTTTTCCGTGGTGCGAGTCGGATAATGCTGAAACTATTGTTGTTTGAATTCGATGTAATCTGGCTGATATGATTGAAAGTTGGACTGATAGTGATATGAAGATTTGAAACAGTTTTGTTTGATGATGGTCCTTTTCATCTATGTGTAGCCTTGATACAATTTCCGTTAATTGAGCATCCACATTGTCGAACTTTTCTTTGATTCTGTTCTCATCTTGTTTGTATACGTTCAGAGTAGCATCAATAATTGATGTTTGATTCCTAAGGAACTGTTTAAGCTTTCCTTCGTCTTCTTTGATTGAGCTGACGTGACGCCATTGTTCTGCTCGTGTCGTTTCCTGGATGGCTGATATTCGATTCGCCACAAAGGTATTGAATAATGCTGAGGATGAGTGTATCCATGACAATACAATTTCCGAATCAGTCCAAAACCATATTGGACTTGTGAACTGTAAATCGGCTCTGATTTTGGCTGCTAACTGCGCTCCGAGTACTGCTGCACACAGCTCCAGGCGTGGTATTGTTTGTTTTTTAAGTGGTGCTATGCGAGATTTGGCGCATAGCAATCGTGTTATAGTCGTTCCGTTTTTGAACACCGATCGAACATATGCTGCTGCTCCATATGCCTTCTCCGATGCGTCAGTAAAAATGTGTAATTGAATGGCTTCTGGGACTCCTCCCTTAAAGATGTGCCTTGAAATTTGTAGTGTTTTTAATACGTTCAGGTCTGAGCGGAATGTGAGCCATTTGGTGTGCAATTCTTCAGGTAAAGATTGGTCCCAGTCCAATTTTAGTTCCCACAAACTCTGAATAAGAATTTTGGCTGCTACCACGATTGGAGACAGGATTCCTAACGGGTCGAAAAGTCTGGCAAGATCTGACGTGACGCTGCGTTTCGTAATCCTTTTGGTCGCTTCGACGTTAACCTTAACGCAGAGCTTATCATCCTTCGGCAGCCATGTGAGTCCTAAAGTTTTTATTGAGTCAGCTTTTGTGTTTTCAAAATCTAAATTTACTTCTAGGTCCCCTTGTGGAATGTTTCTGAGCAGTTGCGGGTGATTTGCACACCATTTTCGTAAGTTGAAACCACTTTCCCTCATGATCTGCGTTAGCTGTTCTTGTAATTGCATTGCAGCCACTAAACTATCTGCTCCACCCAGGCCATCATCCACGTAGAAATTCTCTTGAAGAAATTTCGAGGCCTGCGGGTAACGAACGCTATTCTCTTTCGCCAGTTGCTGTAAACACTTTGTTGCTAAGTATGGTGCAGCTCTTGTTCCGTATGTAACTGTGTTGAGCTGGTAGTACGTTATGGGTTTGATTTCGTCTAACTCCCATAAGCGAGCTATGGAAAGCTCGAGACTTTCATCGGCTGTGCAGACTCCACATGCTACATTTGAGCGGTGTTCTTCTTGAAGTTTACCTGAAACGACCCACCCGAATACTGTGTTTTGTAGTAGTGGAAGTTGTTCAGATAACTTAATTTGTCCTATCGATAGTAATTGATGATAATGTTCGGCACCCAATAGAATATCGATTTTGTTGGGGCGGTTGAAGGTTGGATCAGCTAGTACTAGATTTTTGGGTAGCGACCAGTCATCAGTGTGGATATATTGTGATGGTTGCGGCGAAATGATGCGAGGCAATACAAGTGCTTCAAGTGGAGTTGAAAAACCATTAATGCGAGAGTGTAATGCCACATTGATCCGATGCTGTGTTCTGGTGTTTGTTGCTGCAATTCCGCTAATGTTTACGGATGATGGCTGCATTGAGATGCCAAGACGTTTTACTAGACGCTCAGTGACAAAATTGACTTGGGATCCTGAATCTAGCAAAGCGCGGCACTCAATTTCTGTATGTTCACCCTTAACTTTTACCACTGCTGTGCCGAGTAGAACGTATGAATTTGATGATTGCTTATTGGCAGCAGCTAGTGAGGTGGCTTCTGATCCTTCTGGTAAACAAGTACTCGAAGAGGTGGTGTTTGGCTTATCTTTTGTAGCTAGTGCTATGGCATCTGATGATGTCTTCTTGTGTATGTTGTTGTTTACGCTAGATGATTCTTGCCTTGATGAAAATTTTGTTGATTCAAGGTGTAGCATTGAATTGTGTTTCTTGTTGCATTTTGTACATGACCTTGATGTGCAAACCCTTGCGGAATGGCCCAATTTCAAACAGTTGACGCACAATTTATGTTTTTGTGTGAAATTCAATCGCTCCTGTGGTGTTAGTTGTTGAAACCCTTGGCACCGAAATAGTGGATGAACACCATTTTTGCAAAGTTTACATGCGTTTTCATTTTGGTTGGATGAAGCCGCAGAAGCACATGCCTTTGAAGATGATTTTTCCTTCTGACCCATTGCTTCCATTGATTGAAAGTGGGTTTCCAGGAAAGCCAAAAAATGTTTGACCTGAGGAAGTTCTTTTGGATTTGTTATTGATCGCTCGTAAAGAACATGTGTTCCACGATCCAATTTTTTAATTAGCAGGTGCAGCAAAATAGGGTCCCAAGAGGTTGTGTCGACGTCAATGTTTTGTAATGCATGCAAGCATTCCTGTGTGACGTCGTGCAGCTGCTTAATGGCTGCTGCTGATGACCCGCCTGATGGTTGATCAAGCAATTGCTGTATTAGCGTTGCGACAAGAACTCGCTTATTATTGTAGCGCTCTTGTAACATTTTCCATGCTGTTTCATAATTGTCAGCTGTAGCGGAAAGGTGACTTATCAGTTTCCCCGCTTCTCCTCCGATATTAGATTTAAGGTACCACATCTTTTGTACCGTGGGAATTTGCTGTTTGTCGACGAGTTGAGAAAACAGATCAAAAAATGTTCTCCATGTGACATAATCCCCATTGAATTGTGGGATAGTTACTTTAGGCAGCGGTAGCACGCTGTTTTGCTCGTATTGGGTTCTTCGTTCTGGAGCAATATTTGATGACATCTTAAAGTTTTCGATGATTAATTTCTCCAGGCTGGTGTACGAATCCATGTCATATGCTTCTCTAAGTGGATCAGGATTGTTTTCCCATATTGAGAAATGCAAATTTTGGATTTGCTCCCACAGTTTTGTCTTCAAAGTCATATTTGTAGCTGTCGGATCCATGATGAGCAATCGTTTCAGTGATCCTATCATCACGTTTTGTCTTCTGATTGTAGAATTGATTGTGGAGAGGGGTGCTGTTGTGTCGCTGTTGTTCAATATTGTCCTGTTAGGAGCAGTGGGCTTATTGGCAGCATGGGGTTGATTTGTTTCCACTGCCGGCCCATTCGAGGTTTCCATCATGGCTGTTTCGAAATATTCTCTGTATTTCAATGTGAGTTCCGATATTTTTTCGTAATACTTCTCGGTGAAGTATTTGTGGTCTGTAGGTGTGCTTTCGAGACACCGTATTTTGTTGTCGGTGGTTTCGAAATCAGACCATGCCGTATCTAATCTCCTGAGTCTTTCCTCATAGTACTGGACCGTCTTTTTGACGTTGCGAATTATGCCTTCAATTAAATCACCCGTTGTCTTTTGAGACGCTATGAGTTGATCGAACACAGCCATATTCGAGTCTTTTTGATCATCTGCCATTTTTAGGATGACCGGTGTGTACGTGACGATTAGAAAGCCGCTGTCCTATGTTTCCAATCAGGATATTGCCTGAAGGTCAACTTGTTGACGTAAAAGTGGACAATGCCAAGTTTGTGACAAGTTACAGAATCCGAGGACACCAATGTTAATGTAGTGCCTGATGAATGGACTGCGCGTGCAAAGGTGATTTAGAGTATTAAGAGTTCCTTACCACTGGTGGGGGGAAACTCAAAACGTCTAATCACGTCGGGGTCACCAAAATGTTAATGAAAGGCTGTTCTGCCGATTAACTAACTGTTGTTGAATGCCTTGTCCAAGCGAATGCACCAGGATAAGGACTTAATTGGAAGGCTGTTTTGCCTATTAAATTGTTTGAGTTTTTAATTGTTTATTATCAAGGCGATACACCAAGATAATGTAAAAGTTAACGCAAGCACTTGAAACTTGGTTAGCCGGTGAAGTGAAGAAATGAACACAACAATGGTTTCAATGTTTCTCGAATTTTTATTGATTTGATTGACTCTTAAATACTAAATTATTGCTGATTAATTTCTGTTTAGTTTGTTTACATTTGCCAAATTATTGCTGATTTACAACTTACATTAATTTGTGTTTATCTTTATTTACTTTGGTTGCACCTATCATTTGCTCGCATGGTCAAAAGAACTTGCACAGCAATTCTAAACTCTGTATGAAAGACTTGTACATATACCTACATAATAAATTATATAAATTGTATTTGACTGTAGTAACTGAAACCTGTCGTTTTGTATTTTATGCTAGAATATGTACACACACATGTACATATGAAAGAAATTCTTTGTGAAGGTTTGAACAAATCGTATATATACAAACTAGGGTAACCATTCAATTAATCATTATTCGGTTAATCGATTAATCGTGTTATAAAATTAACCGAACATTTTAATAATTAATTTTTCGATTAACGATTAACTCGAACAAATCAGTGCGATTAATCGATTAATAAAATATAGGTACGTGTGTGTGGTAAGCAGTCCGTCTTGAAACACTCTTACAATGTGTAAACTCATATGACAACGATTTGCGAACAAATTTCATAACTTTATACACATTTTGAACAGATTTGATAGTTTGTTTAGAGAAAGCGTCGCATAGTACTTTGGCTCAAAGACAAATAGAAAAAAGGTCTCAAAATTGGTTCATTAAATTGGGTGTAATAGTCAGATGAAATTTCAAGACCCACTGGTACCAAAAAGCCTGGTCCGATTCTGCTCTAACTGTGTACAATAAGGATAATAGTCAGATAATTACGTTTTGCAAAATTTAGTCAAAATTAATCAATCCAATAGGGTGTTATAGTGTGATATAGTTTCAAAGCTCACCCTACTTTTTATGGGAGGTACCCGAAGGCGTGGCACTTTTGGGTCTAAACTTTGAGATTTTCTTAATTTTTGTTTGGTGCCAAGTCAGTAATTTTCATGTTTCTGTAACTACGATTTGTGAATTGTACCTACATATATTTTATGTAATGAAGTTGCCTTTGCTACGTTTTGTTTTCTTTTAGTAAATTTGACTAGTACAATGTTTGAACCGAGTTTTGATTTCGGATTTTTTCTGTTTTAATTTATTCGAATAATCGAATTTGATTGCGTTTTGTTTGGTTAATTGGCAGATTGAAATTTACGATTAATCAAAAACCCCGATTAAATGGGTACCCTAATAAATACTAAATTCGTCTATGATCTACATGGTAATAGCGCGCGCGTTGTTGTAGTTGTAGGCGGCAACAACAGGCGTTTTGTTTTACTTCTATTCGCTTCAGTTGTCAAACTCCACACAAATGCATACCAACAGCACAATAATGCAAAAGAGTACAAAAACAAAATACAACTGAAGCGAAAAAAGCACTTGAAAAAAACATAAGCAGCTGTTCAAACGACTTTACCATGTAAATATTGTACCAAGCATAATCACTTGGCGTCAACATTTGCACCCTTGTTTAGTTTTTATTTATTTTTTGTCCCTGACACACACACATACACACCTATTTCAGCAATTATTCTTAAATTATTATTTTCTTCAGGCCGGAAGGCCAAAAACCACATCGACTGTATTTTTTTCCCTTTACCTATTTACCCTATTTCTTTAAAAAAAATGTAAGAATTTAATTGTAATTGTCAGAAAATTATAAAAACGTTTTCAACACAATAATTTTTGTATTAAGCTGTCAATAATGTGCCTTCTTGACGCCAGACAAATAAAATGAATTATATTTGTTGTTGTCTTCATCAGAACGACGTCAAAACGCCAGCTCTTGTTGCTCCATAGAAAACATGTACATAAACATTTTCTACGCCTACGTTGACGCTCCGATTGTGTTCTTGTTACCCCGTTTTTCCCCGATATAATTATCACAAAAACAAACGGTCTCATTCATAAAAAGTTATGAGAGGTTTAAGAGACGTTTTGTCATACAAAAATCGCGTTTCAATCTCTCACAACTTTTTATGTTTCTTCTCTCCCTGTACATCCCAGCGGGAAATTTCCACATAAAATAATCGATTCTGTATAACTTACTTTGAATGCGTAAGCGCTTCCACCCCTAGGTTAATTCTGATTACAAAGCAGATTTATATGGAGATGGCCGGATTTTTGGACAGTCAGACCACAAAGCAGATTACTTCTTTGTAAAAGTAATGTATATTGTGGTCAGGCGCGAGAATTCTGGTCGGCTTACAAAGTAGCTTATTTAACCAGTTCTTGTGGGCAAACGCACTACAGCTTCCATTACTTTTTCATGCAATGTGGATTGGTTTGCCACTTTGTAGATTTCATATAATGGCGTTAGTGGGCAGCCCCGCTACACCGTGCATTACTTTCGAAGTAGATGTGGATCGATTGAACACTTTGTTGATTACAATTTATATCGTTGTGGAGAGTCATGCTACACCGTGCATTACTTTTGAAGCAGATGTGGATTGATTTACCACTTTTTTGATTACAATGCATGGTGTTGCAGACAATCTTGGCATACTATTCATTACTCTTGAAATACAATTTGTAGCATACAATTTAACATACAACTTTACACTTGCTCCCGTAATGCTACACAACTAAAACCACACTTAATCTATTTCCAAATATGTAAATGCCCAAACAAAATAAACAATTACTTCGCAAGAAATAAGTTTTTCTTTAGTTTGTGTTGCACGTTTTTTGTGTTACACACAAAATTAACGCAAAGGCAGCGAAGATTTCATCAGTCGAATGTACTACAAGAAAAAAAGAAATACGCAAAAGCAAGCACATAACAATCTTTTTCATTTTGTTGATGAGTTGATGAGTTTGTACTTTTCGTTCAATGCACAAAGGCAAATGGGTAAAAAACGTATAGAGCAACCCTAAATACTTCTACTCTACTATCGGCATTTCTTTTTCTTCATTTATGTTTTGCCAACTTTAAGGTTGGCAATGGTTAGTGTGAGCGGCTCTTGTACGGCTCTGACCACCTTCAAATTTCTTTCAGCGGCGGTCACCTCGCATAGTGACGGCGACACTATCGAGTATATAGCCATGAAAAAGCTTTTCAAAATACCGTTCGGAATCGGTGTAAAACTGTAGGTCCCAATCAGTGAGTGAAAACTGTAAAACGCACAGCTCAGTGATTGTGAGAAGTTCTCCCCGGTCCCTTCATGGGATGTATTGGGAAACCATTTATTTATTTTTTTGTAAGGTTGATCAGCTGTATCACAAAATTAAAACATGCATTTTATTTTTTTTTTCGTCTTTCTTGTCTGTCAAATTTAATACATGTGTGTATCTACAGTAAAAGTAAACAAAAAGGTAAAAAACAAAATACATTTGAATTTGAAGTCAGAAACACATAAGCAAGAATTTCAAGTCAGCAGTTCTAACGAGTTTACCTTATTTATTCTACCATGTCCCTGCCAACAATACAATAATACAAAAATGTACAAAAACAAAATACATACGAGTTTGACAAGTGAAACGAAAAATGAAATGCGAAAAATTAAATCATTATCATATATCTAAAACATTTACCTCGCGTTGTTGTGAACCATTAATTTAAATTTTATTTTCAATTGAAAATAAAAATCGATCCTTCAAATTTAGAGATATAAAAATATACGTAGTTTTCCATTAAATAAAATAATTTAAATGAACCCACTTACCATTTGTAAGTCATTTTGCAAATTTATGTTTTGGATAACATTTTCTGGATAACATTTTCATTCACAAGAAATGATAACAAAATTTATCAATGATAACTTTTTGTAGGCATTTTTTTAATTGAACATGTGGCAGGCAACATTGTCATTTCTTAAATTTGCTTAAATCATATCCATAGAATAATACATACATATATAGATAAACTAATTCTCTCATCTGACGTTTCATTTCACACTCTTCATCGTAGGTTTGTGGAAATGAGAGCAATTAAATTTAAAATTACCTTACACCAGGTGGAGTTACAAAATATGTTCACTTAACTTTTTCCTGTCGTTTTGGTGTAGAACTGAAAAATTTAAATATATTTTGCACTTTTTTGTTGACTTTTATCGTTGGTATACATTTGTATTTGTATTTAGTTTGTCACAAAAACACGAAATTCGGTTGTTGTTCCTTTGTTGATCGCTGTATACTATTGCCACTATCTGGTATTATTGAACCCATATTTTCCACCATCCAATGTTAACTTTCCATCGTACCTATGACGTTTAATTTATTGAGCGAATAAAAGCTTCTATGGTATGTATGTATTCTATGATCATATCACTCAAAATGGAAAACGTTTTATAAAGAGTAGAAATACTCCACTAATAGATTCTGGTTCGGTAATTGAACATGTGGAATCAATCAACTATGGTGATGGATGGTGGCTGTGCGGCGGATATAGATGTCCGAATAAGAAAAATCTGGCGTAATAAGAAAGGACAAAATAGCGAATATTCAACTGCTGTGTGAAGTCTGAAGATGACAATGAAGAAGGTCCAAACGACAACGCGCACAAACCTGCGTAGAAAATAGACATGGATCGGAATTTGAATGGAATCCTTAGGAGTATCGAAAGCTGGGAAGACCATCAAATACATGGACGCGGTGCCTGGAAAAGGGCTATCGACTACCACGTAATATGGTGGAACGCATTGGGGAACAGCTACCAGTTGAAAATGCTCAGGTTCACCGTACTGCGTCGATGTGCATAAGTGGGGCGAGGAGAAGCATTCCGCAAGCGGCGCTGGACGTAATCCTGAATTTGACTGCTCTTGATATCTAGATATCTATGCAAGACGGTGTGCGGTTAGAAGTTCCCTTCGCATGAGAGAATTGGATTTCTGGAGACAAGCCCTTGAGGGACGTGCCAACATTCTCCAGGAGTCCATTGAGAATCACCCGGATGAGTGATTGAGTCAGGCCACTGACTACATGCTGCCGGGTGTAGACTTTGGGCAATGCCCGGAGATCATGATGTCAGATAGGAGTGACTGAGTGGGAGGTATACCTTCCTCAGGAGTCGGGATCTTCAGTGAGGACCTTTAACTAGAGCTTTCGATGAGATTGGGTGCGAACTGTAGTGGAAATCGTGGCGATTATTAGAGCTGCATTTGAGATAATGTACTCATACTTGTATCCATCGGGTGAAATCGTCATTTGCGTTGATAGTAAGCCAGCCCTCAGTGCGATCAGGTCACACATATGTAAATCCAAGTTGGTTAGGGATTGCAAGCGGATCTTGAACAGTGTAGTGGCCGGAAAGCTCAGAGTCTGCTGGGTTCCGGGACATAGTGATGTCATAGGAAATATTGAAGCAGACTGTCTTGCTAGAGCAGGATGCACTTCTGCTGATTTGAGATTGATTGCCTCTGCAAATCCACCGATCTGTTACTTGTATGGCTTGATCGATCGCTGATCGCTGGACGAGATCAACGCTGCCTGACATTCCAGAGTGGATTGCAGGATTTCAAGAGACATGTGGCCGGAAGTGGACTCAAGGAGAACTAAGTCGCTTCTTCGACTGGACAAGGCTGACTTCAGCTTCTCTGCGTAGGCGTCGCCGTTGCTTAGGTTGGTTTCAGGCAGAGGCCTCTGCGCGACGTGGCCGTGGCCATTGAAGATCTGATCGAATTCTCGCGGGGTCTGTAATGGATCCAGGCAGGCGATACCATCATCTAATGATTTGCCTATTGGTTCTTTCTACCCCACTGGAAATCGGGAATCGTAAACGTTGACCTGCATATGTGGATCCTTCATTTAGAATGGTATGGTATATATTGATCAGGGCTACTGGGAATATAATTGAGTGGTTCCTCTGTCTGTGCTACGAATATCTATCTTTCGGAAACTCTTCACTATTCGTGGGGCTCGTTCCCGCTCTCCTCCCTCCCTTCTCTCTTTTCTTCTTGTATATTTGGGCAATCACAATGGGTCGACGGACCTCCGAGTTTTGTGACTATAAGTTATATTCTATCTCTTATTGTCACGTATCCTAAACCTAACCTTAACCTATCATGGAACCAAATTAAAACACTTGCCAGGGACAGAAATCGATGGAGAGAATTCCTTGACGCCCTATGTTCTTCGTGAACTTTTTACTTAAACTTTGTACAGTACATTAATACGGTTTTATATTGGTATATTTGTTTTAATAAATAAAGGCCATATATATATAAGTATAGTATAAATAGATAGAAACAAGATGGTCAAAGAAAGCATCCAATAATGTAAATGTGGAAAACATTGATTGTCTTTTGTCACCTGATACCCACATGAGCATTGTGGCAGAAATAAATTGTTCAAACTTCCATATCCTTTGAAAATTAAAAGTCCTTTAAAAACGAAACAAAGAAGTTAGCATACACTTTTACTATATATGATACCACTATCACTTATATACATATATGTAGTTTCGTTATAAGTAACCTGACCAACTAGTTCTGACCAAAAAGCAGGATCCACAATGACAAAAAATTTGCAACTAACATTCAAAATTAAATTTTTAGTCCGTAAAATTGCCATGTTCCTGCTTTTTAAGGTTTTTTTTACTAGTTTATGGTATTTGTTACTTAAGAGAGGACTTCAGAGGTATTTTAGGTATGATTTGTGGAAGTATTTAATATTTGGACGGGACAAAACAATTGCAACACTTAAATCTCTTATTTTTAGTGGATCAAGAACCGGTATGTTTTGTTTTGATGACATTCGTAGTGTTTTGTTAGAAACTCACATTTTGCATTAGTTGCAAAAATATTTGAAAAGAAACACAAGTTTGGCTAGTATTCTGAAATATCGATAATAATGGCACCAGATAAATTCGGTAAAGAGTTACGAAAGCATATTGTGGACGATTTCAATCAACGACATTTTAAAAAAGAACTCTATTAAATACAAGGTTCATAAATCATCAATTTGACGAATTTCATCGCTATTTCAAAAAACTAAATCTATGGAAATTGCCAAGGCACAGATGCTTTAATAGTGAAAGAGGTTAACAAGTTTCCTTGAAATCGGCTCCGAAATTGGAAAAATAATTTAAAATACCGGTTAGCGCAAGAATCATTTTCCGAAGTCCCGTTGACGCTGGTTTGTTAGCTTATCGGCCAGCAAAAAGTCTAATATCTAAGCGTAACCAATTGAAACGGCTTCAATTTGCTCAGGAACATATTATATATTGGACAGTGAACCAGAGCAAAAACGTGCTTTTTACCGACGAACCGAAATGTAATATTATCGTCAGTGATGACATAAGTCGTGGAAGAAGGCCTAACGGAAAACGAGTTCAAACAGAGTTTGGTGTAAAGACGGTCAAACATGGAGGTGGCCATGTTATGGCTTGGAGATGTTTTTCGGCTAATGAGTTAGGCCCACTTGATCGTTTTCATGGTATAATGTATAAATGGGTTTACAAAAACCTCCTTGATAGTGTTATGTTGCCATATGCTGAGTGGGATATGCCGTTACGTTGACCGTTTCAGCACCATAACGATCTCAAACACACCTCAAAGATTGCAAAAGCTTAGTTTGGGAAACAAAGTGCTAATGTAAAGCAATGACGACCTCAGTCTCCGGATCTTAACCCAATGGAAAAACTCTGGTCAATTGTTAAACAGAGAATTGATATAAATAACGTCCAAAATTGCGATGAATTGTTCGACCGGGTCAAAGATGCATGGTATGATTTACCACAGGATACTATTATCCTGTAGTAGTGTGCGCGCCTCTTGTACATGAGATCCTGGGTTCGAAACCTGCCCTGACCACCCTAAATTTCTTTCGTCGGCGGTCACCTCGCATAGTGAAAAAGCTTTTCA
Organism: Phaonia tiefii; assembly: GCA_963931995.1. NCBI lineage: Eukaryota > Metazoa > Arthropoda > Insecta > Diptera > Muscidae > Phaonia > Phaonia tiefii. The sequence goes on along the minus strand of OZ008371.1, from coordinate 92,507,743 downwards.
AAATACTGTTCGGAATCGGTGTAAAAACTGTAGTGATACTGGGTGTACATTGGAATTGATTATTTTACCATGGAAGCATAGGGTAAATTAGAATAGAGAAACCATTTCTCTCATCTGTTGTTTCATTCACTCACACTCTTCGTCATGGGTTTGTGCGAATGAGAGATTTTTTAACTAGCAGGTGCAGCAAAATAGGGTCCCAAGAGGTTGTGTCGACGTCAATGTTTTGTAATGCATGCAAGCATTCCTGTGTGACGTCGTGCAGCTGCTTAATGGCTGCTGCTGATGACCCGCCTGATGGTTGATCAAGCAATTGCTGTATTAGCGTTGCGACAAGAACTCGCTTATTATTGTAGCGCTCTTGTAACATTTTCCATGCTGTTTCATAATTGTCAGCTGTAGCGGAAAGGTGACTTATCAGTTTCCCCGCTTCTCCTCCGATATTAGATTTAAGGTACCACATCTTTTGTACCGTGGGAATTTGCTGTTTGGCGACGAGTTGAGAAGGCTGTTTTGCCTATTAAATTGTTTGAGTTTTTAATTGTTTATTATCAAGGCGATACACCAAGATAATGTAAAAGTTAACGCAAGCACTTGAAACTTGGTTAGCCGGTGAAGTGAAGAAATGAACACAACAATGGTTTCAATGTTTCTCGAATTTTTATTGATTTGATTGACTCTTAAATACTAAATTATTGCTGATTAATTTCTGTTTAGTTTGTTTACATTTGCCAAATTATTGCTGATTTACAACTTACATTAATTTGTGTTTATCTTTATTTACTTTTGTTGTAGTTCATTGCACCTATCATTTGCTCGCATGGTCAAAAGAACTTGCACAGCAATTCTAAACTCTGTATGAAAGACTTGTACATATACCTACATAATAAATTATATAAATTGTATTTGACTGTAGTAACTGAAACCTGTCGTTTTGTATTTTATGCTAGAATATGTACACACACATGTACATATGAAAGAAATTCTTTGAACAAATCGTATATATACAAACTAGGGTAACCATTCAATTAATCATTATTCGGTTAATCGATTAATCGTGTTATAAAATTAACCGAACATTTTAATAATTAATTTTTCGATTAACGATTAACTCGAACAAATCAGTGCGATTAATCGATTAATAAAATATAGGTACGTGTGTGTGGTAAGCAGTCCGTCTTGAAACACTCTTACAATGTGTAAACTCATATGACAACGATTTGCGAACAAATTTCATAACTTTATACACATTTTGAACAGATTTGATAGTTTGTTTAGAGAAAGCGTCGCATAGTACTTTGGCTCAAAGACAAATAGAAAAAAGGTCTCAAAATTGGTTCATTAAATTGGGTGTAATAGTCAGATGAAATTTCAAGACCCACTGGTACCAAAAAGCCTGGTCCGATTCTGCTCTAACTGTGTACAATAAGGATAATAGTCAGATAATTACGTTTTGCAAAATTTGGTCAAAATTAATCAATCCAATAGGGTGTTATAGTGTGATATAGTTTCAAAGCTCACCCTACTTTTTATGGGAGGTACCCGAAGGCGTGGCACTTTTGGGTCTAAACTTTGAGATTTTCTTAATTTTTGTTTGGTGCCAAGTCAGTAATTTTCATGTTTCTGTAACTACGATTTGTGAATTGTACCTACATATATTTTATGTAATGAAGTTGCCTTTGCTACGTTTTGTTTTCTTTTAGTAAATTTGACTAGTACAATGTATGAACCGTGTTTTGATTTTGGATTTTTTCTGTTTTAATTTATTCGAATAATCGAATTTGATTGCGTTTTGTTTGGTTAATTGGCAGATTGAAATTTACGATTAATCAAAAACCCCGATTAAATGGGTACCCTAATAAATACTAAATTCGTCTATGATCTACATGGTAATAGCGCGCGCGTTGTTGTAGTTGTAGGCGGCAACAACAGGCGTTTTGTTTTACTTCTATTCGCTTCAGTTGTCAAACTCCACACAAATGCATACCAACAGCACAATAATGCAAAAGAGTACAAAAACAAAATACAACTGAAGCGAAAAAAGCACTTGAAAAAAACATAAGCAGCTGTTCAAACGACTTTACCATGTAAATATTGTACCAAGCATAATCACTTGGCGTCAACATTTGCACCCTTGTTTAGTTTTTATTTATTTTTTGTCCCTGACACACACACATACACACCTATTTCAGCAATTATTCTTAAATTATTATTTTCTTCAGGCCGGAAGGCCAAAAACCACATCGACTGTATTTTTTTCCCTTTACCTATTTACCCTATTTCTTTAAAAAAAATGTAAGAATTTAATTGTAATTGTCAGAAAATTATAAAAACGTTTTCAACACAATAATTTTTGTATTAAGCTGTCAATAATGTGCCTTCTTGACGCCAGACAAATAAAATGAATTATATTTGTTGTTGTCTTCACCAGAACGACGTCAAAACGCCAGCTCTTGTTGCTCCATAGAAAACATGTACATAAACATTTTCTACGCCTACGTTGACGCTCCGATTGTGTTCTTGTTACCCCGTTTTTCCCCGATTTAATTATCACAAAAACAAACGGTCTCATTCATAAAAAGTTATGAGAGGTTTAAGAGACGTTTTGTCATACAAAAATCGCGTTTCAATCTCTCACAACTTTTTATGAATAAGGAGCAAAGAGTATGGAATTTTACGTTTCTTCTCTCCCTGTACATCCCAGCGGGAAATTTCCACATAAAATAATCGATTCTGTATAACTTACTTTGAATGCGTAAGCGCTTCCACCCCTAGGTTAATTCTGATTACAAAGCAGATTTATATGGAGATGGCCGGATTTTTGGACAGTCAGACCACAAAGCAGATTACTTCTTTGTAAAAGTAATGTATATTGTGGTCAGGCGCGAGAATTCTGGTCGGCTTACAAAGTAGCTTATTTAACCAGTTCTTGTGGGCAAACGCACTACAGCTTCCATTACTTTTTCATGCAATGTGGATTGGTTTGCCACTTTGTAGATTTCATATAATGGCGTTAGTGGGCAGCCCCGCTACACCGTGCATTACTTTCGAAGTAGATGTGGATCGATTGAACACTTTGTTGATTACAATTTATATCGTTGTGGAGAGTCATGCTACACCGTGCATTACTTTTGAAGCAGATGTGGATTGATTTACCACTTTTTTGATTACAATGCATGGTGTTGCAGACAATCTTGGCATACTATTCATTACTCTTGAAATACAATTTGTAGCATACAATTTAACATACAACTTTACACTTGCTCCCGTAATGCTACACAACTAAAACCACACTTAATCTATTTCCAAATATGTAAATGCCCAAACAAAATAAACAATTACTTCGCAAGAAATAAGTTTTTCTTTAGTTTGTGTTGCACGTTTTTTGTGTTACACACAAAATTAACGCAAAGGCAGCGAAGATTTCATCAGTCGAATGTACTACAAGAAAAAAAGAAATACGCAAAAGCAAGCACATAACAATCTTTTTCATTTTGTTGATGAGTTGATGAGTTTGTACTTTTCGTTCAATGCACAAAGGCAAATGGGTAAAAAACGTATAGAGCAACCCTAAATACTTCTACTCTACTATCGGCATTTCTTTTTCTTCATTTATGTTTTGCCAACTTTAAGGTTGGCAATGGTTAGTGTGAGCGGCTCTTGTACGGCTCTGACCACCTTCAAATTTCTTTCAGCGGCGGTCACCTCGCATAGTGACGGCGACACTATCGAGTATATAGCCATGAAAAAGCTTTTCAAAATACCGTTCGGAATCGGTGTAAAACTGTAGGTCCCAATCAGTGAGTGAAAACTGTAAAACGCACAGCTCAGTGATTGTGAGAAGTTCTCCCCGGTCCCTTCATGGGATGTATTGGGAAACCATTTATTTATTTTTTTGTAAGGTTGATCAGCTGTATCACAAAATTAAAACATGCATTTTATTTTTTTTTTCGTCTTTCTTGTCTGTCAAATTTAATACATGTGTGTATCTACAGTAAAAGTAAACAAAAAGGTAAAAAACAAAATACATTTGAATTTGAAGTCAGAAACACATAAGCAAGAATTTCAAGTCAGCAGTTCTAACGAGTTTACCTTATTTATTCTACCATGTCCCTGCCAACAATACAATAATACAAAAATGTACAAAAACAAAATACATACGAGTTTGACAAGTGAAACGAAAAATGAAATGCGAAAAATTAAATCATTATCATATATCTAAAACATTTACCTCGCGTTGTTGTGAACCATTAATTTAAATTTTATTTTCAATTGAAAATAAAAATCGATCCTTCAAATTTAGAGATATAAAAATATACGTAGTTTTCCATTAAATAAAATAATTTAAATGAACCCACTTACCATTTGTAAGTCATTTTGCAAATTTATGTTTTGGATAACATTTTCTGGATAACATTTTCATTCACAAGAAATGATAACAAAATTTATCAATGATAACTTTTTGTAGGCATTTTTTTAATTGAACATGTGGCAGGCAACATTGTCATTTCTTAAATTTGCTTAAATCATATCCATAGAATAATACATACATATATAGATAAACTAATTCTCTCATCTGACGTTTCATTTCACACTCTTCATCGTAGGTTTGTGGAAATGAGAGCAATTAAATTTAAAATTACCTTACACCAGGTGGAGTTACAAAATATGTTCACTTAACTTTTTCCTGTCGTTTTGGTGTAGAACTGAAAAATTTAAATATATTTTGCACTTTTTTGTTGACTTTTATCGTTGGTATACATTTGTATTTGTATTTAGTTTGTCACAAAAACACGAAATTCGGTTGTTGTTCCTTTGTTGATCGCTGTATACTATTGCCACTATCTGGTATTATTGAACCCATATTTTCCACCATCCAATGTTAACTTTCCATCGTACCTATGACGTTTAATTTATTGAGCGAATAAAAGCTTCTATGGTATGTATGTATTCTATGATCATATCACTCAAAATGGAAAACGTTTTATAAAGAGTAGAAATACTCCACTAATAGATTCTGGTTCGGTAATTGAACATGTGGAATCAATCAACTATGGTGATGGATGGTGGCTGTGCGGCGGATATAGATGTCCGAATAAGAAAAATCTGGCGTAATAAGAAAGGACAAAATAGCGAATATTCAACTGCTGTGTGAAGTCTGAAGATGACAATGAAGAAGGTCCAAACGACAACGCGCACAAACCTGCGTAGAAAATAGACATGGATCGGAATTTGAATGGAATCCTTAGGAGTATCGAAAGCTGGGAAGACCATCAAATACATGGACGCGGTGCCTGGAAAAGGGCTATCGACTACCACGTAATATGGTGGAACGCATTGGGGAACAGCTACCAGTTGAAAATGCTCAGGTTCACCGTACTGCGTCGATGTGCATAAGTGGGGCGAGGAGAAGCATTCCGCAAGCGGCGCTGGACGTAATCCTGAATTTGACTGCTCTTGATATCTAGATATCTATGCAAGACGGTGTGCGGTTAGAAGTTCCCTTCGCATGAGAGAATTGGATTTCTGGAGACAAGCCCTTGAGGGACGTGCCAACATTCTCCAGGAGTCCATTGAGAATCACCCGGATGAGTGATTGAGTCAGGCCACTGACTACATGCTGCCGGGTGTAGACTTTGGGCAATGCCCGGAGATCATGATGTCAGATAGGAGTGACTGAGTGGGAGGTATACCTTCCTCAGGAGTCGGGATCTTCAGTGAGGACCTTTAACTAGAGCTTTCGATGAGATTGGGTGCGAACTGTAGTGGAAATCGTGGCGATTATTAGAGCTGCATTTGAGATAATGTACTCATACTTGTATCCATCGGGTGAAATCGTCATTTGCGTTGATAGTAAGCCAGCCCTCAGTGCGATCAGGTCACACATATGTAAATCCAAGTTGGTTAGGGATTGCAAGCGGATCTTGAACAGTGTAGTGGCCGGAAAGCTCAGAGTCTGCTGGGTTCCGGGACATAGTGATGTCATAGGAAATATTGAAGCAGACTGTCTTGCTAGAGCAGGATGCACTTCTGCTGATTTGAGATTGATTGCCTCTGCAAATCCACCGATCTGTTACTTGTATGGCTTGATCGATCGCTGATCGCTGGACGAGATCAACGCTGCCTGACATTCCAGAGTGGATTGCAGGATTTCAAGAGACATGTGGCCGGAAGTGGACTCAAGGAGAACTAAGTCGCTTCTTCGACTGGACAAGGCTGACTTCAGCTTCTCTGCGTAGGCGTCGCCGTTGCTTAGGTTGGTTTCAGGCAGAGGCCTCTGCGCGACGTGGCCGTGGCCATTGAAGATCTGATCGAATTCTCGCGGGGTCTGTAATGGATCCAGGCAGGCGATACCATCATCTAATGATTTGCCTATTGGTTCTTTCTACCCCACTGGAAATCGGGAATCGTAAACGTTGACCTGCATATGTGGATCCTTCATTTAGAATGGTATGGTATATATTGATCAGGGCTACTGGGAATATAATTGAGTGGTTCCTCTGTCTGTGCTACGAATATCTATCTTTCGGAAACTCTTCACTATTCGTGGGGCTCGTTCCCGCTCTCCTCCCTCCCTTCTCTCTTTTCTTCTTGTATATTTGGGCAATCACAATGGGTCGACGGACCTCCGAGTTTTGTGACTATAAGTTATATTCTATCTCTTATTGTCACGTATCCTAAACCTAACCTTAACCTATCATGGAACCAAATTAAAACACTTGCCAGGGACAGAAATCGATGGAGAGAATTCCTTGACGCCCTATGTTCTTCGTGAACTTTTTACTTAAACTTTGTACAGTACATTAATACGGTTTTATATTGGTATATTTGTTTTAATAAATAAAGGCCATATATATATAAGTATAGTATAAATAGATAGAAACAAGATGGTCAAAGAAAGCATCCAATAATGTAAATGTGGAAAACATTGATTGTCTTTTGTCACCTGATACCCACATGAGCATTGTGGCAGAAATAAATTGTTCAAACTTCCATATCCTTTGAAAATTAAAAGTCCTTTAAAAACGAAACAAAGAAGTTAGCATACACTTTTACTATATATGATACCACTATCACTTATATACATATATGTAGTTTCGTTATAAGTAACCTGACCAACTAGTTCTGACAAAAAAGCAGGATCCACAATGACAAAAAATTTGCAACTAACATTCAAAATTAAATTTTTAGTCCGTAAAATTGCCATGTTCCTGCTTTTTAAGGTTTTTTTTACTAGTTTATGGTATTTGTTACTTAAGAGAGGACTTCAGAGGTATTTTAGGTATGATTTGTGGAAGTATTTAATATTTGGACGGGACAAAACAATTGCAACACTTAAATCTCTTATTTTTAGTGGATCAAGAACCGGTATGTTTTGTTTTGATGACATTCGTAGTGTTTTGTTAGAAACTCACATTTTGCATTAGTTGCAAAAATATTTGAAAAGAAACACAAGTTTGGCTAGTATTCTGAAATATCGATAATAATGGCACCAGATAAATTCGGTAAAGAGTTACGAAAGCATATTGTGGACGATTTCAATCAACGACATTTTAAAAAAGAACTCTATTAAATACAAGGTCCATAAATCATCAATTTGACGAATTTCATCGCTATTTCAAAAAACTAAATCTATGGAGATTGCCAAGGCACAGATGCTTTAATAGTGAAAGAGTTTAACAAGTTTCCTTGAAATCGGCTCCGAAATTGGAAAAATAATTTAAAATACCGGTAAGCGCAAGAATCATTTTCCGAAGTCCCGTTGACGCTGGTTTGTTAGCTTATCGGCCAGCAAAAAGTCTAATATCTAAGCGTAACCAATTGAAACGGCTTCAATTTGCTCAGGAACATATTATATATTGGACAGTGAACCAGAGCAAAAACGTGCTTTTTACCGACGAACCGAAATGTAATATTATCGTCAGTGATGACATAAGTCGTGGAAGAAGGCCTAACGGAAAACGAGTTCAAACAGAGTTTGGTGTAAAGACGGTCAAACATGGAGGTGGCCATGTTATGGCTTGGAGATGTTTTTCGGCTAATGAGTTAGGCCCACTTGATCGTTTTCATGGTATAATGTATAAATGGGTTTACAAAAACCTCCTTGATAGTGTTATGTTGCCATATGCTGAGTGGGATATGCCGTTACGTTGACCGTTTCAGCACCATAACGATCTCAAACACACCTCAAAGATTGCAAAAGCTTAGTTTGGGAAACAAAGTGCTAATGTAAAGCAATGACGACCTCAGTCTCCGGATCTTAACCCAATGGAAAAACTCTGTTCAATTGTTAAACAGAGAATTGATATAAATAACGTCCAAAATTGCGATGAATTGTTCGACCGGGTCAAAGATGCATGGTATGATTTACCACAGGATACTATTATCCTGTAGTAGTGTGCGCGCCTCTTGTACATGAGATCCTGGGTTCGAAACCTGCCCTGACCACCCTAAATTTCTTTCGTCGGCGGTCACCTCGCATAGTGAAAAAGCTTTTCAAAATACTGTTCGGAATCGGTGTAAAAACTGTAGTGATACTGGGTGTACATTGGAATTGATTATTTTACCATGGAAGCATAGGGTAAATTAGAATAGAGAAACCATTTCTCTCATCTGTTGTTTCATTCACTCACACTCTTCGTCATGGGTTTGTGCGAATGAGAGATTTTTTAACTAGCAGGTGCAGCAAAATAGGGTCCCAAGAGGTTGTGTCGACGTCAATGTTTTGTAATGCATGCAAGCATTCCTGTGTGACGTCGTGCAGCTGCTTAATGGCTGCTGCTGATGACCCGCCTGATGGTTGATCAAGCAATTGCTGTATTAGCGTTGCGACAAGAACTCGCTTATTATTGTAGCGCTCTTGTAACATTTTCCATGCTGTTTCATAATTGTCAGCTGTAGCGGAAAGGTGACTTATCAGTTTCCCCGCTTCTCCTCCGATATTAGATTTAAGGTACCACATCTTTTGTACCGTGGGAATTTGCTGTTTGGCGACGAGTTGAGAAGGCTGTTTTGCCTATTAAATTGTTTGAGTTTTTAATTGTTTATTATCAAGGCGATACACCAAGATAATGTAAAAGTTAACGCAAGCACTTGAAACTTGGTTAGCCGGTGAAGTGAAGAAATGAACACAACAATGGTTTCAATGTTTCTCGAATTTTTATTGATTTGATTGACTCTTAAATACTAAATTATTGCTGATTAATTTCTGTTTAGTTTGTTTACATTTGCCAAATTATTGCTGATTTACAACTTACATTAATTTGTGTTTATCTTTATTTACTTTTGTTGTAGTTCATTGCACCTATCATTTGCTCGCATGGTCAAAAGAACTTGCACAGCAATTCTAAACTCTGTATGAAAGACTTGTACATATACCTACATAATAAATTATATAAATTGTATTTGACTGTAGTAACTGAAACCTGTCGTTTTGTATTTTATGCTAGAATATGTACACACACATGTACATATGAAAGAAATTCTTTGAACAAATCGTATATATACAAACTAGGGTAACCATTCAATTAATCATTATTCGGTTAATCGATTAATCGTGTTATAAAATTAACCGAACATTTTAATAATTAATTTTTCGATTAACGATTAACTCGAACAAATCAGTGCGATTAATCGATTAATAAAATATAGGTACGTGTGTGTGGTAAGCAGTCCGTCTTGAAACACTCTTACAATGTGTAAACTCATATGACAACGATTTGCGAACAAATTTCATAACTTTATACACATTTTGAACAGATTTGATAGTTTGTTTAGAGAAAGCGTCGCATAGTACTTTGGCTCAAAGACAAATAGAAAAAAGGTCTCAAAATTGGTTCATTAAATTGGGTGTAATAGTCAGATGAAATTTCAAGACCCACTGGTACCAAAAAGCCTGGTCCGATTCTGCTCTAACTGTGTACAATAAGGATAATAGTCAGATAATTACGTTTTGCAAAATTTGGTCAAAATTAATCAATCCAATAGGGTGTTATAGTGTGATATAGTTTCAAAGCTCACCCTACTTTTTATGGGAGGTACCCGAAGGCGTGGCACTTTTGGGTCTAAACTTTGAGATTTTCTTAATTTTTGTTTGGTGCCAAGTCAGTAATTTTCATGTTTCTGTAACTACGATTTGTGAATTGTACCTACATATATTTTATGTAATGAAGTTGCCTTTGCTACGTTTTGTTTTCTTTTAGTAAATTTGACTAGTACAATGTATGAACCGTGTTTTGATTTTGGATTTTTTCTGTTTTAATTTATTCGAATAATCGAATTTGATTGCGTTTTGTTTGGTTAATTGGCAGATTGAAATTTACGATTAATCAAAAACCCCGATTAAATGGGTACCCTAATAAATACTAAATTCGTCTATGATCTACATGGTAATAGCGCGCGCGTTGTTGTAGTTGTAGGCGGCAACAACAGGCGTTTTGTTTTACTTCTATTCGCTTCAGTTGTCAAACTCCACACAAATGCATACCAACAGCACAATAATGCAAAAGAGTACAAAAACAAAATACAACTGAAGCGAAAAAAGCACTTGAAAAAAACATAAGCAGCTGTTCAAACGACTTTACCATGTAAATATTGTACCAAGCATAATCACTTGGCGTCAACATTTGCACCCTTGTTTAGTTTTTATTTATTTTTTGTCCCTGACACACACACATACACACCTATTTCAGCAATTATTCTTAAATTATTATTTTCTTCAGGCCGGAAGGCCAAAAACCACATCGACTGTATTTTTTTCCCTTTACCTATTTACCCTATTTCTTTAAAAAAAATGTAAGAATTTAATTGTAATTGTCAGAAAATTATAAAAACGTTTTCAACACAATAATTTTTGTATTAAGCTGTCAATAATGTGCCTTCTTGACGCCAGACAAATAAAATGAATTATATTTGTTGTTGTCTTCACCAGAACGACGTCAAAACGCCAGCTCTTGTTGCTCCATAGAAAACATGTACATAAACATTTTCTACGCCTACGTTGACGCTCCGATTGTGTTCTTGTTACCCCGTTTTTCCCCGATTTAATTATCACAAAAACAAACGGTCTCATTCATAAAAAGTTATGAGAGGTTTAAGAGACGTTTTGTCATACAAAAATCGCGTTTCAATCTCTCACAACTTTTTATGAATAAGGAGCAAAGAGTATGGAATTTTACGTTTCTTCTCTCCCTGTACATCCCAGCGGGAAATTTCCACATAAAATAATCGATTCTGTATAACTTACTTTGAATGCGTAAGCGCTTCCACCCCTAGGTTAATTCTGATTACAAAGCAGATTTATATGGAGATGGCCGGATTTTTGGACAGTCAGACCACAAAGCAGATTACTTCTTTGTAAAAGTAATGTATATTGTGGTCAGGCGCGAGAATTCTGGTCGGCTTACAAAGTAGCTTATTTAACCAGTTCTTGTGGGCAAACGCACTACAGCTTCCATTACTTTTTCATGCAATGTGGATTGGTTTGCCACTTTGTAGATTTCATATAATGGCGTTAGTGGGCAGCCCCGCTACACCGTGCATTACTTTCGAAGTAGATGTGGATCGATTGAACACTTTGTTGATTACAATTTATATCGTTGTGGAGAGTCATGCTACACCGTGCATTACTTTTGAAGCAGATGTGGATTGATTTACCACTTTTTTGATTACAATGCATGGTGTTGCAGACAATCTTGGCATACTATTCATTACTCTTGAAATACAATTTGTAGCATACAATTTAACATACAACTTTACACTTGCTCCCGTAATGCTACACAACTAAAACCACACTTAATCTATTTCCAAATATGTAAATGCCCAAACAAAATAAACAATTACTTCGCAAGAAATAAGTTTTTCTTTAGTTTGTGTTGCACGTTTTTTGTGTTACACACAAAATTAACGCAAAGGCAGCGAAGATTTCATCAGTCGAATGTACTACAAGAAAAAAAGAAATACGCAAAAGCAAGCACATAACAATCTTTTTCATTTTGTTGATGAGTTGATGAGTTTGTACTTTTCGTTCAATGCACAAAGGCAAATGGGTAAAAAACGTATAGAGCAACCCTAAATACTTCTACTCTACTATCGGCATTTCTTTTTCTTCATTTATGTTTTGCCAACTTTAAGGTTGGCAATGGTTAGTGTGAGCGGCTCTTGTACGGCTCTGACCACCTTCAAATTTCTTTCAGCGGCGGTCACCTCGCATAGTGACGGCGACACTATCGAGTATATAGCCATGAAAAAGCTTTTCAAAATACCGTTCGGAATCGGTGTAAAACTGTAGGTCCCAATCAGTGAGTGAAAACTGTAAAACGCACAGCTCAGTGATTGTGAGAAGTTCTCCCCGGTCCCTTCATGGGATGTATTGGGAAACCATTTATTTATTTTTTTGTAAGGTTGATCAGCTGTATCACAAAATTAAAACATGCATTTTATTTTTTTTTTTCGTCTTTCTTGTCTGTCAAATTTAATACATGTGTGTATCTACAGTAAAAGTAAACAAAAAGGTAAAAAACAAAATACATTTGAATTTGAAGTCAGAAACACATAAGCAAGAATTTCAAGTCAGCAGTTCTAACGAGTTTACCTTATTTATTCTACCATGTCCCTGCCAACAATACAATAATACAAAAATGTACAAAAACAAAATACATACGAGTTTGACAAGTGAAACGAAAAATGAAATGTGAAAAATTAAATCATTATCATATATCTAAAACATTTACCTCGCGTTGTTGTGAACCATTAATTTAAATTTTATTTTCAATTGAAAATAAAAATCGATCCTTCAAATTTAGAGATATAAAAATATACGTAGTTTTCCATTAAATAAAATAATTTAAATGAACCCACTTACCATTTGTAAGTCATTTTGCAAATTTATGTTTTGGATAACATTTTCTGGATAACATTTTCATTCACAAGAAATGATAACAAAATTTATCAATGATAACTTTTTGTAGGCATTTTTTTAATTGAACATGTGGCAGGCAACATTGTCATTTCTTAAATTTGCTTAAATCATATCCATAGAATAATACATACATATATAGATAAACTAATTCTCTCATCTGACGTTTCATTTCACACTCTTCATCGTAGGTTTGTGGAAATGAGAGCAATTAAATTTAAAATTACCTTACACCAGGTGGAGTTACAAAATATGTTCACTTAACTTTTTCCTGTCGTTTTGGTGTAGAACTGAAAAATTTAAATATATTTTGCACTTTTTTGTTGACTTTTATCGTTGGTATACATTTGTATTTGTATTTAGTTTGTCACAAAAACACGAAATTCGGTTGTTGTTCCTTTGTTGATCGCTGTATACTATTGCCACTATCTGGTATTATTGAACCCATATTTTCCACCATCCAATGTTAACTTTCCATCGTACCTATGACGTTTAATTTATTGAGCGAATAAAAGCTTCTATGGTATGTATGTATTCTATGATCATATCACTCAAAATGGAAAACGTTTTATAAAGAGTAGAAATACTCCACTAATAGATTCTGGTTCGGTAATTGAACATGTGGAATCAATCAACTATGGTGATGGATGGTGGCTGTGCGGCGGATATAGATGTCCGAATAAGAAAAATCTGGCGTAATAAGAAAGGACAAAATAGCGAATATTCAACTGCTGTGTGAAGTCTGAAGATGACAATGAAGAAGGTCCAAACGACAACGCGCACAAACCTGCGTAGAAAATAGACATGGATCGGAATTTGAATGGAATCCTTAGGAGTATCGAAAGCTGGGAAGACCATCAAATACATGGACGCGGTGCCTGGAAAAGGGCTATCGACTACCACGTAATATGGTGGAACGCATTGGGGAACAGCTACCAGTTGAAAATGCTCAGGTTCACCGTACTGCGTCGATGTGCATAAGTGGGGCGAGGAGAAGCATTCCGCAAGCGGCGCTGGACGTAATCCTGAATTTGACTGCTCTTGATATCTAGATATCTATGCAAGACGGTGTGCGGTTAGAAGTTCCCTTCGCATGAGAGAATTGGATTTCTGGAGACAAGCCCTTGAGGGACGTGCCAACATTCTCCAGGAGTCCATTGAGAATCACCCGGATGAGTGATTGAGTCAGGCCACTGACTACATGCTGCCGGGTGTAGACTTTGGGCAATGCCCGGAGATCATGATGCCAGATAGGAGTGACTGAGTGGGAGGTATACCTTCCTCAGGAGTCGGGATCTTCAGTGAGGACCTTTAACTAGAGCTTTCGATGAGATTGGGTGCGAACTGTAGTGGAAATCGTGGCGATTATTAGAGCTGCATTTGAGATAATGTACTCATACTTGTATCCATCGGGTGAAATCGTCATTTGCGTTGATAGTAAGCCAGCCCTCAGTGCGATCAGGTCACACATATGTAAATCCAAGTTGGTTAGGGATTGCAAGCGGATCTTGAACAGTGTAGTTGCCGGCAAGCTCAGAGTCTGCTGGGTTCCGGGACATAGTGATGTCATAGGAAATATTGAAGCAGACTGTCTTGCTAGAGCAGGATGCACTTCTGCTGATTTGAGATTAATTGCCTCTGCAAATCCACCGATCTGTTACTTGTATGGCTTGATCGATCGCTGATCGCTGGACGAGATCAACGCTGCCTGACATTCCAGAGTGGATTGCAGGATTTCAAGAGACATGTGGCCGGAAGTGGACTCAAGGAGAACTAAGTCGCTTCTTCGACTGGACAAGGCTGACTTCAGCTTCTCTGCGTAGGCGTCGCCGTTGCTTAGGTTGGTTTCAGGCAGAGGGCCTGGCCTCTGCGCGACGTGGCCATTGAAGATCTGATGGAATTCTCGCGGGGTCTGTAATGGATCCAGGCAGGCGATACCATCATCTAATGATTTGCCTATTGGTTCTTTCTACCCCACTGGAAATCGGGAATCGTAAACGTTGACCTGCATATGTGGATCCTTCATTTAGAATGGTATGGTATATATTGATCACGGCTACTGGGAATATAATTGAGTGGTTCCTCTGTCTGTGCTACGAATATCTATCTTTCGGAAACTCTTCACTATTCGTGGGGCTCGTTCCCGCTCTCCTCCCTCCCTTCTCTCTTTTCTTCTTGTATATTTGGGCAATCACAATGGGTCGACGGACCTCCGAGTTTTGTGACTATAAGTTATATTCTATCTCTTATTGTCACGTATCCTAAACCTAACCTTAACCTATCATGGAACCAAATTAAAACACTTGCCAGGGACAGAAATCGATGGAGAGAATTCCTTGACGCCCTATGTTCTTCGTGAACTTTTTACTTAAACTTTGTACAGTACATTAATACGGTTTTATATTGGTATATTTGTTTTAATAAATAAAGGCCATATATATATAAGTATAGTATAAATAGATAGAAACAAGATGGTCAAAGAAAGCATCCAATAATGTAAATGTGGAAAACATTGATTGTCTTTTGTCACCTGATACCCACATGAGCATTGTGGCAGAAATAAATTGTTCAAACTTCCATATCCTTTGAAAATTAAAAGTCCTTTAAAAACGAAACAAAGAAGTTAGCATACACTTTTACTATATATGATACCACTATCACTTATATACATATATGTAGTTTCGTTATAAGTAACCTGACCAACTAGTTCTGACCAAAAAGCAGGATCCACAATGACAAAAAATTTGCAACTAACATTCAAAATTAAATTTTTAGTCCGTAAAATTGCCATGTTCCTGCTTTTTAAGGTTTTTTTTACTAGTTTATGGTATTTGTTACTTAAGAGAGGACTTCAGAGGTATTTTAGGTATGATTTGTGGAAGTATTTAATATTTGGACGGGACAAAACAATTGCAACACTTAAATCTCTTATTTTTAGTGGATCAAGAACCGGTATGTTTTGTTTTGATGACATTCGTAGTGTTTTGTTAGAAACTCACATTTTGCATTAGTTGCAAAAATATTTGAAAAGAAACACAAGTTTGGCTAGTATTCTGAAATATCGATAATAATGGCACCAGATAAATTCGGTAAAGAGTTACGAAAGCATATTGTGGACGATTTCAATCAACGACATTTTAAAAAAGAACTCTATTAAATACAAGGTTCATAAATCATCAATTTGACGAATTTCATCGCTATTTCAAAAAACTAAATCTATGGAAATTGCCAAGGCACAGATGCTTTAATAGTGAAAGAGGTTAACAAGTTTCCTTGAAATCGGCTCCGAAATTGGAAAAATAATTTAAAATACCGGTTAGCGCAAGAATCATTTTCCGAAGTCCCGTTGACGCTGGTTTGTTAGCTTATCGGCCAGCAAAAAGTCTAATATCTAAGCGTAACCAATTGAAACGGCTTCAATTTGCTCAGGAACATATTATATATTGGACAGTGAACCAGAGCAAAAACGTGCTTTTTACCGACGAACCGAAATGTAATATTATCGTCAGTGATGACATAAGTCGTGGAAGAAGGCCTAACGGAAAACGAGTTCAAACAGAGTTTGGTGTAAAGACGGTCAAACATGGAGGTGGCCATGTTATGGCTTGGAGATGTTTTTCGGCTAATGAGTTAGGCCCACTTGATCGTTTTCATGGTATAATGTATAAATGGGTTTACAAAAACCTCCTTGATAGTGTTATGTTGCCATATGCTGAGTGGGATATGCCGTTACGTTGACCGTTTCAGCACCATAACGATCTCAAACACACCTCAAAGATTGCAAAAGCTTAGTTTGGGAAACAAAGTGCTAATGTAAAGCAATGACGACCTCAGTCTCCGGATCTTAACCCAATGGAAAAACTCTGGTCAATTGTTAAACAGAGAATTGATATAAATAACGTCCAAAATTGCGATGAATTGTTCGACCGGGTCAAAGATGCATGGTATGATTTACCACAGGATACTATTATCCTGTAGTAGTGTGCGCGCCTCTTGTACATGAGATCCTGGGTTCGAAACCTGCCCTGACCACCCTAAATTTCTTTCGTCGGCGGTCACCTCGCATAGTGAAAAAGCTTTTCAAAATACTGTTCGGAATCGGTGTAAAAACTGTAGTGATACTGGGTGTACATTGGAATTGATTATTTTACCATGGAAGCATAGAGTAAATTAGAATAGAGAAACCATTTCTCTCATCTGTTGTTTCATTCACTCACACTCTTCGTCATGGGTTTGTGCGAATGAGAGATGTTCGACGAAAATTTGCATACAGCAGGTGGAGTTACAAGAGCAGTGGATTTAACTTGTTCATGTCGTTTTGGTAAAGAACTGTGAAATTTAAATATATTTTGAACTTTTTTGTTGGGCTTTATTGTAGGAATACATTTGTCTTGTATTTAACATAACTATTTTACCACACAAACAAATAATGCCGTTGCTGTTGTCTTGTTGGATTTTTTTGTTGCTAATGCCTCTATCTGGTATTATTGAACTCATGAATTCCACCATTCAAGGTTTACATGCAACCATATCCATGAAGTTAAAATTATTGACAGAATAAATTTCTCTACTTTGATAAATTAATAATAATATAAATAATAATTAATATTAAATTTGAAATAAATCGACGAAAAAAACCCTTCATGTAACTGAGGACAATGAAACAACAAACGATAATGATCTTATTTAAAATGTTTATTTACTTCTCTAATAGGAAACTGATCAAAGAGGAAATTTCCAGCCTACAAATGCGATTGACAGTGTCGACGGGCGACAAGAAATACGTCGAATTCACAGTAATGTATGGTCAGAAAATGAAAAGCGAGCAGAACGTCGTAATGACCCCATTTATTCAGAAATCGACGAAGATAGTATCCATATTTCAGAAAGTCCTAACTTCGATAACCATACGGGTATACAACACTTTAGTGTAGATCGTAACCCAGATGTTGTGTACGCCCGGGTGAATAAGTCTAAGAAACGAATCACTAATGCTATACACTTACCTGCAAAGGCGACGGCGTTAGGGAAAATTCTGCACGACTCCATAAAGAGTAAAAGAACACTGTCGAAAACACCATTCCTTCCGCCACTCCCAGAACCGCCAGGAGGCGAAACTATTTCTTGTTCATCTGCAAGATCATTGCAATCACACTACCAGTCATTGAATAATGTTCGTGTAATGGAAAATGATTCCCTACCTAAGAGACAACGACATCTAAGTAAATCTGACTTATCGCTGCATCGCAGTGAAATATTCCTCGAAAACTTATGTAAAAGTGAACTTCTTGTGACGAATTTGGGATGCTATGGTAATGGTCGCCTGCAAAAGATTGAAAACGTAAGATAAAATATTTGTTAACTTCTGCAAAACTAAACTAAACAATTCATTCTATTCGCACAGGATAAGCCAACGCTATCGCTCAGATCGTTGAATCACATAACGGGTAACGCTAATGACTATGCATCAGTGAGTGACCAGTTTAACGATGTTGCCGAGTCGTACGATGCGCCAATTGATTATGTGTATGACGCAAATGAATCACTTCAAGTAGATTCTACAAATGCTGGAAGCAACTTAGGTTTAGGTGCAATTGATCCCCCATATTGTGGTAATCAAAGTACACCAAAGAAACCATCATTTTCAACAAAGGTAGAATTTTTCATAGACTCTTACTAGTGATAATCGCTCATCCTTCTTTCGCTTAAGATGATTTGTCATATCCAAATTCCACTCACAATATTTTTCTTTTACTACCACATGTACATTTTCCGCATTAATTTCTCTGTTGAAATACCTTCAAGGACAAAATTAATAAAAGTTTTTTAAAACTGTATTTAGATTTTCAACATTTTAAAGTATATAAAAAAACAGTTATCATTTATTTGGATTATGTATTTCATTGTTTTTTAAATCTAGGTTGAGTGCAAGGATGAGCAAATATACGTGGATTTGGTGCCTGGCGACAGATACGGATTTACTAGAAATTTAAATACTAGTTGTCCCAATCCTTCGAAAAAACATTACGAGTGTGACACAAACAGACGCAAGAATAATCCTCATTGTCAAAGCTTTAGTGGAAGTTCCCACTGTCTGAGATCTACAAATGAGTTGAAACCAAACAATACTTTACCGGGGCTCAAGCATATGAAACTGGCTTTACGGAAATCCTTCCGAAAGGGTAAAAAGTTTATCAAGTCAGAATCAAAACGACTTTCCACTTCTTTGAATTTTGTTGGTGGTAAAAGTGACGCCGTTAACATTAAGAATAATACCATAACTCACGGCGAGTTGTTATTTGGGTCATCTTTCGATTTGGCTTCCTTGTTCTCCTTACATCAGACAGCATCTGTAGACGAACAATTGACAAAGGTTGTTCACATCTGTCGTAAATTGCCGGATTTAGAGAATTCCACTGAAATGGTTGAAGCCGAGCGCTTATTGTTGTTCTCAAAATTACGACGAGAAAAGGAAGACAGTCCAATCACAACGCAATATCATACAACGGATCAAAGGCCTATGTTGCGTTTTTTTATCGATGACATGTTTATACCCGTCCGTGCCGATGTCAACCAAGATATATTTTTCAATTATTTTTACATCGTCACATTCGAGTGTGGTGGAATAATACGATCAACACAATCCGCTGAGTGTCATAACGCTGTAGTGGTTTTTCGAGATTGCGGCATTGAATTTTCATCCCAACCCGAGAATGAAATTATTAATGACGGTCAGAGCACTGTGCGATGCAATATTTTTATGCTACGCTTGCGCAAAGTATCTACACTATCATTAGAACCAACAAAGAAGGTAGGATTGGACCACGGTTTGCAAATAACAGGAAAACAAACTATGATTTGTGATGGCTAACTCTTAAAATGAAAACTGTCAAATATTTGGCTTATATGAAGTGGCGGACAGAATTATTCGTTTTTACTTTACATCTTTAAGAATAGTATCGGTTTCTGCCGGAAAAATTTAAAACACGAAAATATTTTTTTTAGGATTGAGAGTTTTATTTTATAAGGCCACGAGTTCTATTTTATGCCAGTGTTGCAGTCTTTTATGTGTCAGTCTTTACATGCACTGCGCAACGCAAAAATTAAATACATGTATGTCAATATTACAAATTGAAATTGCAAAATTAAACATCAACTTAATTTCAATGAAAAGGTATTAATGGGTATAAATGGTGTCTAACCGAGCAGTAATATATATTGGATTATATATTGGATTTAGGCTTAATATTTATAATTTTAAATGTAAAATGCATAACATCTTTGTTCAGTGATTAACCACTGTAAAGCAGTTCAACCTTAACAATATCATAGTTCAACTAATATCGATACGACGTAGAATTTGGAATTTTTTGTCATTGTTTCTTATCAATGACGAACTTTTATGTTTTGGTGTATCGACAAAGCTTTCAGATGAACAGCTAATTTGTATACTATTTAGGTAATATTGCGATTACGGTTGTCGTTGTCGAAATACGACTAGTGTTAATGTTGTCGATTTACGACGAAATTAACTCCGTATATTTCCTGCACTGGAATCACTTCAAAAACGAATATATATGTCCCCACTGCAAGCTATATATAATCAAATCTTACTACAGCCAAATATATTTTGTATTTTATTGCAGAAAATTCCAGAAAGCGCAAAACGGACTTCTTTTTCTTCGGACTCATCGTCGTTCTCCGACGAGATTGTTTCAAGGTTCCGATTGAATGCTTCATTTACTTTGGATTCTTCGAGTTTTATACCATACGAATATGTTGACCGAGAATCAAGAAACTCTGACCGCATTTGCTTACGTGCCTCTAGAGTTTGCAATATACCCCTAACATCTCGTACGAAGTCTTCCAATCTATCTCTCCAAATGCAGTTAAAAGGACGTGCTGAAGCGCGTTTTCAGAAGCGATTGTGTAGTGGGTTTCTTAATGTTGAAGATCCATTTACACAACATAATTGGAATCGTCGTTGGTGCACACTGGATGGATGTGACTTAAATATATGGGTTGATGTGAATAATGTGAATGATGCTCCACTGTTAAGTCTAGATTTGCGTGATTTTCAACAACATAAGCTGTACCCTGCACCTCGTGATTTATGCGCTCGCCCCCGCTCTTTTTGCTTAGATAGTGTGATTCGTACGATCGGTGAGGAAGTGTCCGCTGGTGCAATATACTTTGCAGCCGAAAGTCAAGAAGACTTGAACAATTGGTTGGAAAATCTAAATTTTGCCTTGGATTTCATCAAACGGTGGTTGGTTCAGTTATAATGTATCACATTAGTGTATGATATTTACCAAAAATCCAAAGTTGATTTTTCATTGCCACCCTAATATACGATATTTTTGTGCATCTTGTCTTTTATATAGTTCATAGCTCGTATATTTATACTACATATTTAATAAGCATTTAGTTGTGGTTTATTGTTTTATTAATCATACATATAATCTATATAAAAAAAAAACAATTACTGGGTTTTTACGCCAAAGTTATTTCCATAGAATAATACATGCCATAGAAGCTTTTATTCGCTCAAGAAATTAAACGTCATAGGTACGATGGAAAGTAAACATTGGATGGTGGAAAATATGGGTTCAATAATACCAGATAGTGCCAATAGTATACAGCGATCAACAAAGGAACAACAACCGAATTTCGTGTTTTTGTGACAAACTAAATACAAATACAAATGTATGCCAACGATAAAAGTCAACAAAAAAGTGCAAAATATATTTAAATTTTTCAGTTCTACACCAAAACGACAGGAAAAAGTTAAGTGAACATATTTTGTAACTCCACCTGGTGTCAGGTAATTTTAAATTTAATTACTCTCATTTCCACAAACCTACGATCAAGAGTAGGTCTGTCTGTTTACTGCAATATTGTACAATATTGTACAAAATGTTACAAAATGTTGTCTGTTTACTGCAAAACTTTTGCAACGAGAGAGCCAAAGAGAGAATTTTTTGACAGTTGGATGATAGAGAACTTGCAAAATGTTACTGGAGGAATTTCTTCTATCAAGATTTTGCAAGTTCGATCAGC
This sequence comes from Phaonia tiefii, assembly GCA_963931995.1. NCBI lineage: Eukaryota > Metazoa > Arthropoda > Insecta > Diptera > Muscidae > Phaonia > Phaonia tiefii. The sequence continues at coordinate 92,485,767 of OZ008371.1, read as the reverse complement.
TGTTTTTTATTTACATTTGATTGCAATAATTTTGTGTGAAAAAGAAGAATAAAGTTGAAATTTAACAATGGCAGAGGTAAGTAGTTAGAATTGTGTTGATTTTTAACGTTTATAATAAACAAAACATTTTACTTCATGCTAGAAACGTGTAAATACACAGTGCGACCGTGCGACACATATGCTTTGTTATTTCAATTGTTTACACACCGATCAGCTGTTTTCTTGCAATATTTCACAAAATGTTGTTGAGAAAAAAAAGAGCGTAAAATTGTTTTTACTCTCTGCAAAAAGTTACTGGATAAATCTTGCTGGAAAAGTAAACAGACAAAGCTAGTGTGAAATGAAACGTCAGATGAGAGAATAAGTATATATATGTATGTATTATTCTATGGCGTGGAGAATCATAAATAACATACTTGCAAGGTTAATCAAAGGTAGGTGGTGACTCTCCGCAACAACATTTTCGTTTAGAGGTAAATTACAAAATTTCTTACGAAAATTTCGCAAAAACTGAATACGGTGCTTTATAATAAAAATACGTTGTTATTTGTCTTATTTGCACCCCTGTATCACAAAACAAACCGAAATCGATTTCAAAAACTCGAAAAATACACATTTTTGACACAGGATGTTCTTCAAGATATACGTTTTGGAGTTTTCGAAATCACTTGTTTGCAAACAAAAGGAACCAGAAGAAGATGCAAAAATTAAATTTGTATAAAGTTGGTCAAAAGTAAAACAGTCATTATTTAAAACTGAAATGTCTGCTGGGTTGTTCTGCAATCTCATTATAGAATCATAAAATGCAAGAGCTTCGAATTAAAAGACATGTTTTAGATATTTCGAATCCAACGTAAAAAGTAAAGAAATGCGATATTTAAATTAAAGATCAATTAACTTTTTATATTGGTCTGTTTTTATCGCCTTTATCGGCACTAACTCGGTGATTTAGTAAGCGTGATTGAAAAATCAGTTGTAACGGCACTGACCGAATATATGGAAATTTGTTTGTAAACGAAAAGAAAAACATATCAAACAGACAAGAAAAATATTAACAAACACTACAAAAAATTAGGGAAATGATAAGTATGTCCATAGAATAATACATACATAGATAAAATTATTCTCTCATCTGACGTTTCATTTCACACTCTTCATCGTAGTTTTGTGGAAATGAGAGCAATTAAATTTAAAATTACCTTACACCAGGTGGAGTTACAAAATATGTTCACTTAACTTTTTCCTGTCGTTTTGGTGTAGAACTGAAAAATTTAAATATATTTTGCACTTTTTTGTTGACTTTTATCGTTGGTATACATTTGTATTGTATTTAACACAACTAGTTTGCCACAAAAACACGAAATTCGGTTGTTGTTCCTTTGTTGATCGCTGTATACTATTGGCACTATCTGGTATTATTGAACCCATATTTTCCACCATCCAATGTTTACTTTCCATCGTACCTATGACGTTTAATTTATTATTATTCTAGGGTAGCATCATTACTTAAGGAATTGCCATTTAAATATATTTATCGGTAAATTAAATAAATATGGGAGCACAATAAGATTTTGACATTTATTTGCAAATAACTCCGAATACCATTTTTGAGCCAAGGCGTGAAGTTAACAAACCGGAGATCCAGCAAATTAAATTCGTGAGGGAGGATCAATCAACCCCTAAACTTGTGAAGGAAATACAAAATAAAATTAAACTTACATAAATAAAGTGAATATAAAACAAATAAAAAAATGATTGTTAAAATATAAATGTATTTAATGTGTTTTATTTAATTCCATTATGTGTCTACGATGTGTTGTAGGTATAATGCCACCAGTTCTATGGATTCTGGAGCTGCTCCCACAAAAAGTGTTGAAACAAGTATGATAGAAAACTGAAGGAATGTCTCAGTCCAACATATTCCAACAATCAAAATTGTGCGACAACTTTTCTGAAAAGTTTCTCGTATGAAAATTTTTTGATACAATTATTTTTGCAATGGTCACAAAACTTTTCTGAAAAAAGTTTTCAGTATAAACACTGAAAAAAGTTTTCAGTATAGACACTGACAAATTTGTATTTTTTGGCTTTGGTCAAAATTCCAAGGGCTGTGGAACGATACCTGCCAAAAATGCGTTAATTAGAATGATTGGGATTTCAAGGGGCATGTCTAGTCTACAAAACTCAGTATTTAAATTTTGGTAGAAACTTTTCTGAAAAAAGTTTTCATACTGTTTCAAAGTTTTCAAACTGTTTTTTTGCTATGGTCAAAATTCCAAGGGCAATCGTACGTTACCTGTAAAAAATGCGTCAATTGGACTTATTGGGATTTCAAGGGGCACGTCTAGTCTACCTAATCCAGTATAAAAAATTTGGCGTAAACTTTTCTGGAAAAAGTTTTCAGTATAAACACTTTTTGCAAAATTTGTATTTTTTGCTTTAATTATTATGATTGGGATTTTAAGGGGCATGTCTAGCCTACAAAACCCAGTATTTAAATTTTGGCGAAAACTTTTCTGGAAAGAGTTTCCAGTATGAAAACTTTCAAAAATGGTTTTTTGCTATGGTCAAAATTCCAAGGGCTATCGCACGTTACCTGCAAAAAATGCGTGAATTGGACGGACTGGGATTTCAAGGGGAACGTCTAGTCTACCTAATCCAGTATATAAAATTTGGCGGAAACTTTTCTGAAAAAATTTTTTCAAAAATTGTTTTTTTTTTGCTATGGTCAAAATTCCCAGAGCTATGGAACGTTACCTTCAAAAAATGCGTCAATTGGACTGATTGGGATTTCAAGGGGCACGTGCAGTCTACATAGTCCAGTACATACAATTTGGCGAAAACTTTTCTGAAAAAAGTTTCCAGTATGAAAACTTTTTCAAAAATTGTTTTTTTTTGCTATGGTCAAAATCCCAAGGGCTATGGTACGTTACTTGCAAAAAATGCTTCAATTGGTCTGATTTGAGTTTCAAGGGGCACGTCTAGACTACCTAACCCAGTATATAAAATTTGGCGGAAACTTTTCTGAAAAAAAAAATTGTATTTTTTGCTTTCGTCAAAACTCCAAGGGCTGTGGAACGTTACCTACCCAAAATGCGTTAATTATTATGATTGGGATTTTAAGGGGCATGTCTAGTCTACAAAACCCTGTATTTAAATTTTGGCGAAAACTTTTCTGAAAAAAGTTTCCAGTATGAAAACTTTTTCAAAAATTGTTTTTTTGCTATGGTCAAAATTCCAAGGCCTATCGCACGTTACCTGCAAAAAAAGCGTGAATTGGACTGACTGGGATTTCAAGGGGAACGTCTAGTCTACCTAATCCAGTATATAAAATTTGGCGAAAACTTTTTCAAAAATTGTTTTTTTGGCTATGGTCAAAATTCCCAGAGCTATGGAACGTTACCCGCAAAAAATGCGCCAATTGGACTGATTGGGATTTCAAGGGGAATCTCAACCCTACCTAATTCAGTTTTTAAAATTTGGCGGAAACTCCTCTGAAAACAGTTTCCATATAAACACTTTTTGAGAAAATTGTTTTGTTTTGCAATGGTCAGAATTCCAAGGTCTATGGCACCTTACCTGCAAAAAATGCGTCAATTGGAGTGGTTGGGATTTCAAGGGGCATGTCTAGACTACCTAGTCCAGTATATAAAGTTTGGCGAAAACTTTGCTGAAAAGACTGATTGGGATTTCAAGGGGCATGTCTACCCTACCTATTTCAGTTTTTCAAATTTGGCGGAAACTTTTCTGAAAACAGTTTCCATATAAACACTTTTTGAAAAAATTCTTTTGTTTTGCTATGGTCAAAATTCCAAGGGCTATGGTACGTTACCTGCAAAAAATGCGTCAATTGGAGTGGTTGGGATTTCAAGGGGCATGTCTAGTCTACCTAATGCAGTATATAAAAGTTGGCGGAAACTTTTGTGAAAAAAGTTTCCAGTATGAAAACTTTTTCAAAAATTGTTTTTTTTGCTGTGATCAAAATTTTGAGGGCTATCGTACGTTACCTGCAAGAAGTGCGTTAATTAGACTGATTGGGATTTCAAAGGGCATGTCTAGCCTACCTAATCCAGTATTTAAAATTTGGCGGAAACTTTTCAGAAAAAAGTTTCCATTAGGAAAACTTTCAAAAATTGTTTAATTTCTAGTTTTTAGTATACACTATTTATTTTTGCTTTGGTCAACACTTCCAAAGGCGTTAGCGCGTATCTGCATAAAGTGTGTTCATTGGACCGATATGAAAGATTTTAGCCAAAAATATTTTTGACATTTCTTTAGTGCTTTTTAAAATTTGTAATTATCGACAAGAGATTTAAAACAAATTAAAATTAAAATACAAAAAAAAATAATAATTACAAACAATTACAAAAATGTTAGACATAAAACATATTAAACATAAATTAGACATACATTTTAAAATTGAAATAAAATCAGATCATTATGACATTTACATTTACATTTTCACATTTTGATTTTCGTTTTTAAAATATTTAACTCCTTTTTGAAATGAAAAGCGTTGCTAATAACATGTATACGTGATGGTAGATTTGTCTTTCAGAAGTATAACTTTTAAATGACTTATGAATGATTTTTTCCCTCGGTTAGAAATCGCAAATATTAATCTGTCAAAGAGATAATCAGGTTGCTTTGTTTATATAACTTTATGCTGGAATATAAGACTCTTGTAGTTCAAATTTCATTCGAAGCTCATATTAAAAAGTTTATAAGAGTACTCAGAGATTCTGTCACGTCGTTTTCTATCAAAAACATACCTAGCAATATTGTTGTAAGCGACCTTGAGCTTTATGTTTGCTGTCAAATGCATAAAAAATCTCAGATCCGTGCATAAGAGTTGGAATAATATAAAATTTAGCCAGAAACATTCGTATGTGTAGTGGAGTTGATGCGTAGCGTTAACATGGTTTGCCCAAGAAAGGTGGTTATTAAATAAAATACCAAGATTAGATGACGACTGTACAGAGTCACTTTTGGAATTATTTATTTTTAGCGTACCATTGAAAATAGGAATTTTGACCCGCTCTGAAATACAAATACTTTTAGATTTTGTGGGATTTATACTGAGGCCATTATTGTAGGCCCAAGTAATTATACTACGTAAGTCAGCGTTAATGTTATCTACACAGTCGTGAACATAATCGGGATGCGAGCTAATATACAACTGAACATCGTCTGCATAAATTTGTATTTTTCAATGGCTCAGAACATTAGGAAGATCATTAATGTATATGCAAAATAGTATAGGACCTAAAATGAATCCTTGAGGCACACCCTGGCTAACTGACAAAGGATCCGAATTTTTACCATTATATGAAACTATTTGCGTACGACAAGTAACGTACGACTCGATCATTCTACATGCTGATCTTGAGAAATTAAAAAATTTGGAAAGCTTAGTTAACATAATCATGATCAACAGTGTCGAATGTCTTACTATGGTCAAATAGTACAAGAAAAGATACCTCGTTTTCATTAATATTCATTCTAAGCTATACTACAACATCAGTTAATGCTGTGACTCAACTCCTGTTTTTCCTAAATCCAGACTGTCTATTTGATAATAAGTCTTATTTATTTATGTAGTCATTTATATGACCATACATAATTTTTTCAAGTCCTTTTGAGATTATTGGTAAAATCGAAATGGTGCGAAAGTCGTTATTAGTTTTCAAGAGTGGTAATATTTTCGAAATTTTCCATGCTGTCGGAAAAGTGTATTTTGTTAGTGTTGTACAGAAAATAAATGTTATATAAGGGAGAATTTTCGGTAAAATTATTTTAAGGAATCGTGGTTGAACTCCATCCACACCTACCGCATTTGACTTAATGGCCAATAAACCATAGATAAAGGAAATAATAGATATAGCGCGACCATTGTCAACTTTGTTCACTAGGTGCTGTCCTGTACTACTGTCACTTTCACTGAAGTTTCCCATAATTCTCATTGACATTTATTCAAAATTGTGGGAATTTTTTGTGAAAGTAATTTAAACAATGGAAAATGTGACAAAAGTATGTGATTTTACATAATAGCATTTGTTTCTTATATAAAAAAAAAATTTTCAAATCCATGAGGCCGATGATGGGATCTCAATGGGAGATACCCCGTAAAACCGCCCGAAGATGAACATCCTGGAACACCTTTTTAATTTAAAAACTGCCCCGCCCAAAAACTATAGCAACTTCTGTGGTCGCAGATGCCAAAACCGTTAGAGTGTCTGAGGACTCTCAACAAGGACATAGACGGTGGTGACATGGCTTTGCAATTCAATGGCCATTAGATATTCTACTTTAAGTAACGTGTTGTGTTCTTGTATTCTTGATATTTTTGTTGAAAATATTTTTTTCTTTTGATATGAAATTTTAGATTTTTATTGTTATATTTTTTGACTTTTTTTTTGGGAACAAAAAAATCCTATTTAATGCTTTCAACGGCATCTACAAAATTACCCATTACACTAAAATTTTCCCAACACTTATGCTTCATCTATTTGTTTACTTTATCTATGCAATAAACTATTAAGTACTTCATTTTGTCCAACACAGTAAAATGAAAAGTAGTCTTCAATATGTTCATTACGATAGGTGGTGTATACGTTTGTAGAGGCCTTTACTGAATTGGAACCGACAACTAATTTGTTAAGATTGTCCACATCGACTTCATAATCAATTTTGTTTTGATTTTTTCGACCGATACCTATATTTCGAATCTCCTTCCATTTGGACTTCTTATCAATAGCCAATGTAAACTTTTGGAGAAAGAACTGACTTTTTGCTAGATGAATATGTCGAACAACTTCACATCTGGCAGTTTTAAATAGAGAGTGGAGAAGTGTGGTTTTATATCGTTTTCATCTTTTGTACAAATGATCCCGTTTTTTTATTAACTTCTTAATATGACTATTAAATCATTGTCATTGAGTGCTACATATATTTTGTTTTATTCGGAACACATACGTTAAATACCACATCTAAATAGTAGTTGAGGTATCTAATCTGCACATCAACACTTTCAATATTGTATATAATACTCCAATTAATGGCATCAATAATCTCACTTAATACACCATAATCAATGTTCTTAAAATCCCTATAAGATATATACTCAGGCTCTGCAATTACAGAAATATCGTATATCATACACATATATTAAATCGTGGCAAGAAAAAATAGGTGCAGAGAGTTGCTCATATAAAATAAATTTTGATCTCTGATTACCAAAGAATGCATCTAATAAACTATTCGACGTGGGGTGAAAATGCGTGGGTGTACTTTTATTGGTTGGGTATAATCCAAGCGTTTGGAATGAATCAACTAAAAAATGTTCTTTCAGAAGGTTACTGTTAAAGTCTCCAACTATTATAACATCATCATCAGGGCTGGCAGAAATATGATCGAAAAAATTGGTTTTAAGCGCTTTAAAAAGCATAAAAAAAAATCATAATATGCAGTTAAATATGCACGAACTTTTCAATAAATTACACAAAAGGTCATAATTTTAAAAGGTCATAGTTAATTGAAAATTAAATAGAAAAGGATCTTTCCACATCTGTTGGAGTAGTTGGACTATTTTTATAATATGATAATATTGCTGGGGATAATGCCTCAACAAAATCATTTCATATACTCTTATTTACGTACAATATTGAACTTATCTGTAATATATTATGGTAGCCAGGATTTTTTTGATACAAATTTGAAAATTTATAAAAAAAACCAGTCAGTGTGAAGACTTTTTAATTCATCTCCAATGGCTTTCAACGCCAAGGCTTTCGTGAAGATCAAGACCCTTCGTTTGCAGCCTTTTGATACTGTCGACCTAAAATCAGTAGGCATACATTTGTTATTGAAAATGACCTTTGCATCAGAAATTGACTCAGCATCTTCACTACTTAAGCTTTGTACGAAGGAGTCTAACTCATTGAAGGAGTCTAACTCAATCCATGTTCCCCATCGCGTTATACATTGGTTTGGTAGCAATTACGAGAAGGCGCCTTAAAATAATACATATATGAAAAGTAATAAAATATTATTGAATTAATATGTGTACATTCTGTTACCTTTGAAAACATTGCTTTTATCTTTGCGACGAATTCGTTGACATTTGATTAATGTTTTCGCACCTACTCAGCCATACGGTGTACTCCATGCGCAAAAAAGGTCAGGTGTAACATTTTAGGATAAAGCACTCTCAAAGACTTCATTGCTGTAATCATGTATGAGGCAGCACCAGTGACAACCAACAGCACATTATTATATTTAATTCCTGCACGGAAATATAAAATATGTGAACACATCTGTTTAAAAGTTATTTAATTTGATTTCCGTCGGGCCATAAGAGCTGCAAAGAATCATTTACAAATGCACCTATACATTGGGCAGTCGCTTTTCAACTGTTCCAACGTTCATTAAGTATGAAACAATTTTTCGTCGTCACTGCCATCCATAATTCCAAAAATTAAGTTTGCGATCAGAAGATGTCCACAATCAGTCGTTTCATCAACCGTTAGCCAAATGCACTTACTTTTCATCAACCGTTAGATAGATGCACTCTCATTTTTTGCATAACGTCACCTAAAATGCAAAAGGCCGTAACTAACATTTTTAGTATTTTACAGGAGAAGCAAAAAACGTTATAAATTAAAGACTACTTAAAGCTAAATATCCAAATTGTAGATTTAAGCTTAGAAAACAAAGACGGATTTGTTTCTGAAAACCAAATTAATGGGAAAAAAGTAGTTTTTAAGAAATGTTAGTTACGGCCTTTTGCACTCTATTTTTCTGAAACCAAAAAGCCGTAACTACTTGAAAAAAAATGTGCATAAAATAAAACAAATGGTTAAAATAAGAAAATGTGCTTTTAGGCTGTAACTAAAAAAGTTTTTAACAAGTTATGTCTTTTTGTATCTATTTATTGTAAGTATTTTAACACAAAAGAAATTATTTAATTAATAAATTTAATTCGAGAAAATAAAATTAAATTAAACTGGTTAAGAAAAACAAAATAATTTATTTGAAAACAACAAAACCTGCATTACAAATAGCAAATTAGAATAGGTTTAAGATGTAAAGGGTATATTATCATAAAAGCTGTGGCAGTCAGCCGGAAGTAAAAATTTAAGTTCCTGAAGGTGTTCCCATTTCTTTTTGGATATTGGTATTCTTTCGGTATGTAACTGTGAAGGTTCGATGTCCCTAAATTTTTGTTGTGTGACAAAACGTTGTGGCAAAACGTTATAATCGTCGTTGATATTTGTTTTATAATAAATTATTCCAGATGGATCATATGCCAAGGCACGGATCATATTAACAGTTGGCTCTCCGGATTTTTTGCCTGTAATGAAGATACTTAGTTTCTTATACATAATTTATAGATGTGTGTTAAATTTTACCTGGTCGAATAGATACGTAGCGTTTAGGAATACTTTCGTAGTCAAGGAAATACTTGTAATCAACATGATGCACTTTTAGAGGAAATGATGTTTTAAATAGTAACGTTTTGTAATTGATCTTCTAGAGTTCTCAACACCAATTCGCTTCACGTTTGCGCGTTCAACAAGATTAACGACATACATTTTTTTTTGATCCCATGACATTTTCCAGAACCCATTAAATATTTCCTGACGATTTTCTTCGGAAAATGTAGAACAATTCCGTACAGCACTTTTCTCACAGAATTTTGAAGTACATCCAGCTTTAAGTTCTCTTGGAGCTTTTTCACTAATAATGCCTTTCGATAGTCCCATGTATTTTTTTCCTTTCAATCGGTGTATTATATTTGCAGATCTTTTATTTTTTTTAAGTTTTTCATTACAACCATTTTCACAATTAGTACTCATTTTATTAATTTTGTTTTATTCCGGGAATAAAGGCAGTAACACAATAACACAATTCGATAAAGAATGAAAGATAATGAAAACAACTGTAATTACGGATAACACAATGTGTCACATTGAAATAGAATCAAAGAGAATGAAAAAAAGTGTAGTTACGGCTTTTTGGTTTAAGAAATTGTTCAAGTTGTAGTTACGGCCTTTTGATTTTCGCCTATAAAGTCGTTATTTTTGGACGTATGCACGTAAAATTTGCTGTGTACATGTGTTTCGGTTAAGTACTTCATAATCAATCAAAAAGTCAATTTTGAATTTTTTGTTAGTTACGGCCTTTTGCATTTTAGGTGACGATAAACTCCTCATACAGCTGTGGCACATACTTCGTACGCTAGGAGGAGCATGGTCAGTGTATTTCTTAATAAAATCTATTACTGCTCGATCCTCGAATTTATATAATGGAATATCTGCTGCCTAAAGCGTTCTGCACAGATCCGTTTGAAATTCAGCATTTTTATTTCCTTGCCAGTCAGCTATAAGCGTTTGCGTTTTTTGAAGATTTTCTGAACATGTCTTATGTTTGGCAGTTTCCAAATGTTGCTTCACATTAAACATTTTTTCACCAGCAATATTGCAATTGCAGCACTGACAAAATAATATTGACTTGTCGCTCCGAAACACACCGGGATACTGCAGTATCATTCTCTGAAAAAAATATACTTCGGCTTTCTTTTATTTTAGGCCTTTTTTCCTGCTTTTATTCAAGCGCCAAAAATGTAAGTAACTACAAAACCAGTTTCCCACCAAATTTTCTCAAAATAAAATGCGGGGTTTCCAAATTTGTCAAAAATATGCCAAAAAACAGACAAAGTTGCACAAAATATTCATAAAAACACATAAAATCCACAAATATGCAAAAACAAACGTAAAGGTTATATTTCCTTGGCAACTCTACTCTCGTTTAGTTCGTTTTTTAGTTGTGCTCCGTGAATTTACTTTATTTTCGTATTTTAAAAGTTTAAATAGTGCTTGTTGTGTTAATAGTGCGAAGATAAGTTAAATTACATTGCTTGATATAATTGTGTGTTCAGTGCAGTGCTTGTTTATACTGTTTTTGTATTATTGTGTGCAATTGGAAATTCTGTTGATCGTGTAAAACACAAACAACAACAATAATATTTGTTTGTCATTGTTGAGAACGTCTAACGTTGTAGTTGTTTGATTTTTGTTTTTCTTTCATTCTCTTTGTTTCGTTATTTGTGTGCAGAGTTGCCATCTGGTTTTGGGAATTAATATCAAAGGGATAATAAGTTCATACGTTTTTGGGAATTTTGTCGATTTTGGAATTCTGTTTTTAGTATTTGTTTCTTATTTATTTATTTATTTTTATTTATTTTTTACTCTGAATTAATTATAATGATGACTTGCATGAACAAAGACTGTAAGGTTAGATCGGATACCGATACTCTTATTTCGTGTTGGTTGTGTGATGGCTTGATACATGTCAAATGTGTTGGCCTTTATGCAAGAGTGGCGGACAATCTTAGTGATGACAAGGGTCTGCGTTGGTGTTGCGTGGATTGTAGAAAATTGGATGTGGAGTTCTACAAATTTTTCAGGAGCATGAAGTCCGAATTTTCTGAGATGGAAAAGGAGCTTTCGGCTTTATCTGGTCGATTTTCCAAGTTTATTGGGATGTTTAATAAATATCCGGGATTGGAAAAGAGAGCGGGTTCACCGAAAGCTTCCTCGCCGAAAAGGAAGAAGACGGCTAAGAAGGCCCCTCCATTGTTGGTAATTCCTTCCTCGCCGAATTTAATGGATGTTAATTCTCCAGTTACAGTTTCAAGTCCAATGAAATCTTCTGCCCCTCCTACTTTTGCTGAAGTCATTTCTGTAGTTACTATAGCTTCCACGGACAGCGATAAGTCGTCTCCTCCGGGTGGTAATCCCGCCCCAGTGCCAGGACCGGGACCAAGAACGTTGACTGTCGTACCGGCAAGGAAGACAGTTTTTGTGTCTAGACTTTCCCCCGACACGACCGAAGAGGATATACGACTTTACATATCGTCTAAATTAGTCGGGAATAATTCTAACGATTCCATACAGTGCTTCAAGCTGAAGTCACAATTTTCGGAACGTAGGTCGTCTTTCAAAATTATTGCACCGGATGATCTATTTGTCAAACTGGTGGATTCGGAATTTTGGCCTCACAGAACATTCGTAAGGGAATTTGAGTATCGGGATAATGGTAGGCGTGATAATTTTGCTAGATTACCGTCTGGAGATAAGCCAGCTCCAAAAAACTAATTGGGAGTTTGAATTTGGCGTATCAGAATGTTCGCGGTTTGAATACTAAATTGTCCAGATTATTTGTTGATAGCTTTGGTTTTGAGTTTGATGTCATTGCATTTTCTGAGACATGGCTTAAACCTAATGTTTTTAATTCTGAGTTGTTCTGCGATAAGTACGTAGTTTATAGAAAAGATCGTGTTGGTAAAATTGGAGGTGGTGTTTTAATCTCAATTGAGAATTCTTTATCTTCTGAGTTGGTTACAGTTGATGACATTGGCGATCTTGAGTTTCTTGTGGTGTCCATTAATTTAGGCGATTTGAAATTGTTTGTCACGTGTTCCTATATTCCGCCATCATCATGCTTTGAGGTATATCAAGTGCATATTGACGCTATTTCAAAAGTTATTGCGTTAGCCAGTAGAAAGGACCGTATTTTAGTATTGGGTGACTTTAACTTGCCGTCTGTGACATGGGTGTCTTTACCCGATACTAATTCTCTGACTCCATTGACACCATATGATTGGTCATCTGATTTTGTTACGCATATTTCCGAACTTGGGTTGATTCAATTGAACGACATTCCCAATTCTATGAATCGAGTCCTTGATCTAGTTTTAGTGGATGATTCTAACAACTTTGATATTTCTCGAATTGATCCGTTAATTTCTCCTGAGGATAGTTACCATCCAACGCTGGGAATTAATTATACATATGATACCATGCAGGTTGGTTGCAATTACTCTTCGTCCTATGTTGGCCTATGCTTTTCGCGTGCGAACTTTATACTTTTGAATAATCTTATCTTTGATACCGACTGGCATAGTATATGTCAGTGTGATAATTCTTTTGAATTTGAAATCGCCCTGGATGATTTCTATAATATTATTAATGGCTATATTTCTAAGTCTGTACCCAAGAGGCCAATAAGGGGTAATACTGGTCCCCCATGGTCCTCAAGGGCTCTAAATAGTCTCAAGAATGTAAGGAATAGATGTTCGAACAAGTATAAAAAATCTGGACTGCTAGCAGACTATGCTAGGTATATTGTTGCTAGGAGTAGATACAACTCTAAATCTCGTGAGAGTTACAGATTATATTTGGATAGGTTGAAGGCTAATTTTAAACGGAACCCCAAATCATTCTTTAGATTTGTTAACTTGAAGCGTAATTCGTCTTCCACACCTTGTAGGATCAAAATGAACGGTATTGAATATTCAGATGAAGAGTCTATTGCTAATTGTTTCGCCGATTTTTTCGCATCTATTTATTCCACCCGAGCCTATGATGTTTCCAAATCATACCCGTACACTGTCCGCTCTACCATTCCGTTTGATGCACCTGTCGTAAATTCTTCGTGGTTGCTAGATAACTTAATCAGCTTGAAAGCCTCGAATAAAGCTGGTCCTGATGGTATCCCGGAGTTAGTCACAGAGGTAATTTCTCATCAGGTTTCCTCTATTTTAGATCCATGTCAACATGGCTTTCGGAAGGGTCGTTCCACCGTGACTAATTTGCTTCAGTTTTCCTCTTCTATTATTGACGGCTTTATTAATGGAGATCAAACTGATGTGATTTTTACCGATTTTAGTAAGGCTTTTGATAAAGTTAACCACAATTTGTTATTATATAAATTAGGGGCAATGGGTTTTAATTGTAACATGCTGAATTGGATTAGTTCTTATTTAATGAACAGAGAACAGATGGTATCATTTGGTCGATCATTCTCAAGATCTATTTTTGTGTCATCTGGGGTGCCTCAGGGCAGTCATCTTGGGCCGGTTCTATTTTTGTTATTCATTAACGACTTACCCGCCTCCATAATGCACTCTAAATTGTTAATGTACGCTGATGACGTGAAGATCTATTTTTCTTACAAGGATCCTTGTCAATATGCTTTACTTCAGAGGGATTTGTCTACTTTCCAGACGTGGTGCGAGACCAATTTGATGGAGCTTAATTTTACGAAATGTAAGCATATGCTGTTCTCTAGGTCATCATTATTTTCGGCAAAATACATTTTAGGTGGCAATGTTCTTGAATCGGTGGATTCATTTGTTGATCTTGGTGTTCTCTTGGACAGAAAATTGAATTTCAACTCCCACATAATTACGATGGTGAACAAGGCTTATGGCGTTCTGAACTTTATTAAACGTTGGGCAAAGGAATTTTCAGATCCCTACGTTACGAAAAATCTTTTTACTTCACTAGTCCGCCCTATTCTCGAATATGGATCAGTTGTTTGGGACCCCCAGTACAATTTGTATGTTAATATGATTGAATCGGTCCAGAAACAGTTTCTCATTTTTTGTCTGAGAAATCTTCAATGGAACCCGAACCATAATCTTCCTTCGTATAGCAGTAGACTAGCATTGATCAGATTGCCGACTCTTAGTAGTAGACGTACCATGATAAACTCTATTACAGTTTTGAAGATAATTGATGGATGTATATGTTCTGAATTTCTGTTATCTAAGATTTTCATAAATGTCCCATTGAGACCCACGAGGTACTATAAACTCGTAAACATCGAGTTTCAGCGTTCGAATTATGCGTCCTTTGATCCAGTTAGGAGAATGTGTCGTGACTTTAATGAGCTATATCAGTTTATTGATTTCACAGGTAGTTGGGAAACGACAAAGTCTAGCATAATTTGTCATTTGAACCGATTGCATTAGTGCTGTATATTCGTTAACGTACATATGTAAATTTAATTTAGTTTATCCTTACTATCTGGTCTGATTTATGATTTGGTTTTCGTTTTGCTCGTAATTATTATATATTGAAGTATCTTATGTTAATATCTCGTGATGTGCTTTTATACTTATTTATGTTAGTGTAATACCAACTGGTGAAGAATTTCTGTAGTTGGTTGTAACGTGTGAACTTATAATCCTTGCTCTCCCGTTATAGACCGGTCTATAATGTGTACGCTGTCCTCACGTTATGGGGACGTGGCCCTCTCGGTCGGTAGGGGCGGGTAAGAGTGGCGGCGATGGGTTCGCTCGATTAAAAAAAAAAAAAAAAAAAAAAAAAAAAAAAAAAAAAAAAAAAATATGCAAAAACCCAAAGAAATGCCATAAATATGCAAAATAAGCTTTTTCAAGCAAATACATATAAATGCCAGCCCTGATCATCATATATCACAGTTATGTTTTCAATTGAAATTATTAAGTCATCTATTGGTATGTTTTTGTTAGGACAATATACACTGCAAACAACATATCTTATTCTTTTGTTCTGTAAAAACTTCAAAAAATATGAACTCGGAAGGTCTATTATGATAGGCAAATCGTATATAGCCGTTTGGATAATAGGATGAAACTAAGTTTCCGAGACGCATATTATATCCACTCCAGAGGAAACAAAGATATGACGGAACTCATTCATTTTATTGTTTAGACTTTGTGCATTTAGATGTGCAATTTTTAAACCAGATTTCTGGTTTGATAGAATTCGAATCATGATAAACAGTTCGTCTTTGGAATTATACCTAATATCAGAGGTCATATATCACAGAGAAGTTGTCAACGCTCTTATATACAATACATTTCGCTTTGCATCAATATGCATTTCGAAAAAATATGTTTGCAACGCTCATATATTGCACTATTACGTTCGTAGAATATGCAATTTGGAAAAAAGAGTTGTACACAAAAAAACATTAGTAATCCACATAATATATGTAATTGATAAAAATAATAAAATTATAAAGATAAATGAGTGAAGTGTAATAGAAAATATATAATTTAATATCATTACTAATAAATATATAGTTGCAATTTTTCTCATGAATGTACCAGCCGTTTATATGTAGCTGGCAACTCCATTGCCGCAGGGATGCGAGTTTGACATTTGCGTGTCATCACGAAAAAGAGAGTGCAGTTGTAGAGCTGAATCATGGTATAATTATCTATCGGGTAAACACGTCAGCCCAGCTGATTTGTGATTTTTTCGATTTTGTTTGTTTATAAAATTCAAAGAATTTCAATAAAAATGCAATTTAATAGCATAGACTTTAAGCTTGTTTTTTTTTAATACCTGCTAAACTAATTTTTCCGCTTAAAATCGCTTAGTTCCCCATACATTTTTCATTATTCAGCTAATTTTGGCAGCTTAACCACGGAATTGCGATGCGACTACCTAATAGATAATTCTACCATGAGCTGAATCAATGCGTATTGGACGATCGGAATTACGAAACTTAATAGTGGTCTTCATGAAAGCTCGAAAGAACCTCGTAAACTCGAAAACATCGTAAACTTGCACAGCAAACGTCAAAACAAACAGATTTCCCATACAAAGCGACTTGCACAAAAGTGGAAAGTTTTCGAGGCAAATTTGCTGAGCAAACCTGGAAAAAGAAACGTGAAAACTTTTGACATTTCAATGTCAATATTTTTGTATTGAAAAAAAGAGAGGGTTTTTGATTTATGTGAAAAAATAAAATAATGGAATAGGTAAAGCATATACTTTTAATTTTACTTTGTTTATTTACTTTATCAGCGTTTTTTGACAATTGCTGCATAGATACACTGAGCAACTTTATTTGGTGCGTCATGAAACGCTTCGGAGCAAACTTACGCTGAGCAAAAGTTCTAGGTTTTCTTGTTTGCATGAATAGCACTAATACATTCAATACCACGTATTGTGAATGATGAGATTATAAGCTTCTTTATCTTGAGTTTTAACGAAGCTTGCAATATATTGTAGTTATCGGTAGTGAGATCTTCGTTTATGAAGAATGGTATGTTTGAGTTAAATCATAGAGCAATACTTAAAAGTTTCCATTACTCTCTTCGGTTCCACCCAATAAGTGCGAAAACAAAAACAGCGAAAAAATAAGAGCGAATAAAAAATGAGCGGAAGGTAAAATGAGCGAATAAAATTAGCGAAATCCGACTTATGAAATTAAGAAAATCGCGCGAGCTTTATGTTAATATGGATACAGTTATTAATTGTTTTTTACAGATTGATGCAATTAGGATCCACATTATGACAGGTGGCATTTTAAAAAGCCTTAAAAATATTATGGCCAATACGGTTGTATTAGCCTATAAAGTAGTTTTTTCGCAGTATTGCTTGGTAGGTATTATTAAATTCATTGTAATAGGAGTGAAGGACCTTCATGAAATGAATATGGAAATAAACGACACAAACAGAGCTTTATGTTAATATGGATACAGTTATTAATTATTTTTTACAGATTGATGCAATTAGGATCCACATTATGACAGGTGGCATTTTAAAAAGCCTTAAAAATATTATGGCCAATACGGTTGTATTAGCCTATAAAGTAGTTTTTTCGGAGTATTCCTTGGTAGGTATTATTAAATTCATTGTAATAGGAGTTAGAAATCAATTAATTAATTACTTTTGTTTTTTTCAGATGCAATCAATTTGGTCGATGGGACTGGGTCAGCTGAGGAACAACTCCGAAAGGCCTTGCAGGTTCAGAAGAAACGATACTTTAAAAACTCCAGCTGCAACAAAAAAAATGAAGACAGCAACAACATCAATTGCGAATTATTAAAAACGAATAAGTAAATGAAAACTAAGTATTAATAACTAATATAATAAAATATAAAAATTGAATTTCAAATTAAATTAAAGCTATTGCCTGTGTACCCCGCTTTTCATGGGGACCCATATTCACTAGTTCTTCTGGGTACTCATATCACCACGCCTAGTACATGTACCTGTGTGTCCCCCTTTTCATGGGGACCCATATTCACTGCTTCTTCTGGGTACTTATATCACCACCCCTAGTATGGGTACCTGTGCACCCCCTTCTCATGGGGACCCATATTCACTAGTTCTTCTGGATACTCATATCACCACCTCTAGTATGGGTACCTGTGTACCTCCCTTTTCATGGGGACCCATATTCACTAGTTCGCGGTAATCGATGTGGTGGCGATTGACCCTTTTTGCGGACATTTCATACAAACAACGAAATGATGAAATGCATTGCCTAGGGTTGGCAAAGTAAGTATAGGTGATTCCCTAGTAAGTACTTATTTCAACTGGTACGAACGAGTGCCCAGTACTAGAGGGATGTAAATGCCGCGGGTGGGATTCGAACTCACATTCGCTGGACGATCGTTTCGATGTTTGTGAAGCATCATCTTCAGCAGCGTCTAGCCCGTTAAGCCACCGTGGTGTGTATTCACACTAGTCACTAACCGAAGATATTTATTTTATTGTGCAGAGTGATTGTTTGTCGCTACTTACACATTGCTTTCCTACTTACACGCACTGATGCCGAAGTTTTGAAGGTTCTATTTATAGAACGCACTATTCTAATTGTAGTTGTCTCGTTCTGTTCTGGTCTGGCCCTACCATATGATTCAAATTTAGTTGTCTTAGATCCTCCTTATTTTTAATGTTGTAATTTCCTTTAGGCTAAGAGATCATGTTTTCTCCGGTTAGTGAAAAAATATAAATGCCGGGGGTGGGATTCGAGCTCACATTCGCTGGACGATCGTTTCGATGTTTGTGAAGCATCATGTTTAGCAGCGTCCAGCCCGTTTAAGCCACTGCGGTGTGTATCCACACTAGTCACTAACCGAAGATATTTATTTTATTGTGCAGAGTGATTGTTTGTCGCTACTTACACATTGCTTTCCTACTTACACGCACTGATGCCGAAGTTTTGAAAGTTCTTTTTATAGACCGCACTATTCTAATTGTAGTTGTCTCGTTCTGTTCTGGTCTGGCCCTACCAGATGATTCAAATTTAGTTGTCTTAGATCCTCCTTATTTTTAAAGTTGTAATTTCCTTCAGGCTAAGCGATCATGTTTTCTCCGGTTAGTGAAAAAAATCTAAATGCCGAGGGTGGGATGCGAACTCACATTCGATGGACGTTCGTTTCGATGTTTGTGAAGCATCATCTTCAGCAGCGTCTAGCCCGTTAAGCCACTGCGGCGCGAATTCACACTTGTCGAAAATAAAAGATAAACTCTCTTACCAAGAGAATTTAAATGTAGCAAGAAATTTGCGCATGTGTGGTATTCCATTCGCAGAAGATGAGAATTTGCACGATATATTCAATAAACTGTGTTCTTTTCTAAATATTCCAGCGCCACAAGTAAAATCGTTACATCGCATAAAAATAAAAGGGCCAACCAAATTGACGGTGTTATAGCATCTAACGCTGCAGCCACACTTTCAAGATTTGTACACATACTGCTTGTCAAAATTCATGTGAATTGATACCTGTGAAAGCAATATTCATGTTCCATGAAACTTCATGGCTTCTGTATAGCTCTATGAATCGCAACGCATCATTATATTTATTACCTTTACTCACAAACATTTTTAATTATTTATATTTTAATATTTGTAAAAGTAGAAATCAAAAATTATGACGGCAGAATATTTGTAACAAGGAAAACGAGAAACTGTTCATAACAAATGTAATCAGCTGTTTTCTTGAAAGAAAATTGAAACACCCGACTTGAAAGAGAAATTGAAAGCAAGTTCCATAGATTAATACTTATAGTAGATCTAATAGTTCTCCCACCAAATTTATCACATTTGGCCTGGTGTGATATTTACGTTTGATGTTGAAAATAATTGCTTTACTAATACCAGATAGAGGCAATGGTTCACAACAACGAACAAAATAACAACAACGGCATTTCGTTTTGTGCGTTAAAATTATTGTGTTAAATACAACACAAATGTATGCTAACAATAGCAGTCAATAAAAAAGTTTAAAACACATATAAATTTCAGTTTTTCACCAAAACGACATGTGTGTCTACGTTAGAGCCGATAATTTTCCACTACAAGTTGAGCAGTGGATAGTAGAGTTGTCGGGTTTAAAAAAAAGTAATATAAATGAAAATGTGAACTTGTCAAAATTTTTAGTTTCAAGATTTTCAGCGTTCCCTGTGACAGACTCAAATTTTACTGTATTCAAGTATTGTCTCGCCGTTTGAAATTCAAAGGTGGCATGATGGGTACCACATGCAACTAACAACAGCGAGATTTCGGTTCGAATCCTAGTTAAGTCGCATATCTTTTTAATTTTATGTTGAATTTTTAACTATTTTTAATGATTTTATTTTTTTAATATTGCTGGTAAATGAGTTATGTTAAAAATAGAGTAATTAGTACGAGAAATAATTAAAACAATATTTTAATTTTGTGCCTTCTCTGAGGTTTGAACTCACGTTCTATCGATTTGTAGGCAAAAATTTATGCTCTAGGCCAGAAGCTCTGACACAGCTAAAGTGACAAATAAAAAAAAAAACACTTCGGTTAAATCTTCTATATTTCTATTTTTCAACTGATACAGTTGACAGTCGAAAAAAGTGCTGTCAAATTAATTTTGCTTAAAGGCGATGTGTTCTTTTCGATCAGTATACACTTCTAGTATATACTGGACGAAAAGAACGAGGCTATTATTGGATTTAACCAGGCGGATTCTATGGCACAGCTGATCGAAAAGGTACTAGGCCGATGATGTAGAATGAGAGAGCAAAGAAGACAGGAACTAATTTTAAATAGTGTTTATTTATACTAACGACAGCTAAATTATGTTTCATATTGTTTGCATGGAACGAAAATACGCATTCTCTTTGATTTCTGTCCGTTTTATGTCCAACGGAAGTGTAAAATTCCAGCAGCAAATAAAACTCTATGAAATGGCCTACTACCTCGTCGTCATGAAGAGGCATCGAAGAGAGTGGTATCACCCAAAAAGAGCGAATTAATAAGAGCGACAAAATAACAACGAAAGAAAAAAAGGAGTTAATATAAAGAGGGAAAGATAAAAAAGAGCGAAAGTGCCATAAATTTTATAATATATTAAATACACAAAAAATTATACAAATTATCAAAAGTATTATAATTTTCTAACAAACGATAAATTTAATTTTCGCATTTTAAATAAACCACAATATTAACTACTTGAATAAAACTATAATACTCGAATTAAATTTGGAGATTAAAGTTGTGTGCAATACCCCGTAAAAAATCAATTAAGTTCCGGTTTTCGTAATCATTAACCAAGTCTTCTATTTTTTTAGCTGTATCACGATAAATCTTTCGGCTTTTTGGTGGGTGTTGGCCTGCAATATATTGTTCAATTTTTACTTCGTTAAGTTTCTGCTCATGCTTCAGAACATCGTTGAACTTCCATATAGTTGGATGAATAAATCCTAAAAGGGAGCTAAATCCTCTATGCCATCCTTCCACGGAATTATTGGTCTTTGGTAAACCGAGTTTTGAAGCATCGTGGCAATTTCATATTTTTATGGGAAACAATGTAAAATGAGCGAATAAAATTAGCGAAATCCGACTTATGAAATTAAGAAAATCGCGCGATTTTTTTAATTTCATAAGTTCATGGCGACGAGGTAGTAGGCCATTTCATAGAGTTTTATTTACTGCTGGAATTTTACACTTCCGTTGGACATAAAACGGACAGAAATCAAAGAGAATGCATATTTTTGTTCCATGCAAACAATATGAAACATAATTTAGCTGTCGTTAGTATAAATAACCACTATTTAAAATTAGTTCCTGTCTTCTTTGCTCTCTCACTCAACATCATCGGCCTAGTACCTTTTCGATCAGCTGTGCCATAGAATCCCCGTGGTTAAATCCAATAATAGCCTCTTTCTTTTCGTCCAGTATATACTAGAAGTGTATACTGATCGAAAAGAACACATCGCCTTTAAGCAAAATTAATTTGACAGCACTTTTTTCGACTGTCAACTGTATCAGTTGAAAAATAGAAATATAGAAGATTTAACCGAAGTGGTTTTTTTTTATTTGTCACTTTAGCTGTGGCAGAGCATCTGGCCTAGAGCATAAATTTTTGCCTACAAATCGATAGAACGTGAGTTCAAACCTCAGAGAAGGCACAAAATTAAAATATTGTTTTAATTATTTCTCGTACTCATTACTCTATTTTTAACATAACTCATTTACCAGCAATATTAAAAAAATAAAATCTTTAAAATATAGTTAAAAATTCAACATAAAATTAAAAAGATATGCGACTTAACTAGGATTCGAACCGAAATCTCGCGGTTGTTAGTTGCATGTGGTACCCATCATGCCACCTTTGAATTTCCTCTAAATCCCAAAAGTTGTTCATCGATTGTCAAATAGCAACCAGTTGTATAATTGCTCATACACTTTTGTATAAACATACACAGTGAAACACGAAAATATATAACCACGTGATAAAAGACCTAAAAAAGACCCCTGTCTCCCAGTTTTGCCCAAAGCCCTCCAGGATTTTTTAAGGGCCCCCAAAGAAGTGGGGCCTCGGTGTCATTTTTGCAAAAAAGTGATAATTTTCTCAAGCCCATATCTTGCAAACCGTTCGGAATTACTCTCTGAGGCAAAGTTGTAGCTCTTGTCATAAAGAACAAAAATTCTAAACATATAAAAATCGCGAAAAACTTTAAAAAACAAATTTACTTTATGAAGAATGCGCCAATTTTCTTTGGCCTGGTAGGGCTTACAGCGCTGATTAAAACCCGAAAGTTATTTTAAGGAGGCCGATCCAACTTCATATAGGCCTTTACAGTTTGAGTATATAATCGCTTATATCTCACCCATTTCTTATCCGATCTGGTCGAGATGGGTATCATTGAGAAGACCTTTGAAAACCTGTATAAAAATGTGTTAATTTTTATTAACTCATTGGGGTAAATTAAAAAAAAAAAGGTTTTTAACCTCACTTTTTTAATAAAAATCTGGTTTTCTCAAAAAACAGCCTTGGTAAACTTATTTCTTCCTAGACTCAGTAAAAGACAACACTTCAAGCTTTTTTTTAAGGTATAATACTCCGCATTAACACTTCTAAGACCGGAGATAGTGAGGTTTTTCTAACAAAAGTACTTTCTGGGAGCTAAAATTTCGCTTAAACGTAAAGCTGGTGGGTGAGTTCCCGTGCCCAAACTATCAAACAACTACCTGGAAGCAAACATCTGCATTAAATTCACATAAAAACAACCCAAAATATAAAAAAATACCTGGAAACACATTGTAGCTCTTGTCATAAAGATGAAATTGTGAACCATAGAATATCACATACGTAGAAGGTTTTATTCGCTCAATAAATTAAACGTCATAGGTACGATGGAAATTACACAGTGGAGGGTGGAAAATATGGGTTCAATAATACCAGATGGTGGCAATAGTATACAGCGATCCACAAAGGAACTACACCCGAATTTCGTGTTTTTGTGGCAAACTAGTTGTGTTAAATACAATACAAATGAATACCAACGTTAAAAGTCAACAAAAAAGTGCAAAATACATTTACATTTTTCAGTTCTACACCAAAACGACAGGAAATAGTTAATTGAACATATTTTGTAACTCCACCTGGTGTATGTAAATTTTAAATTTAATTTGCTCTCATTTCGACAGACCTACCGAGAGAGTGTGAAATGAAACGTCAGATGAGAGAATAAGTTCTTCTATAGTATGTGTTATTCTATGTTGTGAACATATAAAATCAAAAAACCTTCTATCAAAAAACTACCTGGAAGCAAACATCTGCATTGAATTCACATAAAAACCGGAAGCAAGAGAATGGGTGACAGAAATGCTGTATTATTTTGAGAAAATGGGCACATCGATGACATTAAAGCTGCATTTTCATTTTGATGATTTTATCAAACAACTCCCTACCGAATCCGATGAGCAAGGAGAACGGTTTCACCAAACCACAATGCCCATGGAAATACGGTACAAAGGCAAAAAACTCGACGCATTGTCTGCAGAGGTAATATCAATTTTATTGATGCATTGTTTTGCATTCCTTTTTTGATTTCTTTTCTAATGCATTTCAGGTATGTTGGTGGAGTCACAAGATCACCCTGTATAATGCTAATGAAGTATATGAAAAAGAAAAAGCTGATGATGGAGGGCAGTCTGGAAGTAACGTGCCTGTGGACACCATAAGTTCTGAATCAGAGTCAGATGCGGACGATTTGGATCCACAACTTAAGAGAGTGCGATTTGCAAGTCCAGGGCCATCAACATTATAAACATAATACGCATATTTTTTTTATAATTTTTGTAGTAGATAGCATTGTATTGTAGTGCCATCCCTGCTGAGACTACTAATCCCTACAACACTGAATCATTATTAGTAAATACCCATGCTACTACTCTTTGTTACAACCCTAACTCTAACACCCCTATTCTGTGAATGTGGTAACAATCAAATTGTAACCACAAAATTGTTACAAAGTTGTCACCGTTGTTTGTATCTGGTATTCTGGCGACACAGTGACAACGAAAATTCACCTCGTAACAAATAATTCACCTCACAATAACAGGTTGTCAAAAGCAGTGACAAAAAAACAAACACATATGGTTTTCTGCACTACATGAACGCGGTAAAAAAGGAAAAGTACGTATTTAACATATTTATGTTTTATTGAATTAAAATTAATACATTATTATTTAGGGAATTTGAGCGCAACGCAAAGGCACAGCTGGAATGCTATATTGCCTTCCTCAAGGAACATCCAGAGATGCTAAGCGGAAAGAATACTCCTGCACATTCGCGCCATATAAAAGAAGAAATTTACTTTAGCGCCAACCCTCTGATCTACATCAAAATTTCACCACCGACAAAAGCTTCTGCGCTGAGTTCAAACAGTTGTTTCCCCCCCCCCCCCCCCCCGCGGTCGGTCCAACTTCTTCAGATATAGGCCTTTAAAGCTTGATTTATAATCCGATCTGGTTGAAATGGGAATCATTACAAAGGTCTTTCTAAGCTCTATAAATCAGTGCATAAACATATTTTTTTATATATTTATAGGAGAGCTAATTAATAAAACTTTTTTTACACTCACTTTTCTGCTAAAAATAATTTTTTTTTTTCAAAAAAAATGCCCTATTATACTTATTTTTTGACAGGTTCCGATAATACACAAGACCTTAGCCTTTTTAAAGGTATATTACTCAATATCCCTTGAAAGACCGGAGATATTTACGTTAAAAGTTTTGTATCTTTCTAACACAAAATCAAGGTCCTTCTTCGTTCTGCTGTATTTCCATAGGACAAAGTAACAAAAGTCCTTCCTTCATTTAATTATGTCCTCTTGTCGTTTTGGTACAAAATATATTATTATTTTTTCCCGTATACAGTTTTATTGTTTTCTTGCAGAATATATAAAATGAAAATGATATCAACTTTCCGGCAAATAAAACAGCTGTCACGCGCTGTTACCTCCTCTTTAGCAGGTAACAATTTTTGTTACTTTTGTCACCAAAAAATGTGTCAGAATACCGATTTGTGACAATTGACACATTGCTGTCAAATA
Source organism: Phaonia tiefii (assembly GCA_963931995.1). Taxonomy (NCBI): domain Eukaryota; kingdom Metazoa; phylum Arthropoda; class Insecta; order Diptera; family Muscidae; genus Phaonia; species Phaonia tiefii. The sequence continues at coordinate 92,460,316 of OZ008371.1, read as the reverse complement.
GTAACCGTGGTGACTTTTGTAACCCTGCCAGAATAGGGCTGTTAATGTCAATAGGGACATAGAAGCTATAGTATGTGATAATATATACTCATTGGAACTTTTCAAGTTAATAATGTCCAGAATGATATCAATAGAATACTGGATTTAGTTTTTATAAAAAATGATTTTAAATATGAACTTAAAAAATGTGATATGCCACTTGTGAGTCAATACATCACAAAGCTATTGTGATGAACTTTTCATTTTATAGTTTTGCTGAATCTGTTTATAATCTTGAAATTCAGTATGATTATAGAAATGCCAATTTCATTGCAATAAATTCATTTTTTGATTCTATTGATTGGAAGTTCATTTTGGGAACTGTTGACTTGCATGACATTTATTCCATATTTGAACAAGTTGTAAATTATGCAATTTATATGTATGTTCCATTGACAAAACATAAACGTCATTTTAAACTGCCTTGGCACAACAAAAGACTTATGCATTTCAAAAATCTAAGAACGAAAGCACATAAAAAATATAAATCAACTAATCTAGCTTGTGATAAAGCTTTATTTTCTTTAAGATGCAAAGAATTTGAATGTCTTTCAAACTTTTTATATAAAAATTACATATATAATATTGAATCCAATATTAAGCAAAATTCTAAGTCCTTTTGGACATTTTATAATATAAAACGGAAGTCCAATGGATATCCAACTTGTATGGAGTATGAAGGCATAACCATAAATGGCACAAATTCAATTTGTAATTCTTTTGCTAAGTTTTTTTCTTCAGTGTATAATATTAATACTGAATTTAATATTCTAAATTTTTCCCATTTACGAGAATTATTTGACGTCGGTCAGATACAGTTTGATGTTACTGAGGTGCTTTATGCATTGCGAACGTTAGATGTATCTAAAGGTGCTGGCTACGATAATCTTCCGCCGGTATTCTTAAAGGAGTGTGCGTCAGCTATTTCATTACCTCTCACTATAATTTTTAATAAATCGTTGTCTTCTGCAGTTTTTTTTACAAGAATGGAAGATGTCATACATTTCGCCTATTTTCAAATCAGCTCAAAAAGGTTTAATTACCAGTTACAGACCTATTATCAAATTATCGGCTATACCAAAACTTCTGTATAAGTTAGTAAATAATAAATTATTCTTGATTGTAAAAAATAGCATAAATACACGCCAACATGGGTTTTACAATGGAAGATCCACTACAACAAATTTAGCCATTTTTTGTATTTATTGTATTAATGCTGTAGAAAATGGATTGCAAACAGATGTGTTATATACAGACTTCGTAAAAGCATTCGATAAAGTTGATCACAATGTATTAATTTGTGAACTAAAAATGTTAGGTATTCATTCCAATATGTTAAATTGGTTGTACTCTTATTTGTCTAATAGAATATTATTTGTTAAAATAGATAATTATAGTATTTCTGAACCCGTCATTGCAAATTCTGGTGTACCACAAGGTAGCCATCTTGGTTCACTTTTATTTTTGTTGTTAATTAATGATATTCCTTCAATATTTAAATATTGTAATGCCTTATTATATGCTGATGATTTGAAAGTATATTCTGTTATTCGAAATATGAATGATTGCATGTTGTTTCAAAAAAACATTGATAATCTTGTGCAATGGTGTGTCGATAATAGAATGGAATTAAATTTTTCTAAGTGTAAAATTTTAACAATTACACATAAGAAATTACCATTGATGAATAATTACACTTTATCCAATAACACTATTGATAGAGAAATGGTAATGAGGGACCTTGGAGTATATATAGACTCAAAACTTTCATTTACTTATCACTTAGAATATGTTATTAGTAAAGCAAATTCTCAGCTAGGATTTCTGAAACGAAATTCTACTGATTTCAAAGATCCATATACAGTTAGAATTTTATACTTCGCATTTGTTCGATCACAATTAGAATATTGCGATATTATTTGGGATCCATGGAAATTTCGTATTGGAAGAGTTCAAAGAAGATTTTCTAAATTTGCTTTAAGAAATTTATATACTTCTTTTAACATGCCTGCATATGAAACTCGTTGTCAGTTACTCAATTTAAACACTCTGGCTCAACGAAGAGCCCGCCAAGAAGAAGTTGTCCAAGAAGAAGATGCAAAGACAAAAGGAGAAAATGATGCGCTCTGAATAGATTAATGTGCTACTGGGTGTAGAGCGTTAAGTTTCTTTTATGTGTAATTTTTTTATTAGGCGTATGTTGGACGACAGAAAGATTTGAAAAATGATAACTTACAAAACATAATATTATGTTTATTAAGGACACCGTCGGTGGTGCAATGGTAGTGTGCGCGGCTCTTGTGCATGAGGACGTGGGTTCAATCCCTACTCTGACCACCTAAAAAAAATTCTTTCGACGTCGGTCACCTCGCTTAGTGACGGCGACACTATCGAGTATTTAGCCGTGAAAAAGCTTCTCAAAATACCGTTCGGAACCGGTGTAAAACTGTAGGTCCCAATCAGTGAGTATAAAACTGGAACGCGCACAGCTCACTGGTTGTGAGAAGCTCTCCCTAATCCCTTCATGGGATGTAACGGGAAACCATTTATTTATTTATTTTAAGGACATTATTGACAGTAAAATTGACTCACCAGAGCTTTTGCAATTAATACCATTTAACGTTCCTAGGAGAAATTTAAGAGACCATACTTTTTTCTACGAAAATTTTCATAGATGTAATTATGGATTGAATGAAATTATTACAAGGTGTCTAATTTTATGTAACAATGCATGCAATCATTTAGATTTCCTTACGAGTCGCTTAATTTTTAAAAACACGCTTCTCGAGTATATTCATTTAGAATTAAGCACATAGTTGCAAGAACTAATCTGTAAGGGCTGAGCCCAATAGATTGAAATAAATAAATAAATAAATTGTAAGTAGTAGTAGTTAAGCTGCTTGGAAGCAGAGCTCGGTACTTAATACCCATGTTTGGGAGGTATTGTTCACAGGTTCTGCTAGTGAGACACCAGGCGCGAATTTTAGAATCGCCTTGGATTGAAATCACTGGAGATGATCAAAGTTCGTAAGGGAAAGTTGCTTCTTGGTCTTGGATCCGTCAGATTACGGTATTCCAGCTTCCCTGCGCGAAGGTAAACGTAGGTGGCTTCGCATGGCGCAATTAACCTTCAATGTCGATGTTAACATACTTACGGTCAAAACATCTGGCAAGATAAGAGCTGGTATTGTAGCTAGGAAAGATCTTAAACTTACCCTCTCCTCTAGCTTCTGTACGGGCGACGTGGAAACGATGTACATGGATGATGTCTGATTCTCGCGTGTGTGTACTTACCGTATGAGTACGATCCGCCTCGTAGGACAGTTCTCGAACTGGGGCATCAGACATCTACATACAAAGGGGTCCCGGCTACAAATAGGTTGTGATGCAAATGTTGACCATACCCAGTGGGGCATTTTATTATGATTTTATTATTCAATCCCGGCTTAAGATAATAAGGCTAAGAAATCGAAAAGGGAATCAGATTGGACAGTGTACAAGAACACTTTTAATTAGTTTAAACGGGGCATTAAAAAGGTTAAACAGGCCGCCTGGATCAGCTTCTGTGAGTTCATAAAATAAATAAATGGTTTTCCCTTACATCCCCATGTTGGGAGTATACTCACTGACTGGGACCTACAGTTTTACACCGGTTCCGAACGGTATTTTGAGAAGCTGTTTCGTGGCTAAATACTAGATATTGCCGCCGTCACTAAGCGAGGTGAACGCCATCGAAAGAAAGTTAAGGTGGTCAGAGCAGGGATCCAACCCGCGTTCTCATGCACAAGAGCCGGGAACACTACTTTTGCCCCACCAACGCCCATAGTCAAGGTTAATGATGCTTCACAACTCCGGCGCTGAGACACTTTAGCTACTAATGGAGACTCACTATCCAAAGTGTGAGAATATACAAAGGTTCTACGGAGGGGTATATACCGGTTACACTCGTTCAGGATATCTCGCACCTGGGGGTGATTGAGGACAGAGTTGACGAATCAAGGCTGTTTTGGGTTATTCATAGTTTCATACCTTTTAAGTCTTCTGGTCCCGATGGAATTTTGTAGGTTATGCTGCAAAAATGTGAAGTCTTTGTCACCCCACACCTGCTGAGTATATGTAGGGCGATTAATAGACTCTCCCTGATATCGGACAAGTAGAAGGAGGTACTGGTTGTTTTTGTTCCCAAGTCGGGTAAGATTAGTCATGTCTTTCCTACGGACTACAGGCCAATAAGCCTCTCATCCTTTCCATTGAAAGTTTTGAAGAGTGTTTGTTTTGTATTAGAAATCGAATTGGCCCGTACTACTTAAGCGGTAGGCACCGGTGCCGTTAACAATATTTCATCCGGCGTCATAAGGGAATCCTCTGCTTAGAGACCGCATATTAATTCGACTCTGGGTGTGAGCTCTGTTCGGAAGCTGGCCACAAGGGGCTTACCGCAGGGTGGAGTGTGATCCCCTCTGCTGTGGCTTTTAGTGGTAGATAGAATACTTATGAGCTTGGAATTTTCGAATTTCGTCTATGTGAATGATATCATTCTTGTCGACGGGAAGCATTTCTCTATGATAAGCGACCTCATGTAGGATGCCCTGGGTGAGATTCGGATTGGGCTAGGCGGTGTAGCTTGTCTTAATCCAGCGAAGACGGAGTTTGTATTCTTCACACGTGGGTGAAAGATTAGAGAATTCAGGAGATCAACGCTGGGGGAGTTGAGTATCTCTATCTTCCGAGGCGAAATTTCTTGGTATAAATACTGGAATACTGAGAGGGAATGAAAAAGGGGCCATTTATTGGTTGTATTCGACTATTGTGCGCCCTTGGCTGCTTGGTCTGGTAGAATGATTTGGGGAATAGCTACCAGTTTAAAAGGCTTCGTAAGGTTCAACGCACTGCGCCGATGTGCAACAGTGGGCGAGTATTCCGCAAGCGGCGTTGGACATCATCCTAGATCTTACTACCCTTTTGAGAGAATTAGGTCTGCCCTTTTGAGAGAATTAGGTCTGTTGAAACATGCCCCTAGGAAGCATACCGACATTCTCCATGGTGTTGATCGACAATCACCAAGACGATTGTTTGAGTCAGGTGACTGATTTCACTGTGGAACCAAAAAAGTGACAAGGGTCTGACAACGGATTCTGGCAAAGGGGTAACAAATAGGTTTACGTGTATCGCCTTTTTTTTAACTTTACATATAGGGGTAATTAAAGGGGGGATTAAAGTTTTCCCCCTCTTGTACATTCTTATGATGAATCGACATATGTAGGAAACTATGTGATCCTTATATTTTAGGATTAGGATTAGGATGTATTCAGCAATTTTGTGCAAAATTCTACGAGAAATATATTTGTAGAACATTTTACCCCTCACCTATTCAATATATCGGGTTTTATGCCCCTTTTGCGGAAAAAGGTAAAAAACAACCTAAACCAGGGGCGTAACGGGTTAATGTACTACAAAAATATTTCCCGTAAAATTCTACTATAAGTCCCTGAATACACCAAAGCTCAAAACTCAACCTAAATGCCAGAAATAAGTTAAAATTTAAAATGTATTTTATGGGTTAATTTCGAACTTATTCCGAATTGGTGCTAAAATGTCTCAAAAAACTGAATTTCTACGCAAAAGAAAGACGTAAATATAAAATCTGTAGATATAAAAGCTCTAGATTTAATATCTATTAGAAAAATAAGTACAAGATTAAGTATTTAACCAAGAATTTATTTATTACATTTTGCATTTAGCTGTTGGTAATTCTCAGTCGTTATTAAACAATGTCCAGCATATGTCAGTTATAAGATAATGAATACTCTTGCCTTTATAACGATCTTCAATGGGTGCACATGTTTGATAAAATCGTTCACCATATTCATCGGACTCAATTGACAACTGATGCTCGAAGTAATCCATATGAGATTTCAAAAAATTAAATTTTCAAAATCACTTAGCATTGTGTCGACGTATATGCCTAGAAAGTTGTAAATAACGTATTTAATGCTTCTCCATGCGGCGAGATCGTTTGGTGAGAGGATTTGCTCAAATTCAGCGTTTTGCATAAGTTTTCGTACATCCGGCCAACAAAACCATATGTTTTAATGAAAAGACACAATTTTTAAAAATTATTTTGTATGAAACCAATGTCATAAATTAAAGTTTAAAGAATTCGTACCTTCTTTTATCTTTATCAATAAGTTTGGGAAACAATGTCTTCAGAAATTTTAGTGGCACTCCATGTGTATCCAAACATTTAACAAAGTTTTTTACCACTCCTAGTTTTATATGCAATGGTGGTAAAAGAATTTTTTCAGTTGGTACCAGCTGTGGATGAAGGATTTTGTGCTGCCCTTACGGCCCTTCAACTCTTCGCTCCCAGTGTTTTTTGGAATATTGGTTCCCCTTCCATCTGATATCCCATTTGCATAAGAAGCATGCATATTTAACGTATTCAACCTGTATACTCTTAGAGGAAGCTAACGACTTTTAAGTCACAACAGACCCTTATATTTTACCTTAGACCTTACATATATTTTGTTATCGAATCATAACTTTCCTTCATGTTGATTCCATACCCAATTGGAATAGCAATCTTGGAATTATCGTAATAAAGCAGTACAGCTTTACGGCTTTTCTTGAATGAATCTATAAATATACGCCAGTCCTCGGGGTTGTATTGTATATTCATTCCCGCCATTAAGCCTTCAATCTCGTTGTAATTAGTAAACGTGTTCGATTCGTTAACCGAAAAGTAAGGCAGAAAATGTGTCGGCATTTACGAAAACAAGTAACATTAACACCAAGTTCAAGCCGATGAAGACTTTTCACGTCTTCAGCTAATATAATGTTAAACAAGTAACATTAACACCAAATTCAAACAGATGAAGACTTTTCAAGTCTGCAGCTAATATTTCTGATTTCTTTTAATACAGACTCAGCTTCCGTGCCAATGCATTGAAATACTCTTGCGACATTAATATTGGGCTTTGGTCTGCTTCATTTCCTGAGTAACCACTGCCAATGGCTTCTGTTCCAACGCAATATGTTGACTGAGACTTCCAGGATGTAGCTCAGGTAGTGGAAGTTCATCAGAATGTGGTACTGGGAGCAAGGCTGATTGTTCTGATTTATGCACAAAACACTTTCGCGTATACCTATTCAAATGTAATATGTCGGTATTTTGACATACGTAGCATGTAGTGTTGTCCTGTTCACCTAGGTCTAGACAGCGCATGGGAATACCAAACTGAATTGATTTTCGTTAACCAACATCGAAAATTAAAAAATTTACTATCGTGGTATAAACTAAATTGAAAAATTAAATTGCCTTTGGACCACAGCATTAAACCTTTGTAACATGTGCGACACATCCATAGCTCATTAGGAAAAACGTCTAGTTGAAAATACCTCTCATAGATGTCTTCTACTTTGCAGTTTAAAAAATTGTATGTTTGCCGCTTCACGTGAACTACCCCACATGTAATGCCATTTTAACAGGTAATTGAATCAGTAGTCGGCTGACGCCTGATGCCGACAGATCTTATCAGCCAAAGTGCAGCTGACAAATTCTGGCGCGCCTAATTAGCGCAGTGTGGATAAATTACAACATTTTCTCTTATTTGTTATTTCTAGATATTATATTTACAGCTTTCCTTTCTACGGTGACTTATACTGAAAGTTTACGTAAAATATTTTTTCTATACACACCAACCCCCTTGAATGCAGTTTTGTGGAATATTTTAGCGCCAACTCGGGATAAGTACGATGTTAGGTCACCGTATACCAATATATTTAAAATAAATGCATTATACATATTTCACTTGTGAGCTAATGTATTTAGCACTGCTGTATTTGGCTCTGCTTTAACAATAAGTTTTTTTCTGCTTGATAAAAAAAAGATAAAACACTTAAAGATAAAACTAAAAAGAACTTCACATCTGTGGGTTTTTTGTTTCTTCGCTTTTCATAAGAATATAAAATAAAAAGATGAAAAATACGTTTAATAAAAAGATAAAAAAAACTGAAAGAAAGGACTCTACAGCTATCAGTTGTTTGTTTCTTTATGTTGATTCTTTGAAACAGAGGTTACCTTTTTAGCAGCTCTTTTTAGTTCGTCTTCCGCAGACCCAGGGAATTTCGTGTTTATTGGTATGGATTCCGTAAAAGTGATAAAATACTCTGAAAATAAAAAAATATATTATATTATTTTAAATTTATATTACCTACCAGTACGGAGTAAACATTTTCCAGTTGTTTGAGACTTTATTATATTATTATATTGTTACGAATTTCCTTATTCGTCCTTTTTGCGTTGTTTTATTCCCAATAATAAAACAAGGTTCGTTTTCAATTACGATAATTACAACGGTATAACTTCCTTTTATTTTACTTGTATAGTACAAGAGTTTACTTTATTTTCACCACTTTAATAAGTCTTATATGTTACCATCAAATCACGTTGCTTACTTTACGGGGTTTAATGACAAACTGAACTCTCCATTCCAAAGACGTCCGCTATTTATATCAACTCACTACTGAAATGAAGTTATATCTAGCGAATTCAAGAACTTTCTAGCCGTTACTTATCTTTGTAGCATCATCTCGAATGGTGGAGAATTATCTCTGAGGCGAATTCGTGTTACTGGTTTAGCGAGCTGGTACGTTGCTACAATTGTATACTTTCAGGCGCAGCACTAACCGCCTGTTATTTACATAATGTTGAGTCATTAATAGCAAGCAAACGCTTTTACTTATTCGTAACACTGCCCCCCACTTAAGCCTGTTCGTCCCGAGCAGGATCAACCCTCTGTTTTCCATACAGGGATAGTCTTTCCAAATGCACGACTTTCATTTTAGCTCTTGGACTTTGGCTTTTCTGGATTCTATAAACCACGTCATTTATTCGTTTGACAACCTTGTAAGGGCCTTCCCAGTGAGTCTGAAGTTTTGAAGATAAACCTTTCTGTGCGCAGTAAAACTAGCTGGCCTTCAAGGAATCCTTCTGAATTTGTTGCTCGGTCGTATCTGGCTTTCATTTAATTACTCACCATCTTTATTTTGTTGCGCACAAATTCATGGAGATCATTAAGATCCCACGTATCCTGGTAATTGACATCACTTTTCGCAGGGTGACTACTTTTCTTAGGTATTCTTCGAGAGTTCGGTTGAATCTTTCAACCATTCCGTCAGACTGAGGATGCAATGGTGTTGTTCTTGTTTTCCGAATATCGTATGACTCACACATTTCTTTGAAGATGGTCGATTCAAAATTCCTACCCTGATCCGAATGGAGTTCCGAGGGAACACCAAAACGGCATATCCAGTTATCCACAAATACTTTAATTATACTTTAATACTTTAAATTAAATACTTTAATTATAGTCTTCGGTTTGGTACCGAACTCCAAATCTCCAGGCAGTTTGGTACCGAACTCCAAATCTCCAGGCAGCTTCAGCTCAGTTCCGAAAATTACTTTAGCGGCTGTTTGCGAAGTGGAGTCATGGGTGGCCGTCCTATATGCCAAAAGGAACTTCGGTATGTGTTCATCCCAATCTCTTTGATCTGCGCTGACTACTTTTCTTAGGTATTCTTCGAGAGTTCGGTTGAATCTTTCAACCATTCCGTCAGACTGAGGATGCAATGGTGTTGTTCTTGTTTTCCGAATATCGTATGATTTACACATTTCTTTGAAGATGGTCGATTCAAAATTCCTACCCTGGTCCGAATGAAGTTCCGAGGGAACACCAAAACGGCATATCCAGTTATCCACAAATACTTTAATTATAGTCTTCGCTTCATGATTTGGAACAGGGTATACTTCGGACCATTTACTGAAGTAATCCATAACCACTAAGACGTACTGGTTTCCGGAGCTACTGACTGGAAATGGACCAGCCACATCCATAGCTATACGCTCAAAGGATGCACCTGAGTTGCATTGCTGCATATGGCCATGACTTCTTCGCGTTGGTCCCTTAGCTGGCATGCATTGGGTGCAATTTGCTATCCAATCGGCTACCGCTTGTTGACAGCCAACCCAGTAGAACCGTTGCTTTAGCTTTTCAATGGTCTTGGTTATTCCTAGATGTCCACCACTCGGGCCATTATGGAATTCTGTCATTATCTCTTTTTCCTAAGAGGAAGGTACCACTATTAACTTTTTGACTATTTTACCATCCTCACTTTCCCATAACCGGTATAGGCAACCATCCAATAATTTTAGGCTGTTCCACTGGGCCCAATATGCTTTCATCAGAAGGTAAGTATTTTACCTTCTTCTTTTGCAGAAATTAGTTTTGCCAGTTTAGGGTCGCTTCTTTGTGCTGCTGATCAGTCTTCGTTGGATTCAAGTCGAAGCAGACGGACGTCAATGATGTTTTCTTTCACCTCTGATTTTGAGCAGTGTTTGCATTCCAGCTTGCATGGACGACGTGACAGGGCATCTGCATTACCGTATTTTCCTCCTTTTGTTTGCTCAATGCTGAAGCCATAGCTCTTCAGCCTTTCAATCCAACGAGAAAGTTGGCCTTCGGGGTTCTTAAATTGCAGTAGCCACCTTATCGCCGTATGATCGGTTAACTGAAAAGGCTGGCCGTACAGATACTTGTGGTAGTGTTTGACACACTCTATGACAGCCGGTAGCTCTCGTCTCGTAACACATTAACTTTTCTCTAGCTTTGAGAGTATTCGGCTGTAGTACCCAATAATAAATATTGCTTCAGTTGGTGGAATGACTCATCTTGTGTTTCGCTCCAATAGTACGGCCGATTTTTCATTGTCAACTCGTGAAGACTTGCAGCCACTGTGGTGAAACCCGGCACAAACCGTATGTAGAAAACTGCGTAAGTCATGGAGATTTTGCAGTCGGGGCCAATCCTTCACTGTCAGAATTTTGTCTTCATCGGTGAAAATGCCATCTACTGTCAATCGATGTCCCAAGTATTTTACTTCTTTCTGGAACAGAGAACACTTCTTCGGGCTGAGTTTCAACCCAGCCTCTATTATACGTTGAAGGACTTCTTTAAGATTCTTCAGGTGTTCATCTAATGTTTTCCCCATGACAATGATGTCGTCTATGTACACCAAGCATGTTCGCTAATGAAGTCCTTTCAACACGCACTCCATTAATCGCTCGAAGGTGGCTGGAGCGTTACAGAGTCCAAATGGCATTCCCTATGCTGAATGAATGCAGTTTTCTCCATGTCTTTCTCGCTGATTTGTACTTGCCAATAACCACTTTGCAAGTCCAGCGCGGAGAACCATTTTGTTCCTGACAACGTATAAAATGTGTCATCAATTTTTGGTAGTGGATAACTGTCTTTTTTGGTGACGTCGTTCAGCTTTCTATAATCCACACAAAATCGAGTACTACCATCATTCTTCTTAACTAGTACCACCGGCGAGCTGCAATTTCTGTGCGGCCGCCGATCACCTCCTCGCTGTTGGACAAATTTAGAACTCGTACAGGCAAGTATCCTTCATTATTAGTTTTTACTAGCACTTTGATAGTGATGATGCTATAGTTTTTTTATACTTGCCGGTTCAATTACCCACAAACCGCCGATCTCACAATCTCCCTCCATTCGAGCCCATACTATGGTTTCTGAGTTTGGTGGCAATTTTACATCTTTGTGAGCGATCAGCCTTTTAATCTGTGTTGTATTGTCGTATCCCACATTGAGTGGAATTTCCACGTTAGCCCACGTCAAAACTTGCTGCCCCTAATCTAACTTGAGGCCTTGGGCAATCATAAAATCTGCGCCAACTATCACTTCATCTACAATGTCGGTGACAATAAACACGTGTTCGACGCTCATGTTGGCAATGGATAACTTCAATTTAACTTTACCATGTATAGTTGCTGTTTCACCCGTTGCTGTGCGGAGTCTTACACCATGTAACGATTCCATTGGTCCATTTATCAAATCAGATCTGATGATAGATTGTTTTCCGCTTCCGACCACCGATAGCTCCGTAGACAGTGAGGTTGTTGTTTTTCTGTTGTATTATTGAGATGGAGATCGTGGGGCCCTCGGTTGTGGAAGCCAGTCCATGCCCCTCTGGGCTAGCTCATTTTAGTTTAACGGAGATTCATTTTGTGTAGTAAAATTTGCCCGTTAATTGCCACGTTGGGGTGAGTTCGACCTGGATCGTTTTCGTGGCTCTCTGCAGTTTCGTGCAATATGACCAGGTTTGTCGCAATTGTAGCACTTTGGTCTGGGCTTACTTCTGCCTGATAACGCCTTGCTGAGGGTTTGGGTCATTTCTTTAAGATCGTTTATGGCACCCTTCAAATCTCCTGCCTCCGACTCCATTTACATTTTTCTAACTCTTTGTATTTGAGGCTTGGACACAAATTTCGCTGTCTTCTGTGCCAATGCGAACGAAACGGTTTCGGCGAATGTAGCTTTTTGTGTGGCACAAGTCACGTATTTTATGTCGGGATCACGGATGCCGTTGACGATTGCTTGAATCTTAAATTGATCCAAGAATGGGTGGGACTCACCAGGTTAAGTCATCAACACCAAACGTTCCACCTCGGTTGCGAAGTCCTGAGGTGTTTCATTATGCTTTTGCACTCGGCCTCTTAATTCCATGCGATATAAATCCTTCTTGTGATCGCCACCATACTTGCGTTGTAACGCAGCCAGCATATCCTCGTAGTTGTTTCTGGCTCTGACGGGAATGCTCTGATGGACTTCTGCTGCGGTGCCTTTCAATGCTAAAATTATCTCTACTGCTTTGTCGTTGCTGTTCCACAAGTTCTTAATTGCGACCATTTCGAATTGGGATTTTTTCTTCAACCTTTTCGAATTTATCGTTCACTTGAATCTCCATATTGCCCACAACTTCAGAGATTTCTTGCAGTTTCTCATTTGTGGCATTTGATGTTCCCTGCATAATTCTAGAATTTTCACCAAATTTCTCGCTCATAATTCTAGAATTTTCACCAAATTTCTTTTCAAGTTTCTCCTCCATACTTCTAGAGTTCTCGTCCAATTTGGCTATCATGGCAGCAAACATTGTAGAAACATCTACATTACCAGTTGCTTCTTTTGCACAAACCTCCATTTCGTCTTTGCACTCGAACTGATATGTGTCAATGTCGATGTTTCGGCGTTTAAATTCTTCTATTAATCGCCTCTGCAGATCTACTTTATTACTAGCTGTTGGTTGATCCAATTTACTCAACTCCTTTTTTAGTTGTTCAACTTTGAGTTCTTCAAACTTCATCGTTGTCCTTAATTCGTAATCCCACTTCTGACACCAATGTTACGAATTTCCTTATTCTTAATTTTTGCGTTGTTTTATTCCCAATAATAAAACAAGGTTTGTTTTCAATTACGATAATTACAACGGTATAACTTCCTTTTATTTTACTTATATAGTACAACAGTTTACTTTATTTTCACCGCTTTAATAAGTCTAATATGTTACTATCAAATCGCGTTGCTTACTTTACGGGGTTTAATCACAAACTGAACTCTCCATTCCAAAGACCTCCGATGTTTATACCAACTCACCATACTCAAATGAAGTTATATCTAGCGAATTCAAGAACTTTCTAGCCGTTACTTATCTTTGTCGAATCATCTCGAATGGTGGAGAATTATCTCTGATGCGAATTCGTGTTACTGGTTTAGCGAGCTGGTACGTTGCTACAATGCATACTTTCAGGCCCAGCACTAACCGCCTGTTATTTACATAATGTTAGTAGAGTCATTAAGAGCAAGCAAACGCTTTTACTTATTCGTAACAATATATTTATTTACTTGCTTCAAATTACACATTCTCTGACCACGAACTTCCAATTGGAACTGACGCCAACACAAAAACTAATAGTCAAACCAAATTTTTTTTTCTTGTTTGGAATAACGGTACAGCTTTTTTTGCATTACCAAAAATATTTGATTTGAACATATCCATCGTTGTAATACTTTTATCTAATGAAATCGTTAATGAGCACAAAACATTGAAATGCTTTACGGGAATATGAGAGCAAGAATATTAATCTCTTTCATCAAGTGCAAAGAAATGTGTATCGACACAAAGAAGTAAGAACAAAGTTAAGAAGTAAATCAATAGTTTGAGAGTCAAAAGGCGAACTAACTCTTGCAATTTGGATTCTTTAGCCAAATACCTAACGATTTTGAGTCAATTTCTACTTTTAAAACTGCAGGGATGTACGTAAATTTTTTGGTACACATACACTCCGGTTCACTTATTTAAAGACACTAAAAGTTCAATATTCAGCAGCCTGTATCTTTTGCAATTTGTAACCGATTGCAGAATTTCAAACTGGAAATGGAAGCTGGACATCTTGAGATATAAAAAAAATCATGACAATAGTGGTTTCTTAACTAAAGAACTTTTTTAGGGCAATTTATAAAAAAAAGTCAACAAATGTGCTATTTTTTTGGTTCACTTGAATAAAAGCACTTTATTATTTTTAAAGTAAGCGATGATTTTTTGCAGGGAGCGTTTGTTTATTACAATTTATTACATCTTAATCATTTTACGAATCAAAATGGCAAAACAAAAAATGTTAAATCATTCTGAAGGATATTCTAACCGCGTAATAGCTAAAACAATTGGACGGAGCCCAGCAGTTGTCGACAATTGCATCAAGGACCCCGAGGGGTATGGAAAACATTTTAAAGGTCTCATTGCCTTTATCTACGTATGAGAAAAGAAAATTCATCAGAATTGCTTCTAATTTTGCCTTATCCTTGTCAAAAATAAGAGCTCAAGCTGGAGTGGAAGCGAGCAAGTCATCAGTACGCAGAGTAATTAAGAGCTGTGAGTATCTTAAATACCTGATATTACAAAAAAGCCGCCACTTAATGCTCCTCGTAAGGAAAAGCGGCTTCAATTCGCAAGGCACTACATGGTATGGGATGTGCAGCCAAAAGGTTATGTAAATGACTGGAGAACCGTTGTATTTACGGATGAGAAGAAGTTTAATTTGGATGGGCCTGATGGCTCCAACTATTATTTCCAGCCGAGAGGGCGGCGTTATGGTGTGGGGTGATATTATTCAAAGTGCAAAAATGACTGGTGCAAGCTATAAAACGTTATTGGAATCGGGTTTTCCGAAGTTCAGTGAATTATTTGGTCCTATATCTTGGATATTGCAACAGGATAATGTCCCTATATACAACGCCAGAGTAGTAAAGGAGTTTGTTGCGGCACGGTTTTAACTGAACCGGCTTAAAACAAAGAAGACAAAAGATCTAGAAGCACCTCTCGTGCACATTTACCAATTTCTTTATTAATTTAATTTTGAAATACACTTCGAGTGCGCTCTAAAATAAATTTGTACTTTGCCCGTGCCTGTAAAATCCGACTGACCTCAATGTCCAATTGCACTCCCCCTCGTAAATGTTATTTGCCTACGTGACACATAGCAATGGACCGTTAGTTTCCTCAAGAAACGAAAAACAATAAGAAACTGGTTTTAGTACAAATCAATTTTTGGGAGCCTTAATGTAAATAGAACGACAACTACATGCATGTACATTTGTACGTGCATGTGTGTAGTTGCAAATATTTAAACTTCTTGTAGTTATGAGGGGAAGTATCCTCAGAGTAAAATTATAGTATAAATGAGCCATTTGGTCGATTTTACTCATCTGTAATGCCGACGTCTAATTTTGCTATTTTCGCTACAGGTCGCTGGAACACCCCACTTTGGGTTTTTACAGTAACTTGCCGAACCCAGTAACCTGCCCGTCCGTGGTAGGTTTTCATCGATGACGATGACAATGTCGCCCACCTCTAGGGGAGCTGTCTTCTGAAACCACTTGCCTCTTCTGGTAAGTATAGGCATATACTCCTTAACCCATCGACGCCAGAATTGGTCAGAATTGTTGAGTTTGTCGCCATCGTAGACGTAAGTCGGTTTCTTCGTAGACTATTGGCTTGTAACCGCTTGATGCCCCTAGCAGAAGGTGGTTTGGCGTAAGTGCTTCATCATCGCAAGACTCTAATGAAACGAACGTGAGCGGCCTACAGTTGGTTATAAATTCTGCTTCTGCCATCGCATTTCTAAGGGTTTCGTCATTGTAATTCATTGTAGGGCATATCTTGTAGATAGTGGTTTTGACGCAACGAACGAGTCTTTCCCAAGCCACGCCCATATGAGGAGCAGCTGGAGGATTGAACTTCCATTTAATTTCATTAAAGTTCATGCCAATGCCTCTCAAATCTATCGATTTCGGTTCAAATTCAAATATTTTTGAGGGTGCTTTAAAATTTGTGCCGTTATCGGTGAATATTTCTCGTGGTGTACCTTGGCGGGCAATGAAGTTTTGAAGGCACATTACGCAGGAACTGGTATCTAGGCTATAGGCAATTTCGATGTGTACCGCACGCACTGTGAGACAGGTAAATAGTACACCCCATCGTTTCTCCTTCCTTCTACCCACTGTTACGTACATAGGCCCGAAATAATCGATGCCGACGAACGTGAATGGCCGCTCAAAGCTTGCTAGTCTTGCCGGTGGTACTGATGACATCTGTGGCATTTGTGGAATTGCGGTTGCATTCTTACAATGTTGGCTTAATCTTCTCACTCTTTTGTACAGAACCCGTAGCTTAGGTATGTAGTACATGCTCTTGATGTTATTGATGACGGTCTCATGCGAAATATGGTGGAAACTTTCATGTGTATATTGAACCAGTAGCCGAGTTATATGGTGCATGGTAGGCAATATTATGGCATCATGGTGGTTAAGATGTGACACACGGCCTCTAGCCCTTAATATGCCCTCGTCATCCTTTTTTAAGCAGCATATTTCTTCATGGAATTCGCTTTATTCGCGGAGCTTGCTTTAAGTCTCTTCAGGTAGAGTATAAAGGTGGCCACTGCTCGAAATAAATGTCTCCAAGACGAAAAGTATTTCACGTTGATAAACACTGCCTTTACGGAGTTGTTGATAAGAAGTGTAAGATGTCTCATTTCATTGTTATTTAAATCACCCAGATTTTCACAAGTAGGCCATTCACTTTTGTCTTCGCTTAAAAAATTTGGTTCAGCGAACCATGTAGAGACATCCCATTGTTGTTTAATTTTTGTTGAAGTATCTGCAGGATTCATTTTTGATGGCACCCATCGCTATTGTGACACATCTGTCGTCTCCAAGACTTCACACACTCGGTGCATAACAAATTGTTGAAATTTCTTCGGATCCATTCGAAGCCATTGCAGAACTGTTTTTGAATCAGACCAAAAGTATTGCGCCTTTATGTCCATTCGTCGATTTTTAATATTTTATTTGCTAGTCTGACGCCAGCTACAGCCGATTGCAGTTCAAGTCGGGGTATAGACATCGGTTTTAAGGGTGTTACTTTAGACTTTCCTGCTACAATCGTGACGGTACAGTTACCTTGGTGTACAATTCGAAGGTAACAAACGGCAGCATAGGCGTCCTCGCCGGCGTCTACGAATGTGCAATTCGACTACAGCCTCATCAAGTTCTAGGTAGTAACATCCGTTTTCCATTTCCGCCATTTTGAGTACTGGGAGTCGTTTAGCTCCTCATCCCAGTCAATGCCAGATTGCCAGACTTCTTGCAGAATAATTTTCAGAGTGGTGGTGTAGCACGACAAAAATCCAAGTGGGTCAAATATTGACATGAGCACCTGGAGGATTTCTCTTTTTGTAGGAACTATTGCATCCATAAAAACGTCGCGTCTTAGTCTGGCGAATCTGAAAATGTAGACAAAAGAGTCTTTATTAGGGTCCCAATACATACCGAGAATCTTTTCTGTAGTGGTCAGATCTTTTGGCTTTCGATCTTGAGATGATTTATCCTGTAGGTGATTAAGGACTTCTTCACTATTTGACGACCAATTTCGAATGTTGAACCCAGCAGCAGCATGAATAGTTTTAACCTGTGTAGCCAATTCGATTGCTTCTTGCTCATTGTTTACACTGTCGATAAAGTCATCTACGTAGTGGTAGTGTTGTATCGCCTCTACAGCCCGTGGATATTTGCCTTTAAATTGGTTTGCATTGTGGTCTCGAACATAATGCGCTATACATGGTGCACACGATATTCCTAAGGTTAATGCTCTCATAACAAAAATACTTGGCGTTTCGTTGTCATCCTTGTCCCACCAGAGAAATCGCTGACAATGCATATCTTCTTTTCTCACGGTGATCTGGTGAAACATCTCCGCGATGTCTCCACATATGGCAACTTTTCCCACACGAAAACTCAACAAAACATCAACCAATGATTTGAGACGGTCGGGCCACAATAAATATAATCGTTTAAACAAACACCATTTGATTTTGAAGCGGATTTTGTCGGATTTGTTGTTATAAATGTTGGCAAATACCACAATGGTCCAGTGGTGTTTTGATCTCCTCCGCCGTAACTTTTCTGGCGTATCCTTTTGATAGTAAATTATCAACTTGTTGCTGGAGTGCATTTTTGAAGTTGTGGTTTTTTTTGACATTTTTTCTTTAGACACAAGTCGTTTGTATGCATTGTTGTAGCTTGCTGGTAGCTGACGCTCGTCATTCATCCATAATAGACCCACTTCGTAGCATCCGTCTATCTTCTGGCAAGTATTTTTCAATATCTCCATAGCTTTAGAGTCCTCTGCTGATACTATATTCTTTACCGTAGTTTCCTCCAGATTAAAATTATCCTTTACCAATTGGTGTAACTCGTTCAATTGCTGTTTGTAGTCACAGCTGTGGATATTGAGTCAATTATTTTCCCGGTAATTGCCGCTGCTACCTTGAATCGTCCAACCCAGTCGCGTTTTTGTGGCTATTGGTTGATTCCGCGATCCTTCGCGAATTTTTAATGGAACTGCGATTCTCCAATTATCAACACCAATCAATATTGCCGGCTTAACGTTTGTGTAGGATTGGACTGGAATACCTTCTAAATATGGATACATCTTTGCAACTTCATCCATATTTAATGATTGCGTGGGCAAATCTAAACTCTGCACGGTATGAACTTCTTTCAGAGTAAATCTCGAACCATTTTGCGCATTGGAAATGTTTATCGATGCTTTTTTAGATGAGTCCTCTTGACGGGTAGTATCACCAGTCCATTTCAAACAAATCGGCTCCACGACTCCTTCGATATCCAAAAGATCAAAAACATCTTTTTCGATTAATGTCACTGAGGACCCCTCGTCCAAAAACGCATAAGTGTCGATGTGACCATTTTTTTTGTGGAGACGTATTGGCAAAATTCGGAAAAATGAGTGTTGATCTCGTTTTGCTGTAGAATGTGAGTTCATTGTAGCACTTCCTGTGCCATTTTCACCAATGTTGTTATTTTGCCTTGAAGTTGAAGCTTGTCCATTACCGTATTTGTGCAATAGCCTATTATGTTTAGCAGTACAGCCTTCTATGCCGCAGTCACTGTTGACGAAACATCTCCGACGATGTTTATTTAAACATTGGCGACACAGATTGTGTTTTTTCACTCTTTACCATTTTTTGTCTAATGTTTGTTTATGTTTATCACCATCGAACACATAGCACTTCAGTATTGTCTGCGCATTTTCTTCTGTATGTGTGTTTATGGATGCACTCTTTGTTGGTAAGCCTGTTGAAACGACCGAACTTGCTGCATCGGTAATTTGAAAGATCCAATTACTAAAATTTTTCACTATTGGCACACCATCGTCTTTTGCATACATTGCCCAATTTAATTTATATTGACTTGATAACTTGTCCACTAATTATTTTACTAACATTGGGTTATTCAAGTGTGCATCCAATTTACAAGCCTCCATGGTTGAACATATATTTTTCACGCACAGTGCGAATTCGATAATGGCTTTCAATTTGTCCTTGGGTGGTGGTAATTTCCTAGCCTTTTCATTCACCCGTTCCAAAATATGTTCCGGTCGCCCAAAGCACATCTTCAATGTCTGGATGATTTCAGGTACCATTATGGGCATCGTCAATTTGTTCCTCACGACTTCCTTTGGACGACTTCCTTTGCTGTCCCCTTGAGACATGCCTGCAGTCTAATTACATTCTCCGCGTGAGAATATCCAGCGACCGCCGTACTTGTTTCAAAGCTGCTAATAAACAAAGGCCATTCTTCTGGATCGCCCTGAAAATG
Organism: Phaonia tiefii; assembly: GCA_963931995.1. NCBI lineage: Eukaryota > Metazoa > Arthropoda > Insecta > Diptera > Muscidae > Phaonia > Phaonia tiefii. The sequence continues at coordinate 92,440,181 of OZ008371.1, read as the reverse complement.
TGGTAAATCTCGTGGAATCGCTTGCCTTGCTGCGAGTTGTGATGGAGTTGGTCCTCCGATGAAGTTCCATTGTGACGTCATATTATTGGATGAAATGTGTTGAGATTCAGTTTGTCCCATTTGAGGCAGAATCTGGTACTTCTTTTCCAAAAATTCCTGTTGAATTTGCTGCTGCTCTTCTAGTAGCTTTAGCTGCAACTCACATTGTGTACTTACTGGGTCACTTCGTTGTTTAGGTATTTGTTGCTGCTGACTTTTGTCGAATGGAAATGACGGTCTTCCTGTTACTACAGTTGTCGATGGCTTAGAAAACTGATTTATTGTTTGTGTGTCGTTCGTTGCTGTCTGCCCGACATCGTTTGCCCCAACAGTTTCCCCGTGGAATTGCTTGCCTCTCTAAACTATGGTCATTCAGCATAGCTGCAGCAACAACAATTTGTTGCTGGCTTTTCCTCAATCCCAGGAAGCGACAACTACAATTCAGCCACAACATCAGCAGCAACAGCAGATGCCACCACCGCTGCCTTCCATGCATCACCACCATCATCATCAATAACTTGCTGCTTTAAAACCGCAACCACCGCCATCACATCAGCAGTAAATACAGGCACTTCAAACTACATTACATTAATAATTAGAATAATGGTGAATAACTTCTGCCAAAGTATGTGCTAAGTTGTATCATTCATAGTATAGAGTAACTTCCGATATTGTGGAATATGCTGGTAAAGTTTGACAAGTTATTTGACAACTCGGTCTTTGTCTACACAGCTTACTAGAAAATATTAACACAAGCTGCTCAGATATCAATAGACTACAGTGGGCGTGAAAGTGAAATCACAAGTACTCGACGTATTTTCTGTGTGCATTCGAAGAATATATAAAGTATATAATTCAACATATTTAGGTTGTTTATACAATTTTCAATGAGATATTGTAAAGAATGAACTAGGTAATAATTTCATTCAGTAAATAAGTACGTTGAATACCTAAAATTTACCTTACTAATTTGGTTTGTTGCTTTTATTAATTTCTTTGTTTAAAACTGTATTTACATGATTTCTTAAATGTTTTATTAAAAAGAGATGGTTTGGTGAAACCTTTCATCTGGTAAGCTAGAAGAACAAAAACAAATATTTAAAGTACATATTGCCAATATTGCAAACTACTGTGCAGTCAGTTAAAATAGGTATCAAATTGTCATCATAGATACTGTGGTATAGAATTTCACATTACCCGCCTGAGGCGTTCCACAGTACTCTCCAATTTTCAAAATGATCAAATTACTCTTCCTCAATAATCTTGATTTTGAATTTTATTTATTTATTTGCTCAAAATTTTGTTTGCATGATATAAAATCAAATAACTGTTCTTTACACAGAGCCAAAAGACCACATAAAATACCCTATACATCAGAACAAAGTTTAAAAGATTTCTCTATAGTTTTTCTCCAAGAAGAGCTCCGTCTAAATTTTAGAGGGAATTCCTTTTCAATAAAATTCAGTAGATAACCCACTGAATTTTCCATATTTTTTTTGCTCTTATAACTTTTAGGCCATTATTTAAAAGGTAAAAATGTATTGGCGGTCCATCTAAGGAATCAAATGTGATAACAGTGTAATTTTGTGTCTCAGAACCAACTAAATATGATTGAAATCTCTCCGAAAAATGTACACATACATGATTTTTAACCACAATACTGACATTATTTTCTTTTATTAAAAAATCACATATTTCATAAATAAAAAAAGTATCGTTAGTCACTGAAACAATGTGTCCAATTTTAAATGCTTTTCCCCTGAAAATAACGCTGTTTGTTCTGGTATATGAATTCAAATCGGATAAATTTAATGATGTAATGTAGGAATTATCTTTTTCAATAGGAACTATGTCTTTAAAAACGAAATCGGGTTGAAAAAAGGTATTGTTTAAAATAGAGTTAGCAAATCTTATTGATGATTTTATTCCTAGGGATAGAGGAACATTTACTCTGGACGTTGTACTTCGTGCATATTTTTTATGTATTTGGTGTTCTGCTTCAAATCTAAATGACCATAAGTATCTTAGTGGTCCTAATTTCTTAATAATAGTGGGGTAATGTACAAGGTTATGATGTTTAGGTTTCAAAGTATCATTAAACAAACTTTGATATAGTTTGTTGTGCTCTTCAATCAATAGTTGAAGCTTAATTAATACGTCATCATCAAAATTTGGTAATAATAGACAATCAATTATTTTAATGAAAAGGATTAAAAAATTATAAACAGAGTCATTCGGTTGAAGAACAGCATGGAGCAGCAACAAAACAACAGTATATATAGAATCTGAAAAAATTATAAAAAAAAATTATTTATTATTATATAAATTTTAGAAATTCTGATTTTTTTATACCATTTGATAAATTTTTTTCACCAAGTTTGGAAAGTAGAAGCTCTCGACTGGCTTGGTCTTTAACTTCTGTTGCTAAGACAGGGAGTATTTTATTTTTGAAGTTGTCCAACTTCAAAAAAAGCCGGTTTCCCATACCTGGATGTATTTCATCAAAATCAATGTCAACCTATTAGAAATAAATATTTTTTAATATTCAAATAAAAACATTTAATTATTTCTTACCAATTCATAGCCCTGAAAATCATTGTAGCGTGGCCAATCTGCCAGTAAATTCGAAAGAGAGCCCTTATATTTGCTTCTTAAACACCATGTATCCACCCAAAATTGTTTAACTTTTTCCCAAGGAGTGCAGTTATTAGCCAGCCAACATTTTTTTTCGAATACATCACCTAAATAAGTGATATCGTACAAGTTAAATATTGTCAAAAGGACAAATGAGAAAAGAAATACGACTGATAAGAAGCACATACCATCAAAAACAACCACATCAGATTCTTGTGTAATACATATGTATATATCAGGCGCGGCTCGTGACAAATTTTCTGGGTAAGCGCCAATTTTTTCTTTTATGTTTTCCTTTAATTTTTATTAGCCAAATTGGCTTTATATCACATAATTATTATTATTTTATGCTTTGAAATCAATTATTATTATTTTTTAAATTAAAGCAACCCCAAAAACACTTTTGCGCTTACCCAGAAACTTTGTCACAAGCTGCCGCTGGTATATGTATATGCGCAGTTGCTTAAATATGTATTAACTTTCTTTAAAATGTTCACTTATGTAATTATGTTTTACAATTTCACTTTTTACCGCCCAAAATTCTATTATGTATTAATTTGATAAAATTTACTTACCTTTTACAACACAAAATTCACAAAAACCACGAGGAACTAACACAAACCGAAACACTTCACTTCACAGCTCAAAGTTGAATGACAGCCGCCAGTGTAAAAATTATGATCGACTGTTCTCTTCTTACTAGTTTAAAATTAAAATTGGCTGATGCAATAATTCAACTACAGTAATTTCATGTATATACCATATGTATGTAATTTACATCCATATGTATATGCATTTTAGTAGAAAAAGAGCGAATAAGAAGTTTTCTCCTTATTGTTAGTCGATATCCTTTTCAATAAAATTAAGATGACATTTACAAAAATAAGAAGTTTAGCATCTTAATAATAAGAAGGTGGTGATCTGTTAGAAACAAGAAGATTTTCATCTGATTAGCTCATATTAAGACGTAAGAAACATATTTTTAAGAGAACAAGAGCAAATGAGAAGTTATCTTCTTATTTTTAGCCGATTTCCTTTTTAATGAATTTTAGATGAAATTCAAGATAAAAATGAGAAGATTTTCTAGTAAATATTTCGTCAATCTTGTCCCCTGTCGCTCTCCTTTGTCACCAAGTTTTTTAAAAGTCAATCTCCTTATTTTTAGGTGACATTTTTGGCTCTGTGTATAAATGTAGCTTTATATTCTGCAGTTCATTTAAAATGGCAAATAAAACCTTAAAAATATAAATTTTAGTTCCATCTAGATCTGAACTAAAGGCACAATAACTACTTCAACCTCCTCTAGTGTGAGTAATGTGGAACCCCGCTTTATTTCGGAAACTAAATATTAGCTTACCAAAATATATTAACATAAGGCGCTCAGCTATCAATATGGTCATACTGTTAGATTCTAGTTGGCCTGAAAGTAAAAAACGCAGGTACTCGACTTTGTTTTTGTGTGCATTTGAATTGATGTACAACTCAACATATGTATTTAGGATTTTTGTACTATTTTGAATAAAACATTGTAAAGGGTGAACTAAGTAATAACTTCATTCAGTACATATTTTGATTTAATATACCTTATAATTTTTTTAAGTTTTGTTATGGATTATTTGCTATTCAGACAATGTGTAATACGCGAAGTTGGTGGTTGTTGCACTCTATTCCACATTACCCGCCCACTAAGTTTGTTTTTTTACTTTTATTTATATGCTTAAAATCATGTAAATACAATTTTAAGCAAATAACGCAAAATTAGTGAGCGGATAAGGTGGAGTAGTGCCACAACCACGAACTTGAGGTATTTTATATTAGCAAATAATCCACAACAAATCTTATAAAAATTATAAGACATACATACATATTAAATCAACGTATTTACTGAATGAAATTGACACCTAGTTCACCCTATGCAATATCTCAATGGAAATTGTACAGAAATCCTAAATATGTTGAACAATATAACACTTCGAATACACACAAAAAAATACGAATGCATGTGTTTTTACTTTCAGGCTAACTGAAATCTAACACCTTATGTTAATAAGGTGTATTTAGTTTCCGAAATAAAGGGGATTCCACATTTCCCCCATATTCTAGAATTCCCGAAGTTACTCTACCTCATATTTTTCGAATATATCCAAACCTACATATTTATTGTTTGCAATACATTCACTTTACCAATTGTTTGTAATGCATTCACTTTACCAATTGATCAACAAACATTAATATTTTTTCGTAGAGCGACAGAATAGAAAATATAGCTTTATTACATAACTTGAAAACGTTTTTATTAATTTAAGTATTACACCATTTCCAATTGAAATTTGAAAAATATCAATTTGATTTTGAAAAATATCAATTGGAAAATTCTATTTGAAATACATCAATTGGAATTTAAAAAACATCAACTGAAATTTAAAAGGCATCAATTGAATTTTGAAAGATATCAATTGAAATTTAAAAGACATCAATTGAAATTTAAAACTCATCAATTAAAATTTAAAAAAAATCAACTGAAATTTGAAACACATCAATTGGAATTTAAAAGATATCAATTGAAATTTAAGACATCAATTGAAATTTCAAATTCGTCACTTGAAATTTAAAAATTATTAACCTATTTTATGTATTAGATTTTTAAATTTCACTTGGTTTCTTTTAAATTTAAATTGATGTTTTTTAAATTTCATTTGAGTGTTTTAAATTTCAATTGATGTATTTTAAATTTCAGTTGATGTGTTTTAAATTTCAATTGATGTATTTTAAATTCCAATTGATGCTTTTCTAATTTCAATTGATGTATTTTAAATTTCAATTGTCGTGTTTCAAATTTCAATTGATGTTTTTTAATTTCAACTATTTCAAATAGAATTTTTAAATTTCAATTGATGTATTTCAAGTTTAAAATAGAATTTTTAAAAATCGATTAAAAAAAACCAAAATAAATTGCATGTTTTTACAACATTGATGAAAAGTATTTTATTATCTTGAACGCGAGCGAACCACAACCTTGCCATTCAGGAACATCAGCTATTGTTTATGTTTGTCGGTAAACCATCCTTCTTGATGCCAAATACGAATGTAATCGAAGTTCGTAACACTATCATGTTTAAATTTTTTTTCGGTAATATTTTTCAAATTCATCAGCCACATAAAAATTATCGACTAAGCTCATGCTCATAAATGACAGGTCTGTGGTTTGCTATAGATATTCAAAAGAAAATTGTTGAGAAAATTATTTAACTTTTGACTTTAAAAAAATGTAGGCAAAAATTCATGAGTCCGGTCCCGGCTAAAAACTCGAAAATCTAGTAAAATATGACAATTTCAGAAACCAACAATATTTTTAACGATCGGACCCATGGGGCCCTCTGAGTCAAAAAAAAAGGGAATCGTAAAAGGGGCAAAATCGTGCGATTAAAAAAAATTGTCCCTTAGTGAAGACCCGTAATCGGGTAAATTTTGCAAACAAATTTACATAATTTTTTATTTCTTATTTGGAGTTTTTATTTTTGTAATTTCACAAGACCCGCAATAATAGCTTAAAATAGGGTTATCTCGGTCCACAGACACCGCATAGCCGATATATATATATGACTGAATTCGCGAGGAGACTACCTTTAATTTGTGTTCCCACACTTGCTTTGTTCTGAGATGTACCTAGGTGCACCCGTTTTTTGGAGCCTAGGGGCCTAATGGGCCCGCTCGTTGAAAAGTTTTTGGTTTCTGAAATTTCCATATTTTACACGATGTTCGGTTTTTGAGCCAGGCCCGGGCTCATGCATTTCAGCCAAAAAACATTTTCTCTCCTAGGGACGTCTTCCTCCGAGCTGTTTAATCGGGGATCGTTATGTAATTCAGCAGCTGCCGTCCCTTCGTTTCTGTCTGTTGATTAAATGCCGGTATATTGGACATCTGCAGCATTGGTGGCAATTCCAACCAGATCGGGAATCTGTGTAGAAGTACAAGGGGGTTTTAGCGAGAGTACAGTAGACTGTTAATGAGTGTGCTTACCTGGAATGTTGGCCAAACCAACACAGTTGGCATGATAATGAGCACCACAGGTGGAACACAAATGTATAATCCTTTGTGGAGCACGTAAACAAACAAATTTCAAAATGTCTAAGAAAAAAAAATATTGTGTCGATTTATGTGTTGAAAAGCGGCAAAAAAATACATCGTTTCTGTGTTGAAAACAGTCAAAAACACGTAGTCAACTTTGTTTTCAGCTTCACAACACTAGTAGTGTTTTCACGAGGAAACAATGGTTGGGCGTATTTTTTCTTCGTGAAAAACATAGTACCCACCTTTAGACTTGAACAAAGACGATCGTTTCCGAGAACTGCTTAGCTTATCCTGTACGTGTGCAAGCAGTGCGTCGGCAGAATATTTCAGTCCAACCACGAAACTGCCCGACACTGCCTTGGAGGCATATAGGCAACAGCGTGCTACCGCGAAGAACAATATTTCTCGCATTAGGACGATGATTGAAGCAAGTGATAAGGGTGGAGGTGAGGTACTATCTTCAATTGACTTAAGGTGTCGATTGTGGATATTGGAGTGTATTTCCAGCAAATTGCTCCCCCTTCAAACCAAAAACGAAAATCTTGAACCTGATGATAAGGGACGTGCAGACATAGAAGAACTAGGAACTAGAAGAATGAGGACGTTCACAACACAACAATTTCCGACTCGTCGGTTGTGTGTGTGTACATTCTGTTCCAAATCAGAACACACCATTTTCCAGTTCCAGCGCTTCAAGGACTTGGATGTACCTCAACGATTTGAAGGACATCAAGTTAACAATTGTTCATCAACATATAGGTGCAGACATTGCTATCGTTCTCATCATACAATGTTACATCGATCACAGTCTGCCTCCAGATCTGAATCTCCTTCGGCTGCAATCCCATCGACGTCTAGGGCTGCCTCGGTTCATTCACACATAGAAAAGTCTTCTCTCCACCAAGTACTTTTAGCTACCGCCATGGTACTTGTACGAGGTAATTATGGGTCCTACAAATTGGGTCGTGCACTTTTGGATTCTTGCTCTCAGTTGAATTTTGTCACGGATGAATTTTCGCATCGGCTACATCTGTCAAAATTTAAAAAATCTGTTGAAGTCTCAAGCATTGTAAATTCATGTACAAAAGTAAAGTACAGATGTTATACGGATATTAAATCCCGCAGTACTGATTTCGAAGTGTCTCTTTCATTACTGAATTGGATATCTCTTCTTGGAACTTGTCTTCGAATACACAACTCGCCGACGGAAAACTTCTTCGATATCTTGTCTGTGGGTCAAATAAAACTTGGTCCAAATCTACCCATATTGGTTTCGTTGGATTGTTGGTTTTCGGTTGGATTTGTACCGGAAAATATAATTCTGCAAACAACAATTTTTGTTCATCGTTAATGCTCTCGACTGAAGATAAAATCAACTTGAACTTAGAAAGGTTGTAGAAGATCGAGGAATTTGATACTAGTTCAATGCCTCTGACTCAAGAACAGTATGAATGTGATACCTTCTTCAAAAGGACCGTAACACGAGAATCTTCAGGTAGGATTGTCGTGAAATTGCCGTTCAGAGACTCTTGTGACTTTCTAGGTCTATCACGCAATACTGCTTTACACCGATTCGCTGCACAGATTGTGACCTACGACAAAAATATGTGGCATTCATGAAAGAGTACGAAGATTGTGGGCACATGAGCTTGGTAAAGATACCGTTTTGAGCGAACCCCACTACTACATTCCGCACCATTGTGTTTTTAAATCCTCAGAGTAGTTTTTGATGCTTCTTACCCATCGTCTCCGCAAACGAAGTTGAAGAGTTATTTTTATTGCTACTTCGCTTTTGACTGCATCGTTTCACCATTACTGCAGATATCATCACGATGTACCGGCAAGTACTCATTGACCCACACGATCGTAAATATCATTATTATGCATTTCCGAACAGGCCCGAAAGTGAAAAGGTTGTGTTTAGCTAGATAAATGACACTCAAATAATAAAAACTTCCGTCATGATAAAACCATTAAGGATTTGAACCTAGATGACTCGTCGGTTACAAACGCCTTAGGCATTCAGGATAGGATCTCGCCAAAAACTAAAATCGGTGATAAAATATCGAAAAGAAAAATTTTGTCTCTCTCATCATCGCTATTTGATCCACTGGGACTTTTTGCACCTCTCATAATAAGAGCCAAAATCATTCTCCAGGAATTATGCATTCTTAAAATTAGTTGGGACGAATCTGTCACACTGCTTGGGAGAGTTTTTTCAACGAACTAAAATCACTTTAATCAATACTCATCCCTCGCTATAGTCTCCTACCTCAGCCTGACTCGATTCAATTACATGGATTCTGCGATACATCTATTCGGGCATACGGTTGCTGCCTCTATGCGAGAGATAATGATGGTAAAATGAGTTCCCACTAAAAGAAAATCGCTACCAAAATTGGAGTTAGGTGGAGCTCAACTTCTAGCGAGATTGTATTCAAAAATTAAGAATCTGTTAACTCACAATTGTTTTCTTTTACAATGGCTTAAGCAACATTCTTCAACTCTCTCGGTGTTTGTTGTTACTTGAAAATGATTCGAATTGTCGCTTGGATGTTTCGTTTTTTTTTACAAAATTGCCTTTAGAAAATCTAATAATTTTGAGTCTGACTCATTACAGCCTCAGGAAATGGAGCATGCCAGAATAAAACCTTTAAGGACGACATTATACGTGATTCTAAGAAGAAAGATCCACAAGGAACTCTAAAATGTATTAATCCATTTCTCGACTACCCAAATGGATTCGAAATTCTGAAGGTTGGTGGGCGGTTAGAATTAGCTGAAAATCCTCAGGGGCAAAAACATCAAAAAATTTTGCCAAAGGATCACCATTTTGTTCAATGTTACATACGTAATTTACACGTCTTTAATTACAATGCTAGCCCAAAGGCATTGATTTCGTTGACTCGCATCCGCTTTTGGGTAATCAACTTACGAAATATTTGTCGAAAGGTGGTAAATTCTTGCACGCAATGCATACGCTATCGTCCAAAGCTACTCCAACATATGATGTCAAATTTGCCAGCATATCGGCTCAACCCATCGAGGGTGTTCGCAAGGTGTGGTATAGATATTTTGGCCCAGTCAATACATATCATAGAATCAGCCCTGCCAACATTTTCTATCGCCGAAGACCCCGAAAAGTGACTTGTAGGCGATAAGTTTTAAAGCTGGGACGCTAAGAAATGAAAAACGACGTAACAAAAGATTTACTTTTTCTTATTTATTTTTTTTTATTATTTGTTAAGAATATTAACAAAAGACAATATTGTTTTGTAAAAATAAAAACTGAACAAAAAATATTAAATATTTCCATATTAAAAAAAATTGGTTTGCTCATTTCATACAAGAAATAAAATTGTTTTGCTCATTTCATACAAACAATTAAAAAGTTTTGCTCATTCATATTAAAAAAATGTGTGTTTGCTAATTTTATATTAGTCAATAGAAAGTTAATTTTGAGCAGTTGCACTAGGGGGTTTATGCTTAAGGGCAACTCTGTCTCTGGCATGCAAGAAGTGTTGCTGGCAAAATTTGTTGATGAATATGTCAGTTGCATGTGGGTGTTTCAAGAAGCACGTATCTGAAGTAGATGTAGGGTATATTTAGAAAGAATTACATATATAATGTGGCCGTCGGTGGTGCAATGGGTAGTGTGCGCGCCTCTTGTACTTCAGATCCTGGGTTCGATTCCTGCTCTGACCACCTTCAAATTTCTTTCGGCGGCGGTCACCTCGCATAGTGACGGCGACACTATCGAGTATATAGCCATGAAAAAGCTTCTCAAAATACCGTTCGGAATCGGTGTAAAACTATAGGTCCCAATCAGTGAGTGAAAACTGGAAAGCGTACAGCTCAGTGATTGTGAGAAGTTCTCCCCGGTCCCTTCATGGGATGTAATGGGAAACCATTTATTTATTTTATTTTACATATATAATGTTATGTATTTTTACAATACCTTTTATTATTGAAAAAACAATAAAATTTCGGATGATTGGTTTGAGTGTTGTTCCTAGCCAAGTTAGATTTATTGCTAACTCATCCGAGATAATGGCCTTAATTGCTGTTCGTAAAAATGTCGGTACATCGTTAGCCCCAATTCTAGATACAACATGTTTCTGAAACGATTTATTGTAAAAAATTCTAGGATCATCAATAAAAAACAACACTAACCTACCAATTCTGTTCTCATTCCCTCGTTTAAAATCAACATTTTATCAAATTCTTGAAATTTAGCCGTCTAAAAGCTGGTCTGAATTTAAGTGTTTAACTTCATTTCGTAGAGATATAATCTCTTCCGTAAATTTTCTTAAAATTTGTTTTGTATTTTCTTCTTGACGGTTGATTCTGTTTTGCAATGAACGCAACTCTGTCAATATGTTAAGATTTGGGCATTCAGTTGGCTCTGACAATGGATTGATAATATATTACAAATGGAAATTAAGAAACTGTATTAAATTTTACCTTGTACTACATTTTCCAATTGTATGTATTGTATTTGTTCACTGTCATCATCTGCATACTATCCAAATACATCATCTAAAGTAGTCAACATTTAGTAAGAGCCAGATTTTGTAAATTTACATTAAAAATTTTAAAAATCTTACCACTACGTGTCTCCATTACGATATAAATGGAAAGAAGACTACAGCCTCCTCTTGATTAAAATCAATTATTTTATTTGCAATTTCTCGTACATAATTCGAAAGTTACTTTTTCGTCCTTGATTATCTCGTCAACTTTAAATATTTTTAATTTAGTTGAAATAAGTGTTTGAGTAAAAAGTGGTTTAAGGTTTGTAATAGTCTTGCCCTCAAAGTGAGGCAAATCATTTAGCATAATTTTTTTTTATTTTAACGACAATTTCACCCACTAAGCAGAAATTATTCGGTTTATCGACTGAAAGTGAAAATGTTTGTGTTTTAACATAAGAGTAACAGTCACTGATAGTTTTTTGGGACTAAAATATATATGACTATGTTTTTTCGTTTTAAGATGAAGCTGTTTTCAACTTGCCTGTTATACAATTGTGCAGGCGCACTGTTTGCTTTTTTCACATTTTTCTTTATTTTTTGAAGGTGGTTTTCAAACTTAAAAGCGCTAACACTTTCTAAACTCCCGATGCCTTTTGCGTCTACACTAACGTGCAACAGGTAATAAAAATTGCAAGTAATAAAAGATAAATTATATAACGTAGACACATCTTTAACAAAACTATGCAGCAGTTGTTCAGCGAACTTATAATTAACCTTACAATTATTTTGTTCAGGTAAAATTCTAACAGCTATCGCGAGTTTCAAGAAATGCAAAAATCTATCTTGAGATAATACTTGTTGTAGAAGGTGGGGGCGACCGTAATATAAAAGAAATGAACTAAACTCTGTCGCTTTCCATCTGCCGAGATCGTCTAGTAAACGTGGTTTCATATGGAATGCAGATTTTAAGATCCTTCAACTTATTGGATAGCCAAGCTATTTTCGGAACAAGTCCAGTTTACCCCGTAACGGGAATTTTTTTTGAGGGGGGGGGGGGAGGTTTGTCGCGCGATTTTTTTAAAATAATTTTTCGAAAAAACAAATACAAATTATTTCAACAAAATCGCGCGATATAAAAAAAATACAAAAAAATTCAAATTCAATACTAACAAAATTTATTCAAACAGGAAAAAAACAAAACAAAACAAATTCAAATGGAAAAAAAACAAAAACAAATATTCTAATAAATAATATAATCGTGATTATAAATCTCCCTCATACTCTGAGAGCGGGAGCGATTCACAATCGGAGTCGTCTTCTAAATCCTCCTCGCGGGCCATATTTACAATTTCGCTCATACTGTTACATTCGCTGAGAGGGTTATACATGGTCCCCGCAAAACGGAGGAATTCTTCAAAAGGTGCCGTTAAATTGGATTTGCACCAACGCAAAAAAGATAAATTTTTGCACATAGCCATTGAAGAACTGTTTGCGCCGGTTATACTCAGGATTAGAGCATTTTAAATGGCGCCACAATCCTTCAATTGTATTTGTATGTTATGTTGGCCCGATTCCTCATCGACAAAGGCCACTGAGTGGCTAACCCTAAAATGGGTGTAACCCTCATATTTTAAGCTGTCATAAGCCTGAAATATAAAAAAGGAATTAAAAAAGGAAATTAATATACTTTATTAATCTTACTTTCCAAAAGTCCGAAATTATAATTGAGCCAGGCCTTATGTACTTCTTAATAAGAGGCACCAATGTATTCCATTTTCCACTAACCCTTTCTACTCCTCCGAACACCCATTGGCCTTCTACGCGGTGGCCTCTATTATATTTCCGTTTCCCCAACTTGGACTCGTCAATTTCGACTATGATATTTGCGCCCCCTATAATTAAGTTTGTTTGGAAGGACCCAAATATAACAACTTCCCTGCAAAAGCTGTTCCAGTCCACGGCTGTCTGCCGGCTATTTATCCCGACAGTTTTATGAATTATTTCTAATCCGGAGTCATCGGTCCACATTAACGCAAACATAAGTATTTTACTTATGCTTAGATGGGACCGCTCAAAAAAGGTTGTTTTCTTAACGACACTTCTACGTTACACTTCTTTCTTTTATTTTTTGAGAATGTCTCGAAGCATCTAAATCATATACATACGTACGTAAATAAAATTGTTTAACACTTGTTAGCTTACCTCCAACTCCATCCTTCAACATTTGACCGCTTCATTAGCTTCATCGGGTGACCATTTGGGCAAAGGTAATCCCCTTCACTAGGGATCAACCCCCAATCCATTAATAATTGGAGTGCCACTTCGGGTACAGGACCTTCATCATTATCAAACGCTTTATAGATGTGAAGAACACATTTTATCTCCATTTTTGACCTTCGCGAATTACTAACTTTAAGCGGTTATTAGTCGAATAAAATGTTTAAATGTACTTCCCCGTTTTATAGAGATGCATTTAGGACACAAGGTTGCCATACTGGCTGGAAAAGAACTTTTCGAATAACGTTCACTACACCGAAAGTAACCGATGACTGATGCTTACAATTTCACTTTAAAGCATGCATACCTGTACATTTGTCGTCATTCATAGACTTAAGCCCAAGCACGGTATTATTAAGTTTTCCATCCATTATAAAATGTATAGTCAATCCCAAATAAGGCTTACGCAAGTAATTATCAGACCAAAAATCTGTTGTAAGTCCAAAGCCTGTGGTTTTTGCACTTGTGATAATGTTTTTAATAGTTTTGTTTCTTTACTTTACCGCGGGATCCCGCGGGAACCCAAACTTACCCAAACGCGTTTCTTTACTCACAAATTGGGCAAATGAGAGCGATTTTTCGTTTCTCTTAACGTCAAAATGCGTTTCTCTTTTTCCCGAACTTACCCAGACTTTTTCTTCGGGTAAGTTTGGGAAAAGTGTCAAACAATCAGCTGTACGAAACGTCAACATAAAAACACATGTATTATTTGTGAAAAAAATAACACAAGTGAAAAAAATTATTGAATTTACAATTTTATTAATTTGAAAAGTGATTGCTTTGAGAGTGCTTATTTAAAGAAGATGGGAAGTGTGCAAATGAACATGATATGCAAGATTTGTTGTCAAACATATGTTTTGTGTTTTGACATTTGTTTTCGGGCTAGAAAAGTGGTTTTTTGCGTTTCTTTACTTTTGGGTAATATTGAGTATTTGAGAGAGAATTCTGCTTTTACTCTGTAAAAGTTGTCAATGTTTATTGAAACAGTGGTATTGTGCGGAATTAATGTGTCAATGTTTACATTTTTCCCGTATTTCGCTTCAACAGATATTAAAAACCGTGAGACTTTTGTTAAACCCTTTAACAATAGCAAAGGGTCTACAGTTTTGTATAACCCATTCTGTAAAAATATTTGTCGATTGTTTTTTGGTATCACCACTTACATTGATTTTCTCCTCCTTATTTTCAGAGTCAATAAAGCATTTATGCTTATATAAATTAGACGTGGATCTCGTATCATTTTTGGGTACAGCGAAACAAACACGGCATCCAACCACATTCTTTACTTCTTCCCCATTTTCATTTTGAATTTTGCCATAAACATTCCACACCTTACTCTGCCCTCTTCAAAATAATTTTGAAATCTCCATTCTTCAATTTTTCTTTAATATACTGATTTTCATCTAATTTAGATAAATAATTTTTTTTGCACGGTATGAGGAGTCATGTCAGGTTTTTATTGTTGTAATCTTTATTTCATTGAATTTGAGGAAACGGCTAGATGAATTTTTTTAAAATTTTTTTGTAGGTAAATGAAGATGTTATCTCTCGTTTGATATACATTTCATATTGGTTGATACATTTCTAGTATTTTAATTTCTCAAATGAAAATTGTTTAAACACATACACTCAAACATATGTGTGGTGTTTGGTTGAGTGTTTTTGGTTGCTCAACATTGCTTAGGAACATGTATCTAGTAAAAAGTGAAACGAACAGCAAGCTAATGTTGCTTGGCAACATGTATCTAGTAAAAAGTGAAACAAACAGTAAGCTAACGTAATAAATCTTTTTTGCGAAAGCTTCAATAAAGCTGTTGTAACATTAATTTTGAATTGTAAAGCGTAAAGCTTTCACACAACGCTCGAATGCTAATGCGAAGACTCGATAAGGTAAACCTTTTTTAATATTAGGGCGGCCCTCTCAACATTCGCAGAACTTATTTCAATAAAAATATTAATTAAAATACATAAATTAAATTAAGTTTAAAAAAATTGAACATAATATTTTTTTTTAAACGGACTTGAATCAAATGCCGTTGGTAAATATAAAAATTACAGCAGACAGTTGTCCGAGGCCTTCGGCCGCGGACTGTCCCTGCAGGCTGTGTCAGAGACACGGCCATTAAGTTTAACGTAGAATACGCCATCCGATAAGACAGAAAACATATATAACAATAAATGATAAATAATATAAGCAAATGAATTTATTGTTATATATGTTTTCTGTCTTATCGGATGGCGTATTCTACGTTAAACTTAATGGCCGTGTCTCTGACACAGCCTGCAGGGACAGTCCGTGGCCGAAGGCCTCGGACAACTGTCTGCTGTAATTTTTTTTAAATATTATTCAATTATATTGCATTATATTTCTATTATTAAAAGAATGTATTCAATTAGCATTACTTACTTCATGAATCTCCATAACTTCTATTTATCAATACAACACATTTTTATTTCACTTTCAATTATTACCTTCACTCCAAACAAACAAACGTTGCAAATGTTTTCACAAATATTACAAATGGTTTGAAGAATACTCAAGTATTCTTTGTCTTCTGTGTTTACTTCTCTTTTGACGTGACAACGTCTTAAATTAGGTTGCGGCTGGGAGTCACTTATGAAAAAGTGTAACGCCCGGTAACGTTACGATGAGTCACCGAACACAAGTAAACGCAATGTGTTTACTTGTGTGCCAGAAACGATTTGCTTTGCTGGCTTCTAGTGGCTGTTGGTCGGTGGTGTGAGTGTTTTTGTTTTTTGGCACATCATATATATGACGACTGAGCAAGTATGTATGTGCGTATATATGTGCGTGTGTATGAATATTGATTTAGATCAGTCTGCATTGGATAAGGTATTATTTTTTGTTTTTTTTTGTTTTTTGTTTTTTGGCTTTATGATATGTGTAGTGTATGTTTGTGTGTAGAAATTTTCATATGAATTAGGTAGCCAAAACGAAACAGAGAGCTGCGGTCGGCTTTAAAAACGATATGCGAATATGATGAATTGAAATACTTTTTGGTTAGTAAATTATTTTCTTTTGTTTTTAATAAAAGAAATGTTTATTTTTTATAATAAAAGAAATGTTTATATTTTATAATAAAGGATATGTTTATTGTTTATAATGTCACATTTGATAATGTGTTCATAGAAATCGCACAGGTACCTAGATGGTGTTGAAATTACTTCTATTTTCCTAAACCATAAGTTTCAATAAATGTTAAAACATCGCCCGTGAGTTCTAACACTCATTGGGCAAGTGAGTTCATTGCACTCCTATTGTGCAATTTAATTATATTCATATCAATAAATATTCTACCGAGAAAAAGACGTTGTCACGTAAAATCTTCGCCCGTAAAACCGACTTTACAGGCAACAATTTTTTTTTAGGTCTTTACATTTGTTGCCTTTACTTTGTACAAATATAAGTAAAAACAAACTCACTACGGCAATAAGTAGTAATGGGTTTTATTTGTTTTCGTTTTACATTTGTATTTACTTCGTTTGGTCGTCGACGAGTATGTAAAAAAGAAGACGAGTGGTTTAAAAAAGCTAGTGAATTTGAATTCAAATACATTTGTTGTTATGCCCTACTTTCCACCATCCAATGTTCACTTCCAACCATACCTAGGACGTTTAATTTATTGAGAGAATTAATGTCGTCCATGTTAGGTGTATTCAGTGACTTATAGTAGAATTTGACGAGAAATATTTTTGTTGTAGTTTTTAACCCAAATCTTGAGGATCTAGAGGGTTAAAATATTCGACAAAAATATTTTTCGTAAAATTTTACACAATATTTCCTATTCGATTCATCATAAAAATTTACAAGGGGGAAACTTTAACCCCCCCTTTAATCACCCCCATTAAGGTACCTTAACCCCATTTCCCATACTTTTTTTTGCTTAGAATAACGTGTTCGTTCTACCTGAAAATATATTTTTTTTAAATTTTGGAGAGTAAGCCGAATAATAGGCATAATTCAAAAATTTGCCCTCAAGTCCACATTTTATTTATATGCACAGTTTTTGGATGTACAATCGCGCATAACTCGGCCATTTGTTGAAATATACTTGACTACTGACGAACTGACTGACCCTGACCACGACATTAAGATTATTCAATGCGATTTTAATGCCAAATTGTCTACATGATACCACCTCCGATAAAGGAATAAGACTGATAGACTTCGCCGCTGCAAAGAACATGGTAGATAGTAGCACACGATTCCACCATAAGAACATACATAACGCGTCCTGGATATCTCCTGATCAGAGGACGAAGAACCAGATTGATCACTTCGTAATATATGGTAGGTAGGAAACTGTCAGTTACAACGCGTGCTGCGATTGAGCGGTACAAGAGGCTGCGAAGGGAGGAAAACCAATTATTTAGGCGGCAAAAATTGCAGTGGGAGCAGAGGAAGAGTGAAAATACCGAAATGTGCAGGATGACTGATGAATCCCGAAAATTTTTCCAGAAAGTAAGAAGATCGAAAACGGGGCTAATAATGGGCTGCCCTCCTGCAAGGACGAGAATGGGAATCTGGTGTCTGATGAGCAGTGTGTGCTCAAAATGTGGAGATACCACTTTTCAGCACTACTCCACTCAGATTCTTCCACTGAAGTTCAGAAGGTAATGATAGTGGACGATAGTTTAGATTGTACCCCCCTCCAATCAAGGCTCAGTATATTATGTCCTGTATTCAAAAACGAACCATCGCGTAAAAGGCGTATAAGGTCTTGTCGAGCGTATTATGTGAAAGACTAAAACCAATTATTAATTGGACCTTATCAGTCTGGTTTTAGACCAGACAAGTCCACGACTGATGAAATATTCACGCTACGCCAAATCCTGGAGAAGACCCACGAAAAGCAAATCGATATATACCAGATTTTTGTCGATTACAAAGCTGTATTCTATAGCCCCATACGAGGAAAAGTGTACGAAGCTATGTCTGAACTTGGAATTCCGGCAAAACTGATCCGCCTCTGTAGAATGACGCTGACCAGCACCAAATCAGCAGTGAAAGAGGCGAAAGACCTCACTGAACCAATTGAGTTGAAATTGCTCAATTTCGCATACATTTTGACAACTACGAAATTGAGATATTTATAAAAATTTCGTTGAAATTGACTTGAAATTGCCGTATACAACGCTGTCCCCTATCAACACCTTTGCTCTCCTTTGTACACGGTCCAGCAACTCCAAAGATGACTTTGGAGCACCTGCCCATATATGGGAGTTATATTCCATTCGCGGCCTGATGTAGGTGGTGTAGATATTAAGGAGATCAGATGGAGTGAAGTACTTCTTGCACCGCTTTAAAAAGCCTAGGCATTTCGATGCATCTTTCGACACTTCAAATACATGTTTTTTTGACAATATGGCGACTTACATTAACTCACCACTGAAAAACAAAATTCAAAGTTAATCTCTAATTAACTTAGAATTAAGATTAAGTAATCCGATAGTTAACTACCCACTTAAAAACTGGCCATTAGACTTAAAATCTAGGCCGATATTATCGCCTAAGCCGCTTTTAAAGGCCCGAATTACTAAAAAAATATTTAATTTTTTTACACAACCAACGAGATGAGCCTAAAATCCTGAAAATTTTTCCAGAAAGTAAGAAGATCGAAAACGGGGCTGATAATGGGGTGACCTCCTGCAAGGACGAGAATGGGAATCTGGTGTCTGATGAGCAGTGTGTGCTCAAAATGTGGAGATACCACTTTTCAGCACTACTCCACTCAGATTCTTCCACTGAAGATCAGAAGGTAATGATAGATTGTATCCCCCTCCAATCAAGGCTCAGTGTAATATGTCCTGTATTCAAAAAGGGTCCATCGCGTAAAAGGCGTATAAGGTCTTGTCGAGCGTATTATGTGAAAGACTAAAACCAATTATTAATTGGACCTTATCAGTCTGGTTTTAGACCAGACAAGTCCACGACTGACGAAACATTCACGCTATGCCAAAGCCTGGAAAAGACCCACGAAAAGCAAATCGATATATACCAGATTTTTGTCGATTACAAAGCTGTATTCTATAGCCCCATACGAGGAAAAGTGTACGAAGCTATGTCTGAACTTGGGATTCCGGCAAAACTCATCCGCCTCTGTAGAATGACAAGCGAGGACTTAGACAAGGCGACACACTTTCGTGCAATCTCTTCAACATCTTAATGGATATAATGGATAGATAATAATAATGAGAAAAGCTGCAGTAAATACGAACAAGATCATTAACACGGAAGGCCATATGTTGCTGGCGTATGTATGCTGACGACATAGACATCATTGAGCGAAATTTTCGAAAGGTTACTGGAGTATTTTCAAGAATCGAAAAAGAATCAGCGGAGGTGGGTCTTGCTGTTAATGAGGGCAAGACAAAATTGATGGTGTCAACGACTAGAGAAACCTCTCGACTTGGTCCGCACTTGAACGTAGACAACCGATTTAATTTTGAAGTGGTAAATGAATTTGTTGTAACCAGTTCGTAACTAGTCATGCCAGTGAGTGTGCTTAAAAGAATTGTCTATTATTCCAACAAAACCTAACCATTTTTCAATTAGCAAAATGTTCCTGACCTTGTAAGCTTGTAGTATGATTTTCTCATGCATTAACTAAAAACTTACAAAATCGGTCATAAAATTCAATTTAAAAACGGCAATATTTGCTCAAAAATATTCCAGAAAGCAAATTAAGGGTAGTATTCTAAAAGTCCCGAAAGTGAACGTAAACGCAAAAGCGAACGCGAACGCCAAAGTTAGAAAATGGTAGTTTATATATCACTTCTCGCTTGCGTTTGTTTACGAATGCTGTCACTGACATATGCAGTGTATAGTGTTGCCAGACTAAAATAAACAATTATAGATCAGTACCACGTTTCTTTTGTTCTCGAATCGAAAAAGTTTTCACATGAAACATGTGAATTGAAACAAAAACGCTAGGAATCGGTACAAAAAATCGCTTCTCACATGTTACTGTTTCTAAACTTTCTGTGACGTACTGCTTTTTTCATTCTTATTGGAAAAATGCGAGAAAATCTGTTTCTAAAAATTAGTGAGTCGAAAAAATAAAAAAAGGTGAAACGTCAAAAATACTCACAAATTAAAACGGTGCGAGATTTTGATATTGTTTCTACAAAAAGGTTTTTTAAGAAATTAAAACTTATTTTTTAAGTTGAGAGAGAAGAACTATATCTTTTCTGTTATGCATTTCAATTAATTTTTCCAAAATATTACAGAAAAATCAAGAAAGCAAAACTAAAATACAGTTGAATACATGTCTATACTTCTTTTTGTTATTCTTTTTCGCGCTAGTTTATTTTGTTTGTTTATATTTTTTTCTTACTTGACAGCTTTCTTGGAATATTCCAATCAAAACTTCATCAGTGTTGCCTCTTTTCGCATTGATATACAGAAACACTTTTTACTCACAAATCGAGAAACGATGGAATTTTTTGTTTCATGCTTAATGTGAAAACTTTTTCGATTCGAGAACTACAGAAACGAGGTACAGAAAAAGTTATCTTGAGTGAAATGCTCAGAATGAAAAAGATTAAAAAATTTAGCTCTATTTCAGTAGATCAACAGATTTTAAGACTGCTATTATTTATAATACTGCAAATAACAACAATATTCACATAAAATGTGTAAAAAGCTATGTTATTTTGGGGTTCAATGTCCAATAAATTTCCCCATCTATATTAAATTAGTTGTCTTTTCAAAAACACGTGTCATTTGGCGGGTAATATATTGGTTCTTTTGTTTATTATTGTCAACATCAACTGTACCTCGTTTCTGTAGTTCTCGAATTGAAAAAGTTTTCACATTAAGCATGAAACAAAAAATTCCATCGTTTCTCGATTTGTGAGTAAAAAGTGTTTCTGTATATCAATGCGAAAAGAGGCAACACTGATGACGTTTTTATTGGAATATTCCAAGAAAGCTGTCAAGTAGTATAAAAAAAAATAATATAAACAAACAAAATAAGCTAGTGCGAAAAAGAACAACAAACCGCTTAATATCGCTTAGCTCCCCATATAAAGTGGTCGACAAATTAGTTTAGCAGGGAATAAAAAAAATGCTCAAAATAAGCTTGTTTTTTAATTCCTGCTAAACTAAGTTTTCGACGACTTTGTATGGGTAGCCGCTTAAAATCGCTTAGCTCCCCATATAAAGTGGTCGAAAATTAGTTTAACAGGGAATAAAAAACCCTCAATATCAAAATCTCGCACCGTTTTAATTTGTGAGTATTTTTGACGTTTAAAATTTAAACTTTTTCGACTCCCTACTTTTTAGAAACAGTTTTTCTCGCATTTTTCCAATAACCATGAAAAAAAGCAGTACGTCACAGAAAGTTTTCGCAAAACAAATATTGTAGAAACAGTTACATGTGAGAAGCAATTTTTTGTACCGATTCGTAGCATTTTTGTTTCAATTCACATGTTTCATGTGAAAACTTTTTCGATTCGAGAACTGCAGAAACGAGGTACTATGTCTATAATTTTTAAATATAATTATGCCTTGTTCACGCTGCCGCGAATTGAAGTCTTTCGCAATTTGGGCTGAAATTGCTCAATTTCGCATACATTTTGACAACTACGAAATTGAGATATTTATAACAATTTCGTTGAAATTGACTTGAAATTGCTTAACAAAATTAACTTAGTACTGTTTTTGGCATATATGCAAGGAGAACAAAGCCGACAACAAAATTTCCGGTGTGTCGCCGTCGTTTTTGAAGTTCACGCCGCTTTTAAAGGCATAGAAAATATCTAATTGTTTTACACAACCGCCTAAAAGTAACGTCTGCCGAAAAATCAGTTGCCGCCGTCGATTCATTTTTTAGTTGCTCCAACGCCGTCGATAATTATGGGTCGGCTTCGTTCACCGAACACGTGGTTACTAAAATTACAACAAAATGCAAAACAATTGTATGCCGCCTCATTCATTAAATTGAAATTTGAACTTTTCATCGACATATAGTAGTCAAAATAAACTAAAAATCGTGGTGAATCAGTGCATCATGTTAAAGTTCACGTACCATTAATTTATTTTATTGTTTTTATTAATTTCCTAGCAAAATTTTGGTTATTGTGCCCAGGCACTAAAATTTTACGAATGGTAATGTTTGTAAACAAAGAGTTGTCGTTCAATTTCGTTCGACAATTTCAATCCGAAATTGTCAATTTCGTGGCAGCGTGAATAAGGCATTATAATAGTTTTGCGACGCATTAGTTATTTGAACGTTCCATTTCTAATTTTATTATTGTAAATATGAATTTCAGTGCATAAACAGAATAATTTTGAATTATTTAAAGAAAAAAAGTTTGAGCTCTATCCGTCAAGTGCATTTCAGCCAAAATTGGCAAATACTTATAAGCAATGGAATGTAAAATACTTCCATCTGTCCATCCTCGATCGACATTTTTCTTTAAATTTGTAATTTCTTCAACTAACGCGAAGAACTGTGGCGTGTTCAATTTGACAGCTGAAGTGATCAAAAACGTTGCGCTGCGTTTTATAAACTACCCATTAAATAACGTAACTCAACGCAGGTAGTCACCGAACAGCTGGAACGTTTTATAAACTACCAAAACGACAAAAGTAACGCGAAGTGACTGACTCACGACTTATGCAGCAAGACGGCACAACGACCGTTGCAGTTGTCGCCAATATAAACTAATTTCTATTTTGAAAGGCGACAATGTCAGATACAGTGTTGGTAATGCACTAAAGTAGTAATAATTTGGAGATTAAGGGCGTTTAACTAAAAACTGAAAATTTGTGTCAAACATTTTGGGATTTATTAAATGTTTTATCAGCCGGCTTTCGATTTTTTTTGGTGGATAGCGTAGTTGAAACAAATAATTCTGAATTGAAAAATTGTCTGCCCAGAAAAAATTATTGTTGTACTATGCGCGTTCAAGGTGCACAAAACCAAACTCGCGTTCAATTTTTCACGTTTTGTAAAAAAACCACTCATATTCAGTGAAAAACTGAATGTATTTTTATTTCTTCTTGGTATGCTAAAATATAATTTCGCTATATAAAGATTTCTTCTGTAGCCGGTCTTCGTCCGGGGGTATGCCAAAATATGGCTTCGCCTTTTAAATATTTCCTGCCTCTTCGGAATGTATTCTAATCCACTCATTAATAAACAAACTATAATGAAAATAAAACATATGCATGTACTTCGTGTAAAGAAATTACAAAAACAAATACTCTTTTCAATAAATTATTTTGTAGAACATAAATCGTTTGTTTGTGAGTCTAATAAACGTCATATTGGCATCACAATATCAGCTGTTTACGCTGTAGCTGCCGTTTTCAAAATATTTAAAAAGGTGGCTACGCAACGACAAATGTCGCCAACGACATTTGAAGTCAGTCGCCGTGCAGCTTGCTGTCGTCTATGTGTTTAATGCATTATAGAATACCACCCTAAGTTTAATGAGACGTAATTTATCGCCTGCAACTGCATCGTTAGCAGCCAATAAACACACTTAACAGCAATCTTCATAGAGAATCCAGAGGGTTCAACTTCAGTGGGTGGTTTGTCTGACGCTCGGCTGTATGCACCTACGTGAGCCATACGGTGGACAAATTCTCAATTATTCTTCTGGTGTTTCGTGAGCCATCGCTCAACTGTCGAGATTAATTCCTTGTTTGTTTTGGCACTGGTTATCGCCGCTCAATCGGTTACCACACCAAACGACTTACCCAACTGATAGACTCGAAAACGCTCCAATGTTTCAACTACGGCTAGCACCTCCAGTTCGTAGCTGTGGTATCTGCTTTCCCTTTCGCTACAATGCCGACTGAAGTAGAATACCGGGAGCCATTTGTTGTGACCCTTTGATTGCAGTAGTACTCCGGCTAGACCCGCACTTCTCGCATCGGTGTGGAATCGTGAGTTGGGTTTAAATCGTGTATATCTAAAACGGACTTGCAATAAAATATATCGATGAGTTTCTCTAACGCTTGTTGCTGCGATGGTACCCACAAGAAATCGGATTTCCGCAAAATCATCGTCAATTAGCATGAGATGATGAATTCCTCTACAAATTTTCCAAAGAAATTTGTAAACCCCAAAAATCGGCGAACTTCTGTAATGTTAGTCGGGTTTTAAATTTTCAAATGGCACTGACACTCATCATCAGGGGTAATACTATTTCCATTGAATCTGTGCCCCAGGTATGTTATCTCCTCGGCCAGAAAATTGAACTTATCCACACGCATCGTTAGCCCACTATCTTCTAGAATATTCAAGAAACGATTCAGCCGGTCCATACCTTCTTCGATGGTCTTACTCGGAAGTATTACGTCATCGAGGTAAGTCAGAATGTCACCCGGATGCATTAATTTTGCCGGCCGATTCATTAACGATTGGAATACGGACGGTGCATTTATGAGCCCAAAAGGCATGCGATTAAATTCGTAATTTCCATTGATGGTAACTTTTTCGAATTTCCGTCAATTTCGATTTGATGATATCCCATGCGTAGATCCAAAGCGGTGAAATATCGATTACCTGCGATCTGGGCGATTTGCTCGTCACGGTATGGCTATGTGCAGACAGGCTCCTCTTTGGTCAATTTAATTTGCAACTTCACCAAGTTGCACTTACCTAATTCCGAAATGTGGTTGGCAAAACAGGCACGATGATTCTGCCGCAAGGCTTTCAATTGCTCACTTTCATTTGGTGTCATGGTTTCCACAGGATGTACCCCGTTCACCTCCTGTATCCAACATTCATCTCCCTCAATGAGCGTTTTCACACTTGCCGGCACGACGGTTTTATGTCGTTGCCGGCGACGACATGTCGGCGAGAAGCAAACCTCCACTCATGTCGTCGACATTTTTATATTTTGATGAACAGTGCAGTGGTTTGTTATTGTTTGACATTTTTAAACAACTGCATGTCGGTATCGTGTACTGTGTAAGCACTTTGCAAAAATCCTGCCGGTGTCGGTGCCGTGCTGGTGTCATGCCGGTTAATGTGAAAACGTCCTTCCGGCAAAGAACATCGCGAACAATGAGAACATCTTCGGCAATACAACTATCCTCTACCATAAATATTCCGGCTGCAAACTCATGTTCATCAATTTCCAATAAGACGCTGATTTTACCAGTACACAGATATTCCCCGCCGGTAAAACGTTCTAAGAACACCATACAACCGGTCTTCACATTCACGGCAGCACCTTTTTCTTACTAAGGTCCGGTTACTGCCAGAGTTACTGTAGGCTGTCGTTTCGACGTTGTTCACCTTAACGTTTTTAACAAGATTATCTTGTTATCTTCTATTTTATATACATTTGATGTTGGTTTTTGTCGAATCTCCGTATTGGCATTGCAATCAGCTGTTCTGTGGGTTGTGCGTTGACAATTGGCACATCGTTCCTTTCTCTGCGGCAGTGGGCACTTGATCTAGTAATGTCCAAAGCCATGGCACTTATAGCACTTAACCGTACCTAACGATGTTTTGATGACTTCCTGCTTCACGTCTGAGACTTTGACGACAGTTTTATCGTTTGACGGTGTCCATTTCGGCTTGTTCTGCACAGTGTCACGAAACAGCTGGTTACAGTCATACTCATTTGATATTTTGCTTCCATTTATTATGTACTTGGCGATGGCAGATTCTGGAAGACTTCCGTTGGTACCCAAAGAGTACATCATAAAATAGTAATCCTGTGGCGCTTCGTTCGGACGACGTTTTGTCTGAGGCATTTGTATGTGTATCTCGGCTGCGTTATCCTTAGTGAAAGTCATAAAGAAATTTGTCAACAAATTGTTGCCATGCTGAAAACACTATCTGTATCGTCCCAATCAGCATTTTAACTCGCTTGATGAATTGAGAAGAGTTTAATGAGTCATCTGATTTTTTGAACGACGGCTGGTAAAAATCGTTGACTGCAGTCTTAAATAAAATATAGTATAAATAGACGGCTGACAATAAAATAATAAAAATGTAAGTATAAAATGGAGTAGAGATTAATATTTTGTATTATTTTGTGAGTTATATTTCATTTATTACAGGTCGAAAACAACAACACCAGAGCAATATGAGAAGCTGACAGATTTTATGGCCACAAAAAGTGACATTGCGGGTGGCTACCACAAAAGGCAGGAGGAAGTGGAGGAATTTTGGCAAGAAGTGAGTTTGAAGCTGAACTCAATGGGGCCACCAACAAAAAATGCCACCGCCTGGAAAAAAGTATGTATCAAATTTGAATATGTTGCACGTATAAAATATTTGTTTTTATTTAGGTGTGGATTGACTGGAAGTGCTATATAAAACGCAAGCTGACCACTAACAAGGAGATGATGAGCACCGGAGGAGGCCCCTGTCGCTTGCAGCGCATTAGTACCCTTGAAGACAAGGTAATGAAGCTGACGGGTCTAGTCACAAGCACAAGCGGAATTAGCGGTGCAGAGGATTTCGGAGTGGCCAGTGCGATGCAAGTGGACACTGCAGCTTCCTAAAACGATATTTCCGCTCGCTCCGAAGACCCCCCCCCGAGGTACCTACAACATCCAGGAGGCGTCAGAACCAGTTGCCAAAGGAAAGCACTGCGTCTTTGTTAAAAGAAATATTTACTTCCCAGAAAGCTTTTAACAAAGAAACGAAGAATTTCCAGGAGTGTGACCACATATATGCGGAGGCTAAATCGCAATGTAGAAAGGTTGGCAGAAACAGCAGAAAAACGGCTTGCAGAAGAGCAGCGACATAACAAAAATAAGGAGTTGCTGCAACAAAAGGTCCAAATTAAGTTACAAATGTTGCACTTACAGCACCCAGACCTTAATTTTGAGTAGGTGTGTCGTTATGAGTGACATGACCACCGTTGTTGTATACTGTTGTTTTTTTATTTTCTTTACAATTTTTTTTAAATTTTAAAGTTTCCTGAACTAATTGTTTTGTTTTTACTAGTTATAGTATAGCGTATTAGAAAAGAACTGAAGTTGATTTTTTTTAATTACATATACGTTGTATATATGTAAAATATATCAACTAAACTGTTTCGTTTTTAGTATAAGTAAAAACTGAAGTTGCCTTATTTTGTTTTTATAACTATATATAAGGAAATATATGAAAAAAAAACTAAATTCGCTCGATTTTATAGACTTCTTTTATTGAACTTATGGGTTTTTATGGACTCTTAAAAAGAGGAAAGTATATTAGTACGAATAGTTTGTGCTATGGAACCGTAATCCAAGCCACTGCTTTCGTCTTCTCCCTCTTCTTGTGAACTTCTAATTCCGTTTGATCAATATCCATATCGTCCACTCGGTAGTGTATACAAATGTTGTGGAGTGCACAAACAACATTTATAATTTGAGTGGCTTTCTGTGGGGAGTAATGAAGCCCTCGAGCACCCAATAAACATCGAAATCTGTTCTTCAAAACCCCAATCGTTCTTTCCACAATGTTTCGCGTCTTTGAGTGCTGCATGTTGTAGTTGCTTTCCCGGCTGCCTGCATTTGGAGACCGATATGGCGTCATTAGCCAGGGTTCCATGGCATAACCCGCATCACCTGTTAAAAATATGATTAGCTTCTGCAATTTACACACAGTTTTACGAAAATAATTACCTAATAGCCAACTATTTCTTTCTCCGTCCCGATACTTCTGTTCTAAGAAAGACCTCGCTTTGCTTAAGCTCCATATATGTGCATCGTGGTTGAATCCTGGATATTTTGCATCAATACATCTTATACGCATTTCGTTAACGTACACCTAAAAATATATATTCCATTTAGAATCACTCTAATTATTAAATCAAAATACTCCTCACCATAGCATTAATGCTAAAATATCCCTTTCTATTGTAGTACAGGAACTCCTCGGATGGTTTTATTATTTTTATATGTGTGCCATCAATACTCATAGTGATCCCAAGGAAGCCGGCTTTCGCATAAAAGTCACGGTTCGCTTGCGACTTTTCCTCCTCAGTCTGCTCAAATTTGATCCACTGTGACCAAAGCTTTCGCTGCATGACATCCAGGAAAATGGATAGCGACTTCGACACAGTCACATCGTCACCAACTCCGTGTTGGTAGCTTCCTTCAGCAAAGAATCTTAACGCCGCCATTACACTGTTAAGCGGTGGTATCTATGTTAACTTATTCGCCCGTGCTTCTTGAGCAAAAGTTTCTAGCACATACTTAAAGGCATTTTTGTTTAGGCGGTAAATTTTTTGGAATCTGTGAAAGTAAATTAATTATATCACTTATCAATAGTTTTAAAATAAATTTCTTACCTTTGATCGGTCATCTCGAACGGATAGCAACTGTCTCTTAGGTTCCGCTTTTCAAGCCTTGCGTCTGCATTCTGGAGCACGTTGTTCTCCTCTTCCAACAAAACTGCCGCTGCTATAGTTTCCATTACTACTAACCTTTATGTTTGTGCTGCAATGATGTACAAAATTAAAATATCACCTCCAGCACGACAGGATTCTTCACACAACAAAAGTTTGGCCACAAATACCTCACTTACGTTCTGTTTTTTTTAGTACGTACAGACAAACATATACGTATTTGATTTGTTTATGTAATTAAGGTGTTCTGCCTTTTTTCCTTCTCTACGTTTGTCTTTATTTTGTTAACACTAAATATTTTAATTCTTTCTGGTTTTATTAATCACTATGTTTACAAAATTGTTTGGTTTTCTGTTTCGATCTCACACGTTCCACAGGCAAACAGCTTATTGTGAACACCCACTTATCTTCTTCTTATTCTTTCGATTACGGTTATGTTGGAATCCAAATTTTCGATCGATGCGTAACGTAATGCGGGAACGTAATTGTAGTGCAGTATAGGAGTGAATATACTGGAAATTTTTGCGTTAGAGGAGCGTGATGTGAGGTTACGGGCTGATACGAAGTGTAAACGGTGTTGTCTGGAGATCGGCTTTTGTGATAAAGTAACCTGTTGTGAAGTTACGGTTTGATAGGAAGTATAAACTGTGGTGGTTGGAGTTTGGCTGTCCCATACAACAGGTGCAATGTTTGAGTGGACAAAACTAACAGGGTGGCGATGCGTCGGAAGATGCGAACGTCTGCATACCTGATAGACGACTGTACAGCACATGTAAATGCGCGATAGTTTTCTCCAGGACGGCCATGCGGTTCGCAGCAATTAATTCGGAAGGGTTTTTTACTATTACCAAGCGATTTCAATAAATATACGAGTGAAACGATTGATACACGAAAAATCTAGTACAATCCAAAACGCTTTTAGGACGCGTACAATGAACATTCACGAACGAACGATAGACTACGAATACCAGAAAAAACGCCCAGAAAAAGGCATTTCACAATAAGAACGCAGTGTTGCATTACGTCATACATATATGCAAGGCAGCTTGAAAAGGCAGTAGCAATACTAAAAAAAATTACAACAAAGCAGCAACAACCAGCATTCTGTTTTTGTTTGGTGTGTAGTTTATGTCCATATCAACGTACTACGAACAATGGACAGAAAACAAGGGTAAACAGCATTTTACAGCTAGTGTGCACCACTTTGGCGCCTCGACATGAAAAAAAATATAGTAGACAGTTGTCCGAGGCCTTGCAAGCTGTGTCCCTGCAAGCTGTGTCAGAGACACGGCCATTAAGTTTAACGTAGAATACGCCATCCGATAAGACAGAAAACATATATAACAATAAATGATAAATAACATAAGCAAATGAATTTATTTACTTGATAGTTACTTTTGATAATATACATGAGCTTCTGGTAGGAAAAATAGGATAAATATGTTTTTAAATTAAAAGAGTAAGGATAAATGATAAATAACAGACGCAAATCACTTTGATTTATATTTTTTATAATTATGTATATATCCATGTTAAATTCAAATTCACATTTAACATTTTGTTTCACTCAAACACTCAACCAAACGCCACACATATGTTTGAGTGGATGTGTTTAAACAATTTTCATTTGAGAAATTTAAATATTATGCTGCCCTCAGACGTACCAACAGTTGATTCAACCTGTCATAAGTTGAATCAACTGTTGGTACGTTTGAGGGCTAGTTGATGTTAGTTGGTCGTCAGTTGAATGAAAAATCAAAATTTTTTGATAATTTGGTGAAGTTGAATCAACTGTTGGTACGTGTGAGGGCAGCTGTTCAACTTCATTGTTTTTCTTCATTTTTTCTTGATGTTGATCAAGCAAACACATACGCTGTGAGCGCAAGAACGTTGATTGAAAGATATAAATCAATAAAT
The DNA here is from genome assembly GCA_963931995.1 of Phaonia tiefii. Lineage (NCBI taxonomy): Eukaryota > Metazoa > Arthropoda > Insecta > Diptera > Muscidae > Phaonia > Phaonia tiefii. The sequence goes on along the minus strand of OZ008371.1, from coordinate 92,409,432 downwards.
AAATAATAAGAAATAAATAAATAAAAAGAAATAAATAAATAAATAATAAGAAATAAATAATAAGAAATAAATAAATAAATAATAAGAAATAAATAATAAGAAATAAATAATAATAGTAAATAAATAATCATTGAATGTTTCATCTGACATTCGGATATAATTTGTATAATTTTTGCCTAACTGTCTTTCAATATTTTTAAAAGTTTTATGTTTGAAAATGTATTTCAATTTATTAACCAGTACTTGGCCAATTTTTTTTTAGTTTTTTATTTTTCTGTAATTATTTCTTCTTCTTCCTCTAAAATTACATCAATTCTTTGTAGCGCAAGGAAATCCGAATTCATGTTGACGCTTCAAAAATAATTTTTAAATGAAGTTGAATGAAAAGTTGATTCAAAAGTTGAAACGTGTGAGGAGAATGACCAACTTTCTTATTCAACTCAAATGTCAAAAGTTGAACCAACTGTTGGTACGTCTGAGGGCAGCATTAGGAAGACATCAACCAATATGAAATGTATATCAAACGAAAGATAACATCTGCATTTACCTACAAAAAAATTTTTAAAAAAAGTTATCTCGCCGTTTCCTCATAATCAATGAAATAAAGATTACAACAATAACAATCTGACATGACTCCCTATACCGTAAGGTAAGACGTATTCTACGCCAAAAGCAAATCAGCTGTTTTTATACCACAACCTTCTTGAGCAGCTTTGCATATATGTATATGGCTTTCCTTTAGTAGATTAACTCCCCATTTAGATTATACTTGTCAGGCTGCAATTATCACGCTATTCTCTTTTAAAAAGCCTACGTAAATCACGATTACATTACGTTCTGTTTTTGACGTTTAATCTGCTGATCTCTTTCATTCTTGCATTCGTAAAAATATATAAAAGTGATATATTCTAATTAAATTTATCAAAAAAGGAAACTCTCTGTGTGGAGTTCGTTGTTTTACATTCGTAAAAGTGGTGTATTCTCAGTTAATTTAGTACAATTGAAATATTTGTGCCGACCGATTACAGCTTTTCACTTCGACATGAGAATTAATTTGAAACAAAATGGCAGAAATTCGAAAACGAACGAGAAACGTCAAAACTCCCAACAAATTTTCGTATCGTGAAAGTCTACCCCATGGTAGAATTATCTATTAGGTAGTCGCATTAGCAAATCCGTGGTTAAGCTGTCAAAATTAGCTGAATAATGAAAAACACTATGTACACAAAATGTGAAACATTTTATAACCTTGTCTTACTTGATACGAAGTCTATGATATTAAATTTTGAATGAAATTCTTTGAATTTTATTAGCAAATAAAAACAAACAAAATCGAATTTGACAGCTTACCCACGGAAAAGATGAAAAAACAAATCAGCCGGGCTGACGCGTTTACCCGATAGATAATTTTACCATGGTCTACCCCGCCAAATTGCGTCGGTTTTTTCTTCTCTTGTTCAGTCATAGTCATGATACAAATACAAGGTAGTAGCGTCAGCCCACATGATTTCCATTGTTTACATTTCATCGTACCCAGTAAATGTCAAAGTTGTTTGTGTGAGTGCGTTCTCTTTTCATTTCGTCTATCTATGTTCACAATTGTACATGCATGGGTACAATTTTATCAGCTGATTTCGACAAGTTATTGTCATACACTAATACTTATAGTAGACCTAATAGTTCTCTCACCAAATTAATGACATTTGGCTTGGTGTGATATGAACGTTGGATGTCGAAAAAAATTCCTTCAATAATACTAGATAGAGGCAATGCTTCAAAACATCCAACAAAGTAACAACGACGGTATTTCGTTTTGTGTGTTAAATACAACACAAATGTATGCTAACAATAACCGTCAATAAAAAAGTGTAAAACAAATTTAAATTTCACAGTTTTTCACCAAAACGGCATGAAAAATTAAAGTCAGAAGTTATTGTAATTCCACCTAGTGTATGTCACGTTTCGTCAAACATCTCTCTATCACACCGACCGCATCAAGAAGAGTGTGAAAGGAAACGTCAGATGAGCCAAATATGTTGGTTTGAATTCATTTATTAGACAAACGTTCTTATAGCAGAGTTGCATAAACAGCAGTTGTAAAGTAAAGTAGTAAAAGAGTATGATATAAGAGGGTATTCATTCATGACAAATTTATAAATTGAAATATTCAAAGTCTCATGTATCTTTACGTTAACATAATCACCCCTATCGCGGTTGTCGTAGTCGTATTTCGACAGCTGTCGTAGTCGTAGTCGAATTTACATTTTAGTGGTATCATGTAAACTTTTCGACTACGACGTATTTGTAATAGATTTTGAATTACTTGTTGGTGCAACAGAGTTGAATAATTGTGTAAATGTGCACTTTATTTGCATCCCTGTTGTAAAATAATTAAACTGTTTTACATGAGCTGAAATAAAAAGAACTGAAAATAAATGTAAAAAATTCAAGAAACAATAAAATGTTAAGTGTAGCGTTCTATTCATCATCTGACGACGAGGATGAACTCACTAATAGCGAGATGTCTGCTAGAAGACGACAATTGAGGCAACAATCCGGCATATTCGGCTTACCAAGTAAAAAGTAAGTAAACGATTTTCGGTTATAATAACTTACTTTATTTGTTTTCAGATTTGTTAGCTATTTCAGATTAAATAAAGCAGCCTTTAAATATGTTCTGGAGAAAATTTCACCAAAACTAAAGGACCCACAAAGGGCAACCTCCGTGCCGAAATTGTTTAGATTGGCAGCAACTTTAAGAATTCTTGCCGAAGGCAGTTACCAGAAAGGAGCCGGTATGCCAATCAACGGTAAGCACAGTTTTCCATGAGTGCATTGAAGCTATGCACAGAGAACTTTGTCCAAGATGGATAACATTTGAAATGGAAGAGGAGGAAAAACAAGAAATTAAAACTCATTTTTATCGGAAAACTGGATTTCCAGGAGTGATAGGGGGCATCGATATTTAGTCAGGTTCAAGATCATTTTCTATTTAAAATAAATTAAATAGAAATTTAAAAACCTATATGTATTGATGCTTATGGGTGGATGGTAAGGATTATAGCTATTTCAATGTCACCAAACATATCATCAGCCCCCTTCTCCACAAGTATTCCCTTGGCCTATCGAGACTTATGAGTATAAGCAGACAACATGTAAATGAGAACTGCCCATAACCCCCGTCCCGAAAGAACAAAGACTTGCTCCCAAAGCACCAACACAATAAGTCAATGCATCAACACATATAGGTTTTTAAATCTCTATTTAATTTATTTTAAATAGAAAATGATCTTGAACCTGACTAAATATTGAAAAACATATTAAATCAAAAGATCGAATAAATGTACTTTAGTACAAAAGAACATTTTATATTATATTCAACAGGTATGCGATCACAAGCTAAGAATTAGATATATTTCTTCTCATACTCCCGGTTCCTCTCACGATTCTATGATATGGAATGTTAGTGACCTGAAACGTCATTTAAAGGAGAAAAACGAAAGTGGTGAAAGGAATACATGGTTGCTAGGTAAGTAAAATTGTATTAGATTTATTTATTTTATTACATTAGTTGTTCTTAATTATATGTAGGAGACGCAGGTTATCCATTAGAGCCCTACTTGATGACACCGTTTCGATCAACGCAGGAGGGATCACCGGAGAGTAGTTTCAACCAAATACATTCCAAGACTAGGAATGTGGTAGAGCGAACAATAGGAGTTTTGAAGAATAGATTTCGCTGCATATTGGGAGCAAGGCAGCTTCACTATTCTCCGGAAGTTGCAGGAAAAATTATAGATGTTTGTGCGGCTTTGCACAACATTTGCATTGACTATAAGATAGAATGGCCTGAAACCCACATGGAAATTGAAGAAATGGAAATTGTTGAACCTGAATGTGACGACTTAAGAGCTTCAGATATTAGGATGAAAATAATGCAAGCATTAAATCTATAGTTTGATTTCGTAGTAATTCATTTTATTTAAAACAAAAGAGTAATCCAATACATAAATAAACATGAAGTTAATCTTAATCTAATGTAGTACTTATTAATAATTATATAGAGCTCCTTAATTCCTCTAGTTCTATTTTTCTTTTTTTCAAATCTAATTCACTTTTTCTTATTTCAAGAAGTTCTCTTCGGTGTTCATCTTTTTTTTTAGGTGTATTTTAAAAAGTTTTAATTTTTCTTCTTTTAACTTATATGTTTTTCTAGAATATCTTTCTATTTCTTCTAGTTTTGTTTTTAATGTTGTACAGAATTCTTGCTGTAATTTTATTTGCTCTTCTAGAAGCGAAACTTTATCTTTGGCCTTATTACGCGTTGCTTTAGATTTTCGTATATTCGTAGAAGTAGAGGCCTCTTGCCTTTCGTCGCAGCTATATGCAACAGCAGTTGTTGGCTCAGCTTCCTTCGAAGCGCTCCTATGTGTTGTAATACCAAATGATGGTCCAGGGTTTATAACTGATTCTATTTGTAGTAAATTGTAGTACTGCTTATAGGGCCCTCCACCTGTTGCGCGAATCTCAGCCTTGTTATGGACAAGCTTTCTCTTTAATTTGATCTTAAAGTCTGCCCACACCTTCATCCAGCCTTCGCCATTACGAGATGGTGGACCAATAACATTAAGATCCTCCGCAATTTTGCTCCATTTATCCTTAAAATTAATTTTGTTAAGGTTTTTGTGGTAACCTTTCGCCAATTCTGGTTTCTTCTCCATTATTCGTACCAACTTCTCAAATTGATTTGGGGTAGTAATTTTTATCCTTAAATCAATAAAAACATGATTGTTAATAATTATTTATTCACAAAAATTAAAAAATGTATTTATTCATTGACTTACATATTGTTTGCAGCCATTTTTGAAACTATTTTAGAGCCGTCGTCTGTGATAAATTCAACGACAGTTTTTGTTAAATTCGCCCGGCGAATACGACACTCACAATACAATTAATTGTAATAGAGTGGCGAACAGCGTCGTAAATTTGTCGTATTCGACACACACAATACCGTTTTGTAAAAACGCCACGAAATCGACACGACTACGACAATCACAATAAGGGTGAATTTGATATCAAAAATTAATGGAAATAATAAAATGCTTGAACTTGTTAATAAGTAGATCAATAAAGCCCATATTTTTCTGCTAAGTACTAAAGTTTTTGAGGAGTTACAGCCTTCGTAAATACGTCTGCAACCATCTCACTGGTGTTTAGATACTCCACAATGACTTCTTTTTCATCTATCTTCTGGCGGATAAACATTGCTTTAATGTCCACATGTTTAGTTCGTGGTGAATAATTGTTATTAAGTGCGACTTGTATAGTACCTTTGTTGTCACAAAATAGTACCATACCTTTCTTAAAGTTGGGATAGATTTCAGCTTTTAGCCACACTGACTCTTGTATTGCAGCCGTCAGTGACATGAACTCGGCTTCCGTCGAGGACAATGCCACCGTCTTGTTTTTTCGTAGACCATGTTATAGCGCCACCTTGATATACAAAAACATATCCAGTGGTCGATTGCCGATCGTCTATGTTGCCGGGCCAATCAGCATCACAAAAACCTTTGATTTTGTCGTCTTCTTGCTTTTTGTATATAATTCCCTTGTCAGTCGTCCCTTTCAAATAACGCATTATTCTCTTGACTGCTTCCCAGTGAGCCTTCCCGGGATTTGTTCCGAATCGACTTAGCAAATTTACAGCATAACAGATGTCAGGCCGCGAAATTTGAGCTGCAAATAGAAGGCACTCTATTGCTTGCATATATGGTGTTTTCGACATTTGTTGTCTTCCTTCATCGTCTGTGGGAGACATACTCGCGGATAATTTTTGGTTGTAATTAATCGGGGTTGTAGAAGGGTTACAGTCAGCCATTCCATAACGTACCAAAACTTCAGGGTCCTAACTATGTAACTCGCTTCGAAAAAAAATTTAACGGAACCGAATATTTGGTACCATGGATCTCGAATGAGCGATATCCGAAAGTCGGATTCTAGTTTCGAAAAGATTGAACCATGTATCTCGATTTTGCTCTTGAGATAGCGGAAAGAAATAAAATATTTGATTTTTATAAAAAATAGACAAATTTTATATTATTAATTAAGGAATTTTTATGCACAATAAGGAAAAGAATGATTTTTTGTAGCAAAAACTTATTTTTATGGCTAAATGTCTTTTAAAAAATTTGATTATTCAATGTTATATGGTATTTTTCAATTTATTGCCATGTCCATGACCAAAGTATCGCTATACTTCGGAAAACAGCGACTCTAAGGAATTCGTGCACTAAATAAGACGACAAAAAATCTCCTATTACTAAACCATACACACAAAAAATAATAGAGCTTTTATTACCTTTGCCGACATGTGTTTAAATTTTGTATGAAATATAAAAAAATATCATATTACACCCATGCTAGTTGTTGTTTTGAACACTCAAATTTTGCCTATTGGAATAGTAAATAATAGTTAAAAATTCGAAAATGTTGGTATTTAAGTTTTTCATTTAAAATTGTCAAAAAAAATTAATTTTGTTGTGAGTCAAAATAAATGAAATCTGCACCCAAACAAATGAAATCCTAGGTGCGCGTTACGAGTGAAGATTGCTCGAAGGACTGCAAAAATAGTTATCGGCTGAATTTCTAACAAGATAAATTATCAGATAGACCTGGTAAGTGAGAGTTAATAATATAGCATGATAGCAAATCTGTGATGTAGAGAAGGGTTATTCCACAAAATTCGGTTCTTTTCTTTTAATTATATACAAATGAAATCAAAACTTGTCCACCCAATTAAGAGGAAACCGAGAATGCTGTGGTCTCGAATTACCAAAATATACCTTGAAAACCAAGAATACAGCTATCAGTAAGTTCTCAGCAAACAGGAACTATTTGAAAATACTAAGTTAAACTATTCTTTGTTTTATTATTTTACAGTTGCTAAATTTACAATATCCCGTATATTGGCACATTGATTGCTCTAAGAGTTCCGCAAATACTCTGTAATTAAAGTGTCTTCAAGCCTAAGAGTAACTGTGATAGATGCTGGTAATGATGTGCCAAAACTAATACGTTTTTTCGATTAGTTAGCTCACCGATAAAAAACAGTTATATTCGGTCAAAAATCATGTGTTCTTGGAGACATAATTATAATCACACTCAGTGGAGACGCAGATTTATTTAGTATTTTTTTCGCTTTACAAACATCAGTATTTTGGAACACTTTGTTTGCTTTATTGCTTATTTCTAGTTTAGATTTAATTTATAACAAATAAATAAATTAATCACTTAAAAAAAGAATTTATTTTTAAGAAAACATACATAAAGTGTAATTTAGTAAATTTCTTAGTGTAGATTATACAAAAATTAATGGGTAAATTAACGAACAACACGAATTTTACAAATACTCATTGCTGTTCCAACAGAAAATCATGTGTAAATCTACTTTTTAGAAATAGCTAAATTGGCTGTCTATGCTAGCCAAATCAGCAATAATTGTAGGCAATTTTTCGAACATACAAATTACCAATGAAAATTTGTAAAATTAAACACGAATCAAAGCAAACTCTGTTACCCATGCCAATGGCTGATATTATACAATGTCTATAGGCAATATTACCACTATATTTTTATGTGTGTAGTATTAGTGTCTTTATTAAAGAAAAATATTTTTACTATGTACTTATTTTGACTTAAATTTGTACACTGAATTTGTGCCACTGCCACTTCCTTCGTTTATTAGAGCCTTCGTGAGATAGAGTCTTCATATACTTATAACGACAGTAATGCTTTTCACTCACTAAAATAATTTTGAATGTAGGGAATGTGGTTATGTCGTTGACTGCTGCCGAAGTCGCATTATTTTGTAAATGTTCAATGTATATGAATAGGGTGCAAAAAGGCATAGTCCAGTATGGAATTAGGGACGGGCGAAATGGTTAAAACTAGTGAATAATAAGAAATTTTGATTTTTTTCCTTACCCTTCCAATGAAATAATTAACCCCAGGACCCCTAATTTATTTTATCTAGAATATTTCTAAAACTTATTTATGAACAATAACAAACCAAAAATAATTTTGACATGAACTGTTGCCAACCAAAAAAAAAAACATTTTCCGAAAGTATTGGTAACACTTTTTATTCAATCCGAAAGTTGTACATGGTACCATTTCAAATACGGATCGGAAAGAAGTTTCGAATAGTTTTAATTTCCGAATCAATTTACATAGTAGGGGCCCAGATATGTACTTAGACTGTTCAATTTTGATTGTATTATCACCCTCGTAATCCGCATACCGAGCACTGAAGACACCTCTCCCATGTCCTTCATTTTGAACTTTTTGGCCAGTTTTGCCTTAATTGACTCTATTGAGTTTAAATTTGTCGAAAAAATAAGTAAATCATGGACGTAAATGGCCACGTACAACATTTCAGCATCCTCTCACGAATCACATCTGCACTAGATCGTTGTTTATCGTCTCATTCCATACACGGCCGGATTGTTTTAGACCATAAATTGATTTTTCGAGTTTACACGCCCTTTTGGAGCCATCATCAAACATTTCTGGTTGTTGCAAATACACAGTCTCTTTTAGTTCTCCATTTAAATAAGCACTCACTGCGTCCATTTGGTGTACATATATGCATGTCATATTTTACGGCCAATGCTACTAGGTATCGCAAAGAATCATACCTGACGACGGGAGCAAATGTTTCGCCATAATCAATACCCTCACGTTGTGAAAAACCTTTTGCTACTAATCGAGTTCTCCATCGTATAGCTTTTCCTTCTCCATTGCGTTTCGTCTTGAACACTCATTTCGATTTGACTGCACTTTCTCCTGGTGGTAAATTTGTGAGCACCCACGTTTTGTTGGCCCTTAATAATTCTATTTCTTCTTGCATAGCTGCTTTCCATTTGTGTGAATACTCTGATTGCATAGCTTTCTTCACAGTTTCTGGATCATCTGAAACGTATTCTATCGCACAAAAATTGAACGTGAGCTCAGTTCTATTGGCAATGCGATCAGAACGCCGGACCTCTGCACCAATATCAATATTTTCAGTATCGGAAGAGCTTGGATTCCACTCTCCGCCATCAGCTTCTAAAGGTATTGGTACTGGTGATGACCACTCCACAGAATCTTCGTATTCGCCTGTATCTGAATCTTCCTCGACTGGCTCAGTGTTGACATGTGGCAATTCGACTTCGCTGGCACTCTCCCCTGAATTGTCACCGTTGTAGTTTTGCAGCAATTCTGTGAAACCTTACCTCCTTCCAAAAACACCACGTCTCGGCTAATGATTATTTCGCAGTTTTCCGGATTAAAAAGTCTATAAGCTTTAATGACATCGCTATAAACCATCATAATGCATTCCACAGACTTCTTATCTAACTTGCGGTGTTTCTCTTTTGGAATGTGGACAAGTGCAGGACAACCAAAAACTCTTAAATATTTTAAATCGGGACGGCGACCAGAATAAATTTCTTCAGGACTACGATGTTCACTACAGCACGGAATTCTGTTTATGAAGTAACTAGCAGTGTTAACAGTCTCAGCCCAAAAACGATGATCCAAGTTGCTGTCAATTATCATACACCGAACGCGTTCGATTATCGTGCGGTTTATTCTCTCCGCCACGCCATTCTGTTCAGGTGTGTATGGACACGCCTTTTTATGTGTAATTCCGTTGTGCTTTAAACAACTTTCAAATTTGCCGTTCACATATTCTCCTCCGTTGTCCGTCCGTAATATTTTTATCCTTGTTGAATGAACACTCGATTTCTGCCATATTTTTGTATTCGAAAAACTTCTCAAATACATCTGATTTTCCTACTAGAGGGTATACAACTACTTTTCTAGAGAAATCGTCCACAAATGTTACGAAAAATCGGGCTCCAGAAAACGAACTCACATTTAGCGGACCAACAACATAAGAATGTACCAGCTCCAATAAACGCGAGGCTCTTGTACCGTCTTCTCTTATCGGCTTTCCAATTTGGTTTCCTTTTATACAAACTATGCAGGGCTCTTTGCTTTTATTTTCAATGTTCATTTCAAAGAAGTCATTTACTTTTTTTAAATTTTTGTCACAGATGTGCCCGTCTTCTATGCCTCAAATCAAAGTCTTTTTTAACGACAAAGACTTGTTCTTTTCGCAATAGTGGTTCACTGTTTATACGGTATAGATCATTTTGAATCGTTGCAGAAGTAACGAGTGTGTTGTTGTTGTCAAAAATTCTGCACATATCGCCTTCAAAAATAACTTTCTTTCCATCTCTTGTCATGTCTGACAAAAAGAAAGTTAGCACAGAGATTTGGCACATACTCGACGTTTTTCACAGTGACCATGGGACTGTCCTTGGAGGTGGAAAGTTTCTGATAGCCATTCACTTGGGAGTGGCCAGAAATGATTCCTTCATTGGGCAGTCCAAGCAGCTCACTACTTCCACGCAGTATGCCCTGGGCAATGGCTTATCGGAAACCTACGTTAGCTAGCTAAAGTGAGAAGGCGAAACGAATGAGCAACCTGAGTGGTAATTCGATCACTGATACGTCTCAGGATTATTAGGTGACCCTGTCACTGAAGCTCTTCGAAGTAGTGGACATATTCTTCTGTCCTTTGAAGGCGGATGAGCCAACACCCCTGGCCAACGGCGGATCGAAATTGAAGAAACCAAAATCCAGTTTCGACACACTGCATTCTGGTCAGCGTCTGATCCATAATGGGCGGCTGAAACATAATCATCCCGGCAGTAGGTAAAATGCAAACCACGGTGGGCTGGGTTTGCCTCCCGTCACCGTTATATCGGCAATGAAAATACACAGAAAATATAATGAACGGTTTCCCAACTGCTGACGACCCTCGCAAACGTTATAAGGACCAGGATTTAAGGATATGTACCTGGAATGTTCGAACGTTATACAGGACTGGTGCCACTTTCCAACTGGCGGATGTACTCGGAAAATATAAAGCTGACATCACAGCAATCCAGGAAATGCGATGGACAGGATATGGTTGCACCAGAAAGAAAAACTTAGATATTTACTACAGCTGCCATGAGCGTAAGCACGAATTTGGGTGCGGATTTATAGTAGGCAAGAGACTGCGACACCTAGTTTCAAGGTTCAACCCAGTGAGTGACCGCATAGCCACAATTCGCATCAAAGCGAAATATTTCAACATCTCGTTAATTTGTGTGCACGCACCGACAGAGGATAAAGATGATGAGGTCAAAGAAACATTTTATGAGCGCCTGGAGGAAGTATATGAACGCTGCCCTGACCACGACATTAAGATTATTCTAGGCGATTTTAATGCCAAATTAGGAAAGGAAAGTGTCTTTCGACCAACCATCGGCAATCACAGTCTTCATGATACCACCTCCGATAATGGAATAAGACTGATAGACTTCGCCGCTGCAAAGAACATGGTAGTTAGTAGCACAGGATTCCAGCATAAGGACATTCATAAGGCGACCTGGATATCTCCTGATCAACGGACGAAGAACCAGATTGATCAGTTGGTAATAGATGGCAGGCACTCTTCTAGTGTAATGGATGTACGTGTGATTCGAGGTGCCAATATCGACTCGGATCATTACCTGTTGGCTGCGAAAGTTCGCACGAGATTGAACAGGGTGAAAAACGTACGGAGCCGAACACAGGAAAAGCTGGATATTGACAAGCTACAAATACCGGAGATATCAATGTCCTATCGACAGAAACTCTCTCTCCTGCTGGAGCAGAATACCCCCCTCCCGAAGACCCAGATGCGCAGTGGAAGCACATCTTCCATTCTTTGGAAATCGCTGCAATGACTGTACTTGGCTATCAAAAACCGCAGAAGGATAAGCCATGGTACGACGAAGAATGCCGCATTGCAACTGATGAAAAAGACGCTGCACGTATGGCAACGAAACAGTCTGTTACAACGCGTGCTGCGAGTGAGCGGTACAAGAGGCTGAGAAGGGCGAACAAAATGGCAGTGGGAGCACAGAGAGAGTGAGAGAACCGAAATGTGCAGGATGAATGGTGAATCCCGTAAGTTTTTCCAGAGGGTAAGAAGATCGACCAACGGGCCTAATAATGGGCTGCCCTCCTGCAAGGACGAGAATGGGAATCTGGTGACTGAGAAGCAGCGTGTGCTCAAAATGTGGAGAGAGATAGTATAGATTGTACCCCCCCCCCCCCAACCAAGACGAGATTAGAACGGCGATCTCCCGCCTGAAGAAAAATAAATAAAATGGCCCACCCGCTCTGAACTTTTTAAGGCAGGTGGCGAAGGACTGATAGCCCACATGCCTCTGTAGAATGACGCTGACCAACACCAAATCAGCAGTGAAAGTGGGGAAAGACCTCACTGAACCATTCTGTACCAAGCGAGGACTTAGACAAGTCGACACACTTTCGTGCAATCTCTTCAACATCTTAATGGAGATAATAATGAGAAAGGCTGCAGTAAATACGAACAAGACCATCAACACGAAAAGCCATGTTGCTGGCGTATGCTGACGACATAGACATCATTGGGCGAAATTTGCGAGAGGTTACTGCAGTATTTTCAAGAATCGAAAAGGAATCAGCGAAGGTGGGTCTTGCTCTAGATGAGGGCAAGACAAAATTGATGGTGTCAACGACTAGAGAAACCTCTCGACTTGGTCCGCACTTGAACGTTGACAACCGATTTAATTTTAAAGTGGTAGATGAATTTGTCTATCTTGGATCCGCCGTGAACAAGGACAACAACGTCAGCCTGGAGATAGATAGGAGAATTGTGCTTGCAAATAGATGTTATTTTGGGCTCAGCAAGCAGTTTAGAAACAAAGCCCTCTCTCGACGGACAAAAGTCCAGGATAGAGCCAGTCGGAAGAATATGTTGAAATTTGTTTGTTTAATTAATATGTGTAAGACGTCTACCTCATGAGGTTGTAATATAGTCAATAAAAGTTTTATTTTTGCTGCCCAAAAATTGTCATGTCGACGTCTCCATCGCTGTCTACGTCAAGTTCGCTTCTGTTTGCGACGACGACTTTTTTATTTGCCATCTTATGTTTGTTGTATATACACAATCCGTTGTTTGTCATGTGGTTACTTCCGCCGCTATCAACAACCCAGGTTATGTGGTTGTCCCTTTGCAACTCACTGTAGTGATCATTAGCAATATGCATTGTGTTGATCGGTGCAATGAGAGTCGACGAAGTTTAATTTTTGTCATTTTTTTTTGTGCGGTTTACTGTTATCCTCGTTGTTTTTGTTCTGGCAATTTCTTAATATGTGTACATATTCTTTGCAACCATAGCACTGAAATTGTTTCTTCTTCTTGTTTCCAAAATTCCTTGTGTGAAATGCCGCCTCTCCTTCACCGCTCCGATTGTCGAACTTCGCATCTTGAAGAAGGTTTTTCACCATATCTACCGTTAGTTTTTCTTGGAACCCTCTGCAGTCATGACGAGTGGCTTAAATTCGCCCGATAGCCCGGCTAACATTAGCGATGCCGTCAGCTCATCATCAATATTAAGACCGGCACCTCTTACCTCCAGTACGATTATCACTAACTCGTTCACATATTACTGCAGAGAAGCATAATTTTTAAGCTTTATGTTCACCAGTTGCTTAAACAGCTCCACTTTCCTCGTTAGGACAGTATCCTCATACGCGTTCATTAACGCATCCCAAGCCTGTTTCACTGTTGTAGCCGTTGCAATATGTCCAAAGTTGCTGGGATCCACAATGAGTGTGATTTCCGCATAGCTCTTTCTTTTAAGGCGACGCTCTCTGGCGTGTCAGCTTCTACTCCGGCTTCTACCACTTTCCACATCACCAAACACGACTTTGCCTGGCGCTTCCATACGTCGAAATTCTCGCGTCCTCTTAAACGCTCCAAAGAAAATCCTGCTGGAAGACCTGCCATTTTTGTGTTTTTCCGTAAAGCTACGTTTTTTAAAAAAATACTTGTCTAAAAAATTTGCGCGTCTTAAAGGCCCATAACCTGTTGGTTTGAATTCATTTATTAGACAAACTTAGGATATAAGTAAACGTACATACATACATATGTTGATAGTTCTTATAGCAGAGTTGGAGTTGCATAAACAGTAGATGTAAAGTAGTAAAAGAGTATGATATAAGAGGGTATTCATTCATTCTTAACAAAATATTCTCTCTAGTATGATTTACTCTATGGTGAACATAAGTAGATAGATGACATCAAAAGAGAACGCACTCACACAAACAACTTTGACATTTACTGGGTACGATGAAATGTAAACAAAGGAAATCATATGGGCCAACGCTACTACCTTGTATTTGTATCATGGTAAATAAATATCAAATAAAATTAAGTTGTAAACACATTTTTTGATTTCTATATAAGCAGTCGGGTGGGCTGACAGTCATTGGAACCATGAAATCTAAAAATTGCTGTTCACTGATGGGAGGAGAAGAACAGGTGTCATCATCCATACACTTGATTCACCTTTCGTTATTATCTTTTTTATACCTCTCTTAGCATATCTCTAAAATCCTTAGCAGTCTAATATAATTATATATATATCTACGCAAGCACGTAAATTTTAAAATATATTAGTGTAATCATTGGTGCATACGTGAGCAATGTACCTTCAGAAACCCCCTATCGCCGACGAGATAGAAACCGCAAAACTAAATGCGTGCGGCTACTCGATATGCTCGTAGAAAACACGCCTATACCAAGTCCGACAATTAAATGCTACTCATTAAAACATCAAATTGAGAGAATACATTTCAAATTGATAGATCATCACAATAAACTAGGTAGAAAAGAAATTAGTGTCAATAAAAATATTCATTCTCAAATCGATTAGCTTTTAATTTCGCAATGAGTTACATCATAGTTCAAGAAGTGATCGTCTGGGTGTGTTAAAAGAAAATCAAAAAATTGTGAGATCAAAAGTATTTGCTTTATCTCGGATAAGTACGTAAGACTGTTTACGATTAATGTAAGAGTATATAATTTGCATATGTATATAACAGCTAATAGTGTCTGGTTTGTTTTACTTTTTTTAATATATTTTTTCATCTTGGTTATTTTCAAGTGGAAAAGTACAAATCTTGTAAATTGCTTTTTTTATACTGATACACAAAATGTGAATAAAATAGTTTTTTTTTAGCAAATTTGTAAATATCATTATAAATAATTGTGATTAAATGCCTTAGACATATAGACATACATACAAATATAGGTGTATGAATTTCCCTCAATAATTGTTTCATTGTTTGTATTGTAAATGTATAAATCCTAAGTATGGATGTACTACACTTAAGTGTCATAATTAATGCATGCACATGAGGGTGAGTCGATTTTTGACAAAAGCGTACTACGCCAGGTGATTCTTTGGACATTTCTAAACCCTTCACCCGAATAAACCATGACTCTAAAATCATTTTGGAGTCTGCAAATTTATCATCGAAAATTTTTGTTGTTATATAAATTGATAAAGCTGAATTTAAATAAATACAAACTTTGTATTCAAATAATACTAATCTAAAGATCAAACGCGTCCAGTGATACCAATCAGATAATCGAATCCAGTGATACCAAAGAGATAATCGAACTTACGGCTGAATTATGATTCAAACTATAATTTTTCATGCTTTTTCTATCTACTAATAAAAGTAAATATTTGTACAAACAATGTAAATTGCTTGATCATTCACTATAGGAGATATTAAATAAAGTATTAGAGTTTGAATCCTAATACAAATGTAAAAATATACTTTTTTCTAAGTACTTGGTATAACTGGACGCGATTGGGGCATCTAGACTATTATTCATAAGCAAGCATTAGGATATAAATTTATTAAATGGTTGTTTGTACAAAAGTTTGGTTCAACAAAAATATATAAGAATAAAATTTTACGGTTTACACATTTGCGATTATAGCTATCTATTTTGTAGAAATACTACTTCCTAATCATCATAATTGACTTATACTTCTGGTGATATTTAAAAATGTCGTTATTTCTCACAAGTCATTGGATGCTGGGTGTATCTAATATTGCACCGACTAAATGAGGTGTGCAAAACCAAGATTTTAGAAGCCTGATAAAATTCAATTTTAAATATTGAAATGTTGTGGTTTTAAACGATTTAGTATTAAATTTTTATTTTTTTACGGTGGAACTTCTAAACTATTGGTCCGATTGTTTTTGAATGTCCTAGGTAGGGAAGGAATCAGGATTTCAGAATATGGTGTTTAGAGGCACCCTGTTTCAACTTAGGTTTTGCTACAGGGTGTCAAACATACCACCTTGGAGATGTTCAAACGTTCATGGCATGTACACACAAAAAACATGCTGAGTCGTTTGTGGTATCTCTAACCGCTACAAAGATATTTGGAATTGAAAGTTTAAAATTTAAATTTTTGCACTGGTTGTTTATTTTTTTCTAACTTGCTCATTTTGAGTCAGAATGTGGTTCAAAAGCACAGCTACATTGGCAAGACTTCAACAAAATGTTTTTTGTTTGTTCTGCTTAATGGAATCTCAAAAACAAAAAATATGACTCCTCCCTTACAAATACCTAGTATATTCTAAAACAATCAGACCTACGGACGGAAGAAAATTTTTCAACTAAAGATTTGGATCAGACATATGGTTTCTTCACGAAAAGTACTTAAAACGACTCAGAGTCTCGTAGGGAGCTACGCTTTATCACGATGTTGGCATCACATACAAATCGACTCGCCCTAATGCACATACGAATATTCTACATAACTTACTATTTATAATACATTCTAGGGACGTTGTTTATACTTTTGAATAGACTTACAAATTATACCTACGAATACATTCAAAACACAGGTCTCATACATACATTAACAAATATCATTGTTTGGTTTTGCTTATTAACAATATCACGATCAAAATATTTGCATATTTAATGCCAATAGCTTCGTTAAGTACAACGGAAACTTCAACACAAATGGATTATAGTGCAGCAAGTTGAAGTCTGATTACTTATCTTACTCTTAATTTCATTGTACTCACGCGTACTTTTTGCTTTTGGATTTAAAAAAAATATTAAAATATATGTGGTTTAATACTACATATCGGTAATTCCATGTCAAACCGAACAATTCTTTTGCATCACTATTTTTGTTTGATTTCAAATTTGGTAGACTTCAGAATCCTCATTCGAAAAAAATTTGACTTTATTTGTGAAAGTTATTTGTAATTAAAAGATCTAAAAATCATTAAAACTTTGCTGTGGTGGCAATATTCAAATTGCCATGTTATGGAAACGTGTAGACGTAAATCTAAGACTGACGGCTCATTTTATAGGTATTTATGTTTAGAGTTATAAATTAAAACTGTATCCACTTTTGCTTTGACATTTGTTTTTTTATATACATATTTTACTTTTGGTTGTGATTATTAACATGAAAACTCCAATAAAATGGGTTATGTTTTTATTATGACCATCAATGCATTAGTGACGAATAAGCTATTGGTACAGGTTACTACTGAACGACTTAATTGTCGTGTCATGTATGCGAGTGCGTAACATATCCCAGTTGTCCTCGTCTTCGCGATATCGTCAACGATGGGTGCACGACCATTATAAATCGCTGCATGCAATCCCTGGAAATAGTTGACATTTTCATATAAAGGGCGACACTTCGCTTATCGCGTCGCTGACGACTCTGAATCATATCAATAACGAATTTTCTGGTAACAATGTCGTTCATATAATCACCAACGACAGTGAGGGCGATATCATGACAATCCTACCGTTGACGACCAACTGGCCGACTTTTTCGACAATATGGTCAACGACGATTTGTTTGGTGAGTCTACACTTCATCATTTCGCAAACTAGAGTACAGTTAGCAAAAATTGGTTTCATAAATATGAACGTAATTTATTTTGAAATATTAAAAATTAAATTGAAAATAACCTTCTCGCTGTGATATTGAAGTTAAACTGATAATTTTAATTATCGATAGTTTTCGTCTCTTTTTTGTAGAAGTTATTCTGCCCCTAAGTCTTTTCCATATTTGGTCCCGTTTGTGATTTTTTGTTCACATTCCTTTTGACCCCAACGTAAATTTTTTACTGATGGGTGACAACCTAAAGAGACTATCGCACGTCATATCATTCGCAGCCTTTATCAACAACACCGTTTAATACACGACGAGTGCTATTTTGTCATGAAGCTGAAGTCATCAAAGACAGTTTAAGCGACGCGATTTCATATTTGGTAGTGTGAATTCTGCCACCACCGCAATGTTTTTATGATTTCCAAAACTATCAATAACAACTAACTTACACAAAAAAATATTTTTTTTAATGATAGGCGTAATTTGTTTCTCAAAGATTCAGTCTACCAAATTTCAAATCAAAGATTCAGACTACCAAATTTCAAATCAAACCAAAATAGTGATGCAAAAAAGTGTTCGAGTTGACATGGAATTACCGATATGTACGTGCATACGTAACACAAGCGTAAACAGTCTGTGCTAACTTGCGATATAGATTTGGATACAAATGTAAAGAAAAGCTAAAAAGCGTAATTGCAATTGAACGTATGGATGCACGTAGACTTAATCGAGAGGGTATTTGGTGTTGCAGTGTAAAATAGTTTTAACCTATAAATTCATCATATAGCAGATATGTGATTATTAGTACATATGTATATATATATATACATAAAAATATTAATGGTGGTTCTTTGGTATTGTGCATTTGGTATTTTTACATATCTCCTGTATCCATGGCAGTATTAATATCGGCGACAATTTTGCCCATTACATCACGATATGGTGAATCTGGTTTGAATGCAGTCTCCAAAAGAGCTGAATCACCAAAAAAGGCAAACACGTCGTCAATGCGACTTAGCGACTTGTCACTCAAATGCCTTTGAACAATCGACTTCAGAGCTTCGTGCGATTCAGCAATCGATTTTTGTAAATAAGGCAGATCAAAACTGTAGTCGACCTCGTAGAATGATATCACTGATAGCTGTGTATTCTACAAGAATTTCAAGATTAAACACTGAAACACACGGATAGTCATATGTATTTACCTGGAACTTTCGCTTAAATGTCTCTGCGTATGTTTGCTCCTCTACATTAAATTGATTATTGCGGTGTAAAACGCTGATTTTAATAACGATCTTTATAATATTCTTGATTATTTTTTCAGCTTTAGGTTTATTATTAGTCTAGATGAAGAAAATAATTGTTGATTGGTTAATTGCTTTTGATCTGCTATGACAAATGAACTACAGCAATCCTTACCCATGAACTGTGATGTTTATACTTACATGTAACTTGCATAGTCGGTATAGGTTATCCAGCAGTGATGCAGTTGAACCGTCAATAAATGTCTTTGCAATATTTTTCGTAGCCATGCGGGAAAGTATCTTTTTCTGAGCTCGCAATCCAATGTCACGTGATTTAAAAATTCCATCAGCCATGACTTAATTAAAAAAGATAAGAATCAAACCATTAGACAAATAAACTCTACCTTCGAATTTTTAAAATTATAATTAGTGAAAGTTTTAATAAAAACAATTATGTAAAAACTAGAAAATAATAATGTAGACAAATCCTAATATCAACCAAAATGTGCTCAAGCAACTGCATATTTCTGTGTAAAAATGCTGCAACAAAATAACATTAGACAAAAATAAAATAGATAATAAACATAAAGGGTCAAAGCCAATCTAAAATTAACCATCGACAAACTATTTAAGAAAACACGACTTCGTTACCTTCCAAGTTCCAATAGTCAACACTCCAGAGCAAAATACATTGACTTATTCCCTCGACTGGCATTTTGATCGCTTGTTTTGTGTTCACTTTGAAATACAACAAAAACAAAACAGCTAGAATCAATGTAGTAAAGAATTAAAATGAGTGTAATCATACTTTGGCTATAACCAAACTTTTAGATTTTGGGATAATAGTCGTAGTATCATTATTTATAAAAAAAAATATATAAATATTAAATAAATCCATGTTCTATCTTGAGGCCGTTTTCAGTTCTTATGAAATTTGCATTCCCACCGTGTGTTTTGTACAGAATTACTAGTTCTAAAACGGGATATTATTATTTAATCAAGTGAATGAACGAAGTGAGAACAAAAATTTGGGTGTATAACTCAAAATCATCAGTAAATACTGGTTTACAGTGGTTCCAAATCAAAAAGTAATCTTAATACAAATTTTCAAAATCGATTTAATTTATGTGACATGAGAATATCAAACATTCCGGCGGTGATGAAAATATCGGCTTTCAACGATTAACCAAGATAACTAGTTTGCGGATGGGACGACGGTTGTTCTTGTAACAGATTGTCTGTTTCCACTTGTTCGTCGCTGGATGATATAAAAAAAACAAAATTAAGTGTAATTCCCCTATGTGTCACTGGAGGTAGCGGTGGGGAGCTGGAGAAATTGTGCCACCTCCAAGGGTCTGTCCCATAGGTCCACTAGGCGCAAATCAGTAGGCCTATCAGGACAGTTAAAAATGTGAATAGTGTCATGAGGGCTTTGTAGGCAGTGTGGGCACTAATCTAAGGTGCCTGGGATTATTCTTGATCTGTACGAGTTCAGAATAGAACTCCAACCAGATCTAAGGTGGGTCAGAATGGTTTTGGTGTGCCTGGGCAGAAGCCTCTCATTATTCGAAATCGCGGGTGAGTGTTCATTAAGGACCCTGTTACAAGAGTAGTCATTTATGGCCTCTGACACCGCCGTGTTATGCAACAATTTCGGAGCTACTGCCATCGACAGTCTGTTGACGTCAGATGGAATGACGTCTTGGATGTCCGCACAGTAGCGCCTGATGTCCTTCCGGATGTGACGAGAAGGTGGATCCTGCATCAGAATATAATGCTTGGGGTGACTGGGCAGATGACAAGCCATAAGAAACTGTCTCGTCAACAACACATTATGTTGTTGCACTGACAGTAACTTGGACTCCTCGTGTAAATGAACCACGTTCGTCATTTGCGTGCATCCGGTTGCGATTCGTAGTGCACTATTTTGGATCCTCTGCAGACCTTTCCATTGGGTATCACTTAAGAAAGAGAACCACACCGGGGCGGCATAGTTGAAGACCGAGCGACTTATAGCTTTATAAGTCACTACAATTGTCTCCTTCTCCTTGCCCCAAGTTGTCCCTGCAAGGGTCTTTAGGACCTTCTTGCGGGTGTGGACTTTTCTTCTAATGTAATCCGCATGTTTAGAGAAAGTAAGGAGATTGCCGAAAATAACTCCAAGTATTTTGGGGTTACGGACTGTGGGTATAAACACCCCATTGACAGAGATGTCGAGTTCTCTCCTTACTTCTTTGATCCAAGAAGTGAAAAGGGCCACAGAAGACTTCGACGGAGATAACTGTAAATTCCGTTCCTGCAGAAAGCTAGTAAGGGTGGTTAGATAGCTGTTAATTCTAGCACTTATGCCGTCTACATTTACGCCCGAGGTAATGATAGTATAATCATCGGCGTACGACACAATACTAACTCCTTGTTGAAGAGTATAGGTGACAGTACTCCTCCTTGTGGCACACCCATTTTTATCTTGCCTCCCATTTTGATGATTTCCAGATGTCCTGGAGCAGGATCGAGTGATCAATAGTGTCGAAAGCTTTAGACAGGTCTAAAGCTGCGACCACTGTACGTTCAGCGGGCTTGCTCCGATTGAGGCCATTGGTGATGTGGGTAGTTATCTCATTTAACTCCCTCGAAGTGGTATGCACTTGCCTGAAGCAATGTTGGTGATTGGCGAGCTGAAAATGCTCTTTCAGGGTCGGCAAGAGTAGGGACTCCAAAACCTTTGCTTCAGGTAATAAGAGGGAGATCGGACGGTAAGATTCTCCCTGGTTAGCGGGTTTTAGTAGCGGGATAACTCGAGCAGTTTTCCACACGTCCGGTATGACCAGTTGGCACATCGAAAGGGTGAGCGTGGGCGCGAGAAACCGAATCCCTATAGGTCCGAGTTTCTTCAGCATTATCATCGAGATGCCATCTGAACCGAGAGCTTTAGAAGGTTTAGATTTGGAGATTATAGCTTCGACTTCCATGGGTGTGAAGGAGCAGGGTAATATATCTCGTTTGAGATTCTTAGTTCTCCGAACTACAGCTCTCTTAGTCCTATTCTGCTGGGTTGAGTGTGCAATAAATTGCTGGCAGAATTGGTAGCTCATTTCTTGGCATCCGTGTAATGCATATTATCAAACGCGATAGCAATGTGACCCTTTTGTTTCCATTGCAGGATAGACCTCTGATAGTAGACCATATCCTTTTCGAACCATTGTTGCAATTTTCCAGATGTTCTAGCCATCTGTCGCGACGGTGCTGGTTGATGAGTACATTAATCTCATCCGACAGGGGCAATATTCGATCGTTGACTGGGTTGCTGGCGCGTATTAGATCACGCTGATCCGCAAGACGCGCAGCTTCAGATGGGAAGTTGGGAATTCTACCAACTGGGATAAAGCATTTTGCAGCTTTGAGAATGGTATCCTTGAGGATCATCTGACCTTGTCTGGCGCAAGAGGGTAGCTGCAAATGACAAGGGATTTGTCAATAACGTTCGTAAAACCAGACCAGTTGGCTTTGTTGTACTTGATGAAGATCAGGATGGGATGATCAGGATGGGAATATGATCAGAATTTAAGGCTATATCGGTCTGTCAGGTGGTATTGGCTAGTAGCGACGCACTGACGATGGAGATGTCAGGGGAGCTTGAGCAGTGAGCCGTTAATCTTGTAGCGAAGTCCTCATTTATACCTGCGAATTCCGAGTCGTCTATCTGGTCTGCAATATTAATGCCACGCTGGTCTGCGACCAGCTGGAAGAACCACATCTCATGATTAGCATTGAAGTCGTCAAGTATAATTGTACTATCACACTGGCTTAGGTGTTCGATAGTGGGATGATAGCCAGCACCGATGCTATTAACGGGCGGAATATATACATTGACGATTCCAATAACGATGTATCCAGTCTCTATCGCTATGCTCATCGCTTCGAGGAACCGCTAGGGCTGGGTATGTCTGTGAGTCTAACGCTTCGCTCGATGATGAATGTGAGCCCTCCACCGTGATTTCTCTCCCTGTCTCTCCGAATAATGACATAGTTCCCATGAGATGAAAGTCTACACTCACTGGTGAGCTTAGTCTCCTGAACAGCGGCTATAAGGATCTTATGAGTATGAAAATAGTTTGTGATCTCAGCAATTGTGTTCTTAAGACCATTACATTTAAATTGCATTATGCTGAACGATTGCTGATCACCAACTGTATGCGGTTGCCGTCGAGGGTGGTGCCGTGGCGTTGGTTTGCAAGCTGTCTGGCGCAGCTGGGGTATTGCCGGAGGCATTTGAGAGGCTGTGGAAAGCAGCTGTGGGGTTGCGGGGTGCAACTGATTGGCTGGTGAGTGCAGCCGTGAAGAATCGGGCGCTGTCGGGTACAGCTGAATTGGCGTCTGAGGAGACTGTATGACTGACATGGTCAGCTGTGGGGTTGCAGTGAGCAACTGAGTGGCCGCGGGTTGCGGCTGAAATGGTGCGTGCCTGAGGGTTACAGGACGTAATTGGGTAGCTTACGGGCGCAGCTGAGTTTGATCCTGAAGCTTATTTGAAATTGCGGGACGCAATTGAAAATTTGACAGGGGCAACTGAGAGGAAATTTTTGTAGTGGCCGAGGAGTGAGTGAGAACAATTGCACTAAGCTGGGTGGTGGTGTATGTGTAATGATCGCATTCCCCGCTGGAGTGCCGACAGTTTTCCCGGCATTAGCCGTGCAACAAGCAGCGACAAAGTCGCCGTTCCAGTTCCTGTGCGAACGAAGATTAGTGCAACGCCTCATATGACACCAATTCCTACAGCGATTACATTGGACTGATGTAATATTCCTATTTATAACACCGTTGCAAACTGAGCAAAGCCATTGGGAAGGCATTGTGATCTGAGGGTGTCAATCGATCACGGGTTGGGGGTGCCGATTGCTGTAGATTTCCACAACTCGCCACGAAATTTCTCGCTCAGTCTCTATGACTAGCGAGGCCAGAGCACCTTCTAAGATGACACCAGTTCTGGCATACATTGCATTGGACCTGGGTAAGGTTCCGATGGATCCGAATTTGACACACAGAACAGATCGAGACCTCGGAGGGGCCTGGATTCTGTTCTATGCCAGCAATAATTAATTCAAAATTGAGCAAACCTGTTGACATGATTTGCTCACCTGGGTAAAAAAACTAGTGGGTGATACAGATGTTGCTGAGTTGCCGAGTGAAACTCGGGTCTCATGACATTCGTGACATTCAATGGATGGCTCAAAGATAGCATTCAACGGCACAACAATTAAAAAATTACCTGGATTTAACGATTCGTAATCATTTGGATTTTCAGATATTGGTGCGATCGGTCGTGAATTCATTATAGCTTCAATTTCAATTAAAGCGGTCGTCTTAAACCTTATAAATTGGTTGGAACAAAAATTAAAGATGTTAGTTTGAAATTCCTCATTCATAAATTTGTCCTTCAACTCATTAAGTTGCGTATTAGCGCCTACGAAATTTGTGGCAGCAAGAAATGCATCTGATGACATATTGGAAACAACTTCAATTTGAACTGCTTTGGTAACGTAGCACTTGTAAGGTAACGTAGCTGAGGTAATGCGCTCTTTTGTTAAGTCACCCATTAGTTGCTGGAGAAATTTGGACGATATCTTATACAATTAGTGGATGCATTGAGGATTTTTCGAGCAATAATTCGGGCTCCAACAATCCAAAATGTTTGGCGAATAAACGATAGTAAAGCTTTGGGAGCCGCGTGATATTTTTTCATATGAAGATGGTGCACGAAAATCTCTGCAAAATGAATATTTTTCGGCAATAAGAATGAATGATTGCGATGTTCGGGAATATCTGCATTTGTCAGTCGACCTCCTACTCGTATAAATCGAAAAGATCCAACTTCCTGAATAAACAATACGAGGGTTGTAAGGGATGTTGTAATATCGATACATGTGTACACCTCTTTGAAATGATATTGTTTTATATTCCAAATTATGCACTGCAAAGCCAGCTTACGTTCTGCTACTTCATCAATCTGTAAACTGTTATTTCCTTTATGCCTTTTATTTAAGTCTCATCGTAGTGCCACCTACTCGAAGAATTTTCTCATATGAGCTACAACGGCCACCAAATTTTAAAATTGTATTTTCCTCTACTTTGCACTGAAGAACAGTTCTACGAACAGCCGCTTGGACTTCCAAATGTGTTCCGCTGTTCAGAGTTGTTGCTGGCCAACAATCATCATTATGTTGACGAAACATTGGTCCAGTAAACCAGTTTGAGGTTGGTAGCCTGAAATATAACTTCTGATGAAATATAACTTCTACGTGATAGAATATCAGCAGGGTTAATTGTTGTTGGAACGTGTCCCCAGTTACAATTTAAAGTGAGTTCTTGAATTTCAGAAACGCTATTACCCACAAACGTGTTGAGTGTCGATGAGTGCATGTTGAGCCAGTGTAGTACGATGGAGGAATCAGTCCACAAAAATGTACAATCGTAAGGAGAGAATTCATGATGAACCTTTGAGTATAATTTTGATGATAGGTGTGCACCGCATAACACTAGTTGTGGAAGTGTTCTCTTTTTGAGGGTGCTATTCGTTCCTTTGCCGTTACAAGTTGCACGGATATGTGCTCATTTTAATCGATGATGCGAGCGTACAAACAAAACCCATAAGCTCTTATAGAAGCATTACTAAATCCATGTAGTTCCACGCTGCGAGGGTGAACACAGAGAACATGTCTTGATATATTGAGTAACTGTAAATTTTCTAAATACTTCAAGAAATTATTAAAGGAATCTTTCGTCTTTTGGGGAACTTCAATATCCCAGTCAACTTTTTGTAGCCACAAATCTTGCAACAAGACTCTTGCATGTATTAAAATGGGGCAGAGCAAGCCAATTGGATCGAAAATCTAAATAATTCGTCCTGTGTCGTAGGGCCTGTGTAAATAAATAAATGGTTTCCCATTACATCCCATGAAGGGACCGGGGAGAACTTCTCACAATCACTGAGCTGTGCGCTTTCCAGTTTTCACTCACTGATTGGGACCTACAGTTTTACACCGATTCCGAACGGTATGTTGAGAACCTTTTTCATGGCTATATACTCGATAGTGTCGCCGTCACTAAGCGAGGTGACCGTCGTCGAAAGAAATTTGAAGGTGGTTGGAGCAGGGATCGAACCCAGGATCTCCTGTACAAGAGGCGCGCACACTACCCATTGCACCACCGACGGGCCTGTGTAAAGGATGTCTTTTAATGAAGAAGTTTTTGCCGAAACATCAAAAACGGCACGTAGTATAGTACTCACGCTATTTGGTCGTATTACGCCATGATGTGGTATGAAATAATGTTGATACGTTCCACACGGGTTATTTGACCAAGTCGCTCGTATTCTCGCATCACTGATAAAATTGATATTTTTGTAATTTCTGAATATTGTTCGTTAGGATTAAATGAAAATAAGATAGAATCCTCAATGGGATTATAGATAACGCCAAGTGCACTAGTTATTGCTGGTTCGTTTTAATGTATATTCTTGTTTGTCTCAGACTTAAACGCAGAGTAATTTGGTTTAATTTCCAAACTGGAATCCTTTCCATAATTGCTCTGTTACTTCTTTTTGAATAATTGTCAGACCGTCGTATTCATCCGCTCCTGATAATAGATTATCCACGTAAAATTGACTTTTAATCATTTCCGAAGCAATAGGGTAGTCATCCTGATACTTTTCTGCTATATAATGGAGAGAACGGATGGCAAGAAATGGTGAGGCCGACATGCTATAGATAATAGTATTTAATTCGAAGATTTGTAGTGGATCTCCTTCATTCTCTTTCCAAAATATCATCTGAAATTTTCGATGCGATAGATGAACCATAACCATTCGGTACAGCTTAACAATGTCAGCTGTAAATGCATACAACTTTAAGCGAAAACGTAGAATAAGCTAAACTAATTCGTCCTGAATCGTAGGGCCTGTGTAAAGGATTTCGTTTAATGACATTTGACTAGAAGTTTTTGCCGAGGCATCAAAAACGACACGTAGTTTAGTACTCACGCTATTTGGTCGTATTACGCCATGGTGTGGCATGAAATAAAGTGTTTCATTAGTGTTGATACGTTCCACACGGGTCATGTGCCAAGTGGCTCGTATTCTCGCAAGAAGTCAATATTTTGTGTCCTAAGACCGATATCTCGAAATAGCCGTTTTTCGAGCAATGTAAATCGTCTCAACGCTGTATTATATGACGAACCAAGCACCTGAGGACTATTTTTGAATGGAAGCATAATTTGAATACGACCATTAGCAAGGCATTCAACTTGCGAAACGACCAATTCTTCGCATGCTTGATGTTCTTCACTCCACTTACGAGGATACGATTCCACCTTGTCGAGGGACCAAAAATGTTCAAGCTGTAGATTAAGATTTTCATCTTGAGCTTCTTGTGAACAGGTTAGAAAGATGCGACAATTTCTCTTTTGTCCTGGTTTAATGTTGTAACGACCAGATACTCCCATCCGAATGCAGTCTCCTGCAGTGTTGGCAAAGTCGGTCATAATTTGACACGACCATTTCTTAAAATTTCAAAAAAGTTGTCGGCGCCTAGTAGTACATCGATTGGATGTGACTAAGGCATTCAAAACCGAAACCGGTTAATCGACTTCCTGCCGGTTAACCTTATGTCGGTTTTTTAGAAAGTGTTATTTTCGAAGATCCGGTTTCACCGGTTATTTCGATTCAATTAACCGGGTTTTCCGGTTTTTACACAGCTCATAAAACTATGCAGAATATCAAATCTATGGTTACTAACCCCATCAGACAGACACAAAAGACTTTGCTAACGAATTATTTCGCCGATAGTTTTTTGAAATAAGTTGTCCAAGGCAATATAAGTCATATCTGCCAACTCCGATTTAGATGGAAGTTCTCAACGAATGACAACACAGGTGGTATGCGTAAAACAATAAACAGTATTCACTATCCAGAAAGAAGTACAAAACGTCAAAGGAATATTTACTCAACGATGACTTTGCCCAACTGGGGAAGTCCGATATTAGAACAGATAGGTTGAATAAAATAAATAATAGATAGCCATGTAAAATTTGGAATTAAACCTCCATAATGTCGAAGCAGATGACCAATTTGACAGTTATGAAGTGACGTGTTATTAGAAAAAGGTTAGAAATTTACGAAATGGGTCGCTTTACGCTTGAAAAAAATTTGGAAATATTAAAAACTTTCATCAAAATTTCTGAGCCTTCAGCTCAAACTGCAACAAATCTACGAAAAAATTAGACAGAAATAGAGTTCCATCAACGCCGTTTGTGGACCAATTTGTGAAGCCAGTTTTTCAATCCGGGTCCTTATTGAACAAACGTATTGAACTCTTCGTACACGTCCAGTGGAAAATATTGCCACTGTAGCTGAAAGTGTGCTGGAACAACCATCAACATCAACTCGCCGCCGTTGGCAGCAATTGATCATTTGTTGCACTTCTTTGAGCAGAATTTTGCATAAAGACCTCGGTACGAAGACTTAAATTAAATTAAAATAGTTGAAGAACCGAAGCCTCGTGGCCATCTGATGCTTTTTCAGTTATTTTTTTTACCGAAAAATAATCTTTTCCGATGAAGCTTATTTTCACCTCGGACTACGTTAACGAACAAAATTGACGCATTTGGGGCTCGGAAAATCCACACGTCGTCGAGGAGAAGGCGATGCATCGACAACTAGTATCTGTTTGGAGCGGTTTTTGGCAAGGTGGCATAGGTCCATTTTTCTTCGGAAATGTGTAAGCAAGTGTTCCAAAAAGTTGAAGAGGATGATATGGGCGAAGTAATGCTACAATCGATCTTTTGCGCACTGTGTTCGAAAACACCATAATCAGCCGAAACTGGGAAGTGCATTGTCCGCCTCGCAGCTGCGGTTTGAACCCATTAGACTATTATTTCTGCAGCGCCGTGAAAGATAGGTGTTACGCATACAATCCCGATTTCTATGAATCCTTAAAACACGCGATAGAGGCCCAAACAAGGGACAATGTACTGAAAAATTGTGTTGATCAAATGATGTACTGTGTGTATATTTTATTTGTTAAAGTGAAATTAAATTCCAAATTATACATGGCCCACACTTTAGTTTCCCATCACATACCATGAAGGCATAGTCTTATACACCCCGATTGAGACCTGCAGTTTTACACCGGTTCCGAGCGGAATTTTGACATGCCATTTCATGGTTATCTGCTCGGTGGTCGATCTCAAAATTCAAAAAGACTGAATTAAAAATAAACGACGTTTACAAAAGGCATAGTTTACCATTTTGTCATAAAAACCGAAACCGGTAATTAACCGGTTTATACAACTCGGTTTGACCGAAAACCGGTTTCGCTAAAATTGGGATATTCGAAGAAACGGAATTGTTCATCTGCTAGATCCATATTTGTTGGCAACTTCCATTCATGAATATCTTGAGCAGTAAATATCCAGATATGCGATTGGTGACGAGAAAACTTAAGTTTCGAATTTGATTTTCGATGCGGAGCACCCTACGCCAGTTAAGTTCACAGACCTTTTACTTTTCGGTAGTTTAAGCATTCGTGCAAAAGACTCGGAAATAAGGTTGACCTCCGAGCATGAGTCCAACAAAGCACCACATACCTTCCATCTACCGGAACCATCAATAATAAGGATTTCAGGTGTTGCTAATATTTGATGACTGCTCCATATGAGCATAAACAGTAGCAGTTTCTTTTGGTTCTGTACGTGATGTTGAAGTAGCATCTGTATTATTTTCGCTTGTTTGACGGTACAACAATGGGCGTTTTCACATTAACCGACAACGACACCGATACGACACCAGCACGGCACCGACATCGGCACGATTTTTGCAAAGTGCTTACACATTACGCGACACGACACGATAGAATTTTTGTTTTTGTTGTATTCATTGGTTTTATCCCAAATGCAGGGGTTTGACTCAACTAATTCAATCAAAGTGACAATATTATATTGGGTAATTTTTATTAAATTTCACTTAAAAATTTCGCACAATATCAAAACACTCTGCACTGTTCATAAAAATATAAAAATGTCGTCGACGACATGATTGGAGTGTTTGCTTCTCGCCGACAACGACATAAATCCGTCGTGTCGGCAAGTGTGAAAGCATGCCCATATAATTGTATGAGTTCGCGCTCCCACTGATGTCGTTGTCGTGTCGGCTGGTGTGAAAACGCTCAATGAACTATGTAAAGGGTCCGCCATCTAACGTTTTTTTTAGTGCTTATTTCGTGAATGGTAACACTTAGCTCATGTCTGATTTGACAGATAATTAGTTGTATCCTTCCATTGATCGAATATGGTTGTGTATACGCTTGAACAACGCTGGGAAATATGGGAAAAATGGGCCTGCGATCGACTTACAGAAGATGCCGATTTTGCCAAAAAAAAATCATCTTTTCAGATGAAGCTCATTTTGATCTTGGCGAGTATGTAAACAAGCAAAATTGTCGCATTTGGGGCACAGAAAACCCATACGCATACATTGAAAAGCCGATGCACCCAAAACGAGTCACTGTTTGGTGCGGATTTTGGTCCAGAGGCATAATTGGGCCATTTTTCTTCGAAAATGAGCAAGGAGTGGCCGTTACAGTCAATGGCGATCGTTATTGGGCCATGTTGAACGAATTTTTGTTCACAAAAATTGAAGAGGAGGATATTGGCAAGATTTGGTTTCAACAGGACGGCGCTACGTGCCACACAGCCGAAGCTACACTCGATGTTTTGCGCCCTGTTTTTGAAGATCGCATTATCAGCCGCAGAGCTCATGTCGTTTGGCCACCTCTGAGCTGCGATTTGACACCGTTGGACAATTATTTGTGGGGTGCCCTCAAAGATAAATGTTACGCCGACAAGCCAGAGACAATTGACGTTTTAAAGGACAATATTCGTGAAGCCATTGGTGAAATACAGCTGCACACAATCGACAATGTGCTTAAAAATTGGACCGATCGTGTAGGCTACTGCATGGCCAGCCGAGGCAGCCATTTGAATGAAATTATTTTCCATTATTAACCGGAAGGATTGTACTTTCAAATAAAAAAAGAAATTTGAGAAAATATTCAGTAGTTTTTTTTATAGCATTTTCAAAAAAAAAGTTATTTGGCGGCCCGTTACATAGTTCAATTAGAATGACCAGACATCACCCTCACAAACATAATGCACATGTTCGATATGGTGAGTTTGTTCGTACGTAATTGTGCTGTCTGGCCACTTAAATGAATGAGTTCGAGAACTACTGAACGAGTTCGACGCAAGTCAAACCTACAAGTCTAAACCTAACCTGTTAACAAAGTTTCATGGGCCATTGATGTGAATCGAGAACATCCACTAATCCAATGATCCACGCATTTACAAAGGGCACACACTTTGTGCTGAATGTGAAGCGATGGGCGAGAATTTTGTCGGGAGAGCGTCATTGGATTTATTGATTCGCTACATTCAAGAAACCGGCACCTTCGTTACAAGTTATTACTAAAACCAGGACGGTAACTCCCCAAAATCTAGATCTTCTTTCCACTTTATTTGGGTTTTCATTTCCAGTTTTTTTGGAAATCATATCATTCATAATCGTTTCTCAAAGAACTAACGAACTGGAAATAGCTGATGCGGAGACGACTAGACTATGCAAATGATATACTTCTTCATATACTTCTGGAAGGTCGTATAAGTTTGAAATATGTTCCAAAAATATAAATGTGGTGTTATCATAACGCTATTCTAGGCGTTTTAAAGCTTTCTTTTAATTATCGGATATGACTTGGAAAGCCCATACGGTATCTAGAGCTTGAGCGATGATTGATTGCATTTTTCAATTGTAGATAACACTGTGGTACAAAATTAAACTTAATCGAAAATTTAAATGTTCTGATAACGGATTCTGATAGGGGGGTTAAAAGAAGGTTTACGTGTGTCGGCGATTAAAGTTTCCCCCCTCTTGTACAATCTTATGAAGAATCGACATAGGAAACCATATGATCCTTACATTTTAGGTACAGGATGTGTTCAGCAATTTTACAAGAAATATTTTTGTGGAACATTTTAACCCTCTACCTCTTAAAAATATGTGGGTCTTTTATGCCCCTTTTGCGGAAAAGTGTTAAAACACCCCTAAAACAGGGGCGTAACGGGTTAAAATGTACAACAAAAATATTTCTCGTAAAATTCTACTAGAAGTCCCTGAATACACCAAAGCTCAAAACTCAACCTAAATGCCAGAAATAATAAGTCAAAACTGAAAATGTTTTTATGGGTTAATTTCTTACTGATTCCGAATTGGTGCTAAAATGTCTCAAAAAAACTGCATTCTACCCAAAATGTCGCTATAAGTCATTGAACAAAACAGACTTAGACATAAGTATAAAATCTGCAGATGGTCAATTCCACGTAAAACAGCCCTACACAAAAAAATTAAAGTTGCTTATTTTTAATATAAAATTTTCACCTGACGTCTACAAGAGAATAACAATTATTAACAAGTAACAACAATACAAATTTATTTACTTTTATCAATTTGGGAAGCATTTGAAATGAGCATACAATGAACCCTCTGACTCCCTTCTTTCTTTTAGTGCCCTTCTCATCACTTATAAAAACCATTATCTTTAGAAAGACTTATACTCTTGTCTCTGTTCTGTGCAACTTTGTACGTTTCATAATACAGTTTTGTGGATGATTTGAAATATAACAGTCAACAGTGAAAAAGTTTAATAAAATTGTTACTTTGCGTGATAAACACTTGATACTTTCCAATAATAACAAAGTAACCGATATTAATAATATAGTGAAATTTTGTAGGCCTTCATTTTATTATTCTATAATTTAAATGTGCGGACGTCGGTGGTGCAATGGTAGTGTGTGCGGCTCTTGTGCATGAGAACGTGGGTTCGATCCCTGCTCTGACCTATCGACTTCGACACTATCGAGTACTTAGCCATGAAAAAGCTTCTCAAAATACCAATCAGTGAGTGTAAAACTAGAACGCGCACAGCTCACTGGTTTGTGAGAAGCTCTCCCTAAACCCTTCATGGGATGTAACGGGAAACCATTTCTTTATTTATTTTTGTAATTTAAATGTGAAAATTGTTCGGTCGCACCCGTCACACCAACGAGAAATTCGAGTTTTTCAATGGATGCAACAAATAGAAAGCGGGAATCAAGGAAGAAACTCAGAGAAAATAAAGAAAAGTATGGAGGGCATTTAGCCAATTTAGCTTTAGAACGAGAAAGGGACCGAAAACGAAGAAATGCTGAGAAAATGATGATGGATAAAGATTCGTGGGAAGAAAAAAGGAAAAATTATCGAGAAAGGAAACGAAAGACCAGACATTAGAAAAAGGATGAAAAACATATATTGAGCCCTGTTAATACATCTGCAATTGGGAGTTTTAAAACACAGCGTTCATTAAAAAAGCCAGCCACTAAAGCTAAACGAAACCTCCCTCGTAGTTCATCAACAAAATTTGCTGTTATTAAGGAACTTTGTAAGGACCTTCCTTTGGAATCTTTGGCGCCTTCCGTAAGTACAAGAATCATAATTTCGGCTGGTGACAAAGAAAAAATTAATGAAATTAATTTAATAATTAAAATTAAATTGGGCGCCTCGAAATTAATTTTTTTGATATGTCGTAGTGGAACTTCTTTTCCTCATGCCAAAAACTATCAAAAAATCGATGGCACAATATCGATTGCTAAATCGACCCGTCACAGTTTGTTTGATGAAATCGTTCACCATGTTCATCGGACTCTGTTGCCAGCTGATGCTCGAAGTAATCCATATGAGATTTAAAAAAATTAATTTTCGTTGACATATGAACACCTTGTTTTCCAAAAGCACTTAGCATGGCGTCGAAGTATATGGTTGCAGTAGGGGAACGATGTTTGCCTAGAAAGTTGTAAACAACGCCTTTAATGCTTCTCCATGCGGCAAGTTCGTATTTGCTCAAATTCAGCGTTTTGCATAAGTTTCTGTATGTCCGGGCCAACAAAAGCACCTGTTGTAATGAAACGACACAATTTTTAAAAATTAGTTTGTATGAAACCAATGATAAAAATTAAAGTTTAAAGCATTCATTCCTTCTTTTATCTTTGCTTCGCTAAGTTTTGGAGACAATGTCTTCAGAAATTTTACTGCTTTATACACAAAACCCTTTCGGGTATACCTATTAAATTTTAATATGGCCACATTTTGGCATACGTAGCAGTTGGCATCGTCAAGTTCACCTGGGTCTAGCTACGGCATGGGAATACCAAACTGCATTGATTTTCGTTGACCTACAGCCAAAATTGAAAATATTACTATGGTGGTATAAACTAAAATTAGAAATTAAATTACATTTGGACCACCGAATTAAACCGATGTTACATATGCGACAGCAGTGTTTTGGCGTCCATAGCTCATCAGGAAAAACTTCCAGTTGAAAATAATTTTAGATGTATCCTACTTTGCTGTTGAAAAATTTAACTCTATATTCAGGAATAGTATGCTTGCCGTATACATAGCTAAACCAATCATACTTTTCAAAACAATTGCACATTTTCGGCAAAACTGAAAACTCAATATTTAATGCTCACAGTATTTCACAAATCAAATAAATTTTCTACTCGAACTTATTTTTAAATTCTTTATATTAACTTCACTTGTCTGTATGCATGTGTGCATGAATGCCGAAAAAAATTTGGAGTGATTTTTAAACCTCTTCCCGTGATCCAATCGAGCTGAAACTTCGCAGGCGACTTCAAAAATGAACTATCAAAATATGGGCAGGATAGGACAAAAGGGCGTGGTACCTCCCATACAAATCACAAATTAAAAATCCATTATTTCTGCTCCTGTTAACGGTATTTGAACAAAATTGGGTTTGCTGGTTAGGTGTACATATTCTAAGATCTGCTGCAAATATGGGCGGGATTGGTTGTCGTTTAAAGTTTGTGTCTAGAGTAATATGTAAAATAAAAAACCATGTGTCATATATAAAGAATTTATAATAAAAAACTATGTTTTTTACGGGTTGGTTTTTTATTAAATAAATCACTCAGGCAAAAAATTTGTACATACACAATAACTATGTGACAGCGAATATAAACACGTTTCGGTACAATAAAAACGAATAGAGAAAATATGAGAAATGTAATAGAATTAAAAAAAAAAACAACAAATAATGTTCCTTATGGTAACCTCTAAATTGACATTCCCACCCACATCACCCCTTATATTGAATTCGGTGACAGCGCGGGAGGTTCAGCCGAATAGCGTCATCGACCATTTGACTTTGAGTTTTGTTTGATTTAGCTGTTTCGTAGTATTGTGCTTCCAAAGTGTAGCTGATAAGTTTCGTTGCTCAGTATGACGCGCCAAATTAGCCTAATATAAATAAATTCCAAAATTTACTCTTATTTTTTTACCCTCGCTATAGGCTGGGGTATTTGTCCAAGGCTGGTTTGGTATTGAAAATGAGCGTTTTGGCCTCGTCCCTTCTGATATCTCCCGTACAGATCGACACATTTAGTACGAAATCATGTTTTTCTAAACACTTTTTCTGGTAGATGGGATTAGCTTCAACTCAAACATTGGTTAATAATCTACAAATATCTACTTAATTGGAGAAAATGGGCGAAGTCGCCACGCCCATTCTGGTATCTCCCATTCAAAAGTCTGGTGGCCGTCCGTGTTGTCAATGCGATAAATCGCGTGAAACACTTCCGATCTTAGTGAAATTGGGTATTAGGCTTCATGCCAATAAACGCCAGTCACCGATTAAGACAAAGGTGGTTTTGCCACGCCCATTTTGGTACATCCCATACAAGAGTTGTCCGGCTGGCTGGCTGTTCGGACAGATAATTCTCTTAAATCTTTGCCGATCACAATGATATTTTGTTTGTGACCATTATTTGTCGAAACTTAGGTTGGACTTAGGTTAGGACACATTTAGTACAAAATCATGTTTCTTCTAAAACTTTTTTCTGGTAGATGTGATTAGCTTCAACTCAAACATTGGTTGCCACGCCCATTCTGGTACCTCCCATACAAAAGCTTGGTGGTAGTAAAATGCACACAAAAGTTGGGCGGATGACCGGTTGATCGATACGATAACTCTCGTAGACTATAAGAGATCTTAATGAAATTCGGTACTTGGCAATATTTTCCTAAAAATTAAAGATTTACTACTGTTCACGCCCATTTTCGTACCTCCCATACAAAAGTTGGGCGGCTTATTTTGTGTAATACTGTGTAAAAACAGATGGACAATTTCGCCATTCCCATTTTTGTACCTCCCATATAAAGGGGTTTTCAACAGAGACGCTACAGAAGTAAATCGATAGGGAGAGCAAACGACGCCATATTTTTCCCCGCTCTTGTGACATTTCTCTTCAGTAAGGTTTGCCATTTCATCATGGAAAGATATACGAGCCAACAACGAGTCGAAATTATTAAAATTTACTACCGAAATTTGGATTCAGTGGCCTCAACTTAAAGAGGCCTCAACAATCAGCGATGAGGCTCATTTCTGGCTGAATGGCTTCGTCAATAAGCAAAATATGCGTTATTGGTCAGACAGCAATCCACACATAATCCATGAGTCATCATTGCATCCCGAAAAAATTACGGCTTGGTGCGGTTTATAGGCCGGCGGCGTCATTGGGCCGTCCTTCTTCCGTGATGATCAAGACAGGCACATTACTGTGAATGTGAATCGCTACCGTTCAATGATAACCGAATATGTTTGGCCCCAATTGGATAATATGGACTTGGAGGACATGTGGTTCCAACAGGACGGCGCCACAAGCCACACAGCGAATGCCACAATCAATTTTTTGGAAACCAAGTTTGGTGAACGTGTTATCTCACGAAATGGACCAGTCGATTGGCCGCCTCGGTCGTGCGATTTGACGCCGTTAGATTATTTCCTGTGGGGCTACGTCAAGTCTATGGTCTATGCCAACAAGCCAGCGACGATTGATGAACTTCGTACGAATATCGAACGTGAAATTGCAGCAGTATCGGCCGATTTATGCTTGAAAACCGTCGACAATTGGGTTCAGCGTCTGGACTTCTGCAAGCGTGCCCCTGGTGCCCATGCAAAAGAAGTCGAGTTCCATATATAATGACATCGAACGTACTTTCACAGGAATAAAGAATTTCATTGGTATCTAAAACCGGTTTTGTTTTATTTAAAAAACTTTTGTAGCGCTCTTATTGAAAACCCCGTTAATTTGTACACATTTGTACAGATTATCGAGTAAACATACGATGACTTACGACCCTGGACATTGTATTCATTCTATTTTGGTAACGCTTCGAAAATGCATGTGCGTTCACAGCATAGATTAATTTATACATAGATTTGTCAACTCGATCATCGATTTAATGATTGAAGCGAAGTGAACTTGTGTTTGAACGTCAAGGGAAGAATGCTGTCTCGCTGAGGTTTGACAAACACAGCTGAAATTGTTACTGTGAGTCTTCAAAAAAAAATTACATATATGTATGAACATCGTGAATGCACAAAACTAGAAATGGACGATTTTGTTCGAAGTTGCTGACAGAAGTTCGTTTCCTCCATAGAATAATACATACGTAGATAAACTTATTCTCTCATCTGACGTTTCATTTCACACTCTTCATCGAAGGTTTGTGGAAATGAGAGCAATTAAATTTAAAATTATCTTACACCAGGTGGAGTTACAAAATATGTTCACTTAACTTTTTCCTGTCGTTTTGGTGTAGAACTGAAAAATTTAAATATATTTTGCACTTTTTTGTTGACTTTTATCGTTGGCATACATTTGCCTTGTATTTAACACAACTAGTTTGTCACAAAAACACGAAATTCGGTTGTTGGTCCTTTGTGGATCACTGTATACTATTGCCACCATCTGGTATTATTGAACCCATATTTTCCACCATCCAATGTTTACTTTCCATCGTACCTATGACGTTTAATTTATTGAGCGAATAAAAGCTTCTATGGTATGTATTATTCTATGGTTTCCTCATTGAAGAAGCGCAAAGAGAAACGTCAGATGAGACGGACGTTTTTCTATTCGTAATAATCGAAATAATCTCGAAACATTTTCAAAAATTAATGAACAATGGCTGATAAAATTGTAATTGTATTGGTTTAATTTGTTAAGAAATTGCATCAAAACCATTTATCATCACTTTGTATACTCTTGCTTTACCGCCATGTCAAAACACGAAAGAGGTGAAAGAGAAATATCAAAATGCCCCCTGAATTTCAAATTCATGGCTCTTGTGCTACCCCCTCTATTCTGACGTTTCCTTTCACAATCTTCGTGATGCGGTCGGTGTGATAGAGAGGTGTTTGACGAACAGTGACATACACCAGGTGGAATTACAATAACTTCTGGCTTTAATTTTTCATGTCGTTTTGGTGCTAAACTGTGAAATTTAAATGTGTTTTACACTTATTTTATTGACTGTTATTGTTAGCATACATTTGTGTTGTATTTAACACAATAATTTTAACACACAAAACGAAATGCCGTTGTTGTTATTTTGTTCGTTGTTTTGAACCATTGGCTCTATCTGGTATCATTGAAGCAATTCCTTTCCACATCCAATGTTCATATCACACCAGGCCAAATGTCATAAATTTGCTGAGAGAAATGATAAGTCTATCTAGTATAGTAATTAGTCTATGTTTCAAACATTCATGTTTATGCGGATTTTCTAATGTAAAGACACGGATGATTGTATATTTGCTGTAGCATTGGCGGTCCTGTAAGGTAGAAAAACAAAAAAAAATTGGAAGAAACGGGTTTGGTTTTAGAAAGGAATGGCTAAAAAAGAAGCTAGTTTTCTAAATATGTAACTTCATGAAGAAAACTTTTATCATCCATTTTATCAGAAATAAAAAAATTTCTACCGATGATGTTAACACTTCGGTGGCAACGCAAAAATGATGTTTGAACCACAGCGATACACACACGTCAAAAAGCTTTAAACATGGGCTCTTGTTTGATCGAAGATCAGAATGATTTGATTTTGCTTCAAACATGACAACGATGTATACGTGTGTAGTTTTACACTCGTAAACACTCAATGTTTGACGAGAATTTGATGTGTCTCTACTAGAGATGGGCACGAGTCACGTGATTCACGTGAATCAAGCGTGATTCACGCGTGAACGTGAGCGGCCCAAATTTTGCTCACGTGAACGTGCGTGAACGTGAGTAGTGAAAAAATCTTCGTGCGTCAGTCCAATCTTTGCGTGAGTGAGTGTGCGTGAGCACTATTTTCGCGTGAGTCACGAATGGTTGATATCATTTAAATTCGATTTTTTTACTACTTTGTTATACAGAGAATTTTTTGAAGGCTTCTAATAACATTTCCTTCTAACAAAGCGTCGTTAATCATCTTCTGTATTTCAAGGAACTCTGCTACAAGCGAAAGAGTTTTTATAAATTTTACAGTGGCACCGTTTGCAAAAAAGTGGTAACAATATCAGAACTTCTAAATTATAGGTCCGATTGTTTGAGAATGCACTAAGGATTTGTAGGGGAGAAGTCAGTTCAGAATCTGGTATTTAGAGGCACATTGTTTCAACGTACGTTTCGCTACAGGCAGACAAAACTTTCATGGCATGTAAGTTCCTAACTTGTTGTTCTGATTTAAATGATCTTTGATTTTGAGAATCTACTGTTGTGTCGTAAAAATTTCCACGGCTCTGACTCCAAGTTTAGAATTTCCACCTATACAAATTTGTTCGGGCAGAAACTATTTATTTTATTTACTTTGGTTTGCAAATAAAACACAAACTTATTTAGATTTGATATTTCATCTTTGGTGTTGGTACCCTTTCTAACACATTCCTTTTTTTCAGGTTATTGTTAAGTTATTGCCAAAAGACTAAACAATGTCAGTGCAAAAATTGGCATGTTAAACTTTTGATTTTAACTATCACTGTAACGGTCAGCCTCAGAGTGTTTTTTGTTTGTGCTGCTTAGTAGAATCTCAAACACAAAAAAATCTGGTTACACGTTTCACACTCTGTAGCAATCCGTGAGATGAAACAGGGTGCATTTAGATACAATGTTCTGAAGGCCTGACTTCTCCCCTATAAATACCTAGTACATTCTAAAATAATCTGACCAATAATTTAGAATTTCTAACATTATTATCACTTTATTTTGCAATTGGTCCCATTGTCCGTCTGGAAGAATACTAATGGAAATAAGAGGCAAACTTCTTTCAGATAAAGGTAATAAAATGTTGTTCCTGTATAAAAGGGCTTAGTTCATTTGCTAAATTTATTAAAAACGACACTTAATTTAACTAAGGCCTTTACATGTAAGTGTACTAGTGTCTAATTCCTGAATATGATCCCAATTAACGTATTTAAGAATATATTTTTAATATTGGTTTGAATATAAAGCAAGTGGTTCATGTCAAAACCTTGTTTTATTTTTGTGACTACATTTTGCGTGATTGTCGTGAATCACGCGTGAATGTGAGTAGGATCAAATTCTGCTCACGTCAGCGTGCGTGAACGTGAGTACCGACAAAATCTTCGTACGTGATCGTGCGTGAGTGGCTGTGTTCCTTTCGTGAGCGTGCGTGAGCGTGAGTCAAAATTTACTCACGTGCCCATCTCTAGTCTGTACTCAGCTTTACACATGAATAAAGGCAACTAGAGTTTTATTACATTAAACATTTCGAATTACTCCAATTTTATTAGTGGTGTCAGACAGAAGTGCTTATAACAATGCCTTCAGAGGATGAAGACTTACTGAAGCTATCGCAACTTTTTACAGCAGCTGTACAACAGTCTGCCATTTAGGCCGCACAGGCAGCAACGACCAATATTACGCAACAAAATGCATCAGCAATGTCTTCAAGACCACCGGTATCTATTTCGGGATACAAGACAAGTGAATCAATATCCGTCCAAGATTACTTTATACGCTGTGAATGGTCATTACAATTAAGCCAAATTGCGGAAAATGACTACAAACTACATTCTTGTACATATGGGCACGAAGTTAAATAATGCTCTCACAATTTTGGTTAGTCCTAAGGTTCGGAAAGCCTTACGTATTACAAAATCATTTTAAAGAGAAAAAACAACCAATATGCGGAAAGCATAAATTTTCGCCAAACCGTGAAGGAAAAATGGGAAACATTGACTAGTTTTACATTGCGCCTATTGGAAAAGCCGCCACTGGT
Organism: Phaonia tiefii; assembly: GCA_963931995.1. Classification (NCBI taxonomy): domain Eukaryota; kingdom Metazoa; phylum Arthropoda; class Insecta; order Diptera; family Muscidae; genus Phaonia; species Phaonia tiefii. The sequence continues at coordinate 92,368,096 of OZ008371.1, read as the reverse complement.
TACAATTACGGGAAGTTTTTGGACAGAATGGTCACCGAACAACTTCTTTTTGGCCTAGAGTGTCGTGGTACTCGTACGTGCAATGAGATTATTTCAAGAGAGCCAACCGATTTTAAAGAGCCGTATAAGATTGCTCAGCGATTAGATGCATCACATAAATCAGCTATTGAGATGAAAGGTACTTTGACTAGTTATCCACCCGTAATGGAGTCTTCTACGTTCAAGGTGGGATATGAATCTACAAAGTTTAAAGTAATAAAACTCTAATTTCCTTAATTCACGTGTAACAAAACGTCTTACAAGAATAATACTTCGAACACGGCAGTTGTTTTTGTTTTCATAGACGAGCTGCGAGACTAATAAAATATATAAAATATAATAACGATCCCAAATCAATATGTGCATATGGTTTATTCTGGTGACAACGGTTCGTTCTGGTTCATCATGTTTGGCCAGCTCCTGCCAAAATCAGGAACACTTTCGATATTAACCTCATTCTGTAGTTGATGGGAATGACACTATCCGAAAGGTCCATGGGAACGCGTTCATTTGGATTATACGGGACCATTCCTGGGTTCGATGCTATTCATAATCACTGATACGTACAGTAAGTGGATTGAGGTCAAGATATCTTCTACGAATACTTCGGCCGTTACAATCAATATCCTGGATGAATTATTTGCTAACTATGGAGTGCCAACCACTCTAGTTTCTGATAATGGAACTTGTTTCAGATCATTGGAATTCATTGTTTCTCACCACTGTTGGTGTTAAAAATCGCAAATTTACAGCACCTTACCACCCCTCCACTAATGGCCAAGCAGAGTGATCAGTACAGACGGTAAAAAAACGCTTAATTCGTTGGAAATAAATAGAAATAATCTTCAGAAGCATTGAAATACATTTCTACGCAATTATTGAATTGCCCCCAATAAACAACTGGAAAAGCACCAGCATAAGATTTGACAGCATAGACGACTGGCAAGCAGTACATGCAGTTTAACCCTTCTTTTCGTGCTCTCGAACCAATGCAAAATTTTTATTTTCTCTCAAATAACAAACGGCTGGATAAATGGCTACCAGGGGTAATCCTGAATCGCCTTGGAGATCTACATCATGAAATTATTTACAATGGCAACCGTGTTAAGAGCCACATTGACCAAATTCGGAATTATGGCGGTTCGAGGGGGGAATAAAGCTATGTGAATAAACCTGGGAAAACAGAACCTAATAATGCTGGCGAAATAGGAGGCATGCAGCGATCTTATGGGGAATTTAATATTTCGAATACGCCTCAGTCGTAATCTTTTATATAATGATACTGCATCTGACTGACTCTTCGAGAGAGGACATTGAAGGTACACATTCCGATCTGCCAGAGTGCGAAGACGCAGAATGAAGTAAAAAAAAATAAATAAATGGTTTCCCATTACATCCCATGAAGGGACCGGGGAGAACTTCTCACAATCACTGAGCTGTGCGCTTTCCAGTTTTCACTCTCTGATTGGGACCTACAGTTTTACACCGATTCCGAACGGTATTTTTGAGAAGCTTTTTCATGGCTATATACTCGATAGTGTCGCCGTCACTAAGCGAGGTGACCGTCGTCGAAAGAAATTTTAAGGTGGTTGGAGCAGGGATCGAACCCAGGTCTCCTGTACAAGAGGCGCGCACACTACCCATTGCACCACCGACGGTCACAGAATGAAGTAGTTACCAGAATAAATCTTATGCAGGGGAGGAAATGTCACATATTGATCTGGGATCGTTATTTTTATCTTATTTTAGTAATCTGGCAGCTCTGTTATGAAAAGAAAAGCAACTGTTGTGTTCTGAGCATAGTCTAATAATATAAGTCGACGCGTGGCGTGTTGTTGTAATATGAAACGATTTTGACAGAATTTTGTTGTACTATTGTTATGACAATACACTCGATATGTCAAAATCATTTTATATACGAAGAAGAGGCAAAGGAAAAACGCGAAAGTAAATAATTACATGCATAGAATTACATGTATTAAAAAAAAGTAATAGGCAGAAAGTTGGAACGCATTTAAGATCCAAATTAGTAAGTATCCATCGGTAAGTCCATACATATGTAGGTAATTTTAGTTACTTCTTCTATATATTTTTAGCCATCAAAAAAACTACAGGCGGTGAAACGACCAGCGTAAGCAAAGAGGGCAAGGAAGATTCGCTTGACAAAGCTCCACCAGTTGCCATTAAGACGGAGCCAGTGGAGAATGGCCCTACACCATCGGGCCATTTTGGTCTAAAATTGGATCAATATGCTAAGAATCCAGCTGCTATGAAAAATCGTACTGCAGCCAGTATGTAAAGAGTGGACACAGTTGTTGCTGGAAGGTTTGGGGTTGTATAAAGATGATTGGAATAAAGTTTGCGAGCACGTTGGCACTCGTACACAGGATGAATGTATACTACACTTTTAACGCTTGCCCATAGAAGATCCTTATTTTGAAGACGATCGCGGCTTTTTAGGTTCACTTGTTTGCCAACCAATACCATTTAGTAAGTCAGGTAATCTCATTGTGTCACAGTGGCTTTCTTAGCTTCAGTCGTAGGTCCACGTTTGGCCGCCGCAGCCGCTAAGGCTGCTATGGAACAATTCGCTGCCATTAAAGATAAAGTTCCAGCCAACAGAATGGACAATCACATGAAGAATGTCGAGGACGACGATCCTAACGGAGTCACACCGTGTTATATTATATTTATTTTTCAATTTAATTTGCACAACACTTTTTAAACGTTTAATAACGAACAATAAGAATCAAAACAAATGATGAGACAAGTTTGCACTTCGAGTGTACTACGTAAACAAAGAATGATAAAAAAGAAACAACCCAATAACAAAATGCCTGATCAGCCGGGCTTATGCTTCCACTTATATTATTACACTATGGTTCTGAGCATAGTCTAATAATACGTTTTGATACACGTGAATTAAGTCAACTGGAGTTTTATTACGAAATGTTTACCAACGAGGAAAGTTTTCCTTTACCAACAACAAAAGATACGAGCAGCCAAATTTCCAGAGAATTTTTTCCTATTTTACCCGACTCAAACCAGAAGTAAAACGAATTTACCACACAGAAAATTGATGTTATTGTGTTTATACAAAAATACAATATTTATATTTATGTGACATTGTGAACGCGGTAAATTTGTGTATTCGCGGAAAACCATTTAATATTTGTGATTGTTTAATCAAAAATACAGGTTGCAAATATTAAGCACTTGATAGTGCGAACTGACTACTTAACGGACGCTCACGATAATGATATTGGAAATGGCAAATATTTCCCATTTGGATATTTAATAAAAATGTTACCATTGGGTTTTAATCGCGAGGAAAAGTTGTTGTTTTTTATGACACTAATTGAGGAAGAGCAATACTGATGGACTGCTGGAAAGGTACATGTATCGTGGAATAAACCAAGATCCTCTCGAGCGTAATGTGTGGAAGACCATTTGATGCAGAGCTTATCAACTAATCAATTATCGGCCAGAGATTCACATTACAACAAATCCTGGAGAAAACACACAAAAGACAAATCGACACCTACCACCTCTGTGTTCTACGCCATAAAGCAAGACAGGTTGAATGAGAGTCTGGTACAGCTGGACTTTTGTTACTCGAGAGAGGGCTTTATCTCTAAAGTGCTTGCTTAGCCCAAAATAACATCTATTCACAAGCACAATTCTCCGTTTGATCTCAAGGCTGACGTTGTTGTTTTTGCCCACGGCAGATCCGAGGTATATAAATTCGTCTACTACCTCGAAGTTGTAACGGTTATCAACGTTCACGCTTTGGTCTAATCGCGTGGAGGCCCTGTTCGTTGAAACCATTAATTTTGTCCTGTCCTCATTCACCGTCAGACCCACTTTTGCCGACTCCTTATCAATTCTCGAAAAAACCGCAGTAACTTCTCTAATTGTGCGCCCAATGATATCTATATCATCAGCATACGCGAGCAGCATGTGACTTTTGCTGCTGATGGTTTTATTCATGTTGACAGCAGCTTTTCTCAGAATAATCTCTATTATGATGTTAAAGAGATCGCACGATAGGGTGTCACCTTGTCTGAGGCCTCGCTTAGTTTCAAAAGGTTCAGTAAGATCCTTACCAACTTTCACTGCGGATTTGGTGTTCGTCAGGGTCATCCTGCAAACGCGTATGAGTTTTGCAGGAATACCAAGCTCAGACATTGCTTCGTAGAGTTTCCCCCGTATCGGGCTATCGAGGCCGCCTTATAATCGACAAATAGATGATAGGTGTCGATTTGTTTTTCGTGTGTCTTCTCCAAGATTTGGCGTAGCGTGAAAATCTGGTCGGTTGTCGATTTTCCAGGCCTAAAGCCACACTGGTATGGTCCAATCCGGTCAGCGATAATCGGTTTTAAACTTTCGCACATTATGCTTGATAGAACCTTATAGGCTATGGATAAAAGGCTTATTCCACGGTAGTTGGCACAGAGACTCGGGTCACCTTTTTTAAATATGGGACATAGTACACTGAGACTCCAATCGCTGGGCATGCATTCATCTAACCTAATTTTGCTAATGAGCTGATGCATGCACCTTATCAGCTCATCGACGCAAGCCTTAAACAGCTCCGCCGGTAATCCATCGACTCCTGCGGCTTTATTGTTCTTAAGCCGGGCAATAGCTGTTCTGAAATGATCTCTCCATATTCCCAACATACTCTGCACATCTGCGATGAGATTTCCGTCCTTGCCTTTACAGAAGGGGGGCCCTGAACCATGTCTATTAGTTCCGTTTTTGACTTTTTGGTAGAATTTTCGGACTTCGTTCTTCCTTCTGTATGACTCAATTTTCTCGCTCTCGCGCTTTCTCCACTACCGTTTCTTACGCCTAAAGAGACGGTTTACCTCCTTTCTTTTCTCCCTATACCGCTCAGTCGCAGCTCGCGTTGCAATTGACAGAGGCATTGCCATGTGTGCAGCGTTCTTTTCATAATTTGCAATGCGACACTCTTCATCGTACCATGGTTTGTTGCGAAGCTTTTATAGAGTCGGAAATAGGTTTCCACTGCGCTTCAGGATCGTTATCGGGAGGGGGTGGGTTCTGTGCCAAAAGTTGCGAGAGCTTCCTTGAGTAGGCTGTGGCTACCTCCGGTAATTGCAGCTTTCCGATGTCCAGCTTCCTCTGCGTCTGGTTTCGTACGATTTTAATCTTGTGCGAACCTTTGCTGCTACCAAGTAGTGATCAGAATCAATGTTAGCTCCTCTGATCACTCGTACGTCTATTACACTGGATGAGTGCCTTCCATCAATTACCACGTGATCAATTTGGTTCTTCGTTCTATGATCAGGGGATACCCAAGTAGCCTTGTGGATGTCTTTATGCTGAAATCTTGTACCAGTAATGACCATGTTTTTTGCCGCGGCAAAGTCAATCAGTCTCATACCGTTATCGGAACTGTCAGCATGTAGACTGAAATTTCCAATAGTTGGATGAAACACATTCACCCTTCCTACTTTGACATTAAAATCTCCTAGTACAATCTTAATGTTATGACCAGGGCAGCGGTCATACGTTTCCTCTAGGAGCTCATAGAATATGTCTTTGGCATCATCATCTTTCTCTTCTGTCGGGGCATGCACACAAATTAGGGAAATATAAAAATATTTCGCTTTTATGCGGATTGTGGCTATACGTTCACTCACAGGATTGAAACATAGAGACTAGATGTCGCAGTCATTTGCCAACTACAAATCCGCAACCAAATTCATGTTTTTTTCATGGCAACTGTAGTATATGTCGCAGTTTCTTTTTCGTGTGCAGCCATGTCCTGTCCATCGCATTTCCTGGATTGCGGTAATGTCAGCCTTATAACTTTCGAGGACATCTGCAAATTGGATACTTGCACCGGATCTATATAGAGTTCTTACATTCCAGGTGCATATCTGTAAATCATGGTCCTTATAACGTTTGCGGGGTCGTCAACAAATAGGAGTTGTTTATGTTTTCTGTTTCGTTTTTGTATTTTCACTGCCATTATGAACGGTGGCGGGAGGCAAACCCAGTCCACCGGGTTTTTGCATTTTACCTACTGTCAGGATATTTGATTGCAGCCGCCCATTATGGATCAGACGCTGACCAGGATGCAATATGTCGAACCTGGATTTTCTTCTTTTGGTTTTTTTTATCCGCCGTTGGCCCATATGTTTGGCTCATCCGCTTGCTAAGTTGTAAAGATAACGACAGTTTAGCGAAAAGTGATTTTATTCAAAAAAAAAATACAAGCCTGTGTTAGATAACACGGGCGCATAGGTCAGACGTAGAATACGTTAGTCATTTTGCAATTAAAATATGTATATGAATTAAATATAATTTTTGATAAATGATCTTCATTTGAAGTACAGCTACAGCAATACATTTTATGATATGGCAGCACAATAGATTAGCTGCTTTCCAACTACTTCCCAATGTATTCACAGAAATGTGTTTAGGAAAAACGCCATTGATATGGTGAGCGTATACATCGCCAATCCTTTGTATTAATGTACATACAAACACATTTACACGCTGCTCGCAGAAGTAAACAAACGACAGCAAAGATCTGTAAACTTTCAAGCACACACAAGTGTCCACGCTCCCCTCCCTTCATTTTATGTTCCCCTCCAAACGAACTAATAATCGACCGATCCAACAAAACGAAATGTACACACACACACATTTACACGCTGCTCGATAAATAAACAAAGCACAGCAAAGCCAAAATCATTTGATTTCACAACAACAACAAAAACAACAGCGGCATTTACAAACCAACAACAACAGCGGCATGTACAAAAAAAAATCTAAAATATCATGCTCTAAAATATTTATTTCCTTAACTACATAAAACTTTTATATATAGACATATAATTTTTTTAATGTAATTCGAAACAAAACATATTACCAAAACTGAGTAACATATAAACATTGCTAAAATATGTTTTAATATTTAAGTAAAAGTGGGTGAAAGTTGACAAACATTTTCTCAAAATTTTGTGCTCCAGATCAACACCCCTACCTTACCGTATAACGTATTCTACGTTAAAAATTTGTTTAAACTTGGCGAGTGCTCCATACAAAACAAGCGATTATATAAACAAGCGGTGTAACCAAAACACGCTTAATAAGTCATTAACTAAAAACTAGTTATTTTTTATATAATTACTAAATATTTTAAAAAGAGACTCAGGATTACATGCTTCTAATTGGGATTTATTTGCAATATCATTCTCCCTTTTTATATAATATCTTTAACTTAGGCAAAATTAGTTTTTTGCCTCTACTGAAAATTTTTAAATTTTGAGTTGTGCCCTTTTAACTGATTGTGTGCGATTTGTACTACCTTTAAGTTAGAGTATACCAAAAATAATGAAGACAGAACTTGAACATTATGAACTACGTTCAAGAAAATATTAACTAAACTGGAGTACAAACGTCTTTGAATCTAAAATGCGTTTAACTAAAGTATAATATGTTATTAACTTTACGAAAGTTTATATTTTGAACTAGTTATAAATAAAATTTAACTGAAATTTGAAACAAGAGTAATAAAATATTGATAAAGTTGAACTACGTTCGAATTCAAATATGCTAAAAGCATTCTCCTCCATCTTAAATTCTTGAACTTGAAAAAAAAATATTATTTCAAACTCACATTCAGTAAAATGTTTTTGAGTATAGTACAAAATGAACTAAACTTTATTTCAATTGTATACAGACGTATATTATAAAACTAACCCAAATTTAGTTCAAATATGCCTACACCAAGTATGATAATTTTGTAAATTAGAATTTTGGCTAAAATTAAGGTAATATTGACTTCAAAGTAGTATTCTAATTTGTTACAGTATGAACTAAAAGTAAGTTAAAATTAACCTAATTTTAATATATTTAAAAAAAACCTCTGAATTTTAACTAAAATTAAATTAAAATATACTTACATTTAAATAGTAGACGTATGAATATTACAAAATTAAGTTCAAATATACATACATATAGCATACTAATGTTATGTGTTCCGAAATGAACTAAAATTAAGTTCAAAATAGTATACTGCTGTACGCTAGTGAATGAACTACAATAAAGTCTACTTTTACTTGGTATTAATACACTAATTTATTTCAGAATATGAACTAAGGTTTAGTTTAATATACCTACATTTAGTAAAATATACTAAATTCTAGTGTCTTTGAAGTATTGCGTTATTGTACTGAGTCAATGAACTAAATTTAAGTTCAAATATGCCTATTTTCAGCATAAAAATGTGGTTTAGTTCAATTGTACTCACACATAATATAAAATGAGCAGAAAGTAGAAAAAAGTAACGGGTACAAAATATAGCAGTGTCGACTGCATCCACAATACAATTACACATTTAAATAATTCACGATGCGGATGAGGTTATTTATTTATAAGTATCTTAGTCGTATTTTGATTACAAGCAAGCGATTGCCGTTTACTAGTTTTACTATTAAAAATGTTCGGAAACAAATCTAAACTAAAAATATTTAAAAAAAAACTGTTACAGTCCATAACAATACATTTATAAACCGAGTATATTATCTTTGAGCGTATTTCAGCATAGCGAGTCCAAACTCAAATTATCATGTCACTTATTGTGCACTCAGAACAACAACACGTAAATATTAAAATGGTATAAATTAGTTCGAAAATTAGAAAGTTTTGAAACCATTAATCGTTTTATATCATCAGAATATTTAAAAAAATATTTGCCTGTAACAAATTCTACCGTTTTGGTTTTCTTTTTAGATTTATTAAGTTTCTTTCTCACCCATAATCTTAATCCTTTCTTAAATGTACTTTTCGCGAAAACTTTGTTAACCCAGATAGCGCCCGATTTTTATTATGAAAACTTAAATTTTTATTTCGAAACTTAAACCTTCAGGGGTTTCTAAACATTTTCTATTATATAGCTTATTGTTCTTAAACCTATAGTTTCCCCGGAATCTGGCGTTCTTTTAAAAGGACAGTAGCTAAATAGTAGGGTGACAGCTATTTTACAAAATGTTGAACCTTTGTAAGTTCTTTTATGTTATGTTATGATAATTTTTGCTCCAAAATAATTAACCCTCTTATAGCCCATGGGTACAAAATGAACCAATTTACACAATTTTAATAAATAATCATACAAAAAAATGTCTAATTTAATTAATTTTTTCTTCTCAGAATTGGACAATGAGTTTTATTAAATATAAACAACATATCTACGGTGATAAATTGATACAATATAAGACTGATTTTTTTTGACAGAAAACTTGATATTTTGAACATTAGATATTTAAAATAAACGAAATTTCTAAAAATTTTTATGTAAAAATGCCGACATTAAGAGAGGAAATTTATGTGATTAGCTTTCCAAATCTCTACATAACAGTCTCTAAACTACCATCAAAAGGAGACTGCCTCAAAGTATTAGTTTTTAATATACGATTCACTAAACACTAAACTAAAAGGCAAACATTCCTCTCAGGCAATTTCATCGAGCTGTCAAGAAACATTTAGATCTTTATGATGAATGGAAATATTTTGTCTAAAATAGAAATAGGGGTAGGTTGAATGGGAAGATGGCATTAAATATGACTAAAATTGAAAAAGATAAACAATTCCTACTAAATCAAAGAGTAAATGGTCACACAGGAAGGATGCTTGGAGTAGATGTTTAGTTATTGAAAAAAGAATGAAAGAATTCAAAAGCGAACTGAGGTTGAGGGAATGAGAAAAATAAGAAATATGGAAGCTCCTTCAACATCAAAAGGTAAAGTATTATATTTTTAATTGTTTTAAACCATGATCGGTTTAAATCTCTTAAGTGAAGCAGAATATTTAAAAAAAACCGAGTTCCTTATACGTGTTAATACTTTCGATGATATATTATATTCCGAATCTGAAATGGAGGATAATGAGGAAAGAGAGGATGTAGTATCTCCAAAAGAAAAAAGAGCATGTAAAGATATTTTAACATCGAGACTCGCTGGAGTTTTGGATAAGCTTATGCAAATTAAGTTGTAGAGATGTTGTACACGTATTTGTTGCAGTTTTGGAAGCACTGGGATTGAATCCATCTGAATATGTTATTAGTCGCACGGCAGTGCGACAACAAAGAGATGTTTTAAGAGAAGAACTCAGCATAAGTGTAGTGCAAATGTTTAAAACCGTAGACCTGCCACTGACAATACATTGGGACACTAAACTGCTAACTAATGTTACTGGAAAACTCGAAGAAAGATTATCGATTATAGCTACAACTATAAACATTGAACAAATCCTAAACATGCCTGATATTCCTTCTGGAACAGGCCTTGAAATATCTTCTGCTGTTTACGATGCTTTGAAGGAGAATAATATTTAATCAAAAACAGAGGTATTCGTTTTCGACACAACATCGTAAAATTTTTACGAGTTTGAAGGAGCATGGACTCTACTGGAGAAAAGAATTGGGTGCGATTGTTATATTTAAAAAAATTAAGCACAATTGGCTTCAAATAGGGCAGGAAGGGTATGAACCTGGAATCAATGATCCAAGAGTTAAAGAAATACTATGTAAGTGATGAGTGCGATGAACTAATTATTTTTGCGAAGAAAAAACTAATGGAACAGTTACCGAGAAACGATTATAAAGAGTTTCTTGAAATTATTATACTTATAATTTTTTTAGGCGGAACCCCACCTCGAGGAATAGCATTTTACAAACCTGGAACATATCATTTAGCTAGATGGGTGTCCGAAGATATATATTGCCCCAACATTTTATTATTCCGGAACCAGTTTCCTGAACTCGGCCAATGTGAAACTAAAGGTTTATTTGAATTAGAAGCTTTCATAATAAAATGCTATGCAACTGTTTGGTTCGACGCAATAAAAGCTCAATTAGATCCTTTAAACGATTTGAAATTTTTACGTAACTTGGAAGCTTATAAGAGTTGAAACAAAAATAAGGCAGATAAGGCAATTTCAAAAATTATGTAAGTATGTATGTATGTATAAGCTTAAGATGCTATTGTAATCCGGATGAATAAAGAAAATTTAAACTAGTTAAGCGAATAGTGCGTTGAATTTGCTTTATTTGATTCTAGAATTTCTCCAGAAACTGAATACTAAATTGGTGGAAAAAATGTACATTAGTATTCCCGAACAATCACAAAAAGATGAAAATTATGACGTTTTTGAAACAAGTTAATGTTAAGTATTTCATAAACAAAATGTTCATACGATTTTAGAGGAATTATTTTCTACAAATAAAAAATAACTGTTTAAACGATTTAATATATCTATGAAATTGTTAAAAGACAACCCAATAACATGGGAGGGCTTAAATGATTACAGGGACGGAAAACACATTGTTGAAAACATAAAGATTGTTAACGACAGTGCGCAAAGAAGTATAAAACTTATTAAAGAATACCATAAAAAAATAACAAAAGGCGAGGAGCAACGGCAACATTTATTTAAAGTAATATTGATTTTAGTTAAGTGCTAAAACAATTCAACTCTTAAAGGTTTATTTACCGAATTCAATTCATAAATTATATTAGTCGTGTTTTGGTTACAAGCAAGCGATTATCGCTTGCTAAGTTGCAAAGAAAACGGCTTTTTAGCGAGAAGTAATTTTAATCAAAAATATGAAAAATGGTTAAAAACGGGAAAATTTTTTTTTTTTTTAAACTTAGCGAAAATGAATCTCGTCGCTAAGCTCTCGCTAAGTCTTCGCTAAGTGCTTCATAAAAAACAAGCGAATATATGTATAAGCAAGCGGTGTAACCAAAACACGCTTATTATCACGTATTTTATACTATATTTTTTATGTACTTATTGTTAGAAACCATATTTACGTTTTTAAAACAAACTTGTGTACAATAAAACAGAGATGACCCAAATGGTCAGATTAAGGGTTAATCTTTAATTTCCATAAGGTTAAAGTGTAGAAAATCATAAATGGATACCACTTAATTGCCATTTCCTTCAGTTTGCATTAAGTAGCCGAAGAAACTTATTAATTACACATAATTTACTAATCTGAAATCAGTCTTATGTGGTAGCAATTTATGATCGTAGATATGTTGTTTATATTAAATTAGGCTTTTAAAAAATAAATGGTTTCCCGTTACATCCCATTTAGGGATTAGGGAGAGCTTCTCACAACCAGTGTGATGATGTACGCATTCTAGTTTTACACTCACTGATTGGAACCTACAGGTTTACACCGGTTCCGAACGGTATTTTGAGAAGCTTTTTCATGGCTTAATACTCAATAGTGTCGCCGTCACTAAGCGAGGTAACCGCTGTCGAAATAAATTTTAAGGTAGTTAGAACAGGGATCGAACCCACGTTCTCATGCACAAGAGCCGAGCACACTATCATTGCGCCACCGACGGCCACTAGGCTTTTTTGTATGATTATTTATTAAAATGTTATAGATTGGATAATTTTTGACACCTGGGCGATAAGAGGGTTAATAATTTTGGAACAAAAATTATAATTATAAGAAAAAAAAACATAAAAGAACTTAATTACAAATTTTCATTAAATTATTCGGGCAAATATGACATAGAAGTAATTTTTTGAAAAAAAGTTAAATTTCCCGAAAGTTTACATTTGACCTCTGTGTGCCGCAGTTTAACATTGTCCAATTTCGCTCAAATTTTCACTGTATGCTTTTTAGGTCAACTGTAAAAAAAATAGGATGGCGTACTTCTCGAAATTCAACATTTTCTAAAATAGCAGCCACCCTACTAAATACACTACTTAATTTTTTTTTTATATTTGTACATGGACTTTATACGAACATAACGAAATTGCTCTTTTTTTCAATATTATATCAAAAAAAGGATTTATAAAGTAAATATAAAGATATAAATGTAAATTGGAAGATGATTATGTTTTAAGTTGGAGTGTGGTACGCCAAAAAACATGTCTTTGGATGTAAAGCGACATTATGGCAATAGGTGCAACGTGTTCGCTGTTCCTTGTGTTGTACTAGGTGCCGTTGGCCATCAAATCGCGATTACATATGCAGATTGGTGCTGCACTTGCTTGAACCCCGCTTTGAGGATCTTTTAAAAGATTCCGGTAATCCGTCTGCAACCACTCTTTTGAAAACTAAATGGTCCATATTTCCGCCATACGAACAATATAATAACCAGCTATTTTGTTCAGCCATATCTATACAATGAGAGATGAGCGGAAAATACCAATTTTTTCCTCAAATAGACGATTGGAATAGCCCGATGTTTTGGTGGCTCTGTCAACTACGCCCATGTTTTCATTATACTTTTTGATAAGCTTCTTTTCGTTTTGCGAATAGCTTGATACTGGCAATGATGGCAGCACTTCACAGTTTTTTGAAGCTATTTTAACAATGCCATTGTCTACCCACTTGCAAACTACGACTGAGTTGCCAACAGTGGTTAAATACTCAAGAACCTTTAATGCCTTTGAATGTTGCAAAGGACAGTCTGTTTTCTCTCATTGTTCCCACTGCTTTGACATTTCGTAGCTTCAGCTCTTCTAACAATTTTATTGACGTAAAGTAGTTGTCAAAATATATTTTGAATGGAACGTTGTGATATCTTCTATCTTGCAATACATAGACGAATTGAAGAACAACACCGGCACCCAGTCCTAAGTGCTTATATTTGTTGTCCAAAAGGAGTGGAGGGGCCTTGATAAGGCTCAAACCATAATATATACCCAAACTGAGTTGTGCCTGCCCATGACTAATAGCCCCATCGGATTAGTTTACCGCGGATGAATTGTTTTGTACCGTGATGCCCAAAATATAGTACCATTGATTCGTCAGTGCTATGGAGTTATAAATTCTTGTTAATAGCATCAAAAAGTGGTCGAAGTTTCGCAAATTTGCCCTGCTGTTGTAGTTTGGTATTGTCGCAGCCATGTATATTTTTCATTGTGCCACATCACCAGAGTGGTTATGGCTAACTGCATACATACATGTTTGTGTATTCAACAAGAAAGTTAAATATATCACCGTCAAATAGTTTATCACCGTCAAAAATTTCCATGGGATCTGGATTTTGAAGGCCTTCTGAAAATAACTCCCATGGTGGTAGGCTAGGAACTGTATCCGTTTTTAGTCACCCTTGGCTCTACAACCCTGTTGCGCTTGACTAGGTCCGCTAAAGCAATATTGTCGTCAATATCGTCAACGCTCTCGTAGTCGGGTCCATCGTAATGCCTAATTTCAGCCTCTGCACGTAGCTGAACGCCTACAAAATTGTTGCGGCACACATTATCTTCATCGCCACTATCATCGTCGGCTATATTAGTTTTAGCGTTCTCGGGGATGCGATGTAAATGGATTATCATCACTCCATTGCTCAAGTTCTTCCACAATTTCATTAAGCTTCAATGTCTTTCGGTTTGACCAGGGGGATTCTATGGCACAACTGATCGAAAAGGCACTAGGCCGATGATGGAGAATGAGAGAGCAAAGAAGACGGAAACTAATTTTAAATAGTGTTTATTGATACTAATGACAGCTAAATTATGTTTTATGTTGTTTGCATTGAACGAAAATACGCATTCCTTTTGATTTCTGTCCGTTTTATGTCCAATGAAAGTGTAAAATTGGAAAAATACAGCAGCAAATAAAACTCTATGAAATGGCCTACTACCTCGTCGTCATGAAGAGGCATCGCAGAGAGTAATGAAAACTCTTAAGTATTACTCTATGGTTTGCCTTACTGCAAAAACACATTAATAATATGTAGTGACCACCTCGCTTACTGACGGCGACACTATCGAGTACCCTATCGGTCTTTTATGAGCTCACTCAAAATCAAGTTAACTTTTTGCTAACTTATTTACAACTGACTTCTAGCTAACTCAAAAGTTATGCAGGCTTTAGTCAATTGTTTTTTTCAACAATCGGACTTCTTCTCGATAAGTAATGAATTAGCTGTTTGCTCACTCAAAGCTGATGCAGATGTAAGTAAACATTAAGCCATAGTAATAAAATTCAAAGAACAAAAGAAGAGAAGAGAATAAAAAACAACATAACTGTGAATATAGATGTGTTTTCGTTTATTTCTTTCAGTTTAGCTCGCGGTTTCGGGAGACACGTGTCAGTTCGAGAAAGTCAAAATAAAACTATAAAATATTAATATGCATATTTTTCTATATTTTTAATTTCCGAAGACTGAAATATTAAAATTTTTTTATAATTTTAGCTTCATAAAAAAGTTTTTACAGTTTTACTGACTCAAAAGCTAACTCATTTTCCTTGTTAAATTCTATTCAGTTTTTACATGTGATGTCATCAGAGTGAGTTAGTACTCACTCACTCTGCATAAGTTTCAGTTAACCACAAGCTAGCTGACTACAAGCTTATCATTAGCCAGTCAGTTTTTTATGCGCCAAAAAATAACTCATAGTGAGCTAGCTTGTGGTTAACTGAAACTTATGCAGAGTGAGTGAGTACTGACCCACTGCAATGCCGTCATGTGTAAAAACTGAATAGGATTTAACAAGGAAAATGAGTCAGCTTTCGAGTCACTTGTGACTCACCTTTGACTTGAAGTTAACTCAATTCCCGACAGGGTAAGGGCGTTTTCACATTAACCGACAACGACACCGACGCAACACCAGCACGGCACCGACACCGGCACGATTTTAGCAAAGTACTTACACATTACACGACACGATACCGACATGCAGTTGTTGTTTGTCGATCGAAGAAATATTTTTTTTATTTATTTATTTGCTATTTTATTTTATTTATTATTTAAAAAAGTACACTTAAAAAATTTGGCACAATAACTAAACACTGCACTGTTCATAAAAATATAAAAATGTCGTCGACGACATGAGTGGAGTGTTTGCTTCTTGCCGACATGTCGTCGCCGGCAACGACATAAAACCGTCGTGTCGGCAAGTGTGAAAGCATGCCCATATAATTGTATGAGTTTGCGCTCCCACTGATGTCGTTGTCGGTGTCGTGCCGGTATCGTGTCGGCTAGTGTGGAAACGCTCTAAGGCCGGGGCCACACTGCGTTTTCTTGTCGCGCGTTTTCAAAAGCTCTCACGCAAAATAAAATCTCAACGTTGAGTTGTATACGTTGATTGAGTATACTTCTACGAAAGCTTTTGAAAACGCGCGTCAAGAAAACGCCAGTGTGGCCCCGGCCTAATAAGCCAATCAGTGAGTGAAAACTAGAAAGCACAAAGCTCAGTGATTATGAGAAGCTCTCCCCTATCCCTTCATAGGATGTAATGGGAAAATATTTATTTATTTATTTAATATGTAATGAAAATTATATATGTAAGTAGGTAGTATATTTTGCCACTGTTCTTTTAAAAGGACATTGCAGTTTATGGAGCACTACATCGCAATGTGCACTTTTTTTGTTTTATAATAAGCTATTCTTAACAATTTTCGAACAAAACATCAGTTTCTTGGTTGTAAATGATTAGTCTACATATTTTTTCCATTCCGTACTATTCAGAAAATTACTTTTTACAAGTCACTCAATTTACACTTAAGCACGCCGAATTGATTTCTTTAACTCACGCTTTCGAACTGCGACAATAAGCATCAACAATTAAAAAATTACCAAATTTGTAAACAAACGCAAGTGCATAGCGACACATTTATCTTATTAGTGGTGTAATTTTTGGTGGCGTTTTAAAAGGACAGGTGTGCTAAAACTGACTAAGCAGCACCGTGGATAGCTGTCCGTCGCTACTCGTCTCACAATACAACAATGTGGTAGAAGGAAAGCAAAGTATCAGTGTTATCATGTTCGCACAATTTGTGCCGTCTTGGCACTTACTGTGTATTTGTAACACTTATTTTAGCGCAATACATTCAGTTTGCAATGGTAGTGTGCGCGGCTCTTGTACATGAGAACGTGGGTTCGATCCCTGCTCTGACCACCTTAGATTTCTTTCGACGACGGTCACCTCGCTTAGTGATGGCGACACTATCGAGTACTTAGTCCTGAAAAAGCTTCTCAAAATACCGTTCGGAACAGGAGTAAAAATGTAGGTCCCTATCAGTGAGTGAAAACAAGAAAGAGCACAGCTCATTGTTTGCGAGAAGCTGTCCCCAGACCCTTCATGGGATGTTATGGGAAAATATTTATTATTTACATTCAGCTTTGTTGTAAGTTGTATTTCGTATATGTTATAAAAGTTCTGCAGTTATAAAATCTCAATTCTCTTTATACAATTTTGAAATATAAGTATACCATAAAGTAAATCATACTAGAGAGAATATTTGGCTTATCTGACGTTTCCTTTCACACTCTTCTTGATGCGGTCGGTGTGATAGAGAGATGTTTGACGAAAAGTGACATACACCAGGTGGAATTACAATAACTTCTGACTTTAATTTTTCATGTCGTTTTGGTGAAAAACTGTGAAATTTAAATGTGTTTTACACTTTTTTATTGACTGTTATTGTTAGCATACATTTGTGTTGTATTGAACACAATACATTTTAACACACAAAACGAAATGCCGTTGTTGTTATTTTGTTCGTTGTTTTGAACCATTGCTTTTCCAACCAATTCTTTTCAACATCGAACGTAAATATCACACCAGGCCAAATGTCATAAATTTGGTGATATAACCATAGAGTAAATTTATAGTAGAGCCGCCATTTGTCTCATCTGACGTTTCCTTTCACACTCTTCGTGATGCGGTCGGTGTGATAGGGAGATGTTTGACGAAAAGTGATATACACCAGGTGGAATTACAATAACTTCTTGCTTTAATTTTTCATGCCATTTTAGTGAAAAACTGTGAAATTTAAATGTGTTTTAAACTTTTTTATTGACTGTTATTGTTAGCATACATTTGTGCTGTATTTAACACATTAATTTTAACACACAAAACGAAATGCCGTTGTTGTTATTTTGTTCGTTGTTTTGAACCATTGCCTCTATCTGGTATTAGTAAAGCAATTCTTTTCAACATCAAACGTATACATCACACGAGGACAAATGTCAGAAATTTGGTGAGTGAAAGATTTTCTCTACCCATATTTACTCTATGGATATAACTATTAGGTCTACTATAAGTATTAGTCTATGGGGCTCTCATTTGAGTGAATATGCGTGTGCTTTAATAACCAATGGCGCCGCGCAATAGAAATTTATGTAAATCAGTTGTCAGTTGTCGACAAAATGTAAATGTAAAATAAAAGACAAATATGTATACAGGCCAAACAAAATTAATCTTCATAAATTTTGTTCAACAATACTTATAAAATGAAATAATAAAAACATTAAAATAATCTCCGTGACATATTTATTCTTGCTTACAACTAAAAAATTAGGAATTAAGTTTAACAATTAATATTGACCTAACCCCATGCGAAACACACATACACTCCGGTTCACTTATTTAAAGGCACTAAAAATTTCATATTCAGCAGCCTGTATCTTTTGCAATTTGTAACCGATTGCAGAATTTTAAAATGGCAATAAAAAGATAGTGATTTCTTAACTAAAGAACTTTTTTTGAGCAATTTGTAAACAAAACGTCAAAAAAAAAGTGCTATTTTTTTGGTTCACTTGAATAAAGGCATTTTATTATTTTTGACACCCTAGTCATATTTGAATTAACGTTGAATGTATTTTTGTATGCAAAGTACACTTCCAAAAAGCCGATAAGTATAGTACCACCCTAGTACCAATCGCTAGGCTGCATCAAGTCGGTACTAATTTGGTATTTTGTGTCCTGAGTTGTGTGTAGTTTCCAAAGTACTGGTTTATAGGTTTCTATGGAAAATGTACTTTTCTTGTTGCAAAACAACGCATGAATTAATTTCTTATTCCAAACTATATACATATTTGATTAATACCGATAAACTGTCATTGTCGACACTAGTCAAATTTCAAATAACGTGGAATGTGTTTTTATGCAAAGTATATTTTCCAAAAAAAGTATTTTGGGCACTCTAGTCCTGAGACGACGTCGACTATTTATCGATAACTTATTAAGCAAATACGCAAATTAGCATTTTAGTGAATGAAACCACGAATAAAGACGATCAAGAAGTAGACATTAAGCTTGTTTTTTTTAACTTTGTATGGGGAGCCGCTTAAAATCGCTTAGCTCCCCATATAAAGTGGTCGAAAATTTGTCTAGCAGGGAATAAAAAACATGCTCAGTGTCTATTAGACCATTTTTGTTTAATTTGGCAAGGTTACTAAAGGCTGCATCTAGACGCACTATACTACCAGGATAAGCGCATAAGACCGGGTAAATCAGTCGAGACCTCGACGGCGGCACATGCAGCCTTTATTGGTCCAAGAGCTGCATTTATTTAATGCAAGAGAAAGAACATGGAGAGCAAGAAATTATCTCTTCAAATCCACAAGGATATTAAAGGAATTGAACTGTACATTCGAACCGTACGCTGGTTTGCAAAGTATCAGAGAAGAATGGAAAAACAACAATCGCTGGAATGAAAGCGCGCAGATCACGAGTTAACAAATACAGATTTTCAACCATCGACACAAAACGACGTCGTTTTGCATCGACGGCTACAACCGAAATAACGCGAAATATGAAGGAATCCAAAATACTATTCACGCGTAATATTTCAGTAACAAACGAATAAGGTTTGCTGCACTCCTATTTAAGGTAAGGAGTAGAAATCATGTCTACGACTTTAGCCGTGACAACTGTCAATTTGCACGACAACGAGAATGGTAGACGTAGAACTTGCTTTGCTATTGTCCAAAATCTAACTTTCGATAACTAGAGTTACACGATATGTAATCCACACTAAAGATATATATTTATTTCATTAGCAGATAAGATGAGTAACTTATAATACTTGCCTTTATTTTCTTATTTATGGGTTAGGCCCTGCGAAATTCCACTGGTTTTGTAGACTTGTTTTGAATTTCTTCACTCTGGCAGAATGTAGCTAGTACGTAGCATTTATGCTCAGTGTTTAGAAGATATACATATGTATATATATTGTATACTGTTTCACTTTTTAATGGGTTATTAATATCGAAATTGTTGACTTTTGTTGTAACTGCACTCTAATGATTTTTTTTCTTGGTTGATATGCTTTCTTTTTGCCTTAGGGTATTCCTTTGCTGCACGATTACTTGGACAACTAATCACACATAAGTACATACATATATAATTATTTGTTTTTGAGATGTTGACTAGTTCTTGTTGTTATTGTGTTGTATCTAAAATACCAGCTGACCAAAAACCAGACGTCGTTTACTCACAACCGCATCCAGCAGATATAAAAATATTAAATTCCGCTACAGCCAGTGATGCCAACACATTTTTTTAAAAATCCCTACGTATCTCAAAAAAATTCCGTTTTTTCCCCTACAGGCAGTGTCGTTTTCCCTACATTTTCCCGTACGCCAAGTTCTTTGGATTTAAAAAAAATATTATTTAAATTATGTAAAATTATTTTGCTCAAAGCTATAGTTTTGAAACAGATCTACGGGGAGAGTACGGTTTCCGAGGCCCCTCAATCCGACAATGTTTTTCATTAGTCGACCCCAAAATAAGACGAAAAAATTTAATAACATTTTTCGATAACTCGCTTAATTATCGAGATATCGAGTGTTACAATTTTAAAAAATCGACAAGTTTTTTGGCTGAAGTTCAGGAGCAGGCAAAAAAAATTTTTAAAAAAAAAAACCAAAATTAAAGAAATATTAAAGAATGTGAGAAAATTGAAAACTATCCGTCGCACGGACCTATGGGGCCCACAGGGTCCAAAAAACCGTCACACCCAGGGACATTTGGCTATGGATTAGTGTGGGTACTTCAACGAAAGGTTTTTGTGTCACGAATTCCGTGGTGTCATCCTTTTTTCGTGGGATGTCTGTAAGTCCATATTAGTGCGTACAGTAACCATGAGATTGGTTATGGTAACCATCCAGAAAAAATTTTTTTTTTGTAAAAGTACCGAGTGATTTTTCCGATTTTGCCACACATCGACTTAAGGTACAGAGGGAATTTTAACCCCCCTGCCTGAGCCTGAGCGACTTAGTGCAATATAAATTTAACGATTTTTCAAAAGTTCTACCACACGGTACGAGCAACATAGGTCCCTGCGATGGCTACTTTTCCATGTTCTCACATTCTTTACTTTTTCTTTAATTTTGGTTTATTTTTAAAAATTTTTTTTTGCCTGCCCCAGGTCCTGAATTTTTCCCAGTTTTTTAACTCTCAAAATAAGCTCAACAATTTTCTAAAAATTTCGATAACTCGTTTAGTTATCGACATATCGTGGGTTAAAGTTTTAAATTATCGACAACTTTTTTACCAATTTAATGTGGACTAGCGTGGTACAACTCAAAATAACCCCAACAAATTAAATAAAATATATCGATAACTTCTTTAGTTATCGGGATATCGGTGGCTGCAACCTTTTATATATACAACTTTCAGCAATTTTACTTCTTATATTTTACCACTCAAGAAAACTACACAAAAATGAAAAATTATTTTAAAAAGTCGCGCGACTATCTCGATAACTGAGCGAGATTTCGATAAATTTTATTTCTTTCTTTCGGCTTATTTTGGGTTGTTCGAAAAATAAATTATGAACATTAATCAAATGGCAAAAAAGTTATGGATTTTTTAAAATTTCAACGCCAATATCTCGATAACTAAGCGAGTTATCGATAAATTTTATTTAATTTTTTCGGCTTATTTCGGGGTGCTCCAAAAAAATTTATCGAAATTAATAAAATGGCGAAAAAAGTTATTGATTTTTAAAAACTTCAACGTCCCATATCTCGATAACTAAGAGCGTTATCGATAACTTTTATTTTATTTTTTCGGCTTATTTTGGGGTGCTTGAAAAAAAGAAGTTATCGAAATGAGGCGCCTCGGAAACCGTACTCTTGCCAGATCTACTATAGCTCCAACTGACCAAAAAAAAACGTTTTTTTTGGCATTTAGAACACATAATTCTAAGTAAAAAAAGTAATATAAAAAAATTGGCGGAGACCCCTATTTTTGGAGTTATGGACTCCTGAAGTTGGAGCGTGCTGTAGGGTTAATATTTGTGGAATCGTCTTAACTGATCAAGGTAATATCCTTTTAGAGTAAATGACCTCAAAATAAGCCTAAATAATTAAATAAAAAATTTCGATATCTTGGTTAGTTATCGAGATATTGAATGTTTAATTTTTGAAAATTATCGAATATTTTTTTTAATGTTTTTTAAAAAAAGTAAATTTTGTCTGATAAAAAAGTAAATTTAAAACAAGAAAATTTTAATAAAATTTTTCGATAAATCCCTCAGTTATCGAGATATTGACCGTCGGTGGTGCAATGGGTAGTGTGCGCGCCTCTTGTACTTGAGATCCTGGGTTCGATTCCTGCTCTGACCACCTTAAACAAATTTCTTTCGACAGCGGTCACCTCGCATAGTGACGGCGACACTATCGAGTATTTAGCCATGAAAAAAATGCTTCTCAAAAATACCGTTCGGAACCGGTGTAAAACTGTAGGTCACAATCAGTGAGTATAAAACTAGAAAGCGCACAGCTCACTGGTTGTGAGAAGCTCTCCCCGATTCCTTCATGGGATGTAATGGGAAACCATTTTTTTTTCTTTTTTTTATCGAGATATTGGAAGTAGAATTTTCAAAATAATTTTTTGAAATATTTATCCGAAAAGTGAGTTTTCTGATAGGATATGAAAATCTAAGGGGAAAACATTTATTACAACTTTTCGATAACTCGTTCAGGTATCGAGATATTAATGCTGAAAGTTTATTGAACTGCATTATCTGGCGAAAGATCATTATAAGGCTTCTCCACCGGACGATTTCGAGCTATTTCGTGATTTCAGCTGAAAACAGATCAAGTTTCCCATACTAAGGGGATGAAAAATGGGAAACCATTTTTTTTCTTTTTTTTATCGAAATATTGGAAGTAGAATTTTCAAAATAATTTTTTGAAATATTTATCCGAAAAGTGAGTTTTCTGATAGGATATGAAAATCTAAGGGGAAAACATTTATTACAACTTTTCGATAACTCGTTCAGGTATCGAGATATTAATGCTGAAAGTTTATTGAACTGCATTATCTGGCGAAAGATCATTATAAGGCTTCTCCACCGGACGATTTCGAGCTATTTCGTGATTTCAGCTGAAAACAGATCAAATTTCCCATACTAAGGGGATGATTTGAAAACAATTGTTTTCAACAAAAACAGCATCGAAATGGTGAAGAAAGTGAAATACGTCTCTGATAAACTACTACAAAACACTAAAAAAATACAACTCTGAGAAAAAATACTCTGAAATACAACTGAAATGTCAAAAATATTCATTGCAAAAGGTAAAAAAACGTGTGCTAGTGTTTTTTTTTTTCTACTATTAATTTTGTGTATAATTATTTCATATTTAGAAGTAATGGATAAACGAAAATATAAATCTCGAAGTGTGTGGTCATCCGGAGACGAGAAGTTGCTCGTTCAATTGTGGGGAGAGCATATAATGCAGCTGCGAGGTGCGCGTAAAAATTCCCATATATATCAGGAGATGCGGATGACGCTGCAGGATTATGGGTGCGTGGTTAGTCATATTTCTGCATATTAGTCATATTTTCCACAATCATTCTACGCCTATTATTATTTTGCCTCTGTCTACAATCAAATAAGCTCAGGGCTTTAACTGCATCATTTCTTAAAATGATACTTTTCCCAACAATTTCCATTTCGCTTGAATTACATACAATGAAAATTCTAATGTTTACATTTTTTTGTTTGTAAACAACAATCTGTCAAATGAAATGAAATCAGTCAGTGTGGACGGGTTGACCGGTTTTGAAATCATTTGGCTCGAAATCATCCGGTGGAGAAGCCTTATTAGAAAGTACGATTGTAATCAATATGGCAACGTTTGCGCTTGGTGCGTGTGGTAGAACTTTTGGAAAATCGTTAAATTTATATTGCACTAAGTCGTAGGGGGTTTAAAATTCCCTCTGTACCTTAAGTCGATGTGTGGCAAAATCGGAAAAATCACTCGATACTCGCGCGATTTTTTTAAAATAATATTTTATTTTTTTTCCATAAATTTTCAGAATTATCTCGGGTATTTAAGGGGTTAGAAGAACAAACGAAGTGTCATATTTTTGATAAAGGTGCGTGGTATCGGTGGTCGGTAGAAACGGCGCTGGGAAATAAGCCCTTTGCCGTCGGTACTATTCTGAGAAAGTAGGGTTTTCCCAAAAAGTGTGGTTAAAAGTCGAATATCATAGATTGGCTCACAATGGGTTAATGGTTCGTATTTTTTTATATACAGTTCGAAAGGTATTTGCATAAGCTTTCCAACGATATCGATGTGGGCCAAGTCAGCCAGGTACTTTGGTAGATAGAGCAGATTTTGTATCCAAATTTTGGGGGGTCGTAATTCGGGAAATATGGGTGAGCGCCAACAATTTTTTTTTACCCTCTATATAATAGGTTCTATCAATGGTAACAACTTAGAGCGGATACGAGAGTTGGACCTAATCTAGATATAAGCCTTCATTCATTACGGTTGTCATTGTCGAAATACGACTAGTGCTAATTTTGTCCAAATTTCCCAAAATTAACACTAGTCGTATTGCGACAGCGACAACCGTAATAAGGGTAATACAATTACTTGTAACAGATTGTAGATGAGATATAATTATACGTATTGAACTTAGTTTATTATGACTCAACTTATTTCGTTTCTTTCTACGTCAAAACAAATATTGTTTAAATTATATTTATTTTGCTCAAAGCTATTGTTTTATAAATTAGCTCTGGTTTCATTAATATTTAATAAAACAAAATTAAATAATATAAAAACTATTAACTCATTCAATTTTAAATAATTGTAACAGATTATTTGTACAATTTTTTAAAAAACATTCTCTCAAAGTGACTATCATCGGTTCATTTAAAACTTATACAATTACTTGTATTAGACTGTAGGTGAGATCTCATTATACATATTGAGCTTAGATTATCATGACTTAACTTATTTATTTTCTTTGTACCAGTGGCGTAGCGAGGAGGGGGCAAGGGGGGGCATCATGCCCCGGGCGCTACTCACAAAGGGGCGCCAAATGGTCCGCAAAGCAAAAAATTGCTGGATAATTTTAATTTTTATTCTACTTGATTTCTGGAAAATATAATTTAAATTTAATGCCAGTGTAATATAATACATGTTAATTCGTAAATATAAAGAGAGAAAAGGAACACTAATAGTCTAAATCAAACTGTAACAATATATTCATAATAGAAATGGCACGTCTTTTCACTGGCAGGGCTCGACTTGTGTCTGTCAGCAACTGTGTTGTTACATAAATTATCTCCTTTTTTGATTTGTCTGATAGAATAATAGTTATAATAATTATTTGCAGTGTACAAACATTTCTTCTTTCAAAACAGTATTTATTTTTATTTCTATAAACGCAATGTAGTTAGATTACGCTTGTTATTTAAAAACGATAACTGTTGCGGCTTCAACTTATTTTAATTGTTTACGTTTGTTTAATCTATGCCAGCACTAAGTTGCGCCAGATAAAGCAGTTGGCAACTATTTTCTAATAATTGCAATTGTTTTCCAACACTCAAACATTAGATTTGTTGTTTCCAACACCCGACTTTATTAACTTGTAGTGAAAAGTTAGGGAAATACCCGAAATATTAACGTTTAAGTTATTTTGTGCATGTATTTTTCAGTTTTGCATCCTTGTCATCGCGCTCTGGTTAGAAAAATTAAATGTTATTAAATACTAAATGTCAACCATGTCAACGCCGGGAAAAAAACTAAGCGGTTCCCAGAATCGGAAAAGAAAACCACTGCAAGAGAAAGAAGCTGTGAAATCTAGAGTAATAATGGAATCATACTTAGGAAAAAAAATCGCAAAAAGAAAATCCAGATGATAAAAAGGATGAAGATGTAAAATTAGATTCAGAGCCAGAGCCAGATTCAGGTTGTACACTTACTGCTGCTAAACTTTTATGTACTAATAACTCAACTCAACAAATACAAGACTCTGATGAAGGTGGCCCAAGTACATCATAAATGATAAATCAATGTTCACATCTAATAGAAAGCACAGAAAATACAACAGAAACTCTTGCTGTAATTCCGGAAGTTCTGGAGTTCAATGATGTTGCTTATTTAAAATTTACCAACAATCTTCCAATAATATCCAACCAAATTCGCAAAGAAATGATTATGCGTGGGTCTTGCGCTTTTCAAAACGAAGCCAGCTTAAATGCAGCAACAACATCAACTAATCGTCTAATGCCAAAATCTTGGTTTTCTCGACGTGTCGGTAATGAAGAGGAAGGAACTGAAGTTATCCGATCTTGGTTAATATATTCACCAAAAAGTAATGCAGCGTACTGCTTTTGTTGCTTACTGTTTATTAAATCAAATTCCGCTACCCTATCATCTTTCATAACGTCTGCTGGTTTTAATAAATGGAAGAAAAAAGATAAATTGATTAGCCATGAAAGAAGTCCAAATCACCGAAAATCACTTACGGCTTGGAAAGAAACAGAACGAAGATTAATAAGTAGAACGGGAATTGATGTATCATTAGAAGCGAACATTCAGTCCGAAAAAGAACGGTGGCGAAATATATTGCAAAGAATATTAGCTGGCATGATATATTTAATTATACAAAATCTTCCTCTACGTGGCCATGTTGAAAAACTAACACTTCAAGATGGTACAAATGTAGGAAACCAATGTATTATCTTTACTTAGACTTGTAGCTCAGTTTGATCAGCTACTAGCAAATCATCTTAAACATGCCACAGAAACTCCAAAAACTGTCTCATATTTGTCACCACAGATTCAAAATGAATTCATTCATCTTCTGGCATCTACAGTTTGAAGTCAACTAATAAACGATATCAAAGAAATAAATATTATGGACTTTTGTTTGATTCAACTCCTGATATATCTTATCGAGAACAAATGTCCCAAGTCGTTAGGTATGTAGATGTTGATTTTATCAATAAAAAAGTGTCCATCAAAGAATCTTTTTTGGGTTTTATTGAAATACATGCTAAAGATGCAGCCTCGATCGAAAATAAAATTTTAGAGAAATTAAATTCCGATGAAATTTAATTAACAAACTGCAGATCACAATGTTACGATAATGCTGCCGTGATGGCAGGTCACATATCTGGCGTTCAACAAAGAATAATGGCAAGAAATCAAAAGCCTTGTTTGTAAATTGTGATAACCATTCAAGATCCAATCGTTGTGACATGTTTTGGAATAATTGAAAACATACATATATCTCTTTTTTCACGTTCAACATTACGATGGGAACTATTAAAAAATGCTTTAACAAAAACTGTCAAACGTGAATCTGAAACACGATGGAGCGCCAGAATACAAGCGGTTAGCGTTATCGTCGATGGGCTAGAGAATATAGTAGAACTATTAGAAAAATTAGCAGAGGACACTACCACTACAAGTGACACCAGAAGTGAAGCTACAATTCTGTTGCAAAATATACTAACTTTTACTTTCATAACTTTAATTCATTTCTGCTATGAAATCTTAAGGAGGATTAATCATGTGCAGCTTAGATTACAAGATCCTAGAATGAATTTTAGAGAAGCGTTCCATGATCTTGAATCATTAGCGACTGAACTAGCCGAAATTCGAGACAAGCTCTGTTAAGAGGCAATAGAAAAAGCGAACTCTCTGTGAAAAATGGGATATTGATACAACAATTCGTGTAAGAAGACGGCGCAAAATGCCCGGAGAATTGGCTAATTTCTCGCGTTATGAAAAGCGTTCTTGATCGTCTCCAACAAGAAATATGTACACGATTTACAAGATTAAGTGACCTTAATTTCAAATTTGGATTTCTACTAGACGTTGGAAATTTATTAAACAAGGATGATGTTGATAACGACCTTGAAAAAACTGTAAAAATTTGGGTGAATTTTATAACACAGATTTCAATGGAACAGAACTCTTTATCGAAATATGTGACTGCGAAATGTTACTCCGCAGTAGAAAAGAAATTGAACCTAAAACTCCATTAGAATTTCTTACTTTTATAATCTCGTATGGAGAAGTTGTTTTTCCAAACCTGAGAGTGGCACTTCAAATACTCCTGACTATCTCAGCATCAATTGCTAGCTGCGAACGTTCATTCAGCAAATTAATTATGACATATCTACGATGGGACAAGATCGCCTGAGTGATCTAGCATTTTTAAGTGTGGAAAGAGAAAAATTTGAAATGATCAACTTTGATGATATTATTGATAAATTTGCTTCATCAAAAGCACGGAAAATTTATACATAGTAATTGGTTTTATTATTGTATTAAAATCATATTATTATTAAGTATATGTATATTCTTAGAGATAATAAATATTTACTTTTTTATTGCTTGAAAACTGCGTGTTTTTAAAATATTTCTTTATAACTATGTAGGGGGGGGGGCGCTAAAAAGGTATTGTGCCCCGGGCGCGAGTTAAGCTCGCTACGCCACTGCTTTGTACGAACATCTGTAACTACTGAGAAATTTTTCTTTTAAAGTTTATATTTTTACTACACACAGTCTTTCAAAAACTCTTCTTCACTTGACTTTTCTTTGATTTTTAAATTATTTGCGCAGCCAGAGTTCTGTGCCACCCATATTTGACGGCGGTGAAATCAATTTGAAAATTATTAGGGCCCTTCAGACGTGCAATATAAAGACAACTATACTTTTTTAACTTGTGTGATGTCGTAATCACATTCAAAAATGTATATAAATAACAAAAATTAACGTTTTCAACTCGACCAAAAAATTCCTACGTATCGACCGAAACTAAAAAATCAGTCCTTCTTCCCTGCACATGAATTTTTTGGAAAAAATCCCTACAAAAAGGGAATTTTCCCTACATTTGGCATCACTGGCTAGATCAGTGATGGAAAATCTGGTACATTTGTACCACTTTTGGTACAATCAAAACTCTTAAGCTGAGTACAGACACATCAATCACATTCTGGGTGTTGCAACAATTCTGGTGAGGCAACAATTGCCATATTTTTTCGATTTTTTGCCTGATAGGGCATGAAACGTTGATAAATAAAAAAATAAAATAAATTAGTCGGAACAAATTTCGGCTTATATCTAGAATAGCCCCACCTCTCATATCGGCACCAATATTTTTCCACACATAGAACTAGTAATTCAGAAAAAGATATATATTATTTTTTGGCGATCGCCCATATTTCTCTGATTACGGGACCCCGAACATTGAATATATATTATACGCTTAAGATTTTCCGGTGGGATATGGCAATATAGGTATCGTTGGAAAGCTTAGGGAGATTTCTCGAAAATTGCATGCAAAAATTTCAGAAACATGCCAAAAAATAAAAATTATTTAAAAAAAATTGCGCAATTTTTTAAATCGCGCGATTTTTTAAAAATAATTTTTCGCCAACAAAAATAAAAATTATTGTTGTTGTTGTATGTGGTCGCCATATTGACTAAAATAGCCCTTTTAACGTAGAATACGTTATACGGTAAGGTAGGGGTGTTGATCTGGAGCACAAAATTTTGAGAAAATGTTTGTCAACTTTCACCCACTTTTACTTAAATATTAAAACATATTTTAGCAATTTTTATATGTTACTCAGTTTTGGTAATATGTTTTGTTTCGAATTACATTAAAAAAATTATATGTCTATATATAAAAGTTTTATGTAGTTAAGGAAATAAATATTTAAGAGCATGATATTTTAGACTTTTTTTGTACATGCCGCTGTTGTTGTTGTTTTGTAAATGCCGCTGTTGTTTTTGTTGTTGTTGTGAAATCAAATGATTTTGGCTTTGCTGTGCTCTGTTTATTTATCGAGCAGCGTGTAAATGTGTGTGTGTGTGTACATTTCGTTTTGTTGAATCGGTCGGTTATTAGTTCGTTTGGAGGGGAACATAAAATGAAGGGAGGGGAGCGTGGACACTTGTGTGTGCTTGAAAGTCTACAGATCTTTGCTGTCGTTTGTTTACTTCTGCGAGCAGCGTGTAAATGTGTTTGTATGTACATTAATACAAAGGATTGGCGATGTATACGCTCACCATATCAATGGCGTTTTTCCTAAACACATTTCTGTGAATACATTGGGAAGTAGTTGGAAA
This sequence comes from Phaonia tiefii, assembly GCA_963931995.1. Classification (NCBI taxonomy): domain Eukaryota; kingdom Metazoa; phylum Arthropoda; class Insecta; order Diptera; family Muscidae; genus Phaonia; species Phaonia tiefii. The sequence continues at coordinate 92,337,920 of OZ008371.1, read as the reverse complement.
GCAGCTAATCTATTGTGCTGCCATATCATAAAATGTATTGCTGTAGCTGTACTTCAAATGAAGATGTCGCTATAATGTAATACGTTAAACTAGATATAGTTTCATGCTTAAACATATGGCATACAGTCTTCGAGCACACAAACTAAAAAATAAATTAATAAATCTTGTTCAAAACTATTCCAATCGTTTAGATCAGTGGTTTCCAAACTTATTTGGGTTATCGCCATCATTTTGGTAGTTTTGTTGTTGTCTTATTTTACTAAAAATTATACTGTACATACATAACATAACTTATCACACATAACTTATCCTATCTAAAATTAATTAACTTTAATACATGCAAACGCCTACTTATGTTACAAAAACTTAATACCTAGCTATCAGCTGTATGCGTATATATTAGATAGATTTAAATCATTTATCAAAAATTATATTTAATTCATATATTTTAATTGCAAAATGACTAACGTATTCTACGTCTGACCTATGCGCCCGTGTTATCTAACACAGGCTTGTTATTTTTATACAATTTCACAAAGAAATCGCTCAATTTTTTTTAAATAATTTTTTTTGTATGTAAATTTAACCAAACCTTGCGAAATAAGAACAGAATAGTTTACCCTTTCTGGGGGATTCGAATTCAGATTCTTTATTGATATTTAATTTACAACGTAATTTGATTTACAGGAATAACATCAACTGCTTCACTCGGCGAGAACACTCCTCTTAGCTTGAGAACACTAGTCTTGGTTGACAACACTCTTCTGGGGTCACTTGTTTTAGCTTGACAACAATCTTCTGGGGGCACTTGTCTCGGCTTGACAACACTCTTCCGGGAATACTAGCACTGGCTTGAGAAATCGTCTGGGGCAGGTTGCGGACTGGTAGATTCTAAGGTGATCGGTATCGGATATGCTGGATCGGTATATACTTTACATCTTCGGTGAGAACGGTTCGGTATCGGTTATCGTTGGGTGAGTTACATCGGAATAGTGAGCCGAAGCCCCTGTGTAGGAACAGTGAGCCGAAGCCCCTGTGTAGTAACAGTGAGCCGAAACTCCTGTGTAGGAACAGTGAGCCGAAGCCCCTGTGTAGGAACAGTGAGCCGAAACTCCTGTGTAGGAACAGTGAGCCGAAGCCCCTGTGTAGGAACAGTGAGCCGGAGCCCCTGTGTAGGATCAGTGAGCCGAAGCCCCTGTGTAGGAACAGTGAGCCGAAGCTCCTGTGTAGGAACAGTGAGCCGAAACTCATGTGTAGGAACAGTGAGCCGAAACTCCTGTGTAGGAACAGTGAGCCGAAACTCCTGTGTAGGAACAGTGAGCCGAAGCCCCTGTGTAGTAACAGTGAGCCGAAACTCCTGTGTAGGAACAGTGAGCCGAAACTCCTGTGTAGGAACAGTGAGCCGAAACTCCTGTGTAGGAACAGTGAGCCGAAGCCCCTGTGTAGGAACAGTGAGCCGGAGCCCCTGTGTAGGAACAGTGAGCCGAAGCCCCTGTGTAGGAACAGTGAGCCGAAGCTCCTGTGTAGGAACAGTGAGCTGAAACTCCTGTGTAGGAACAGTGAGCCGAAACTCCTGTGTAGGAACAGTGAGCCGAAACTCCTGTGTAGGAACAGTGAGCCGAAGCCCCTGTGTAGTAACAGTGAGCCGAAACTCCTGTGTAGGAACAGTGAGCCGAAGCCCCTGTGTAGGAACAGTGAGCCGAAACTCCTGTGTAGGAACAGTGAGCCGAAACTCCTGTGTAGCAAATGTATTTTTTTACCGTCTTTACTAAAGAACGGATCCCAAAATGTGCTCCTGTCCTTTGCAGAAGAAAATGCTATAATCTTGTCTGGTTGTTCGCTCGGAGGCGACCGTGAGTCTAGTCAACCTTAACATTAAGTAGCATTGCTGTAGTGACGCAAATGAGAATTGCATCCCATCACTCATTCTCGTGTGGCCATTAAAACTAGTTCCCTGCTAATATGTACACAACGTCGACAGAGCTTGTGTGTTTTTAGTGAGTGAGATTGTTCGCGGTGGTTGGTGCGACTGATGGATGTTGTTAATGCTTAGGTGACGGGTAGACCAGGGACGTATGCGGATGGGAATGGCGGTGAGTGTTTGCTATTATGTACGGACGTCATGACGTCACGTTACAGATTTATGAAATTTATTCCATCAGGATCGGATAATAAATGGCAGAGTTATCCGTGATTATACATTCAAGCTTTGGAGACCTATATTTGGACTTCCGCAAACTTTTTCTTTCTACCAGACAAAAAAAAAGAAAAAAATCCAATTTTGCCGCTGAAAGAAATTTGGGAGCTTATCTATTATAGCCTCACCCTCCCCAAAAAAAAGGGGGTGTAGAACACATTATTGTAAACAAAAAATGTTTAATAAAAAAATTGGCGACGAGCCCTATTTTGGGAGTTACGGGCCGGCGAAGTTTAGGCATATGGAGTGATTTTGTGAACCCAACTAATTCTAGGAGCCGACCTGGCAGTTGTTTTATGTAAACAGGGTCGAAATAAGTATAAAAGATTAAATGGAAATATCGATTACCTGCTTACCTGGCGTTTACACGGGACAGTGTTGCTCCGACAGTAGAAACACATTCACACATTTTTACTACCACACTTTCACTTCTCTCACTTGCCTCTCTCACTTCGCCACTGTCTCTGATTTTTCAATGACAGTAACTTCGGCAAGAGATTTGACAGAAACGGCCAGATCATGGCTGAACTAGTAAAGGTTGGCGCAATAGAACAACTGATTTAGCTTTTTTATGACTCCATCTGTTAAATTCAGTGTATTTTGTTGTTGTACTTTTTTGTTTACTGTGTTTGTTCATATGGATCTGTGTTGAATTTGACGGTTAGAGTCATGAAACAAAAACTAAATGCCTGTTGTTGGTTCACACAATTACAACAAATCCTACTGCCTCAACCTCTACTAGTTCAGCCATCGGCCATATCGGTGACGTTTCGTGGTAATTTGAGAAAAAAGCAAAACATCGCAAACGACTTCACAAATTGGGAAATATATTTGTATTTGAAAAGTTTGCTAATTTTTATTGAAATATTGTTTGACAATACAAACATATAAACATGAGTACATGTCTAATTTTGCAGAGTACATCAGTTCCATTGTAATTTGGAGAAGTGAGACTAAACACAATGGCAGAAGAGCGAAGAAACAAAAAATCAGAGCACGCCATTTTACGAAACGACACTGTCGGCGGTTGCTTAAAACTGTACTGTCTTTGTAACTGGCTGGACGCGTACGTCACACAAACAATTTTTCTCTTTGTGACAACTAATACATATTCTCAACTATCTTGTGTCAGACTGTCCCGTGTAAACGCACCGTTAGTTATCGAGTTCTGGAAGTTGAAAAATGTTAAAAACCAGACTTTCTACACAGAAAAAAACCTAGTGTAATATTACCCACATTCATGGTCTGATATCAGCCAATGGCACTTGGCAACATAGGGTCAGCTATTAACTTTGACAAAAGTCGCGCGATTTCTTTGTGAAATTGTGAAAGGGCTTTTTTAGTCAATATTGCGACCACATACAAAAAAAATTATTTTAAAAAAATTGAGCGATTTCTTTGTGAAATTGTAAAAGGGCTATTTTAGTCAATATGGCGACCACATACAACAACAACAATAATTTTTATTTTTGTTGGCGAAAAATTATTTTTAAAAAATCGCGCGATTTTTTAAAATAATTTGTATTTTTTTTGGCGAAAAATTATTTTAAAAAAATTGCGCGATTTTTTTTAAAATAATTTTTATTTTTTGGCATGTTTCTGAAATTTTTGCATGCAGTTTTCGAGAAATCTCCCTAAGATTTCCAACGATACCTATATTGCCATATCCCACCGGAAAATCTTAAGCATATAAGGGGCATATATATTCAATGTTCGGGGACCCGTAATCCGAGAAATATGGGAGTTCGCCGAAAAAAATATATATATATTTTCTCTGAACGACTTGTTCTATGTGTGGAAAAAGTTTGGTGCCGATACGAGAGGTGGGGCTATTCTAGATATAAGCCGAAATTTGTTCCTAGGACAATAAGGTGCAGCCACGTTGTCACATCTAAAACAAAAGAATCTTCTCGGCATCTTGCAGTCTACCCAGCCATGGCCAACATTTCTGCAATTCCAACAGGTATAATGGGCTGTTGACCAAATTAATTAGCTGACCCTATGTTGCCCATTCCATTGGCTGATATCAGACCATGACTGTGGGTAATATTACACACGTTATTTTTCTGTGTATAGACACACTTATTCTTTCATCTGACGTTTAATTTCACACTCTTCGTCGTAGGTTTGTGAAAATGACAGAAATTAAATTTAAAATTACCTCATACGAGATGAAGTTACAAAATATGTTCACCTAACTTTTTCATGTCATTTTGGTGTAGAACTGAAAAATTTAAATGTATTTTGCACTTTTTTGTTGGCTTTTATCGTTGGTATACAATTGTATTGTATTTAACACAACTAGTTTGCCACAAAAACACGAAATGCGGTTGTTGTTCCTTTGTTTACTATTGCCTCTATCTGGTATTATTGAACCCCTGTTTTCCACCACCCAATCTTTACTTGCAACCATACCTATGACGTTTAATTTGTTGAGAGAATATATGTGTATATACTATATTCGTCTATGGTATACCCTAGAAAATTTTCATTTCTCAGTTCATTTGAATAACAAATTGCACATATATTTAGTTTGACCTGAATATAAAGTGGTAAACATTTGAGTAAAATTCTTAATTTGAAAAAATTGGAATTTGGGTTTATCGGTTTTTATCCAAAAGTTGTATCTAAATAAAACGGGATATCGGGATTATATGGTGCGACAAGTAGGCCATCTCGAGGAAAAATCGCCAAGATGGCGATAAGGGTGTCAAAATCATAAAATAGCAAATAAAAATAAAAAATTATTTTAAAAAAATCGCAAAAAAATAAAAATTATTTTAAAAAGTCGCAAAAAAATTAAAAATTCCCTCCAAATATAAAAAAATATTTCAAAAAAATCAGGTAATTTTTCAAATAATTTTAATGGCTGCGCCGCTTTTTCTCCCCACACAAACAAATACTACAAAAACAAATTTTAAACAAACAAATTCATTCAAACTATACTAACACAAAAAAAAAAAACAAAAATGCAACAAACATAAACGAGAAAAGATCTTTAAAAACATATTTTTTAATACAAATCTTAGAAATAAGCTAAAAAACGTAGTTATCGGACGCTATAAACGTTTAAAAGGAAATAAAGGTTGACTTGTGGGTATTTTTTTTTTGGCTTCGAAAGTTCGCACAAGACTGAGCAGGGCGAAAAAAGTACGAAGCCGAACACAGGAAAAGCTGGATATTGACAAGCTACAAATACCGGAGATATCAATGTCCTCTCGACAGAAGCTCTCTCTCCTGCTAGAGCAGAATACCCGCCCTTCCGAAGGCCCAGATGCGCAGTGGAAGCATATCTCCCATTCTTTGGAAACCGCTCCAAGGACTGAACTTGGCTATCAGAAACCGCAGAAGGATAAGCCATGGTACGACGAAGAATGTCGCATTGCAACTGATGAAAAAGACGCTGCAAGTATGGCAACGAAACAGTCAGTTACAACGGGTGCTGCGAGTGAGCGGTACAAGAGGTTAAGAAGGGAGGAAAACCAACTATTTAGTCGGAAAAAATGGCAATGGGAGCAGAGATAGATAGTGAAAAAACTGAAATGTGCAGGATGAATGGTGAATCCCGAAAGTTTTTCCAGAGGGTAAGAAGATCGAATGATGGGCCTAATAATGGGCTGCCATCCTGCAAAGACGAGAATGGGAATCTGGTGACTGAGAAGCAGTGTGTGCTCAAAATGTGGAGAGACCATTTTTCAGCACTACTGCACTCAGATTCTTCCACTGAAGATCAGCAGGTAATGATAGTGGAAGATAGTGTAGATAGAGTAGTGTAGGAGAATAATAAAGCCGCTGGTGCGGATGGCCTATCCGCTGAACTTTTTAAGGCAGGTGGCAAAGGACTGCTAGCCCAAATGCATCGACTTATATGCGGTATATGGCTGGGGGAATCTATGCCCGACGATTGGAGTCTCAGTGTATCATGTCCTGTATTCAAAATGGGTGATCCGTGTGTCTGTTTCAACTATCGCGGTATCAGTCTTTTATCCATCGCGTATAAGGTCTTGTCGAGCGTATTATGTGAAAGACTAAGTCCAATTATTGAAAACCTGATTGGACCTTATCAGTGTGGCTTTAGACCAGGCAAGTCCACGACTGACCAAATATTCACGCTACGCCAGATCCTGGAAAAGACCCACGAAAAGCAAATAGATACATACCACCTTTTTGTCGATTACAAAGCTGCTTTCGATAGCCCCATACGGGGAAAACTGTACCAAGCTATGTCTGAACTTGGTATTCCGGCAAAACTTATCCGCCTCTGTAGAATGACGCTGACCAACACCAAATCAGCAGTGAAAGTGGGGAAATACCTCACTGAACCATTCTGTACCAAGCGAGGACTTAGACAAGGCGACACACTTTCGTGCAATCTCTTCAACATCTTAATGGAGATAATAATGAGAAAGGCTGCAGTAAATACGAACAAGACCATTAACACGAAAATACATATGTTGCTGGCGTATGCTGACGACATAGAGATCATTGGGCGAAATTTGCGAGAGGTTACTGCAGTATTTTCAAGAATTGAAAAGGAATCAGCGAAGGTGGGTCTTGCTATTAATGAGGGCAAGACAAAACTGATGGGTCAACGACTAGAGAAACCTCTCAACATGGTCCGCACTTGAGCGTTGACAACCGATTTAATTTTGAAGTGGTAGATGAATTTGTCTACCTTGGATCCGCCATGAACAAAGACAACAACGTCGGCCTGGAGATATATAGCAGAATTGTGCTTGCAAATAGATGCTATTTTGGGCTCAGCAAGCAGTTAGGAACAAAGTCCTCTCTCGACGGACAAAAGTCCAGCTATATAAGACTCTCTTTTACCTGTCTTGACATATGGCTCCGAAATGTGGGTTATTCGAGAGAAAAATTCTCCGTAGAATATATGATCCTGTTACGGAAAACGGCGAGTACCGACGTCGCTGGAACCCAGAGCTATGTAATCTGTATTCTGACGTGGACATAGCTAGGCGAATCCAATTAGGTCAATTGCGTTGGCTAGACCATGTTATCAGAATGGATGAAGATGAACCAGTGTGAAAGGTTTTCGATAACGTACCCGCCAACAGTGTCGTTTCGTAAAATGTCGTGCTCTGATTTTTTGTTTCTTCGCTCTTTTGTCTCACTTCTCCAGATTACAATGGAACTGATATACTCTGCAAAATTAGACATGTATTCATGTTTATATGTTTGTATTGTCAAACAATATTTCAATAAAAATTAGCAAAATTTACAAATACAAATATATTTCCCAATTTGTAAAGTCGTTTGCGATGTTTTGCGTTTTTCTCAAATTACTACGAAACGTCACCGATATGGCCGATGGCTGAACTAGTAGAGGTTGACGCAGTAGGATTTGTTGTAATTGTGCGAACCAACAACAGGCATTTAGTTTTTGTTTCATGACTCTAACCGTCAAATTCAACACAGATCCATATGAACAAACACAGTAAACAAAAAAGTAATACAACCAAATACACTGAATTTAACAGATGGAGTCATAAAAAAGCTAAATCAGTTGTTCTATTGCGCCAACCTTTACTAGTTCAGCCATGATCTGGCCGTTTCTGTCAAATCTCTTGCCGAAGTTACTGTCATTGAAAAATCAGAGACAGTGGCGAAGTGAGAGAGGCAAGTGAGAGAAGTGAAAGTGTGGTAGTAAAAATGTGTGAATGTGTTTCTACTGTCGGAGCAACACTGTCCCGTGTAAACGCCAGGTAAGCAGGTAATCGATATTTTCATTTAATCTTTTATACTTATTTCGACCCTGTTTACATAAAACAACTGCCAGGTCGGCTCCTAGAATTAGTTGGGTTCACAAAATCACTCCATATGCCTAAACTTTGACGGCCCGTAACTCCCACAATAGGGCTCGTCGCCAATTTTTTTATTAAACATTTTTTGTTTACAATAATGTGTTCTACACCCCCTTTTTTTTGGGGAGGGTGAGGCTATAATAGATAAGCTCCCAAATTTCTTTTAGCGGCAAAATTAGATTTTTTTCTTTTTTTTGTCTGGTAGAGCATTAAATGCGGATTGAAAAAAAGAAAAAGTTTGCGGAAGTCCAAATATAGGTCTCCAAAGCTTGAATGTATAATCACGGATAACTCTGGCTCACTGTTCCTACACAGGAGTTTCGGCTCACTGTTCCTTCACAGGGGCTTCGGCTCACTGTTCCTACACGGGGGCTTCGGCTCACTGTTCCTACACAGGGGCTTCGGCTCACTGTTCCTACACAGGAGTTTCGGCTCACTGTTCCTACACAGGGGCTTCGGCTCACTGTTCCTACACAGGAACTTCGGCTCACTGTTCCTACACAGGGGCTTCGGCTCACTGTTCCTACACAGGGGCTCCGGCTCACTGTTCCTACACAGGGGCTTCGGCTCACTGTTCCTACACAGGAGTTTCGGCTCACTGTTCCTACACAGGGGCTTCGGCTCACTGTTCCTACACAGGAGTTTCGGCTCACTGTTCCTACACAGGGGCTTCGGCTCACTGTTCCGATGTAACTCACCCAACGATAACCGATACCGATCCGTTCTAACCGAAGATGTATATACCGATCCAGCATATCCGATACCGATCACCTTAGAATCTACCAGTCCGCAACCTGCCCCAGACGATTTCTCAAGCCAATGCTAGTATTCCCGGAAGAGTGTTGTCAAGCCGAGACAAGTGCCCCCAGAGATTGTTGTCAAGCTAAAACAAGTGCCCCCAGAAGAGTGTTGTCAACCAAGACTAGTGTTCTCAAGCTAAGAGGAGTGTTCTCACCGAGTGAAGCAGTTGATGTTATTCCTGTAAATCAAATTACGTTGTAAATTAAATATCAATAAAGAATCTGAATTCGAACCCCCCAGAAAAGGTAAACTATTCTGTTCTTATTTCGAAAGGTTTGGTGGAACCTAACGAAAGACTCTGGACATGGCTGAGCTTACCTCAGCCCTAGACAAAACCACGTTACAAATCGTTAAATTTATATTCCACCTAGTCGCCCGCCCGGCCGGGCTTAGGCAGGGGGATCAAATTCCCTCTGTACTTTTGGTATGTAAAAACTACAACAAAGGACCACAGAAACAAAAGACAACACAACGACAAAAGACAACAACACCAAAAGACAAGAACAACAATTTGATTAAAAAAAAGTTAGGTTAAAAAACATTTTTTAAATGAGGTCTCAATGGGTTAATAAAAGGAAATATGTTTATATACAGAGTTATAGAGTAAGGCCTATATCTCAAGAAGTTGGACCTAGCGGAAAAAAATGTATTTTTCAGCTCAGCGCAAAAGTCTTTACCGTTGGTGAAATTTTGGTGCAGATCTGATTCTGCTGCTAAAATAATTTTATGCCAATAAATCTTCCGCAGTGGTCCATATTTTCTGAAATATACTTACTTTACTTGTATTGACTATTTACAACCTCATGAGGTCAGACATCTTACACATATTCATTAAACAAACAAATTAAACAAATTTCGACATATTCTTCCAACTGGTTCTATCCTTCGCATTTTCTCGCTAGTTGGTAACACCAAGGATACAGATGGTTTATTCTGCCTGGCCTTTCCAGTGGAGTCTTGGTCGTCCTCTTTTCCTGCTTCCGTCGGGTACGTTATCGAAAACCTTTCACACTGGTTCATCTTCATCCATTCTGATAACATGGTCTAGCCAACGCAATTGACCTAATTGGATTCGCCTAGCTATGTCCACGTCAGAATACAGATTATATAGCTCTGGGTTCCAGCGACGTCGGTACTCGCCGTTTTCCGTAACTGGATCATATATTCTACGGAGAAATTTTCTCTCGAATACTCCCAGGTGTTTTTCATCCGCTTGCGATATAACCCACATTTCGGAGCCATATGTCAAGACAGGTAAAAGAGAGTCTTATATAGCTGGACTTTTGTCCGTCGAGAGAGGACTTTATTCCTAACTGCTTGCTGAGCCCAAAATAGCATCTATTTGCAAGCACAATTCTGCTATATATCTCCAGGCTGACGTTGTTGTCTTTGTTCATGGCGGATCCAAGGTAGACAAATTCATCTACCACTTCAAAATTAAATCAGTTGTCAACGCTCAAGTGCGGACCATGTCGAGAGTTTTCTCTAGTCGTTGACACCATCAGTTTTGTCTTGCCCTCATTAACAGCAAGACCCACCTTCGCTGATTCCTTTTCAATTCTTGAAAATACTGCAGTAACCTCTCGCAAATTTCGCCCAATGATCTCTATGTCGTCAGCATACGCCAGCAACATATGTATTTTCGTGTTAATGGTCTTGTTCGTATTTACTGCAGCCTTTCTCATTATTATCTCCATTAAGATGTTGAAGAGATTGCACGAAAATGTGTCGCCTTATCTAAGTCCTCGCTTGGTACAGAATGGTTCAGTGAGGTATTTCCCCACTTTCACTGCTGATTTGGTGTTGGTCAGCGTCATTCTACAGAGGCGGATAAGTTTTGCCGGAATACCAAGTTCAGACATAGCTTGGTACAGTTTTCCCCGTATGGGGCTATCGAAAGCAGCTTTGTAATCGACAAAAAGGTGGTATGTATCTATTTGCTTTTCGTGGGTCTTTTCCAGGATCTGGCGTAGCGTGAATATTTGGTCAGTCGTGGACTTGCCTGGTCTAAAACCACACTGATAAGGTCCAATCAGGTTTACAATAATTGGCTTTAGTCTTTCACATAATACGCTCGACAAGACCTTATACGCGATGGATAAAAGACTGATACCGCGATAGTTGAAACAGACACACGGATCACCCATTTTGAATACAGGACATGATACACTGAGACTCCAATCGTCGGGCATAGATTCCCCCAGCCATATACCGCATATAAGTCGATGCATTTGGGCTAGCAGTCCTTTGCCACCTGCCTTAAAAAGTTCAGCGAGTAGGCCATCCGCACCAGCGGCTTTATTATTCTCCTACACTACACTATCTTCCACTATCATTACCTGCTGATCTTCAGTGGAAGAATCTGAGTGCAGTAGTGCTGAAAAATGGTCTCTCCACATTTTGAGCACACACTGCTTCTCAGTCACCAGATTCCCATTCTCGTCTTTGCAGGAGGGCAGCCCATTATTAGGCCCATTATTCGATCTTCTTACCCTCTGGAAAAACTTTCGGGATTCACCATTCATCCTGCACATTTCAGTTTTTTCACTATCTATCTCTGCTCCCACTGCCATTTTTCCGTTTAAATAGTTGGTTTTCCTCCCTTCTTAACAGTTATGATCACCACTTATATATTAAGTGTTGTCTAATATGTAATTCTTAACTATGTAATTAGTATGCCATTAAATTTGCCCTCCTTTTGGTAACGTCACTGTCTTATTCCCGAGTATAAGAGTTTTATGGAAAGACAACTATTTCTCATTTAACTAGCAGATAGAAAATCGTATGATCCCAAGGTTATTATTATTGTTGTGGTTATTTTTAGAGACTACAACTGAAAGTTAGTTGCCGTTATCATGCACATACAAGAAAAGGCAAAATTGTAACTTTACAAAAGTTGATTGAGGGCATTCTGATTTTGACGATTGACTCTAGCAGAACGCGATCCCTTTTAGTTGGTGGAAAAGAAAACAGAAATCAGTGACTTTACCAAAAGAGTTGACAACTGTGAAGAAAAATATCAAAGTTATGTCAATAAATTAAAATAACTAAAAAAATACGGCGTATTTTGTATTATTTTAAAACTTTACAAACCTAAAATTGTTGCAATCGGTAGGATACTTGGGTATCCGTGAAGAAAATTATACTGGATATATTACTGTCCGTGAACAAGTTAAAAGTTCCTAAAACTTTGATTGATTGCATATATTTAATATAATTGCGAAACTAAACAATCAAATAAATCATTAAAAGTTTAGTGCATGAACTACGACTAAATCGATACAATTCATTTTGATAAAATCCATAATTCTACAAGTCTGAATATACAAGGATTAAAATGAACTGTTTTACAACAAATGAACAGTGTGTTCTAAACAAATGCGTAAACGAACTTTAAAATCGAATACAATATACACATAATATTTCAACTGAAAGCCATATAATAAATAGCCAATGCCTAAGGAAATCGAAGCTAAAAACGAACATTCCGATAAATGGATGGAGGAAAATAATAACACCAGGAGAGATTTGAAAACCAGAAGATCACCATTATGCAACTTTAAGTACAACATGATTTAAATTTTTTTCTCTTCTTTTTTGTATATCTAAACAAACTTATATAAAAAACACCGAAATAACATTTTTAGTTATTATTTATACAAATATACTTATGAAACTAACGACGGTTCTTGATAAGTTATACCTTATAAAAAAGGACCAGCGATTCATAGATGACCCTATGAAGTCTTTATATGTACATGTTGTATAATAAATCGTAAGAAGTTTAAGAAATTATTTAGTATTCTAGTAACTTAAATATACATATATATATTTATTATTTTTTTTTATTTTTAATTTGTATCTTTGCTTTAATACAAACAAGAATAAAAATGGCTCAACCAGAAGCTCCTTCAATAGTTCTCAATCCGTTAAAATATATTAAAAATCTCCCGGAATATACAGGACAGAAAGCAGACCTTTATTCATTTATAACCTTAACCGACAGAGTACATCCCGTACTCCAACAATATGACCAAATGCCACAAATGTAATTTTGTGACCTAATCAAAAGTAAGCTCAGGGGTAAAGCTAGAGAGGCTATTGAAATTAATTTCCACATCCGGTCTTGGTCTGAAATAAAGAACAATCTAATAAATAACTTTGGGGAAAGATGCAGTGTGGAAGAGTTATTTGATAAAATGAGGGCGGTAATTTTCAAAACTAACACTAGATTTATATAATGAAATAAAAGACAACCTTAGGAGTTTAAATATTAAAACTGCCATGGTTTCAGGCAATGATGCAGCCACAATGGCAATTGTCAGAAGTAACGCTAGATGTGCATTGAATATTTTTAGGCAAAAGATTCCCGAACCAATGAAGACTATACTGGTATGTAGGGACCCAGATACGTTAGAGGACAATTATATGGCAATTATAGTAGTAGGTCTAACGGAAACATCGATCTCGGTAATCAGAAAATCGGCTATAAGACGATAATAGAAAAAATGAATATGGTAATCATAATAATATCCAACACAGACATAATGGAGGTAGTAACTGGAACAACAGCCGCTATAGTGGAAGCAATGGACAAATACATGGAAATTCATACCAGATTCCTCCACCAAATTATAATTCGTACCAAAAAACTGTCGGAAATGGGAACAACAATGTTAACTTTCGGTCGAATAATAATGTTCCACCTCCTTAGCCTGTGGATGTCAACATAGTTCAAAATTTCGAGAGAAATCAAACTCCGCAACAACAATCACAACAATGTAATGCTAATGACTTAACTCAATATGCTGATATTGAAAAAATGACAAATGGACCGAGTACCAGTGATGAGAATTATTATATCCCTCAAAATTTTCTCATACCGGCCCGCACGGGAAATTACCGTATATAATAATTAAAGGTGATTTGAAATTCATAGTGGACACAGGGGCCACTCACTCTATTGTTAACCCAGGTTTATGCGATCCTAAGTGGAAAATTAATTCAACTCCTGTAACATTAAAAACGTTACAAAACAATGTCTCAATAAACGTTATTTACAGGGTTCCCCATTTTAGCGAATTCGGGAGATTTTTTTTACTTGATTTAGTGTAAATTTCATGATAAGTATGATGGTATAATTGGAAACGATGTGTTTTGTAAATATAGGGCTATTATAGACTAAGAACAAAATGTTTTAAAGATCAACAATAACATTATTCCTTTATGTTTTCCATCTCCTCGTCTGGTTAAGTTTATCTCCAATGTAGAATACGGTTTAATTCACATCAGGGAACAACTTAATTGCGACGGTGAATTAATTTTAAAAGAAGGTGTTTACAATGCACAAAATTTCAAGGTTCAGATATCTACTAACGCTAATTGTCCGAATGAAGTACATCTGAATGAACAAGATTCGTGGCCAGTCACTAGAGAGAACTGTTACTTGTTTGATGATGAAATCTCGCAGTATAATGATATCCAAATAGTTTTATTGATATGCAACGGACGGATCACCTCAATTCAGAGGAAATGCGGAAATTTGTTAAATTAATTAGAGGATATAGGGATCTGTTTTACGAAACTGACTCCAGTTTATCGTTTACAAATGAAATTAAGCATCGAATAGTAACCAAAAATGATACACCAATTTTTTCAAAAATTATCGTTACCCCTATGTGCATAAAGAGGAGGTAAATAGGCAAATCCAGGACATGTTAGAAAAAGGGATTATTAGGTCATCAAATTCTCCATATTTGGCCCCGATCTGGATTGTTCCAAAAAAGGATGATGCAAGTGGACTTAAAAAGTGGCGTCTTGTGGTGGATTACAGAAAACTTAATGAGAACACAATTGATGATAAATATCCCATACCGAATATTGATGAAATTTTAGATAAACTGGGACGTAGTATGTATTTCACCACGCTTGATTTGGCTAAAGGCTTTCATCAGGTGGAGATAGATGAAAAGGATATTCATAAAACAGCCTTTTCTGTTGAAGGTGGGCATTTCGAATTTGTAAGGATGCCTTTTGGTCTTAAAACTGCCCAGCACCCTTTCAGCGTTTAATGAATTTTATATTGGGTGATTTACTGAATAGAGTGTGCCTTGTATATATGGATGACATCATTATTTTTTCGACCTCTCTCGAAGAACATTTGAATTCGATCAGACTTGTTTTAAACCGACTTAGGGAATCAAATTTAAAAGTGGAGTTGGATAAGTGTGAGTTCCTAAAACGCGAAACGGAATTTCTTGGTCGCGTAGTTACCCCAAGGGGAATTAAGCCGAACCCAAAGAAGGTTGAAAGTGTATCCAATTATCCCCTTCCTAGAACGCCGCGTCAAATAAAACAATTTTTAGGACTAAGTGGATATTATAGGAAGTTCATACGGGATTATTCTAGGATTGCCAAGCCCATGACGATGTACCTGAAAAAGGATATTAAAATGGATTTAAATGATCCAGAATATAATAATAGTTTTAACACTTTGAAGAAACTACTAATTAGTGACCCCCTTGCTAGCATATCCAGACTTCGAAAAACCTTTTGTACTGAACACAGATGCAAGTAACTACGCCTTAGGTGCGGTTTTATCGCAAGAATCCCATCCAATCTGCTATGCTAGCAGAACACTCAATGAACACGAAGTAAAGTATAGTACAATAGAGAAGGAACTACTTGCTATAGTTTGGGCAGTAAAATATTTTCGACCATATCTGTTCGGGGGAAAGTTTGAAATATTAACTGACCACCAACCTTTACAATGGTTGTTTTCTATAAAAGAACCAAATTCTAGGCGGAGACTAAAGCTCCAGGAATTCGATTATACGATAAGGTATAAACGGGGATCTACAAACGGAAATGCTGACGCATTATCTCGGATTGAAATGCAGGTAAATTTAGTGGAACAGCCTTCAACAAGTCTTATTTCAACGAGTACATCTCCACTGAACTTTTACAGAAACCAGATAATAATAGACACTGTTGAAACGGGACTGACTAAAGTAGAGAGTTATGCCATCTTCAATAATAAAAGGAAAATAGTCACGGCCTCAGTCTTCGATGAAAGTAGTATGTTGAACCTGATAAAATCACATTTTGACATGCACAGATTGAATGCCGTTATTATCCAAGACGTTAATATATACGGAATATTTAATCAAACGGTCACCAAATATTTCGGGGAGAGTTCAAAACTGAGAATTGTAATATGTAAGAAACTTCTTACAGATATAACAGATGAGAATGAACTCGCCGAACACATAAAAAGAGTAAATTTTAAAAATAATCACAGAGGGATTAATGAAAACTTTTTACAGCTAAAAGATATCATATATAATCCCACGCTAAAATTGCGGATTACCCAATTTATAAATAACTGTGATATTTGTAGTCAAGAAAAATACGAACGGAACCCTATCAGACAAAAGTTTCAAATCACTGAAACTCCGGATGGACCTGGGGAAATTGTCCACATTGACGTCTTTTACAGTCTAGGAAAGACCTTGTTCCTTACATTTATTGACAAATTTTCCAAATTCGCACAGGCGAAAGGCCCTTACTCAATATCTAAGCATAATAGGCGAAGTGAGGAAGATAATAACGGACAATGAGTTAGGCTTCAAGGCAATTCCTTTAAGGGAATTTTTAAGGGAAAGAAACATAGAAATGCATTTCACTTCTAACAACAACCACTCTTCTAATTCGGATATAGAACGTCTACATAACACATTAAATGAGCACATCAGGTTACTGAGGCATGACTCAAACAAAGATACGGACACAGTTGAAGAGAAATTGTACAAAATAATTATGTTCTATAATAACTCTATTCATACAACAACCGGTTACAAACCTGCAGATTTTCTAAACGGCAAAATAAAAACCGAAGATTATCCAGAAATTAAGTTAAAAATTACTAAAAAAACCAGCCTGCCCCAGAAGAGTGCTAAGCCAAGATAAGCGCCCCCAGAAGAGTATTAAGCCAAGATAAGTGCCCCCAGAAGAGTGTTAAGCCAACATAAGTGTCCCCGGAAGACTGTTGTCAATCAAGACGAGTGATTTCAAGCTAAGAGGAGTGTTCCCACCGAGTGAAGCAGTTGATGTTATTCCTGTAGATCAAATTACTTTGTAAATTAAGTATCAATAAAGAATCTGAATTCGAAACTATTCTGTTCTTATTTCGAAAGGTTTGGTGGATCCTAACGAGAGACTCTGGACATGGCTGAGCTTACCTCAGCCCTAGACAAAACCACGTTACAATATACAAACGCGCACAACGTCGAAAGATGGAAATAAACCGGCAACCTCCATGTCCAGCAGTTCGCCACCACGTGACACCGGCAGATTTTGTAGTGACTGTAACTTGATGACGTAGATTGACCTAGAATCCAGAGAAGTGGATTACAATTTTTACATTTATAAACACATACTCACTTATTATTTACACTCATTATTCAATTTTGTTTAGAATAATCCTCATGCGTCGCTCTTTCAGCGACCAATAATATCAAAACAAGTAAACTGAACGACTCAGAAATAAAAATGCCATAGAATTAGAAAATGCTAATTTGGCATTTTGAACAATGATAAAATAATATGTAAGAGAAAAAGAATACACTCATATTTTGAAGGCAAAACAATATCATTTATAAACAAACTGTCGCAACTGATATCTGTCGTTTCAGCACATTTTGTTTCTTTTTTTGTGAGCGTAGCTCACGCCGGGGTGTATGTTCAAACCTTCACAAAGAATTTCTTTCATATGTACATGTGTGTGTACATATTCTAGCATAAAATACAAAACGACAGGTTTCAGTTACTACAGTCAAATACTATTTATATAATTTATTATGTAGGTATATGTACAAGTCTTTCATACAGAGTTTAGAATTGCTGTGCAAGTTCTTTTGACCATGCGAGCAAATGATAGGTGCAATGAACTACAGCAAAAGTAAATAATGATAAACACAAATTAATGTAATTTGTAAATCAGCAATAATTTGGCAAAAGTAAACAAACTAAACAGAAATTAATCAGCAATAATTTAGTATTTAAGAGTCAATCAAATCAATAAAAATTCGAGAAACATTGAAACCATTGTTGTGTTCATTTCTTCACTTCACCGGCTAACCAAGTTTCAAGTGCTTGCGTTAACTTTTACATTATCTTGGTGTATCGCCTTGATAATAAACAATAAAAACTCAAACAATTTAATAGGCAAAACAGCCTTCCAATTAAGTCCTTATCCTGGTGCATTCGCTTGGACAAGGCATTCAACAACAGTTAGTTAATCGGCAAAACAGCCTTTCATTAACAATTACCATAGTCAAATTTAATCTCGAAGGGAAAAATTAAACTATAAATTGTTCTATTCACTTTGACAAACAATAGTCTTAGAATGATTAACATAGTCAACATTTAATTTCAAATTAAAGAAAAAACCATTTGGCAATAAAAGTAGAGTTAAGCTAATAGTCTGAAATCTAATTCATAGAATCTGCCTCTGCCACCCGTTGTAACTGTCCGTGATGGGTATGGCTGGATAATCAACGGACACTTCAAACTAATCCACGTAGTCGACTTGACCCGCTATGGGGAAATTTTGGATCGCCTAGAGGATGAAGCGATTAAGATGGACGAGGGCAATGGTATCAAAGACATCATCGCACTCCACTTGGAAAAAATTCGAACTCAACTCAACGAGCTGAAGGGTCCAAAAGACGAAAGGTCAAGGCGCTCAATCAACTGGATCGGGTCGGCTTGGAAATGGATAGCTGGCTCACCTGATGCTACAGATTGGAATGAAGTCTTGCAAATCCAAAATGCACTAGTGGCCAATAACAATCTACAATACAAGGTAAACTCCGAAATTTTTAAGAAAACTCAAGAATTATTACAGATTGTCAACGGAGTTGTATCGGCTACAAACGATGTCCTGGGACGCAACCACCTGGCAAAGTTTTCACAGGAGATACAGCACAAGGTAAGAATCCTGAAGGATGTCGTAAGCGAATTTGTTCGAGCCTGCCAAATGGCCAAGGCCGGAGTAGTTAACAGCAACCTGATAGACAAAGAAGAAATAAATCAGTTGATAAGCGAAATAGACGTACTTCCACACAGTAACGTCATCGAAGCCGTTGAATACAGCGAACCAGCAATCTATACAAATGGCACTCGTCTACTCTATGTGTTGTCTATGCCAAAAGTGGCTCAAACAAGATTCAACCACCTAATCACTCGAGCCATTGTGAAGAACGGCCAACGGGTGGACTTCGAATACAAGACAATTCTGATGAACAAACAAGAAACGTACGGTGTCAAGGATAATTGTCCTCATCTATCCACCGCCATGGTCTGTAAAAAAGAAGCACTTGATCTAATACCTGAAGAAGACTGCGTACCACGTCTACTCAAAGGTGGTCAAACCAGCTGTCGCTATATAACCTGCGCGGAATCAACGGTTGAGGTACTCAAAGAAGACACAATTTTCCTGGATAACTTCAAAAGCAGTATATGGTCAGGTAAAACACCTAATTATCTTACTGGTTCTTTCATCCTACAGCTGGAGAATGAGACAATAACAATCAATAACCAAACCTATTGGAGCACAAGCAATTCCGGTGCGCAGGTTCTCCCATCCGTACTATCTACCATAACTAACAAGAGCTTGGCAGTGAATCACAATCTCGTCCATAAGATGACTTCCGGAAATATACAACTTTTGGGCAACTTCTGAAGCCCTGGGACTACTTTTGCTAATGGCACTCATCTTGCTAATCTGGAGGAAATTAACAACGGGAAAAAAGCTTCCTGAGCTGAAGTTGTCCATATTGCAGCAAGATTCCCGTAATTCACTTAAGAGGGACGTCTCCACGAATCCTGATCTGCGGGACGCAGATCTTTAGGGGGGAAGAGTTAACACGCGCTGTCACTTTGGCCACGACGCTCCCACGGCTGCCCATTACACGTGCCGCAGTGTCAGCATATTTCAATTTCACAACGAAACATAACATCCGTCGCATTGACCGCAACGTTCCCATAGCTGCCCATTACATGCGCCGCAATGTCAGCACATTCTGATTGCACAACGGGATGTAACGCGAGACACCGCCAATTGCATTCAGTGAATGCACTTGTGGGAAATCAAGGCCATGGTTGGCCTCAGACGACAAGCGGAACGCAGCGAACGCGCCGCTGCTGAGGACTGAATGTGTGAAGTTGGCAACTGCCATACGTTGGAGCCAGTTGAGTTCGGGACGGGTTGCTGTATAGTTAAAGTCATTGCAGTTGTAATCTTTTTCAATAAACTAATTAAAATTAAATTCCAAGTGTTGCCTTTTTTGGGCAGTGAGCCCTTTTAATTTTTTTGAGAGTAGAACTTCGAACCCGTTAACTTATATATGCATACATCTGTAGCGACATACTTGAAGGGAATAGATTATTCTCAGTAGCGCAGTTAGTGTGTATATACAATGATGTGTGTATGTCTGTTTGATGTATTAGTGCTTACGAGTAGTTAAGGAAATATTGTTTTGAGTTTTAGAAAAGATAGTACGAGGTAGGATAATTAAATGGTAGGTAGGAGTTTATCTTTGTTATCACATTTGTATTGAGTTAGAAAGGATTTTGCAGGGTTTAGGTTTAGGTCAAATAATAATACGAGGTAGGGTAATTAAGTTATAGTTAGGAGTTTGTTTAATTAAATTCCTTTTTTTTATTAACATAGTATTATTATAGCTAGGATAGATCATACTGAATTATTAAAATAGTTAATCCTTCAATAGTATTAATTAAGAATGAAAGATGAAAATTGTCAATAAAATTAAGAGATTATTGCAATTTTGAAACTGAAACAGAAAAGTAAGAGTGTAACCCCCAAACAAAAAAATTCATCTAATTGGGACATCCTAAAAATAAGGCTACGGATGTCAAGGAAGGTTTTAAGTAACCTCAAAGGGAGGGTAAAGACGCCGAAGTTGACATATCACCAGTCGACCGGGGAAGTTCAAGGATGTTTAGTGCGACGAAGCATTTAGTACTATTCTGCGTTTCATTGCACTTTATTCTGCGTGTTGTTTTTTTTTCTATTATGAAACCAGGTGTTATTGTGGAGGGTTCCGTATTTCTGTATATTTCCTTTTTTTCTTTTCATTTTAAATCTTTTCAAGTTTTCTTTATGGCTCCGGAGGGTCACCGAGGCCTAGCTGGCATAATTTTTAGAAGTAAATGTGTCATCGCAACCAGAGAGGATCAACAAGAACCACCCCGCCCGGCGAGCTCTAGTCGCGCAATACGCCAGCATGCCAGCGCAGTTGATGATCTGGGGGAATCAATCCCACGAGTCCGGGGTACATTACATTAATGGCGCCATATGGCGCCAGGAGTAGTTATGTGCGCTTGACTGTGACAGTGAGGATTATTCATTTGCGTACAAGGATTTTGCCTTGAACCTGCACATTACAAAGCCACTCTGGTGTCCTAGGTAAGCTCGTCTTTTTCACATTTATACAGACAGACGAAACCTCCATTAAGTGCTAAGTTCAGTTAGTATAGAGCCCTGTAGAGGGTCTACAATGTTTAAGTAGGGAGTGTTAAAGAAATGTTAGACCATGAATAAGCCCTAAGCAAAGTTAAAAATCTAAAAGAAATCAAATAAAACCTGAAAGCATGGAAAATCCATAACAGCTGAAACATAAAAGCAAACGAAAATCTGTAAACCACAGAAACCATCTTCGTAAAACATATAATGATAAATTTGAGCCTACGAATGGCAGTATCATTAAGAAAATAAAACCGAAGAATAAATAATTTTTGAATCTAGATAAATGAGAAAATACTTGAAAATCTGCAAAATATAAAAGCGAATGAATAATTTTAATGCAACCAATTGGCAAACGAATTAAAATTTGCATGAAAGCGATTAGAGATCGCATAGTATTAACCCATGAATTGGCCAATCTGCTAAGTTAAGTTTTGTAATACAAAGTCAAGCCCAAATAATAAGTGAATTTTAAAATGAATTTATACAGGGAGCAAACATAATCCCGAAAGCGTTCTGAGCCTGCTTCCGTACCCCCATACTTTGACTTTTTGGACAGATGACTTTAATTTGAAGTTTGTATTATATTATATTTGATAATGTATTTATATTTAGCCCATGCGAATTGCCTCTGGGCGCATAAATCGTTCGCGTTTGACTAGGCCGGCCTAGTTTATTTAATTTAAGTTCGTTTCGGTTATCGTAAAGGTCGATCTTAAAGAAGTGGAGCCTAGGCGTTCGTTAATCATCGTATTGTAAGGGCACGGGTCCATTTTGAGTTCGTTTCGCGGCCACACGAAGGCAGTCAACCTATCGGAGCCTAGCCTGTATGATTCGGCTAGATGTTTGAGTTAATTTATCCCGTAAATTGAGTTTTGTTGTTTTGGCTTGATGCATATTAAGTTTTAAGTTATAGAGTAAAGTAAATTTAATTTGTAATATTGAGTAAGAAGAAAAGTAATGTTGATCATGAAATTAAAAATCAAGTTGCTTTGTGAGTTTTTGACCCATTAAGAGGTTCGCTTCGCCCATGGGGCATTTATTGTTAAATTTTTAAGCTAAGAAGCTAAGAGGGCATCATAAGGGAGGGCACCACCAGCTGACAACAACATCAGTCAGCCCATGTAGTGGTGCAAAATGATTGTTTTTGCATTTGAACTTCTTCCAAGACAGCGTGTTCTTGTTTTCTAGATAATAGCGTTCTTTTTGTTTGTGAGACTACTTGATAATATTATTCGGGCTCCGTTTCTTTTTTTATGTCCGGAATTCTTTTTCTCGTATGTAAACAATGCACATAGTTCGATCGTTGTAGCATCTGGCGAGCGGGAAGATCCCCCCCGTCCGGCGAGTTCACCAGCCCGGCATCCGCATGGTATACGAGGCCGTCCGCTCAATAGGTTCACGAACACATTCAGTCCAATATTAAAACATATGGCGATCGGGTACGATGACATAATGGTGCCCAACGTGGGACCCGAAGGTTCACGGTGTGAGTCTAAAGGTGCCATACCCACGTTGTCGCTTACTGTTGTGTCTGCGTAAATATGACATTTGGCGCCAAACGTGGGGCCCGAAAGTTCACAGTATGAGCCATACCCACGTTGTCTAACCGCGTTGCGACGTTTCTGCTCGGCGCCTAACTGCCGGGACACACGCACACTGGGACAGATTGAAAAAATGACCGGACAAAATTCCAAAAATCGGAGCAGTAATCCAGATAAAATAAGTTACTTAAACAGTGGCCAATTAACCACTGAGGTCGAAAATTAACTGTTTTGAAGGTTCCATGCACGTTGTTGATCAGGCAAGGGGCCCAAAGTTGAGTATTGTTTCAATACATGCATGCAGGCTAATTTTGGGTTATTTTTAGTAGATGTGTGTTATATGAAGGTTATGTTTCTGGTTGTTTTAAACTCTTTTTATTGATTTTGTGTTATAAGAGCTACGAAAATGTATATTAAGTTAATTTAATTTACTTAAGGTTTCTAGTTCAATTGCAATGAAAGTAGTTGACTAAAAATATTACATTTTTTAATCTTTTGTGGACCGCCAAAAATTAGCACCAACTAGGAACAGCGCGCGATTTTCACTTCTGAATACTTTGGACCCTAACCGAAGTCACTGATTTTATTTCGTTACCCTTTACTACCATTTGCTGAAGAACATTTTTTTTTAAACTTTGCTCTAGTTTTTGATTTCAAATTTAAATATAAATTACTTGTGTGATTTTTTTCAGTGTAAATTCAAATACATTACTGTGTCGGAATTTAGGTCTGGCAATACCATAAAATGTCAAACTAAAATTTCGAAATTTCAAACTCAAATTTTGAAAGTTCCGAGGACGACGATGATGAAAATGTCGAACGCAATGATATAGATTTTTTTAAACCAAGTTTTTTTTTGTGGTCCCAAATAAATCTTGTATGGTTACGAAACAAACTTCTCAAACTTTTTATTTATTTTATAATTCCTAATAAATTTGGTAGAAAAGTTTAAAATGTTAAACCTTGTTAAGAAACTAAAGTTTATGTGAAAAGGTAGAATTACACATGCTATTCCCTCCGTTATGTTAGTTATCGAAATCCTGATCGAAAAATGTTTGCCAAAAATGAAATCGGGCCATCCAAAAACCTATGAAACGATACCCATACGTTTTTTTTTAAATTTAACCCCCCCCCCCCACTATAACTCCAGCCCCCTCCAACCAATGGAAAAAGCAATGCCAGAAATGAGCTCAGCACCCTCGAAAACCTACCGACTAATGAGTTTGACACGACTAAAACCAAAAACAACGACGTTATTAATTTTGTCCGGTCATTTTTTCAATCTGTCCCAGTGTGACACGGTTCCGTTAATGTGTGTTTGCTTGTCAGCGTCATTAGGCGGCACGTAAGTCCCGGTAGAGATCTTCTGATCTGACCGAGTTGCGACGTTTTGCTTAATGCATTGGCGGCAAGTCTTGCATTATGTTTTATTTTATTTAGTTTACAGTTTAATTTTTCGGTAGCTACCTGTTATTTGTACCTCGGCTGAATACGAATGAAATATTCAGGGGAGTCTGGGAGAGTGAGTCACGTAAGCGTGGTTTTAGACTCATTACGTTTGCCCTCTCGTTGGCTTCCAGTCGACCACCACATATTAAGTTTTTGAGCATGTTTATTTTTGTTTTGGAAGAAGTTTTGCATTATATGTTTTTTGGAAAATCGCCCAAGTTTACTTACCAATCCGTACCCCTACTTAGCATTTAGTTTGAGTACGAATTTTTGATTATTAATTTTGATTTCTGATTTTCGATTTTGTTTTGATTTTTGATTTCATGATACGTTTTGTGTTTCGGATGAAAGATTCCGTTTTGGTGTATGATCCTAATTTTGATTTTTCGGATGAAATACTTTTCGAACTTTTCGAAAGACATTTATGAGTTTGAGTTTTGATTTTTTCGGATGAGAGACTCCGAGTTTGAGTTTATGGGTGTATGATCCCAAGTTTAAGTTTTGGTTTTTGAACTTTTTCGGATGAAACACTTCGAGTTTCGTTTTTGAGTTTTGATTTTTCGGATGAAAGACTCCGAGTTTTGATTTTTGAGTTGTATGATCCCAGATTAAGTCTCGTTTTTGAAAATATTCGGCTGAAAGATTCCGATTTACATACGAATGTATATCGCGTTAGTGATAATAAAGATTATATTTTAAATTTCGGTTACGTACAATATCTTTCTAACTTTTTTCGAATTCTATTATCGATTACGGTACGATTTTTAATTTTTAGTTTTATTTTCATTTTTATTTTCGAATTTTATTTCCTTTGCTATGATGTAAATACATCACTGCATGTTGGAAGGTTGATTTTCGATTTATTTTTTGTTTCTTTGAGTTTATTTTGAAGTTTTCTCATTTCTACATTATTTCTTTTGATCTATTATTCTACTATAACCCATTTGATTTTAATTTAAATTTTCATATAATATACATATTGTTAATTATTTTTGATTTTCAGCTGTTTTTTGATTTTGCTTTCATAAATAATTTTTTAATTCAGACATAAGTCTGAAATATCTTTTTCTGTGGATTTAATTTTGTTTTGTTTTTGTCTCAACGGCATTAGTCGTTATTACCGCGTGGCCAGTTCTGGGTTACACAACAAGCGGTATAAATTATTGATTTTTGCATCCCCTAATGGGAATAAGCTTTTGTAATTAATTTAAATTTTCGGGATTGTGAGGGCAAGCCGCAATGCCCGTTGAACGTTCGCCGCCTGAAGGAGGTGACGAGGGGACCCAGTTTTCCCAAGATACGGTCTCAAGGGCGACGCAGCCCCAACTGCTTTTGCACCAGTCGTGGGGTCGAGCGGCAATGTATTTCCAGAGGATCTGGAGAATCTTCTTGGTTCCGATCAGGCGGAATCTTTTGAATCGCCGGATTTTAGCACGCTCACTGCACACGACGCACAAGCAGCACGGAGACGCGCGGAAGACTCGAGTCCAACAAGGTTTGGGATAGCATCTAGACCAGGACCAGTAGTGCCTAGCGATCTTGAACTAGGAGCCGATGACGAGGCCTTAATAAGACGAATATTACCCTCTATATTAGCAGCCACAAGGCAGGCAGCATCATTAGGCAGGGCTAATCACCCTACCGTACCAGCAATGCCTCCTTTGACAGCTGCACCCGCAGGCTACCATCCGACGTAGAGGCAAGATGAGCAGTCAATACCTGTGACACGGATGCTAATAGCTGCACCCATACCAGTGGATGACAACAACGACCGGATGGCAGCCGACAAGTACCAGGAGGGGGCTTTTGGCCCACATAGGAGTCAACCCCACCATTGGATAGGCCACCGCGTGAGAGAAAACGTAACCCGCGAGTCCTACAGCCCAAGGGGACGTAAACCCGACTTATCCAAGTGGGGACTGAAGTTTGATGGAACTTCTTAAACGATGAACATCCAAGATTTCCTGTACCAAACAAGAGAACTATGCAACGATAATGAGTGTTCAGAGGCAGATCTGATCAAAAACCCGCACCACTTGTTAGAAGGATCAGCAAAGGAATTTTATTGGAATTACCAGAAGCTAACGCCTGTGCTTACTTGGAGGGACATCCAAAAAGCAATGGTGAGTCAATTCCAAAGATTTGACAGCGATTTCCAGATCCAAGTGCAGATCTTGAGCAGGAAGCAGCAGCATCACGAAACATTCCAGGGGTTTTTTTCAAAGCCGTGATGAGGTTGCGGATGCATCAGCTCATTAGCAAAATTTGGTTAGATGAATGCATGCCCGGCGATTGGAGTCTCAGTGTACTATGTCCCATATTTAAAAAAGGTGACCCGAGTATTTGTGCCAACTACCGTGGAATAAGCCTTTTATCCATAGCATATAAGGTTCTATCAAGTATAATGTGCGAAAGACTAAAACCAATTATCGCTGACCTGATTGGACCATACCAGTGTGGCTTTAGGCCTGGAAAATCGACAACTGACCAGATTTTCACGCTACGCCAAATCCTGGAGAAGACACACGAAAAACAAATGGACACCTATCATCTATTTATCGATTATAAAGCAGCCTTCGATAGTCCGATACGGGAGAAACTCTATGAAGCAATGTCTGAGCTTGGTATTCCTGCAAAACTCATACGCCTTTGCAGGATGACCTTGACGAACACCAAATCCGCAGTGAAAGTTGGTAAGGATCTTACCGAACCTTTCGAAACTAAGCGAGGCCTCAGGCAAGGCGACACCCTATCTTGCGATCTCTTTAACATCTTAATGGAGATCAATATGAGAAAAGCTGCAGTCAATATGAATAAAACCATCAGCAGCAAAAGTCACATGCTGCTCGCGTATGCTGATGATATAGATATCATTGGGCGCACAATTAGAGAAGTTACTGCGGTTTTTTCGAGAATTGAGAAGGAGTCAGCAAAAGTGGGTCTGACGGTGAATGAGGACAAGACAAAATTAATGGTTTCAACGAACAGGGCCTCCACGCGATTAGACCAAAGCGTGAACGTTGATAACCGTTATAACTTCGAGGTAGTGGACGAATTTATATACCTCGGATCTGCCGTGAACAAAAACAACAACATCAGCCTTGAGATCAAACGGAGAATTGTGCTTGCGAATAGATGTTATTTTGGGCTAAGCAAGCACTTTAGAGATAAAGCCCTCTCTCGAGTAACAAAAGTCCAGCTGTACCAGACTCTCATTCAACCTGTCTTGCTTTATGGCGCAGAATCCTGGGTCCTATCGCAAGCAGACGAAACATCTGTAGGAGTCTTCGAGAGAAAAATACTCCGAAAAATTTATGGCCCTATAGTGCACAACGGCGAGTATCGGCGACGCATGAATCATGAGCTGTATGAGCTTTATCCTGACATTGACATAGTTAAGCGGATCAAGATAACGCGATTACGCTGGCTAGGCCATGTCAGTAGAATGGATGAAGATGAACCAGCGCGAAGGCTTTTCGAAACCGAACTCGAAGGAAGACGAAAAATAGGAAGACCAAGACTCCGCTGGAGGGATCAGGTTGACGAATCCCTGCGTACACTTGGTATTGCCAACTGGAGAGATAAAGCAAAAGATCGAACTGGTTGGCGAAATATGTTATCTTCGTTTTGTAAGGTCCCTGACCCCCCGGGGTTGTCCGAGACCGGATAAGTAAGTAAGTAAGATGAGGTTGCGGAACCAGCAGCGTACTCCTTATCTGGAGACGCATCTGATTGAGATTATGAGGGGCGACTTGAAAGCGTCTTTGGCGAATTTGATTTTCCCTATAAAAGTAGATAATCTCAGCGATTTCAGCAGAGAGGTGAAAAGAGCTGAAGCATTGTTGGCGATGCAGCGGCAGTAGCCCCCACAGAAGCCAACACCACCACCACGAGTACACGAGGTAGTGTTTGAGGAAGAGATTCCGAGATTGTCTTTCGACAACGAGGAAGATCTTCTGTCATAAGTGTGGTAAGGAAAATACAGTCACACCCAAATATCCCAATTGTCAGGGAAACCTGACAAAACGCCCACCTCAGACTGGGAGGTACTATAACTAATGTTGATACGAGGAGTGGAAAGGAATAAACTTTTCCCTAATTGAATTACCATACAACGGTACAAACCGTTATTATGGTACTCAATTGCGAGATATTCTATCATTGATTGTGATATAATAACTGCCTTTATTTGCATCGCTTACAATACAATTTCTTATTTTATGTTACAATCAAAAAAAAAATACACGGAAGTCTTTCCTTGTTCCATTCATTCATAGAACTCTGTCTCTGTTCCATTTATTCTTCATTCATGCAAGATCAACACATTGTTTTATTCACTGGCGCTAGCTAAAATTCAGGCGTGCGTCACACATTGAAATCACTAGCAACAAGCAAAATTATGTCAAATGTTCTAACATTACCTTGTTTAGCATGTTGCTGTAACAAGTCAGTGATTTTGGTTTTGCCCTGCTCAAGCCAACGATACTTACTTCGTTGTTGATGAGGTTTTGTTCATAAGTGTCAAATTGCACTTTGGCTGGCACTACTTTTGTGGGTTGATTTCAGTCGCTCTGTAGATGTAAAGACTGACCTAGTGAATTATGTTGACTAATTTGAGAATGCTATGAATAAAGAATATTGGAAGTTAAGTACAGTGAAGAGCAAATGTGTGGGAACACTACACCCTCACCCTTAAGAAAAATCATATAATAGTGAAGCTAGTGTGTGATTTTAATGATATTATTAATTTGCTGTTCATTGTTTACAATTTGGTTGAGTTCGTATTTCCTTTCCTTTGTGTTGCGTATAATTAATAAAGTTCATATAAAAATGTGTATGTTAGTCGTTTGTTTATGATTATGTTAAGTATTTTCTTCTCGTTTTGTGTTTTTATATTACGTCTTGTTATGAATATGTTAAATGATTGTGCTTTTTTTTATTTGCAATGTTTACATGTATCAAAAAAAATTAAATATTTCTTAAATTGTATTCCGTTTATAATAAAAAAAAATTTTAAAATGTTCTTAAATTGTTCCATGTTTATATGGTTTAATATTATTCTTATGTACTAATTTTTCCTTATCTTTAATTCTTATTAATATATTTGGATTTCTCAATTCAATTATTTCATATGGACCTTTATATGGCGCTATATTTTTCTTTCTGTTCTCTACTCTGAGTAGGACTAAATCTCCCTTATTCAGTTGGAGTGTTTCCCTTTGTAGTTCCGATTGTTTTTGTCTCTTTATTTAGGCCGACTGTAAAAATAACATAGCTCTTTTTATAGAAAATGCCAATCTTGCTTTCAATTCATTTAAGTAGTTATCGTAATTGTATACCTTGTCATGTTTCATGATTTGTTCTCCCGGCATGCATGCTATCCGTCCAAAAACTGGTTCAAACGGGTTGTACTCTGTGTCAATGTGAGGTGTTGTGTTGTACGCAAAAGTGTAATATGGCAGCCATAAATGACAATTTTCATCTGACGCAAAGGATAAAAAGTATTCATTAAGCACTCTGTGGTTTCTTTCCACTGTACCACGTGTCTCGTGGTGGTAAGTTGTTGAGAATTTCTGTTCTATTTTTAGCAATGTGCATACCTCCCTTAACCCTCTAGTGCCCAAGACCGCCTCTAGACGAGCAAAATTCAAAACTGCCTTATTCGCTTTCCGTATTCGTTTTTGTCTTCGTTTTGCGTTTGTCTAATCCGGGAAAGTCCAACAATTAATTTCGTTGCGTTTGCAATACATGAGAGCGCTTGCGTCAGCTACTGCAGTCATTTGAAGTTGAAAGTTTGTGAAGTTCGGACGCAATAATTATTTTGCAAAAAGTGCCAATTTAAAAAATTAAAAAAAAATATTTTAAAAAGTCGCAGTTGGAAAAAAAAATATTGGCGTGTTGCTGATAGTGTCAAGGACGTCAAACACTGCTTTGGTTATAAAAAAAAAGTTTTCGTTAGCTTTTTATTGCTTCTGCAAGGTAGCCCGTTTAGAGGCGGTCTTGGGACAATTCGGGAAAAAAAATTATAAGGTAAGTTTGAAAGTGGAACAACTCAAGACATATTTAAGTCCAAATAATTGCTTCAGTAGGCATGGAACGACGACAAATGCATAAGCTATCAACTCTTTCCGATGCGGAGATTGAGAAATGTTTGAATTCAATGGATTTTGACTTTGATACGGATGGAGAAGAAGGATCGGAGGACGATTTGGCTGATGATGTTTGCGAGGCAGCGTTTCCTGTCAATGAAGAAGATCAAGAAGCGATTTAAAGAGCGGTAAATATGTCAGATTCGATGTTGGCTTCAGAGATTTGTGTAACTTCAAGCGGAAGTTCTGCTCCGTTGGCGAAATTGCTGTCACCATCAACTTCGATTGCATCGAATTCACCTCAAGCACTGAAACGCAAAGTGCCTGCTAAGCATGATATTGCTCATGCTGAAGAAAGTACAATAACCGAATTTGTAGGATTTGTAGGATCTGTTTTGGATATATATCCAAAATCACCGATTTTCTTTAAATCTGCGATTTCCTTTACTGAGATTGACCTCGGAGATCTCAAAAAGCTTGATACGCCATTCAAGTGTTTCGAATACTTTTTGAATGATACTACCATTGAGCATATTACTCAGCAAACAAATTTGTATGCTGCCCAAAAAGATGTCAATACTTCGTTTTCAACGACCAATTTAGAAATTCGACAATTTATTGGCATTTTATTTTTTATGTCAGTTTTTCGCTACCCAAATGTTCGTTCATATTAGGGTAAGTATGCGTTTGGAACAGTTCAGATCACAATGTCAAAAAAATCGCTTTGAACAAATTCGAAGCAATTTGCATTTCAATGACAATAGCAAGTTGCCCTCAAAGGATTCTGCAGACCACGATCCTTTATACAAAATAAGACCAATCGTGAATCACTTCAATGAGAAGTTTCAGTCAGTTCCGATGACCCAACGCTTATCTGTGGATGAACAAATGTGTGCAACGAAGATGAAAACCTCCCTTCGACAATATTTACCAGACAAACCCCACAAATGGGGAGTGAAATTCTTCAATTTGTGTGACTCCTTCGGCTTTTGCTATAATTTTGAGATATATTGCGGCGCAGGAGACAACGTTGTGCAAACTGGCTCACCAGATCTTGGTGCGTCAGCAAATGTAGTCGTTCGATTGTCACGCAATGTTCCGGAATTTAAAAACCAGATTATCTACTTCGACAATTATTATACTTCTTTTCCCCTTCTTGTATATCTCAAATCCCGGGGAATATTTTCTTTGGGAACTATTCGCTCGAATCGCATTCCAAATTGTAAGCTGCCAACTGACAGCGACCTCAAGAAACAAGTGTGTGGATATTCTACTGAATTTTGTGGATCTGCATCAGGAGTCGAAATGTCTTTGACGGTTTGGAAGGACAATAAGGCAGTGCGACCTGCTTCTACTTACGCGGGCACAAAGCCTTTCCTGAATGAAACGAATTCAAAATGTCAGGTTTCACGTTTTGTTCGCTCGGAAAGAAAAAAAATTACGTTGACATAGATTGCCCCAATGTAATCCACGAATATAACAGCAACATGGGTGGTGTCGACTTAATGGACGGACTTATTGGTCGATATAAAATTCCAGTAAAGAGCAACAAATACACAAATCGACTATTTACACATATGCTTGATTTGGCCATGGTAAACGCTTACATTTTGTTCCACCGAATCAACAAGCCCGACGCTAATAATGCAAAATACCAACTGCCAATCTTCCGATCAGAGCTCACATACGTGCTTTGCATGCTACAAACTCCTTCTCTGTCAAAAGGACCAGGTCGCCCACGACAAGTTGCTGAAAAGGAAAAGAAATACACAGGGAAGAAAACTTTCCTACAGCCTAATGATGTACGTTATGATGGCGTCGAGCATTTTCCGATGTTTTTATCACGCGCTGGCAAAAAAACCTGTAAGCTTCCTGGTTGCACTTCCGAAACTCAAATTGTATACCGCAAACGTAATATAATCCTGTGCCTTTCACAGCAAAAATACTGTTTCTACGATTTTCATCATAAATAAGTAAACGTCCTTTTTGTACACAAATATTTTGTATTTTTGTAAAGTTAAGTTACTTTTTTATGGATACGTGAGTTTTTTTTGTTGATTGTTATTTCTTTTGTTTTTTGGGCCTTTCTTTATTTCTTTTATAATAAAACGTGTAAACAACAAAATTTTGTTACTGAAATGTTTTTGGGTCTACTTCGGCGGTCCAAGGTTTTGGTCCTATAAAACCCGATTCGTGCAAAAGTAAAAATTTTTCCAGAACAAACCTTTACTTTTAAGACATAATGAATCCAAAACCAATTTTTTTCTGCGTAAAAGAATTTGGGCACTAGAGGGTTAATAGCTCGTTAATGAATTCCATACCTCTGTCCGACTTTAACGTCCTAAAAATACCGTATTTCAGTACTACGTTTCCAATGAGATTTTCAGCAGTTGTTCTCGCCTCTTTGTTTCTCATTGGACAAGCAGTTATAAATTTCGTTAGTTCATTGTATTGCCAATATGTATCTAAATTCGCCTGATGGTCTTAATGGACCTACTGTATCGATCGTCATTGTCTCAAACGTTTGTGAAGGTGTGTCAGTAATTGTCAGTGGCTCTTTTGTGTGTCTAATTTGTTTATTCCGTTGACAGGTATCGCAAATGCTTATATAATTTCCAACCATTTGCCATAGATTTTTCCATAGGTATCTTCGTTTCAATCTCAATATCTTTTTCCCTATACCGAACTGACCTCCATATGGTGTCTCATGGTATCTTTTCATTATCTCAATTTGTTCCTTCTGGTTAGTAATTGTTCGAGGCTTCGTAAATGTTAAAATTGTGATATAATTTTTTATACGTGGCAGTTTATTTAATTCTTTAGCGAATTCTTCCCGAGGAATCATATTAAATAATGCATCGCTGTTATTTAAACAGTACGTGCTCTTCAATTTGTCTTCATCGTCATGAAGTGAATTATCTCCACCTCTCTTACTAAGTTCTTATCTCCATGAAAACTTCGGAACGACATGAAACTTCACTACAATAGACTAGTATTTCATTCAAATTTTCTGGTTCTATTTTGACCATTTTATTCTGCACTTTATTTACAATAAATTTAATTTCGCATGCGTTTTTGATATCTTTGATGGATGTGCAGTTCCATATTCGAAGTTGATCATACTCCCTATAGACACTACTTTCCATTATCCCTCGTCTAGTTTTATTTGTTTTGCTGCTAGTCACAACTAGTGTCTTTTTCACTGTTGAATCTTCTTGAGCTGGTATCATAGCTTTTAGTATTTCTGAGTTTATCTCAATTCGTGATAAAGCATCAGCATTTGTGTTGTTCTTGCCTTGTCCATAAATTATATCGAAATCATAGTCTGATAATTCGATCCACATTATTTTGAGTTTTGAGCCAGGAGTTTTGTGTGTGAATAATGATACTAATGGTCTGTGGTCAGTCACCACTGTAAATCTTCTTCCAAATAAATATGGTCTAAAAAATTGTATGCCCCAGTGTATTGCTAGTAATTCTTTTTCAATCACCGGTTTATTTGTTCATGTTTGACAAGACTTTTGCTTGCATATGAGATTGGTAGATCTTTTCCAACTTCACCTTGTGAAAGTATTGCTCCAAGAGCGTAATTGGATGCGTCTGTTGTTAAAACGAAAGGTTTATTAAAATTCGGATATTTCAATATTGGTGGATTTATTAATTTATTCTTTAATAACTTGAATGGTTTCTGGTGTTCTTGTGTCCATTCGAATTTTACACGTTTTCCAACCAATGCGTTTAAACAACTAGCGATTTGCGCGAGTCTTGTATAAATCTTCTGTAATAATTACAGAATGCTACAAATCTTCGTACTTCGTCTGCATTTTTCGGTGTTATGGCTTCAAATTTACTTGGATCTGGTTTAATTCCATTAGATGTCATTAAATGTCCTAAATAGTCGACTTCTGGTCTCAAAAATTAACATTTGCTAGCATTTAGTTTCAGATTGTGCTTCATTATTCTGTCTAGCACTTTTACTAAGTTTTTGTTGTGATGTTCTAAACTGCAACCGAATATTATTATGTTATCCACATATAAAAATGCTTCTGACTCCAATCCAGATAATGCGATGGTTAGCATTCTTTGAAAACTATTTGAGGACATTTTCAGACCGAATGGTAGTCGTGTGTACTGGTAGTGGCCATCTGGTGTCGAAAATGCTGTGCACGGTCTTGATTTTGATTTTAGTTCTATTTGGTGAAAAGAACTCGTCATATCCAATGTTGAGAAGTATTTAGCTCTTCCTAGTTTATCTAGTATGTCTTCTAACCTCGTTAGTGGGAATTTATCATCGACTATTTTGTTGTTCAGCTGTCTGAAATCGACAACTAATCTCCATTTCTTTATATCTGTTTGACCCTTTTTAGGTACTAAGAGTAGTGGAGCGTTGTACGGGCTTGTCGAATTTTCTATTATGCCATCGTCTAACAAACCTTGTACTTGTCGATTTATTTCTTCTTTGTGTGTGTGTGGTAGTCTATAGTTTCTTATGTATACTGGTGTTGGATCATTTAATTGGATATCTTGTTTGTAGAAATTGTTAGCTGAAAGTTGTTCGCCTTCTAAATGGAATATAGATTGGTATTTTCTCAATATATTTTCCAATATTAACTGTTCATTTCGACCAGCGTTTTCAAGATTGACACTTTTTAGCACTTGTTGGAATCTTTGCTCATTTTCTTTGGTTTTATTAATGTTCACGATATCATAGTTTCTTAATGGGAAAGTATGTACTTTCAAGTCTTTTATCATTTTTAATATGTTTAATATTTTAATATGTTTATTTCCATTTTTTGGAATTATGGTGTTTGCAATGAATACTCCGTGTGTAATCTCTTTGTTACAGATAATTGAGTCTTCTTGTACTGTGATATTAAAAGATGTGATTATCTCGGATCTTGGTGGTATCTTTATATGATTTATTTTTGATGCTGCGTTGTTGATTGGTATTTCAATTTGTTCCGTTTCTGTATTGACAGTTAGCACGTATTTATCGTAATTTATATGACAATAAAATTTAGTTAGAAAATCTCTTCCGAGAATTCCGTCTGCGGGTATTGGAAAATCTTCGTGTACTAATTGCACTTTATGGTTTATTGTTGCATCATCTAGATTTATATTGATAGTAGCGGATCCTGTAGATTTTATTTCTTCGTCTGTGATGCCAGTTTGGCGGCAGAAATCATTAGGATTTTCTTAGTATTTTCCTAAAAAGTTTTCTTTTATTAAAGTGACGTCTGCTCCGGTGTCTAGGAGTAATTTTAATTTGACTCGGACATCTTTTACAGTCATTATGATATAATTTTTCAAATCCGATGATACTTTGTATATTTGTTGAGTTTCTACTCTTCTTGGCCCTCTGGAGAATAGGTCTGTTCGTCTATCTCCGGGTCGCTGAAGTTTCCCTGGTTGTCGTTGTAGTTATCTTCCTTGTTATTATCTTCATTGTAATTGTCTTCATTGGTGTCATCATCATTATCGATGCAATGGATGTTCCTATTGCGATTTTGGTTGTTATTACGGTTATAGTTGTGGTTACTGCGATTGTTGTTATTATTGTTCTGTGTATTGTTTCTGTTATAGTTGTTACCGTTTCTATTGTTGTTTCTTTGGGCGTTTTGGTATAATATTCTTTGAGTCTTATTGGTTGTCCTGACCTCTTCGGCAAGTGCAAGTGCCTCTTGCAAGGTTTTTACTCTGCTTGCTTCAATTGTCTGTATGATATTTCTGTCTTTCAGACTATTCTTGAAAGTATTCTTGTAGTTAATTGCCGTGACTGTTGTCCTGTGTTCCTCACCTATTGTTTGTATTTCTTCTATTGTTTGTATTCTATTGTTTGTATTTCTGGCAGTTCGCTGATAAGAGACTCAATGTATTCACCGTATTTGGTGATACTGTAAGTGTTCTGTGTTAAGTTTGTCAATTCGCTTAGTATTGTGTTTGCTGTCTTACTTGGTTTAAAAATTGTTCTCAATTTAGTCAGTACCTGGTCTGTACTGCTTGGAATGCCCAATTGTCCAATTCTGTTCTGGGTCTTTTTGTCCAGTCTAGTTGTAAATACATATCGTCGCTTGAGTTCTTATTTGCTCCAAACGCCATTTTGGACTGTTTTGAGTTAGGAGTGGTTTTATAGGTTTTCGGCTATCCTGTTTCTGAATCTGTTGTCAGATTTTACCTAGCTCAAGCCGTTCTTGAGATATTAACTTTGATTTTTGCTACATATCCACTTTTTGAAGACTTCGTTAGTATTTATTTGCCTCAATCGACACTTTCTGGCGTTTGGAGCAAAATTTCCATACAAAATTTTGTTTTTTTTTTGTTAAGTTTTATTTGCTTCATAACCATAGACAATGGATGTGAGTGTTTTTATTTTAACTAGTGTGTAAATTTTTATTTGCTCCATGTGTATGCTCACTATGGATATGAGGAAATAAGCTTGTAATTTCTTATTTGCTCCACTACCATTATAAGTTGCGCAGAGTTATAAATAGAAGTGCAAAATGCTACGATAAGCCAGTCGTGCTTTAGACTTCAAGACGATAGGACGTGCGCACAATGTCATCACCACCATCAAATTTGTCGTCAATTTTAACAGAGTAAGTAAAAATATAGTAAATTTTTACATTTTTTATTGCATAAATTTGGTTTAATTTTAGCATGATGCATGAAATTTTGCATGATGAATCTGATGTTAATTCGACTCATGAAAATCAGCGAGAATATCAACCAGAAGATATAGATATTGCAAACTTAACAAGACTCCCAACGGATTTAAGTAATTTAGGTAAGCTTAAACAGTTTCTTGTAATATAGTATATTAAGTGTCATATAACAATATTATTTTGTCAAAAGCAGACTGTTCGCTGCAGCACCCTGCAAGAAAGAAGCGGAAACAACCAGAAACTTGGGAAAAGAATGTACGGGTACAACTGCGAGAACGGGGTAAATCCTACATTGACACGAAAGGTAAAGGAAAACCACGTAGAAAAATGAAAGAACCTTGCAAGGATACGTGCGTCTTTTTGTGTACCCAATTTTTTACTGAAACGGCAAGGCAAAGGATATATTCCGAATTTTGGGAACTCTCTGATGAAGATAAAGGTAAATTTTATTCAAAATTTGTCCAGCGGCAGGGAGTTAAGCGTCGTAGAGTCAAGCAAGATGTGTGTCAAGATGTGGATAAGAAGCAGTTCTCATACACATATTTTCTACAATTGGATGAAAATATGCTTCGAGTATGCCGAAAGTTTTTTGGATGGATGGATATGGATGATAAAGCTAAACATTTTTTTTTTAATTTTTAGAGTCCCAATTGAATTGGGCATATTTTTTTATAAAATATATGTGTTTTTGCACATAAAGCTTTATATACATATTTTTTATTGTAAGTTAAAATCCCACTGAATTGAAACTGATATTAATTTATAATATTATGAAATTTACCATAATAATAAAATTTGAGTTATGTTTATCAAATAATCTGTTTATTATTATTTCTTTTCCCCATTTGAAAAAAGTTTCCTCTACGTGCACTACGACCGAACAATACTGTCAACACGTCACTGGATATGGAGCAAAGCAAATTTTAGGCTAATTTAGTTTATATTACTATTTCTGCACTGTTATAGTTAAACCTCCAAAAATGGTAGCCAATATTCCAAACTTCATAAGCTCTGAATGTTGCAAAAAATTTTATCGGACAGTTTTTTTTTTACAACACTTCTAACTTCAAAGTCGATTTACTCAGAACTTACTAAATGGCGTTTGGAGCAAATAAGAACTCAAGCGACGATATGAAGTCAAAAAATGCCGCTTTCTGGTCGGTGGTCAATGTATTATCTATTAGTTTAACAGTACATGTCTGTCACCCGTGAAAATCGGAATGATTTTCATGTACTGTATTATGTCACGCGTATCCATGGCTGCTTGTGTGCTTGTTTGTATAGTGTATTCACATTGCGTATTTGTATCGTTTTGGTTTTGTGTATTTAGTGATGTGTGTGGGATTTCTAGTGCTTAATTATCGTGTGTTTTCTCTTGTGTATTTAAAGCAAATCTGTTCTTTCTATGTGTATCTAAAATTTCATTATATATTATTTTCAATTCCTTGAATCTATCTAAATTGGTAACTTCTTGGGGATGTATTTTGGTAGTGAGCCGACTGTTATTAGTGGCTTCGGAACGTACTCAATATGGGAATAGTTCGTCTCAATTCCATCTGTTTTCAAGATTTCGACGTATCTTTGGTCTATCGCGTTTATTTCTTCTATCAAACTCTTGTATCCTTCTTCAGTTGTGCTATCACAGTCTGACATTTGTCTGTGTTCTATTCTTCTTGGCAGTAATCTTCAAGGAGAGCTTCTTGTACTAATAGACTTTCTTCGATTTTTGTTTCTTCCTTCGAGTTAAGTTTGCAGGATCTTCTTCTGATTTATTTTATTTCTTCCTTCAGGTCTTAAGTCCGCAGGATCGCCATGTGGAGTACTACGACTGATGTTGATACGAGGAGTGGAAATGAATAAACTTTTCCCTAATTGAATTACCATACAACGCTACAAACCGTTATTATGGTACTCAATTGCGAGATATTCAATCATTGGTTGTGATACAATAACTGCCTTTATTTGAATCAATCCTTGAGCTTTTATACTCTGATCGATCGATACTTTCGCATACAATACAATTTCTTATTTTATGTTACAATAAAAAAAATTACACGGAAGTCTTTCCTTGTTCCATTCATTCATAGAACTCTGTCTCTGTTCCATTTATTCTTCATTCATGCAAGATCAACATAATGTTTCATCCACTGGCGATAGCTAAAATTCAGGCGTGCGTCAAAAATTGAAATCACTAGCAACAAGCAAAATTGTGTCAAATGTTCTAATATTTCCTTGTTCAGCATGTTGCTGTAAGAAGTCCGTGACTTTGGTTTTGCCCTGCTCAAGCCAACGATACTTACTTCGTTGTTGATGCGGTTTTGTTCATAAGTGTCAAATTGCACTTTGGCTGGCACTACTTTTGTGAGTTGATTTCAGCCGCTTTGTAGATGTAAAGACTGACCTAGTGAATTATGTTGACTAATTTGAGAATGCTATGAATAAAGAATATTGGAAGTTAAGTAAAGTGAAGAGCAAATGTGTGGGAACACTACAGGAGAACAGAAGTTTAAACCCAGCCACCACCAGCACAATCACCGAAAACCCTGCTATATCAAACACAGACGATACCAGCACTCCTATAACAATCACAACTAAAACCAACTCAGCTCAAACACAAACTGTTAACACCAATCTAGCTGATATTGAACCAGATTTTAATAATCCAGTGTCCACCGCTACATCTATGACACCAAGATCCTGCGGTGACGATTTTCAGAAGTAAAAGCAGGATAGAAGATAATCCAGCTACTCCGAAGTTAAGAAAGCTGAAGCCATTGCATGAACGAATGGCAGAATACCAGAAGGATCGAGCTAGAATATTTGGCATAACATCTGTCCGAATACTAAGAGCAGAGCAAGATTTGAGAAACGACGGCAGATCAGACGAGAGACTGCCGCGACTACTTTGATTGAAGGTGAAGACAATCGCTTCTATGCTAAGGTCAATATCGGTGGCATAGAAGTTGAGGGGCTCATAGACAGCGGAGCATCAGTGACTTGCTTAGGCAAGGGATGTCAAGAGCAGGGCTCCAATTATATATCGATTCGTGTCATCCATCCGTACAGTCGATGGGAGTCCTCACCCAATTCTTGGTAGAATACGAGTAAGAATTAATTTTCGAAGACAGTCAGAGGAAATCGACATCTACCTGGTGCCGACTTTAGAACGTGCGCTCTATTTGGGCGTAGACTTTATGAAGACGTTCAAGCTACTGACGGGCATCGCTAGTCTTACCACTCAGGGGGTAGACTTATGCGAAGACGTTCACTTCCCTGAGGCGGTTAATACCCATGCCCTGACTCAGCAGCAAACTAAACAATTAGAAACCGTGGTCCAGTTTTCCTTGTTACACCAGGAAAGGCCTCGATAAAACACCTTTAGAGATCCATTCAATTGATACTGGGGACGCAGTACCAGTGAAGGATCGTTTTTATGCAGAGGTGGATCGCATGCTTGACAGGTTAGGAGTTTCTTAGGCGCCACCGGTTGGTACCGAAAGTTCATCTCAGACTACGCGACGATTGCAAGTCCGGTTTCGGACACTAAAGAAAAATAAAACATTTTGTTTCACGGAGGAGGCTAAAGTGGCCTTCGACAAGTTGAAGGATGCCTTGGTGACTAGCCCAGTGCTAGTGCATCCAGACTTTTCGAGGCGATTTTTCGTCCAGTGCGACGCGTCCGACCTAGGAGTGGGCGCAGTGGTGTTTCAAACAGATGACAACGGCGAAGAACACCCCATAGCATACTACTCGCACAAGTTGACGTCAGCACAGTGGAATTACACTGTGACGGAGCGAGAATGCTTTGCGGTGGCTGAAGCCATTAAAAAGTTCAGACCATTTATTGAGCTTTTACAGTCATAACAGATCACAACAGCCACAAATGGCTGATGTCCCACCGCGATCTGAGTGGAAGGCTAGCGCGTTTGGAGTTTGCATCTGCAGTCATTTGATTTTGTCATCGAACACCGCAAAGGTAAATTAAATGTGGTACCTGATACACTATCAAAATATGAAATGGAGGAAATCTC
This sequence comes from Phaonia tiefii, assembly GCA_963931995.1. Taxonomy (NCBI): domain Eukaryota; kingdom Metazoa; phylum Arthropoda; class Insecta; order Diptera; family Muscidae; genus Phaonia; species Phaonia tiefii. Next base: position 92,296,778 of record OZ008371.1, on the reverse strand, counting down.
TGCAGATGTGATGGAAATGATTGACTTGGAAGACAAGGCTTTCGAAGGTGCCAACTATAAAGAGTTTATGAAAACCTTAGAGGACAACGAGAGCCGACTGTCAGATTTACGAGTCATCGAGGGGATGGTGCACGAAGACTCCGCATGGAAGTTGTAGGTGCCAAACGAGTTGACCCACGGAATTATAGTAAAGTCGCACGATCCACCAAAAGTTGCCAACGGAGGGTTTTATAAAACTCTGAGGAGAATAAAAGAATACTTCTATTGGCCAAATATGAATATTCAGGTGAAGAGTTACGTGGACGCGTGTCAAGTATGTCGAGAAACCAAAGCGGCTAACAGGACATTAAGACCACCAATGGGTAAAGAAGTTGTAATCCATCGGCCGTTCCAGATAATATTCGTGGACTTTTTAGGTCCATACCCACGGTCCAAGAATGGGAATTGCTTCATCTTTATAATACTCGACCACCTTACCAAGTTTGTTATTTTGAAGGCTATGCCAAAAGCAAGCAGCAAAAGCGTAATACGCTTTTTGATAAATGAGATATGTGCCTGAGACCATAGTCTCAGACAATGGCAAACAATTTGCTGGTCGTGAGTTCACCGACTTTGTTGAAAAGTATGGAATACAACATTTCCGAACGGCTGTATACTCACCGCAGGCCAATGCATCGGAAATAGTGAATCAGTCGATGTTATCGGCGATTCGATCGTATACGAAGGAGGACCATAGCGAATGGGACCGACACCTTTCAGAGATCGAATGTTCGTTAAGGTCATCGGTACACAGCGCAATCGGAGTGACACCGTATTTCGCATTGTTCGGCGTGAACATGATTATACATGGTAGCATGTATCAGCTGGCAAGGCGTTTGAAGAATTCAACCTATCTTGGAGATGGACAAGTACCCCAGTCCGTAGCGCAAGATATAGTTCGATGCATGATACAAGAGAGTCTCCATAAGGCTTATGAGAAGAACGCGAGAACTTACAACACCAGGAGCAGACCAGTCAAGTACATACCCGGTCAAGAGGTATATAGGCGCAACTTCCAACAAAGCAGCTTCAAGGATTGTTTTAATGCCAAGTTGGCTCGCAAATTTTTGAAATGCCGCATTGTAAAACCAGTTGGAAATAGCATGTACGAGATGGAAGACTTGAAGGGTAAACGTCTGGGTGTGTTTCACGCGAAGGATTTAAATCAATAATGCGTCTTGGCAAGATCAGGCCGTGGGTTCGAGTTTTTGCTGATAAGTTTTCTCTTGTTATCGATCCATTAGTTTGGCACAGTACCCTATGGTAATTGTGAAGATTATATGTTACCACGCAAGCGTGATGAATAATAATGAAATGATTATCCCAGGTGTAGAAGTTTAATAATTGTAATTAGGACCTTGACCTATAACTTTGGAGATCTTTTCTTTAGAGAATATCTTGTAGTAATTACTAGAACTTTCCCTTTTCGTTACAGCAAGCAATAGTCAAGACCCGTTCAATTATTCTGCCAGCAAGACCCCCCTAGGATAAGTTAAGAATCCATCAAAATGGCAACCGTTATTGAGTGCAACGTGTTCTTATCTCCGCTAACTGAACAGGACTCACCCATTTGCGCGTTCAATTGTGGCCACTTGTTCCACCTAGAGTGCCATGAGACTTGGAGAGCAGGAGACCGCACCGATTGTCCTGTCTGTCGTTTTGAGGGGTACGATGTGCGGCGTCTGTATCCGCGTTTCGGAGCTGGAGAAGCAGTGACAGATTGGGGAGAGCTTGAGACTCTCAGGCGCGATGTCCACACCCACCAAGAGCGACGTACTACTGCAGAAACCGAAGTGGCAAGATACCGTACCCGGCTGGAGGATCTGCAAGTACAGTACGATTTCCACTCCATGACTCTCCTACGCGAGGCAGAAGCAGCCCAGCCCAAAATTGTTCAGCTATTGGAGGAGAACCGGCGTCTGCGCGACCAATCGGCTCTAGAGGACCTTAGGGCTGAGCTTATGGCCACCCAAGCCAAGTTTCGGAGGCAAGTCGGCGGACTGGAGTACAACGTGGCAGACCTAAAGCGGCAAGCGGATGCAGCTAAGGTGAAAAGCCAGGAAGAAAGGCACTCGAGCCTAGAGCGCCGGTTAGAAGAGTTGCAACGCCAGAATGTGCATCTAGCCCTAGAGCAGGAGCTAGCCAATACGCTCTATCAAGAGAGCATCCTCCAGACTAACTGCCAAGGATACGCGTTTGATAAGGTCACCACCCGACACCTACCGACACCGGTACCCGAGAACCCCGGGCAAGAATTCCAAGACTTGTTAGACCAGCTGGCTATCATCAGTACGTCAGAGGAGTGGAACATTGTCGAAACCTCAACTATGATCGCCTACCCCCACCGGCAAGAGATAAATCTGGTTTGAAGTTCGAGCTGCTCAACCGTTTCGGAAGGCTATGCGACAGTGAAATCAGAGACAGTGTAGCAGTCTCCACCTTCTACAAGTCGGTAACAAAGCGTTTGACCGGGAGGAAGGGAATCCGCCTCCTGAAGCTAATTAAAGATCAAGTCATTGTCCACGTGTCCGGAGAGGAGAATCCCCGCGAGGTCGAGAACGAGCAGCAGCTAGAAGAGCTCATAGTTATTTTGCCTCAGTTTTCGAGAGGCCGGTATCACCCGTAAGCACCCTGTTTGTAGGTGACCGTAGAGTAGCAGAGAACACCGAGAGGAGCTTAACTCCTAAGCCAATCAAGAGAAGTAAGACCAGCAGGGGTGATGTAGCGCTGGGGGGAAGTCTAAAGGGTTATTTCTAGCTGGAAGCGCCTGAGTCATTCTTCGGAATGATGACTGGTCTTCCAGATGGTGGCACCACGACGACCAAACCCGACGCTCTACTTATCCTCCCTGGTAGGTTTCCGTTCCATCCTTCGTCGAGGTCGTCATCAGGATGACCGGTTTTGTGGCGGCGCCGTATAGAGTTAAAATTAGCGACACCGTCATGCAGGTCACGAAACTAACAGCGATTATATACATAAAAAAATTAACGGCGTCGGTCAGGCCAAGCAATTAGTCCACCACCATTTTATCTTGGCAAAGAAAAATCACTCTTGTGAAATCAGCTAACCTGTGAAGTCTGCATCGTCGGACAATAAGTGAAAGTAAAACCCTTGTCAAACGCCAAAGTAATTTGTGGGAAACTGTGTTAAGTGCTTTGCCCAAAACGGCTGTGGCAAGAATCACCGGCAGTTACAGCTTTAAGCCGACCAAAAACCCCCGAAGTGTGCATACACTTATGCGATTGTTTTCTGGCCAAAAGGTAGGGTAGGGAGAATCGATGTCTGTCCGGCCAGATAGTAATTGTGTCTTTTCCTTTAGGTTTTGGCCCGGTGCATCCACCATCCAGCTAGTAATCGCCGCCATCAGCTTTTAAAGCGCAATTTGCGCTCATTTTGGTGCTAGGGAGCTTAATATCCCGCCGCGGCGACGTGTTCTTCGTCCCTCCGCCGAAACCCATCGGATTTAGTGACCGCAGGCGGACGAGAATTCAAGAGAGGTGCTTTGTCCGGAGGGACATTGGGTCATGTGTGCCCTTGGCGGTATCTAAAAGTGTCCAAAATCTGCGCACTTATAGTTTATTCTACGCAGCCTTAACGCCTAGAGCATTAACGTGTGTTTCTTTCTCCTTTTGATACAATTCGATTCTTAGAGTTTCTCGGCTATTAAACACCGCCGACTTCTTGCACCAAAGCATCTTCAGCTTCGGTCAAAATCAATTTCATTAGTTTTCAACATCTACAATAGACCAGTTCGTCCGTAGTTTCACCATCAATCAGTGCCACAGATATTTGCCGGGAAGCTTCTCCATCACATCTCAAACCACCAGCAGCAACAGCGCAGCTCTCCATAGCCATCATCCTCATTAGCAGAAAACAAGCAACATCATCATCAACTGCCACTAGTAACCAACTTTGTCGTCGTCATAATCATCAATAGTAGCAGTTCATAATCATCATTAGCAGCAAATAATTTTCATCATCAACATCAAATAAACACCATCAGCATCTTGAAGTTCATAAAAAGTAAGCCACTCTGGTGGCCTAGGTAAGTCCGTCTTTTTCATATTTATACGGTCAGACGAAACCCCCATTAAGTGCTAAGTTCAGTTAGTGTAGAGCCCTGTAGAGGGTCTAAAATGTCTAAGTAGGGAGTATTAAAGAAATTTTAGACCATGAATAAGCCCTAAGCACAGTTAAAAATCTAAAAGAAATCAAATAAAACCTGAAAGCATGAAAAATCCATAACAGCTGAAACATAAAAGCAAATGAAAATCTGTAAAACCACAGAAACCATCTACGTATAAGATATAATGTTAAATTTGAACCTACGAATGGCAGTATCATTAAGAAAATAAAACCGAAGAAAATATATGAAGTCTGTAACTAATTTTTGAATCTAGATAAATGAGAAAATACTTGAAAATCTGCAAAATATAAAAGCGAATGAATAATTTTAATGTAAGCAATTGGCAAACGAATTAAAGTTTGCATAAAAGCGATTAGAGATCGCATAGTATTAACCCATGAAGGGGCCAATCTGTTAAGTTAAGTTTTGTAATACAAAGTCAAGCCCAAATAATAAGTGAGTTTTAAAATGAATTTCTACAGGGAGCAAACATAAGCCCGAAAGTGTTCTGAGCCTGCTTCCGTACACCCATACTTTGACTTTTTGGACAGATGACTTTAATTTGACGTTTTTATTATATTATATTTGATAATGTATTTATATTTAGCCCATGCGAATTGCCTCTGGGCGCATAAATTGTTCGCGTTTGACTAGGCCGGCCTGTTTAAGTTCGTTTCGGTTATCGTCGTAAAGGCCGATCTTAAAGAAGTGGAGCCCAGGCGTTCGTTAATCATCGTATTGTAGGGGCACGGGTCCATTTTGAGTTCGTTTCGCGGCCACACGAAGGCAGTCAACCTATCGGAGCCTAGCCTGTATGATTCGGCTAGATGTTTGAGTTAATTTATCCCGTAAATTGAGTTTTGTTGTTTTGGCTTGATGCATATTAAGTTTTAAGTTATAGAGTAAAGTAAATTTAATTTGTAATATTGAGTAAGAAGAAAAGTAATGTTGATCATGAAATTAAAAATCAAGTTGCTTTGTGAGTTTTTGACCCATTAAGAGGTTCGCTTCGCCCATGGGGCATTTATTGTTAAATTTTTAAGTCATTAAGCATATGACAGTTAAGTTTAGTAACTTTAAATTTCGTAAGTTTTGGTTGCGTTGGCAACAAATAAAAGTCTGAATTATAACGTTTTAAGTAATGCGTGTTGTGAATATGTTCGAGTAGACGACCGAAATGGAGTAGTGGGGTTTTCGGGGTAAGTAACTTTGGCGATTTTGCATATTTGGGATACTGAAGTAGAATCAGTATCACGGAGAAGCTAAGAGGGCTTCATAAGGGAGGGCGCCACCAGCTGACAACAACATTACTCAGTCCATGTAGTGCAAAATGAGTATTTTTGCATTTGAACTTCTTCCAAGACAGCGTGTTCTTGTTTTCTGGAAAATAGTGTTCTTTTTGTTTGTGAAACTACTTGATAATATTATTCGGGCTCCGTTTCTATTTTTAATGTCCGGAATTCTTTTTGTGTGTGCAAAGCTCGTATGTAAACAATGCACATAGTTCGATCGTTGTAGCATCTGGCGAGCGGGAAGATCCCCCCCGTCCGGCGAGTTCACCAGCCCGGCATCAGCATGGCATACGAGGCCGTCCGCTCAATAGGTTCACGAACACATTCAGGCCAATGTTAAAACATGTGGCGATCGGGTACTATGACATAATGGCGCCCAACGTGGGGCCCGAAGGTTCACAATTTGAGTCTAAAGGTGCCATATCCACGTTGTCGCTTACTGTTGTGTCTGTATAAATATGACATAATGGCGCCCAACGTGGTGCACAAAGGTTCACAGTGTGAGTCTAAAGGTGCCATACCCACGTTGTCGCTTACTGTTGTGTCTGCATAAATATGACAAAAGCAACCTCTGGCGGTATTCAAAAATAAAAATAAATGTCAAAAATGGATTCTTCGACCCAAAAACCCCCCAAATACACATTTAACTAGAGGAAATAAAATTTCTTTGCCTTTTTAGTCCAATATCTAACTCGATTTTGAATATTAAAAAAAAAATATTTCGAAAAATCCAGAGGCTCGAAACTCATTTTAGAACTATGGTTTCTTCGGCAAACTTTCTTCAAATGACCCATAAAACAAGAATCGCGATGAGCCTTTCTAAATTGTTTCGGCCTCCTACATTTCGACCCGCTCTAATATATACAGGGTGATTCAGGAAGTTCCGGAAAAATTTCACCAGCGTATTCCTTGGATCATTTCATGAAGAAAAGTCCACTAGGACCATGCCCGAAAATGCAAGGGTGCGAAATGGCAGCGGGTTCAAAATTTTCGGATTGGCGGTCGGAGAGTAAAGTTGCTAACTTCTGAGCCAGTGGTCGGCTTTTTTGGTTTTGGGCTTGTTGGAAAGGTCTTTAAGAGGCCTTTCAGAATTAATAAAAAAAGAAGAAAAAAGTCAAATCGCCGAGATTCCGAGCTTTCGGGAAAAAAATTCACATAACCTCAATTTGCTCAGCCTGATGGCAGGTAACTTGTTTTTTTCTGTTGAAAGATAGCCATGCCTCTTACCTTTCCAAAATGACCTAAACGAAGCCCAGAGGTCTTACCGTAACTTACCGCACATTTTTTTTTTTAAACAATTATTCTTTATTGTAAAATATTATATTTTACAATTCATCATATACTAATCCCACGAAGCCGCTTGGCTTGTCGGCAGGAAATAAAAATGATATATGTAAGTATGTAGTACATGTTTTGTTTAGTTCATTTCTAGTTTATAAATTTTATGAGACTTTCATTTATTATAATTTCCTTTTTTCTTATTTTTATAAATTTATGAAGTATTTTTTTAATATTTTTTTTCTAGTTATTTTATTATGCAGATTAACTATGTTAATTGGCAGTTGATTCAACGTTGATGGAAGTGCTACGGCTAGAGAGTTTTTTCCATACTGGTTTCGAAAGCGTGGTACCTTAAAGCGCCCTTGCTCTCTATTTCTCGTGTTTTGTTCGTGGTTTATTTTTTGAAGTAGTTGGGTGTTGTTGTAGTATTCATTTATAATTGTTGTTTTGAAAATGTTTTGGATGTTCAGTATTTTAAGGTTTTTGCATAATTGTACCGAGTTTGCTGGTTGATTGTGGTTATTTCTGTTAGTATTTCTCCTCTGTTGTTGGGTTTGTGCGTTTCGTATTGTGTGTTGGTTGATTTGATGTAATATATGTATTCTGTGTTGGTTTTTCTTTAGGAGTTTAAGTAGTCGGTTTTGGGGTTTTTGTAATGATTTGGTGTATGTTGCTGTACCCCATGCAGTAATTCCGTGTCTCAAATAGGTCTCAGCCAATGAGAAATAAGCCTGCTTTGGACGCTATATGGGCAGCAATTGTTTAGGTGATATAATGCGTAGGATGTCTTTCGTAGCTTTTTATGCAGATCATCCGTGTGAGCCTTTCATTTAAAATGCTCATCTAAATGTATTCCTAGGTATTTGTAGGTGTCTACAAGTTCAATTTGTGTTGAGCAGGTGTCAATTAGTGTGGTGTTATTGTTTGATGTTATATGTAGGCAATCTGTGTTATGGAACGTTAGCCTGATGTTCGTGCGTGGGATATGGCTTGGTCTGAAGTGTATACGTTTTGTTTTTGACGAATTTATAACAAGTCCTCTGTCATGGCACCATCTTGCCAGGGTATTCAGCTCATTTTGCATTATACACGACGCCGTATCTATAGATTCGTGGGCTATAATGATGGCCGTGTCGTCCGCATAAGCAAACACCATACTGTCTTTTAATATATTCATAAGTTCGTTGGCAAAAATAATATATAGGATGGGACCAAGTTTTGAACACTGTGGAACTCCATGGGCTGATGTATCCTCACTGAAATTTTCATCAATTCTGACTCTATATGTTCTACAGTTTAAGTAGTTTCTAAACCAGTTTATACATTGACCTCTTACGCCGCTCCTTTCGAGTACCTCTATAAGTTTAGCATGAGAAAGCGTATCGAAGGCTTTACTGAAGTCGATAAATAACGCTAAGCAATTCATATTTTTGCCCAGATTTTGATTAACGTAATCAAGTAAGTCCTAGTAATTGGTTAATGTTTTTCCCTTTTTGGAAACCGAATTGTTTTTCGTTTATTATATTAAATTTTGTTAGAAACTTATTTAGTCTTCGCACTACTATCTCCTCTAGGAGCTTTTCCACAACTGATAGAATTGATATCGGTCTTTAATTGTTGTAGTCATTTTTTTTGCAATTTTTAAATATCGGTCTTATTATTGATGTTTTTAATACATCAGGGATGATGCATTCATTTAAGCTGTTGTTTATTAAGGCGGTTATTACAGGCGCTAGTGTTATGGCATTAGTTTTCAGATCAATGGCCCTTATTCCATCAGCTCCAGGACTTTTCCTCACATTAAAGTTACTTAAAATGTTAAAAATTTATATTTCAGTTGCGTATTCTAGGAACAAAGTATTTTCAACATATTTGTTCGTGTGCTTGATTGTCTGTATGTTACATTTGTGTATGATATTTTCAACGTTTGCTTTGAACTGTTGGGCGAATTTTTCGGTTATATCGGGTAAAAGTTTTTTTTAATAGTTTCGTCAATGTTTTTTATTTTCTTGCAGTTAACAAATTGCCACGTATTCGTGTTTTGCTTTGATAATTCTTTTATTTAGATTATTGTTAAATTTTTTATAAATTATGGTATTTGTTTCATTATTTTTGTTTCTCACCCATTTTTTGTGAAGTTTGTCTCTTATTTTGCAACACTCTAGAAGTCACTAAGCCATGGGTACTCGCTTCTTTTTTTAATTTTTGTATTTTCCTCTTTTAATTTTTCATACACCTCACAGAAACTTTTAAATATTTTATTAAAAAGGTCGTTGGTATTACTTGATCGGTTTATTATTTCGTTCCAATTTATTTCAGTAATTAATCGATTCACTTTTTGATTTTTAATTTTGATGTTTCCCGTACCCTGTATATTTGTTTCCCTTTTATTATTTGTTTTGTTCTCTTCTTCGACATACCCAAACAGCGCGGAGTGGTCTGAAATCGTTGTTGTAATAACTGCAGCATGTGCGTAGGATCGGTTACATCTCACAAACACATGATCTATGCAGGTATTTGTTTTGTTGTTTACGACTTCCCTCGTCGTCTCGGTAACCACGATCGGCGTGAAGAAAACAGAAGAAAAAAAGCAGAAGATTTCAACAGAGCAGAATTTCATTTCCATTCCGTTCCAGGTTAAATTTTACCAAAATCAAATTAGAAACAAATGAAATGGCACAAAATCAGAAGATTTTTGATGGAATGAGAACAAAAAGCAGAAGATTTTACAAAATGTAAACAAACAAAATTGTTAGCAAAAGAAAAATATTTTCTAAAATTGTTTTCATCGCTAAGATAAATTAACAAATATAAAATGTGAAATGATTTGTTGATAATATGAATAAAATAAAGTATTATATTGAAATTAAATAACAAATTGTTTTGTTAAATGAATATTGGCAAATTTTAGTTTAATTATTTTGTTCTGCAACACGAAACAAAAGATTGTGTAGCCCATCGGAATATAAGAATCCACTCCGGAGACACGTACAAATCGAGAGCTTTGTTGGTCATTGGCCAGAAAATAAAATTGTGTGAGCTATATTGTGTGAGCAAAATATCTTCATAAGAGTGGCCAAAAAATGCACTTGCATTTCCGGTCACCAGCAGCGAACACCACATTGTGCGTTCACTCCGAGTATAAGGATCTCCTCGGGAGACATGTACAAATCGATTGGTATATGTCTCCTTATCCAGAAATTAAATTTTCTCGAGCTACAGGCTGGACAGTTTTGGAAAAGTGTGAAATATTTTCATATGTGTGGCCAAAATAAGCATTTACATTTTCGGTCACCAGAAGCAAACAAAAGATTGTGTACTAACTCCGAGTATAAGGATCTCTTCTGGAGACATGTACAAATCAATTGGTATATGTCTCATTATCCAGAAATTTAGTTTGCTAGTACATAATCTTTTGTTTGCTTCTGGTGACCGAAAATGTAAATGCGTATTTTGGCCACACATATGAAAATATTTCACACTTTTTCAAAACTGTTCACCCTGTAGCTCAAGCAAATTAAATTTCTGGATAATGAGACATATGCCAATTGATTTGTACATGTCTCCAGAAGAGATCCTTATACTCGGAGTTAGTACACAATCTTTTGTTTGCTTCTGGTGACCGGAAATGCAAGTGCATTTTTTGGCCACTCTTATGAAGATATTTTGCACTTTCTCACCCTATAGCTAACACAATTTTATTTTCTGACCAATGACCAACAAAGCATTCGATTTGTACGTGTCTCCCGAGTGGATTCTTATATTCCGAAGGGCTACACAATCTTTTGTTTCGTGTTGCAGAACAAAATAATAAAACTAAAATTTGCCAATATTCATTTAACAAAACAAGTTTTTATTTAATTTCAATATAATACTTTATTTTCTTCATATTAGCAACAAATCATTTCACATTTTGTATTGTTAATTAACATAAATTAAATAAAATCGATTTTAGAAAATATTTTTCTCCTGCTAACAATTTTGTTTGTTTACATTTTACAAAATCTTCTGCTTTTTGTTCTCATCCCATCAAAAATCTTCTGTTTTTGTGTCATTTCATTTGTTTCTAATTTGATTTTGTTACAATTTAGTCTGGAACGGAATGGATGTGCAATTCTGCTCGATTGAAATCTTCTACTGTTTTTCTTCTGTTTTCTTCACATGCGTTAAACGTCAATGAATGTTAAGAGATTCTTCAATGACAGTTACAAAACGACAACACAGCACCTAGTGTCAGTACTTGACAACGCCTGTGCGATTTCTAGTTACTTCCTTTATCTATGGATTGTACCATGGTCAGATTCAAAGATTTTGTTTTTGTACTTTTCTGTTTACATTAAGTGTTGATATACGCGATTAAGCCCGGTATTCAGTTTTTATGAAGCTTTCGTTGCAATAAGAAGTATGTATGTCTGTAAATAACGAAAATTTCATGAACCGAAAATTCCGATCACTTTTCATTTGCTTGGTACTCAGCTATTCGCGAAAATTTCGTAGGCAAAATCAATTACAGGGTTGTTACGTTAAAGCTATTTCGTACGAAAACAATTGTTTCGGACCGGAATTTTGATCATTTTGACAACCAAAACCAACACGACATGCGTTAAAATTGAAATGAAGCGCGTAGAAGAATTATAAATGAAATATTTGCAAGGTAAATCAAAGATATGTGGTATCTCTCCACAAGAAACTTATCCGTTTAAGCCCTGTATTCAGTTCTTGCGAAATTTTCGTAAGAAATTTTGTCATTTATCTCCATACGGAAAATGCTGTTGCAGAGAGTTACCATCTATCTTTGACTTACCTTGCAAATATTTCATTTATAATTCCTCTAAGCATTCCATTTTATTTTTAATTACTTTTGGTTGTTAAAACTACAGGAATATCTAAATACTGATGTTTTCACACTTAAACACTTTCAACATATCAAATATAACACATTCATTTTCTAAATGAATTTTTCCAATTTTGTTTGCATTTCCATTATTTTTCAACCAGCTGAGTTGACACAATACAGGCACTGAGCAAAAACAAAATGCCGTTTGCATGGCAAATTAAGTAAGGTAGAAGCAGTAGGAGTTGAAGGCATTTTGTTTTGTATTTCAGGAGCCGACCCAAGATTTATTAATTCAGTACCTCGTTTCTGTAGTTCTCGAATCGAAAAAGTTTTCACATGAAACATATGAATTTAAACAAAAACGCTAGGAATCGGTACAAAAAATCGCTTCTCACATGTGACTGTTTCTACAACGTTTGTTATGAGAAAACTTTCTGTGACGTACTGCTTTTTTCATTCTTGTTGGAAAAATGCGAAAAAATCTGTTTCTAAAAAGTAGTGAGTCGAAAAAATTAAAATGTGAAACGTCAAAAATACTCACAAATTAAAACGGTGCGAGATTTTGATATTGTTTCTACAAAAAGGTTTTTTAAGAAATTAAAATTTATTTTTTAAGTGGAGAAGATAAGAACTATATCTTTTCTGTTATGTATTTCAATTAATTTTTCCAAAATATTACAGAAAAGTCAAGAAAGCAAAAATGAAATGCAGTTGAATACCTGTCTATACTTCTTTTTGTTGTTCTTTTTCGCACTAGTTTATTTTGTTTGTTTATATTTTTTTCTTACTTGACAGCTTTCTTGGAATATTCCAATCAAAACTTCATCAGTGTTGGCTCTTTTCGCATTGATATACAGAAACACTTTTTACTCACAAATCGAGAAACGATGGAATTTTTTGTTTCATGCTTAATGTGAAAACTATTTCGATTCGAGAACTACAGAAACGAGGTACAGGTTATAGCAGTAGCACAGCTGATTTCATTGTTTTCATTTTGTTCGTGCCTAATATGTCAAAATTTGTTTACATTTCTGTTATTGTTAAGATTAGTAGTTTGTTCACAAAGTTTCAAAGAATTTGTAATAAAGTAGATGGATTTGTTTGCGAAAATAATTTGTAACATAGCTATTAAAGGGCTTTACAAAAATCGACTTGAATCTTCATTATAAACACTAAATTTAACACATTTGCAATAAAATTGAAATTTTCACATTGTGTTTACATCAGCTGACTTTGACATATTAGGCACTTTAATTTCATCACCAGCTGCTGCTATAACCTGAATTAATAAATCCTGAGCCTACCTTGTCAAATTCAGACGATCGAAATTGTCAAGATGTATTTATTTCAGGTTATATCAGGAGGAATTGTTGTAATTTTTGGCAACAACCACAAGGACAAGAACAAATTTCGTCTGCTATTTCAACGCTACCACCTGTACTAGATACATCTTGGAATTAGTATAAACAACATTTGCCAATGTCGGACCACAACGACAAGAAAACATTGAAATCAGCTTTTCTAACGCTTCCACCTGTAATAGATACATCTTGGCCTGTTGTTTTTGACTTGTTGTATTTGATGTCGTACTGCATCTACCATTATATTTGTACCATGTGGGGAACACAGATATACTTAGGCAGTGTTGCCAGAAGCTGTTAAAAAACATGCCAAAAAAGTGTTAAAACTGAAACAATTACTTTACGGCGTATATTCGATAAAAAACACAATTTCATAAACCATACATATTCGAACACCATTACCCATAGGGATGGGAGTATATATCATTATATACGGAAAAAAATTTAACACATAGAAGACGTCAAAAGTTGAGCCATACCCGTCTGTCTGAGCCATACCGTTAAGGGCAACAATGAAATTTTGTCATTGCCTATTATTTAATCAAACTTAGTTTGGGATTGAAAATATGAGTTCTCATCAGGGCTTAAAATTGCTGGCTGATTTTCATTGCTAAACTGATATACTGACTGTGACTTCGAAAATGATCCGAACAAACTGACAAACCCGTATACACAAAAAAATTTGTCTGCGGTTGGTTATCAGGGGGCAATCGACGTCGTTGTCCGAATTGTTATCGATTTTCTCATCGTCATAGGATATCTCAGGTACCAGTAGCGCGGAGAAATGATATCGCCATATTCCCAACATGCTGTGCACATCTGCAATGAGATTTTCCCTAGTCTTTACAGAAAGGGCTTTTGACTTTTTGGTAGAATTTTCGGGCTTCGTTCTTCCTTCTGTATGTCTGAATTTTCTCACTCTCGCGCTTTCTCCACTGCCGTTTCTTGCGCCTAAAGAGGCGATTACCTCCTTTATTTTTTCCTTATACCGCTCAGTCGCAGCTCACGTTGCAATTGATTGAAGCATTGCCATACGTGCAGCGTTCTTTACATCATTTGGTATGCGACACTCTTCATCGTAGCATGGTTTGTGACGAAGCTTGTTTTCAAAACCAAGTACGGTTGTTGTGACAGTTTTTATAGAGTCGGAAATGGGTTTCCACTGCGCTTCTGGATCGTCATCGGGAGGAGTGGGTTCTGTGCCAAAAGTTGCGAGAGCTTCCTTGAGTAGGCTGTGATTACCTCTGATAATTGCAGCGTTCCGATGTCTAGCTTTCACTGTGTCTGGTTTCGTACGATTTTCGCTCTACTTAATCTTGTGCGAACTTTTGCTGCTACCAGGTAGTTATCAGAATTGATGTTAACACCTCTGACCACTCGTACATCCATTAGACTGGATGAGTGGTACCAAGGGATCAATTTGGTTCTTCGTTCTTTAATTATGGGATAACCAAGTAGTCTTGTGAATGTCTTTATGCTGGAAATACAAATTGATTTTTTTAGGGTCATAATTTCCGTGCACCACATTTAAAGAAATTGCTAATAAAAGTCTAGACCAACATACTTTTGCAGTAAAATGTTTTTTTAAATGCCAACTTACGTCCATATTTAACATCCACACCCGTGATAATCCTACATATGTTATAATTTCTGGTTCAAAATAAGCATTATTTCAGAGTTCAATTCCGAAAAACTGCCACATATTATAAAAAAATTCAATTTATCGACAATTTATATTTCCCAAAAAAGTGATAAAACGCATTTAGTATGTTTTTCCAGAAAAAAAGTGCAGGTGCCAAAAAAGTGAAGCTAGAATTGCACTTAAAGTGCTAAACTGGCAACGCTCTACTTAGGGTTTTTTTACGGTAGTTGTGAACAACCATTATTGAATTTTTTGTTGTATTTCGTATGTATTTTTGCCAAATTAAACAAACTGGTTCACAAAACATTGAAGTAATAATAAATAACAACAGCTATTATGTAGAGATGTTGCTTATCAAATGTATTCGGTAATAACAAACTCAGTACAAGAAGAACAGCACTAGTAAAGTACGACAATCAGTAAACGTACCTTCGATGTTGTACTTGTCGTAAGTTAGTTTTATATGGAAGCCAACAACAAAATTCGTACAACTATTGTGAGAAGGTACGACAGTACGAGACCTTGTGAAATGTCTAACTGTCTTTAAACAATGACATTTTGCGTGGGTAATTTTATCAATTCTCTTTTGAAGTTGCTGCGTAAATCTTCGTGCCTTTACACGTTGAAAGTTCAAGATATTATTCCCTGCGATTTTTTCGACATTTTCCTTTTGTGAATGTTATTCTATTTATTAATTATTTTTTTGTAAAAAACGATAAAAATTTTTTGATCACCGCAAAGTCTATAGATTTAAGTTTAGAAAAAACAAACTAATGTTTTATGTTAAGCCACCTTATTTGACTTTGCTAAATATTTATTCAAAATTTTTATTTAAATAATGAAAATTAATTCGGATGCATTTCGACTTTTGTCATCCTCAGCGAGTACATTTAAACTAAAAACTCAAAACAAATTCGTATAAAATTTGTTAAAAATAGTTTGACTAACAAAATGACAAAAATTACAAAAAATGCAAAGAATATACAATATAATGTTATTACGATATTTTCTGAAATTGTTCTATTGCTTTGAATAGTGGTGAGCGTATCGGTGCTTCCATAGTGTTCATCGAAATGCTACGATTCAAATACATGTAAATGCTCTCGTAGGCATCTAGTTTATTGGGTTTATTTACTTGTTGTTTTAGTTTAACATTATCGGTATTCCATTGTGTGTGGTCATTCTCAAGTGCGTGTAGAGCGTGCAGCTGGTCCTGGGAATCTTCATATTATTGAAGGAATTATGGACCACAAGTACTACCTAAACATTTTGCGATGCAACCTTCAGAAACATCTGAAAAATTAGGCCTTTCCAACGAGTACTATTTCTACCAGGACAATGACCCAAAGCATAAGGCTTATTATGTTCGGAATTGGTTGCTCTATAATTGCCCACATGTACTCGAAACACCACCACAATCGCCTGATTTAAACCCGATTGAGCACGTGTGGAGTTATTTGGAACAAAAATTGAAAAATCACCACATTAACAACAAAAACACACTTACACTTGCTCTTACGGAAGAATGGGAAAAACTCTCACCTAACTATTGCACAAAGCTGGTTGAATCGATGCCGCAACGTTTGAAAGCGGTAATACAACAAAAGGGCCTCCCAACAAAATATTGAAGTTTTGAATATGTTACCTTATTTACTTATTTTTTAATTTGTGTCCCATTATTACTTTGACCCTAATACTATGAAGTACTTTACTTTTTTTTGTTTCTTACTTTTTGTACTAATGAAAATGACTTCAGTTTATATTTTCAATAAACTCATCGCATTAGCATTAAAACGTTATATAAATTAGTATTCTTAAGTTAGTTAGTTCTGTAGAATATAGGGAATATAAGTAATATTAATAGGTGTCCCATTTTAATTTTGAGCCACTGTAAGTGTGTTCTTTTTACCCCGCTAAAGTTAATTAAAGCTTAATTTGTACGGGACAACTAAGCGATATGAAGTGGCATTTTGAATTTCCCACTTGAATTGCGATTTGAGCAATGACAATGTTGCTACATGTTCAATTTCAAGAAATGACAACAAAAATGTATCTTACGCTGCAGCCACAATTTCAAGTTTTTGTTTCAAGTTTTGTTCACATACTGCTTGTCAAAATTCATGTGAATTGATAGCTGTGACGTAGGCTGCACGCAACTTGAAAGCAATACTCATGTTCCATGAAACTTCATGGCTTCTGTATAGCTCTATGAATCTCAACACATCATTATATTTATTACCTCTACTCACAAACATTTTTAATTATTTATAAAAGTCGAAATCAAAAATGATGACGGCAGAATATTTGTAACAAGGAAAACGAGATACTGTTCATACCAAATGTAATCAGCTGTTTTCTTGAAAGAAAATTGAAACATTCGACTTGAAAGAGAAGTTGAAAGCAAGTTCCTTTCAATTTTTAAAAGTGTGAGTGGATTAGTAAAAAAGTGTGAATGGATTGAAACTTGAAAGGCAAAAATTGACCGTGTAACCCATAGAATAATACTTATAGTAGACCCACTAGTTCTCCCACCAAATTTATGACATTTGGTCTGGTGTGATATTTACGTTTGACGTTGAAAAGAATTGCTTTACTAATACCAGATAGTGGAATGGTTCAAAACAACGAACAAAATGACAACAACGGCATTTCGTTTTGTGTGTTAAAATTATTGTGTTAAATACAACACAAATGTATGCTAACAATAACAGTCAATAAACAAGTTTAAAACGCATTTAAATTTCACAGTTTTTCACCAAAACGACATGAAAAATTAAGGCAAGAAGTTATTGTAATTCCACTTGGTGTATGCCACTTTTCGTCAAACATCTCTCTATCACACCGACCGCATCACGAAGAGTGTGAAAGGAAGCGTCAGATGAGACACACATTCTCTTTAGTCTGAGATTACTCTATGGTGTAACCCCCGTGTTAGATAAATTTTGTTATAATTTTTTGCGAATGAAAATGTTATCAAGGAGAGACTCAAAAGCAGAAATTTGCAAAATGGTTTACACATGATAAGTTCATTAAAATTATTGTATTTAATGGGAGACAACGTATACTTTTATGTCTCTAAATTTGAAGGATAGAATTTTACTTCCGACTAAAAACAAAATTTTAATTAAATTGTTCACAACAACGGGCGGTAAATGTTATACATATTGATCATGTTAGAAATATGTATCAGTTATAGTCGTTTAAACATGTGATTCAACTTTTTACATGTTATTTTTCGTTTCAGTTGTTAAAATCATATGTATTTTGGTTTTATACTTTTTTGTATTCTTGTATTGTTGGTATATAGTATTTGTGTAGAGTTTGACAACTGAAACAAATGAACGAAATTAAAATGTCTGTTGTTGCTACTTACAACAACATCTGCTGCTACCATGTATTTGTTGGCACTGGCTACAAACGTGTTGCGTATCGCATTTTTTCACCCATTATAGCAACTGTTGCCACATTTCGTAGTATTAAGTGTGGATCGTTTTATTTGGAAAGTCGTAAGAGGCGATAGCTTAATGGATTAAAAAAACAGCCTTATTTTATTATTATTTTATTACCTAATTATCAAGTCATACTATAATACGGTAATTTGGGGTTATCTGGGTGCACAGATGCCGCGCCACAAAATTAAAGACACAATTAAATTTGTGATAGAAATACCTTTCATTAGAGTACCTTTGAGCTGGGACCGAACTCCGACACTTCAGCACTAATAGGCATGCGAACTAAAACATCAACCGACATTAACGGCTGCATTGCTATAACACCCTCGGTGTAAACAAATAACACCCACCCGATTAATGCTCCGACATAAGTACTAACAAAATACACTTCGTACCAAAATGAGTGATACATCAGCGAGATAAAATATATGCATGTTCATGCAATCAAATACATCTTGTGTTCCCTATTTTCCTTCAACAGGAGAATAAAACAACAAAGGCAGCACACAGCTACAAACGCACATAACCCTAAAACCGATGTTAGCGCACACACAAATTAAAATAAAGCCACATGCAACATTTGAGCCGTCTCCGGGAGGCTTTAAAACGAGGGAAAAAATTTAACGAGGGTGAATTTTGAAACAACGGGAACCGAGGAGTACAGTATTGAGACGATAGCGAGTTAAAGCAAACGATAAAACAGTCGCAACCACAAGTCTAATTGGTAAATTTTTCTTTCCAGGTTTCAATTGCGCACCCCAAATTACGACACCTCGACGGAGCCCTATATAGTGTTTTATTATTTCTTTGATTGACGTGTGTGTTCTTAAAGTAATTTAACGTCTTGTAACTTCATTTCGCCCAATTCCATCCAACTTCATTGAACTATAAATACAAAGTTAATTGAACAATAGCTAAAACTTACGCCAAAAAGAACTTATAAGTCTTACAAATAGGTGGTTTTAAAATTTAGAAAAAGCGCTAATAATCTACAGACCAAAGAAAGTCTTAGAGAAAAGCGTGTGTGCACGTAGCGAAACAACGGCGAAAGGTGTAGGATATACATCTCAGAGTTGTCCTCAACAAAACACAGAACGACAACAGCCGCAATCATCAGGGCACTAGTAACAACGGGTGAGTTCCAAAACGTCATTTGCAATGCAAGTGAACAAAGTCATGCATTCCTAAACGCAACCGCGTAAACGTTGACAATGTCATACGTCCCTAAATGTATAATAAAAGTAATCACTGCGTATATAAAACGCAAACTGTGCATCACTAGTTTTGTTGACAAAGGTTGACATTTAACGTTCATGTATAAAAAATAGAGTGTAAATACAACAATGGCGGATGAAAAGTAAAGAAATATTGTTGTTGATGTTATTATATTATTATTTAACCCTCGGAGGTATAACCAGGTCTGTGCAGACCTTTTGCATATAAAAGTGTATATAATTTTTTGTTTTTCGTGTTAGAGACAAATCCTTCCATGTAATCCAGGGCAACAATCTCCGAACACAATGAGCAGAAAATTAGAGCGATTATGGATCCGGTTCGGGTTAATCCGTGTTTACAAATATTTTGGTCCAAACGGTATAACCAGGTCTGTGCAGACCTACTACATATAATTTGTATGGAATTAATGGGGGGCAGGTGATAAAAACCGTTTTTGAGTGGGATTTTGTGGCGAAAATTTGTATAAAATGTACATATTGAATAGAGCGCAAGCAAAATATTAGTATATCAGCAAAATTTTAAGTCTAAACTATTTTTTCAAAGTATTAATAAAATAGAGTAAATAGCTACCTAAGATGTATAAAAATGCGTTTTTATTATTAATTTTGTGGTTTTCTTAGCATAAATTGCATTTATACACACTTTTAGGACACCTGACTATGCATTTCCATACAAATCCCATGTAGGTCTGCACATACCTGGTTATACCGTTTAGCGACAAAAAAAACCCTTATACCTCCGAGGGTTAAAGAAACTTTTTAATTTTTTTCAGTGAAAAATGTCATCATTTCATCAATAGTTTGGTAAACAACACAATTGTTGACTTTGTATCGAAACAGTATTTAAACCGCATCACTGCAATGTGTTTTGAGGTTTTGGACTCACCCAACGTCAACCAAACATCTACAAGAACAAAAGTCCCTCCTGCTGAATCCCCGCAAAATCAACATCCGTAAATCTTCCCTTGTCCACCAAGGATTGAGCGGTAAGTCCTCTGATCTAGTTACCTTTGTGCTAAGTCGACTACCAGTTCATCGCCTATCCGAGTCGTACCATAATGACCAAAGTGGGCACGGGCAATAAAGCATAAAAGTCCCACAGAAAGAATATTACGGTATAGGAGCGAAATCGGAAGAGTTTACGTAAATTTTTTGTCAAAAGCCACGGTAAAAAGCCTCCCATATACCCAAAGTGGAATGGAGTACAAGTTCTAACGCCGAACCTAACCTAGTGGCATTGACAAAACATATATTTACCAACCTTTGCTAGCTGTATTCCCCATTGTAAAAATAATAAGGAGAAAATTTTAATTATAAAAATATATATGCGATATCTCTAGAACATAAAATTGTATGTAATTGTAAAGGGTCGACATTAGTTTATTTAAATTGAAAACCAATGTCTTTCAAAGGGTAACGAGCGCTCGAACCAGGTAGAAATATAAAGACGACAGTTTATGAAAATACCACTCCTAGAAAGTGAGTTGGCCCCCTACTGAGGAAAGAGAAAATGGAAAATCTGCGTAAATAAGACAAGAACAACATAATAACCATATTGAACAATCATAAAACCAAAACGATAATTAGTTACTCATTACATTGAGTAAACATACTATCTGGTCGAACAAAATCAAAAAGAGAAAAAATTTAATACAGATATTTTTGGTTTCTTTACTGATAACATTTGATTTTAAATTTAACCCGAAAAGGACCAAAAACAATTAGTTGATACAAAACAAGCATATCATTCAATGGTTGTTCAAGTTCCAAACCGGTTATTACACCATAGCCAGTTAATATCTTATATTCATTTACTAACTGTCATACACATATGTCATAATATTTTGTTTCACATATATAATTAACCATTTCTATTTTACAGGAAAATTTAAAGCTAGCAATATTGTACACACATAATTTTTAAGAATAAGTAGACTGTGACAGTCATCTATTTGTAAATTTTAAAATCATTACATTCATCGTGTTTAATAATTTATTCATAGTTATCTTGAAATTTCGGTTGCTTTACCA
The DNA here is from genome assembly GCA_963931995.1 of Phaonia tiefii. NCBI lineage: Eukaryota > Metazoa > Arthropoda > Insecta > Diptera > Muscidae > Phaonia > Phaonia tiefii. The sequence goes on along the minus strand of OZ008371.1, from coordinate 92,275,482 downwards.
ATAGATAACCCCTTTTAATTTTCGGTTTCATTTGTGCGTAAGCGCCCTAAAGTATGCTGTGTAGACACAGTAATTTAGTAGAATAGTTAATATATCCGTAGACGATAAGTAGATGATTCGAACATTTATTGATTCCCCTCCACAAGAGTAAGTGGGAACAGTTTTATCTGTGTGCAGTCGGAACTATAATATTAGGGCGACTACTGTCGTCAAATAAGGTGATTAACTGAAAAATTTTAAATATTAAATAATGAACTTTTATGACATACCATTTCGGATTTCATCCCACCATTTATTCTTAAATTGAGAAATTTCCGGTTATCAACCGACGATTTAAATTAGAATCTATAAGATTTAACTAAGAATTTACCGGTTATTAACCGATGTTTGAATTAGTTTGTAGAATTTTAAATCAGGATTTTTTCGGTTTAAATAATATTTTGAAATATTTTATAAGATTTTCAAGTCATTAGCCTATGAACAAAAAGTAGAGTGTGGGAACATTCCGGTTATCAGCCGATGAATTAACATAGATTTTAGGAATTTTCCGGTATTAACAGATGAATTGAAGTAGTTCATAAGATTTTTCCGATTACTAACCGATGATCCAAAATAGACTATAAGTTTTCCGGTTACTAACCGATGATTCCAAGTAGATTTTAAGATATTTCCGGCCATTAGCCGATGAATTCAATTAGATTATAGTATTTTCAGTTATCAGGCATCACGCCATTCAAAATAAATTTCACGTTTTAGTATCGTTCCGTTTATCGGGCACAGCAGATGTAAGCTGTGTGTCGAATTTCTTTCGTTTTCAAGTTTATATTCAGTTCCGTTTATCGAGCACAGCAGACGTAAGCTGTGTGCCGAATTTATTTTGCTGAGGCAGACGTAAGCCGAGCATTTGAGCATCCGAGTTCGAATAACTTAATAGAGTCTTATATTGACCAAACCAAACTTTTGTTGTGGTTTCGCGTATTCGAGGTTAGATTCTTAAAGGTTAATTTTTCAACTTCAGCAGATGTAAACTGCGGATCTTCAGATCCTGCGAGTTTAGTTCCTTTAAGAAATACTAACTTTTCTCCAAGGCTGCTAGTGCGAGCTAAGGTTCCGAATTTGTCTCTTAACAAGTAACCGTTCGATAGAGCTCTTATTTCTGGTTCAGTTTTTAGTTTTTCTTTCCATTAATTATTAAAGGTAGGTAGTGGTGCGGTACGATATCTCCATGCGAACATGGTGAAACAAAGGTAAGAACAATCCAAACTATTATTGGGACGCCCGAAAAATTAATTCGGAACGAGGCGTCAAAGGTGAGATCCGATGATCTCTTAAAGGGTGGGTAAAGAATTTCGCGGAGCCGACATAAGACCTGTCGAAAAGTAGCCCGGAAGGTTCTAATTCGTTTCAGTGTGTATAAAAGTTTGTATCAATCTAAATTTTTCTTTTTAGAATTAGGCCCTACGAGCTTTCTTTTATGATACCAACGGTTAATAACCCAGCTGGCGAGGATTCAAAACGCTGTTGTACCGCTAAAAAGAGGCATGAACTTTTAAAATACACTTCTGCCCCGATGAGCTCTAGTCGAGCATGAATATTGCCAGTGCAGCCTAGACTTGGTGAAGGATTAAGCGTGAAGCTGTGGAAGTTAAATTTTTTCCAAAGCAGTTTTCTCTTTAATAAATAAGGAATCCATCGTCATCTCATTAGAATCAATTCCTTCATTTCCCCACTTTCGTCACAATTGAATACGCTGGCAATTTCAGCCAAAGTTAATCTCTGCGCTTGCAGATTCGACGCATTGAATTCCAATGATGCATACGGATGAAAGGATTAAAGTGGCATTGTGGCATGAAATTTTTGGAGTCTTAGACTGTAATGAAGTTTCAAATCATTTCTGGTTTGTAAAAATTTCATTCGGTTATTTTTGAACAAACCCCGTTTCCGAAGGAAAAAATCCGTTTCTCTGTTTGTGCCCCCTATAATTTGTAATGTGTTTATTTCAATATTTTCATTTACATAACATTAAACGTTACTTTTTGAATGTTTAATGTTGTGTAAATTTTTTCTCATTTTACAATTTTTCTTTAAATTTTAACATAATTTTCAATTACATTTTACATTACCCATGACGTCAATGTTCAATATTTTGTAATTTCGTAATTTTTGAATTTTTCATTACATGACAAATTCAAAATTTTCTTCACACAATTAGGTCATTGTTATGAAAATAATTGTTATATTATTATAACACCAGCTAAACATACAAACTAAAGTAGCTATTCCTGTTTATGTATAAATTTCGTGTGTCCCTCCCATCCGACAACAGCAGGAAACGTCGCGTTCGCGTAAATCCAGTTTTTATTTTGGGTCTTTCCTTCCCCTGTCATTTTTAAATAATCCATAACTTACAAATGTTATTTTAATTAGATGCACCATTTCCTTCAAAACCATGGACAACGTAAGTTGAGCCATGCAAAGCTTATAACACAAACAATACTACCAGGAAACCGCGAAACCCTAGAGGAGAATATCCCTAAGACCTTAACAACAATTTTAATATAACTTGTGTGGTAATTTTTTTTTAAATTGAACATTCAATATCTCGGTAACTAAGCAAGGTATAGAAATATTTTATTGCATTTTTGGCGTATTTTGAAGAGAACTACTCAAAAAATACATTTCTTTGAGCACTACAGATGGTTCCACAAATGTAACGCCCTCCAGCACGTTCAAACTTTGGAAATCCATAATTCCGGGAATAGGACCTACCCGCAAAATGAAACATTTTTGACAGTTAACCTAAACTACGTCATACACATATGTAGATGCCGTTTTGTACTTTGTCTTCCTCATTAAAAAATAATTCCACTGAACTCATCTTTGTTATTAAAAAGGTTTTGACGTAGAATAAGTCTTACCTTACGGTATGAGGAGTCATGTCAGGTTTTTATTGTTGTAATCTTTATTTCATTGAATTTGAGGAAACGGCTAGATGAATTTTTTTAAAATTTTTTTTGTAGGTAAATGAAGATGTTATCTTTCGTTTGATATACATTTCATATTGGTTGATATATTTCTAGTATTTTAATTTCTCAAATGAAAATTGTTTAAACACATACACTCAAACATATGTGTGGTGTTTGGTTGAGTGTTTTTGGTTGCTCAACATTGCTTAGGAACATGTATCTAGTAAAAAGTGAAACGAACAGCAAGCTAATGTTGCTTGGCAACATGTATCTAGTAAAAAGTGAAACAAACAGTAAGCTAACGTAATAAAGCTTTTTTGCGAAAGCTTCAATAAAGCTGTTGTAACATTAATTTTGAATTGTAAAGCGTAAAGCTTTCACACAACGCTCGAATGCTAATGCGAAGACTCGATAAGGTAAACCTTTTTTAATATTAGGGCGGCCCTCTCAACATTCGCAGAACTTATTTCAATAAAAATATTAATTAAAATACATAAATTAAATTAAGTTTAAAAAAATTGAACATAATATTTTTTTTTAAACGGACGTGAATCAAATGCCGTTGGTAAATATAAAAATTACAGCAGACAGTTGTCCGAGGCCTTCGGCCACGGACTGTCCCTGCAGGCTGTGTCAGAGACACGGCCATTAAGTTTAACGTAGAATACGCCATCCGATAAGACAGAAAACATATATAACAATAAATGATAAATAATATAAGAAAACGAAGGCCTCGGACAACTGTCTGCTGTAATTTTTTTATGTGTTAACATCTACAGGCACGGGTAGGGCAATCTATCAAAGTGAACACATGCAAACAGCACAGCGTTAGCATCACATACGTGGTTGTTGTAATAAGTGTGATGGTATTGATGTAGCGGCAGCGAACAAACAAGTAGGTCGTCGTCGCCGACGAGTATTTTTTTTATCTCATCGCATATTGGTTAGTCCCCTTTTCCACTAGCAAATATTTCTTTGCAAATCTTTATCAGTTTAGTATTTGCTGTTCTCGCAAATTCTGCTTTGTTCTTTTCGCTGAAACAAATTCATATGACATTTCATTTTTAACCCATTCGTTTTTGCTGACACAGTCGGTTTTTGTTTACAAATCTGTTGGTTGTAGTGATTGTTTGAAGTAAACAAATGAAATGTAATTAATAAATTACCATTTTTACACCGATTTTAAATTATTTATACAGTTATTAGGAAAATTCTTTAAAATGTAAACAGTTTTGACGTTTCTTTCGTTCTTTTGTATTTTGATTCGCAAAATTTGGCAAAGAAAAATTTGTGAGTGGATAAGCATTCGAAAATACCGAAAGAGAAAAGAAAACATTTGGCAAAGAAATATTTGCCAGTGGAAAAGGGGGCTTAGCAATCACTAACATTCGATGTTCAGCTTTGTTTACATTTGAAACATGATCATTACAGCGATACGCGATTTCATTAGTCGGTAATGGCCATTATGGTTACTTGTTTTATTTTATTTATCCCCTCTTATTTTAAATTCAATTTCGCTTATGATATTTGTTGTTGGTTTTATATGCCTGAAATCATGTATGATACTACATATGGATAATTATAAGTAAATTAATATCTACGGAGATCGGCGTGAAGAAAACAAAAGAAAAAAACAGAAGATTTCAATCATGGTTGAAAGACAAGGTTGTATCGTTAGAACAGCTGATTTAATTTTTTTCATTTGACGCACTTGGGAAATGTCAAATTTGTTTACATTTGTTGGTTATAAGTTGTTTACAGACGCGGAATTAAACAACAGACGCGAATACGAGTTAGAGTTTCACACCGGAAAAAACTAATTCAACTGCAGCGTCAAACAATTTCAAACTTCATTAATTTGGCAAATATTTCTTTCCCATTATATCACAACTGATTCAAAAATTCACATTTTGTTTACATTTTTATCAGCTGAGTTTGACAGAAGCCAAGTGCGATTTTGCACATGATTACACACATATTTACTGCTACTACCGTGATTAGTGTGCCCTGATTTCAATGGAGCAGAATTTCATTTCTATTCCGTTCCAGACTGAATTGTAACAAAGTCAAATTAGAAACAAATGAAAGGCACAAAAACAGAAGATTTTTCATGGAATGAGAACAAAAAGCAGAAGAGAACAAAAAAAGAAAATTGATTTTCATCGCTAATTTAAATTAAGAAATATAAAATGTGAAATGATTTATTGTTAATAAAAAGAAAATAAAGTGTTACATTGAAATTAAATTAAAAATGGTTTAGTTAAATGAATATTAGCCAATTTTAGTTTTATTATTTTGTTCTGCAACATAAGATTGTGTATCCTTTCGGAATAGTTTGCACAGTTTTGGAAAAATGTAAAACATTTTCATATGTGTGGCCAAAATTCGCATTTACATTTTCGGTCACCAGAAGCCAACAAAACTTTGCGTATTCACTCCGAGTATAAGGAACTTTTCCGGAGACATGTACAAATCGATTGGTATATGTCTCATTATCCAGAAATTAAATTTGCGTCAGCTATTGGGTGAACAGTTTTGGAAAAGTGTGAAATATTTTCATATGTGTGGCCAAAATACGCAGTTACATTTCGGTCACCAGAAGCGAACAGAACATTGCGTGTTCACTCCGAGCATAAGGAGCTTTGCCGGAGACATGTACAAATCGATTGTTATCTGTCTCATTATCCAGAAATTAAATTTACGCGAGCTATAGGGTGAACAGTTTTGGAAAAGTGTGAAATATTTTCATATGTGTGGCCAAAATACGCATTTACATTTTCGGTCACCACAAAACAAAACAAACAAAACAATGCGTATTCACTCCGAGTAAGGGAACCACTCCGGAGGCATGTACAAAGCGATTGGTATATGTCTCATGAAATTTGCGTGAGCTATCGGGTGAACAGTTTTGGAAAAGTGTGAAATTTTTTCATATGTGTGGCCTAAATACGCATTTACATTTTTTATCACCAGAAGCGAAAAAACATTGCGTATTCACTCCGAGTATAAGGAGCTTTTCCGGAAACATGTACAAATTGATTGTTATCTGTCTCATTATCCAGAAATTAAATTTACGCGAGCTATAGGGTGAACAGTTTTGGAAAAGTGGGAAATATTTTCATATGTGTGGCCAAAATACGCATTTGCATTTTCGGTCACCAGAAGCGAACAAAACATTGCGTATTCACTCCGAGTATAAGGAACTTTTCCGGCGACATGTACAAATCGATTGGTATATGTCTTATTATCCAGAAATTAAATTTGCGTGAGCTATAGGGTGAACAGGTTTGGAAAAGTGTGAAATATTTTCACATGTGTGGCCAAAATACGCATTTACATTTTTGATCACCAGAAGCGAACAAAACATTGCGTATTCACTCCGAGTATAAGGAACTTTTCCGGAAACATGTACATATCGATTGTTATCTGTATCATTATCCAGAAATTAAATGTACCCGAGCTATAGAGTGGACAAATTTCAAAAATGTTCATGTGAAAATTTCAAAAATTTGCAAACCCATTGTCATTCATTAACACGAAACCTAATGGGGTCTGTCCAAACCCATTATAGGGTATCTTCTGGAAATATGGACGAATCGATTGTCATGTTGGTCATTTTCCAAAAAGTATGATTTCGAAGCTATAGGGTGGACAAATTTCAAAAATATTCATATAATAATTTGTATCATCTACAAACGCATTTTCATTCATTAACACGAAACCAAACAGTGTCTGTCCAAACCCATTATACGGTCTCTTCTGGAAACATAAACGAATCGATTGTCATGTTGGTCATTTTCCAAAAAGTATGATTTCGAAGCTATAGGGTGGACAAATTTCAAAAATCTTCATATAATAATTTGTATCATCTACAAACGCATTTTCATTCATTAACACGAAACCAAACGGTGTCTGTCCAAACCCATTATACGGTCTCTTCTGGAAACATAAACGAATCGATTGGCATGTTGGTCATTTTCCAAAAAATACGATTTTCGAAGCTATGGGGTGCACAAATTTCAAAAATCTTCATATAATAATTTGTATCATCTACAAACGCATATTCATTCATTAACACGAAACCAAATGGTGTCTGTCCAAATGTGTCCTGTTGGTCCCAATGGTGTCTGTTTACGTTTTTTGATTTTTGTAATTTTCATATGCAGATTTTTGAAATTTGTCCACACTATAGCTCCGTTAATCATATTTTTTCTAAACTGACCAACATGGCAATCGATACGTCCATATTTCCAGAAGAGACCGTATAATGGGTTTGGACCGACGCCATTTGGTTTCGTGTTAATGAATGAAAATGCGTTTGTAGATGATACAAATTATTCTATGAATATTTTTGAAATTTGTCCACCCTATAGCTTCGAAAATCCTATTTTTTGGAAAATGACCAACATGGCAATCGATACGTCCATATTTTCAGAAGAGACCGTATAATGGGTTTGGACAGACACCATTTGGTTTCGTGTTAATGATTGAAAATGGGTTTGTACATTTTTGAAATTTTCACATGAAGATTTCTGAAATTTGTCCACCCTATAGCTCGCGTAAATTTAATTTCTGTATAATGAGACATATACCAATAGATTTGTACATGTCTCCGAAAAAGTTCCTTGTACTCGGAGTGAACACGCAATGTTTTGTTCGCTTCTGGTGACCGAAAATGTAAATGCGTATTTCACACTTTTCCAAAACTGTCCACCCTATAGCTCACGCAAATATAATTTCTGGATAATGAGACATATACCAATCGATTTGAGCATGTCGCCCGAGGGGATCCTTATACTCGGAGTGGACGCGCAATGTTGTGTTCGCTGCTGGTGGCCGGAAATTCAAATTCATTTTTTGGCCACTCTTAAGAAGATGTTTTGCACTTCCCCACCCTATAGCTCACATAATTTTATTTTCTGGACAATGATCAACAAATCACTCGATTTGTACGTGTCTCCTAAGTAGATTCTTATCGAAGGGATACACAATCTCTTGTTTCGTGTTGCAGAACTTCCAGAATTTTTATTTAATTTCAATATAACACTTTATTTTCTGCATATTAGCAACAAATCATTACACATTTTGTATTGTTAATTAACATTAGCGATGAAAATCAGTTTAATAAAACATTTTTCTTCTGCTAAGAATTTTTTTCAAAATCTTCTGTACCTCGTTTCTGTAGTTCTCGAATCACATGTGACTGTTTCTACAATATTTGTTTTGCGAAAACTTTCTGTGACGTACTGTTTTTTCATGCTTATTAGAAAAATGTGAGAAAAACTGTGTCTAAAAAGTAGGGAGCCGAAAAGGTTTAAATTTTAAACGTCAAAAATACTCACAAATTAAAACGGTGCGAGATTTTGATTTATTGAGCATGTTTTTTTATTCTCTGCTAAACTAATTTTCGACCACTTTCTATGGGGAGCTAAGCGATATTAAGCGATTGTAAGCGGCTCTCCATACAAAGTCGTCGAAAACATAGTTTAGCAGGAATTAAAAAAATAAGCTTATTTTGAGCATGTTTTTTATTCCCTGCTAAACTAATTTTTCGACCACTTTATATGGGAGCTAAGCTATATTAAGCGATTTTAAGCGGTTTGTTGTTCTTTTTCGCACTAGCTTATTTTGTTTGTTTAAATTTTTTTACTACTTGACAGCTTTCTTGGAATATTCCAATAAAAACGTCTTCAGTGTTGCCTCTTTTCGCATTGATATACAGAAACACTTTTTACTCACAAATCGAGAAATGATGGAATTTTTTGGTTCATGTTTAATGTGAAAACTTTTTCGATTCGAAAACTACAGAAACGAGGTACTGCTTTTTGTTCTCATTCCATCAAACATTTTCTGTTTTTGTGCCCTCTTATTTGTTTCTAATTTGATTTTGTTACAATTCAGTCTGGAACGGAATGGAAATGAAATTCTGCTCGATTGAAATCTTGTTGTTTTCTGTTTTCTTCACATGCGTTCTACGGAGTATATTAGGTCATAATGGTAAGTCAAACTAGCTATAAAGGTGTCGGCGAGTACGATAAGGTAAGTACTCTTTAATGTCACATAATTATATTAAGCGGTCACATATGTGTATTTATTTGTTTCTGATTTTCAGGTTAATGATTAGCTGCTTTTCATGTGGTTAGTTTTAAAAAATCATGTGGTAGTTTCGGCGACACATATGTGTGCTCTAAAGTTGCAATTTGCAGCGTGATATTTTGCTTCCATCTAGGGGTTTATATATGTGACTTCGAGAGCGGGTTCTGGAGTCACATATGCATGACGAAATGTTTTGGTTTGAACACAAATTTAACTCTCGGTCTTAATGAACTCGTTTTAATATTGTTGATGTGCTAACATCTATAGGCACGAGTAGGGAACTCTATCAAAGTGAACACATGCAAACAACACACAGCGTTAGCATCACATACGTGGTTGTTGTACAACAATAGTCTCTGCATAAAAATAAGTATGATGGTATTGATGTAGCGGCAGCGAGCAAACAAGCAGGTCGTCCTCGCCAAAGAATATTGAATAGTATAGAGAACTCATGGAACGAATTATATGAGTCAAAAGCACTGGCGACATCTGGCGAATGATTCAAAACGTATTACTCTCGTTTTGTCATAACTTGGTCCATTCATAATTTTGATGTGAAACATTGAAGCAGTTATGCTTTTTGTATTGTTTTAAGTAATAGCATTGTCGAAATGGTGCATTTATATTGAAATATTCTATAAAGAGAATAATGGGTCGATTATCGATAGCAACCGAACCTCAGTTGCGTTGCCAGTTGCCGAAAAGTTATTACATATGTCAACTGACAGCTAGCAACTTCAGTTGCTTGATAGAGGTTATAGTGGCAAACATGAATTTTTGGTTGCTGTATAGTTTTTAAAACAAAACGTTCAGGTGAACGATAAGGAGTTAAAAGCTGTGGTTGTAAAGAAAATCCTAATTTTTTGCTGTTAAATTGTAATGTTTATAAAAATTTGTGCATATTGAATACAATATTATTTATATAAAATAGAACCTAGTAGCGGCAAAATTGTGGGAGCTCGGGCAGCTCAAAACTTATGGAAAACGAAATTAAAGAAAAATAGAAGATCACGAAGAAGAGACTGCTAGAAACAGACAACTGTGTGTACTCAAATTATATGTATTTTTATCCCAAATTTAATGGTGTCTGTAGCAGATCTCTTATATAGTCTGAACATTGTATATATATAGAATGCATATAACTACTTGTTTCTAGTAATTTCATTAATCATTTACATCACTTAATTTCATAAAATCATAATTATTTTCATATTTAGTAACCACATCCAAATTAAAGTAATCGTTGAGTTGGTTACACTAATTACACACACAACCTGATGTAAAGCTTTTCTTCGTTGAGTGCAGCTTTTATAACGAACATTTCATTGTTTTTGTTTTGTCTCTATTGCTCATTGTTTGAAAGCTCACTGTGTGAGGGTATAAAAGCAGAGCACACAACGAGGATCGCTCATGGCTAGCGCCAGGGAATGTCCGTTGCGTTTGAAACTACTTCGCGAGAAGACTGAAGCCAGGAAGCGACACTCGGTCGTTCCTGGAATCAGTTTCTCTCGCGATAGTGGCAGATTCCTGGGCGGCGTTTCCTACGCTGCTGCTGCTACCCGCGGTTCCTCTCGCCCTACGGCGAATGCTGCGCACGGCACGAATTTCGCTGCAGCAGCACCCTTAGTGGTGACGCTGCAGAGCGCAATGGCCCATTTCGGAACCATTGAAGCCGACTGCCGTCGGATGTTTGGCATGGACTTTAAGTCCTGCCGTACCAAGCTAGGTCCATTCTTGCAAGAATATGCGAAATTGGAAGACGATGACCTGAAATCCCAGGCTATCATGGCCTTAGGCCCAATGTAAATATTTGTATAGTTAGTTGTAGGTTAGAATTAAGTTATTTTAAGTTTTAAGTTTTTTCCCTGACGGAATATTGCCTTTTTTGTGATTCTTTTTAATGGCATCCTGGTTAATGATAAATTGAATGTACTTTGGGAGTACCGGCTTCGCCGGGCTCATGGCTAAAGGCCAATATACGATATGTATAGTCCTCAAAAAATTCTCGAATGCAGAGGAAAAGAGTAGTAATATAAGTATGTCTTAAGTTGATATTGTTGTAAAAGAAGTCTGGAACAAATTGAAATTGAAATTGAGGATCGCTCATTCTCTAATAACAGGTTGGTTGGTGTAGACGGTCGCATAATTTCAACGGCTAAACGTGGCAAATACAAAGACGGCGAAAAGCTGTCGCTATTTGTTTTGTTTGGTTGGATGTTGTTGTGTACAGCTGCTTGAGACTGAGCAATGCAAATACTGAGGCGGCGTAAAGCTGTCGCTGTTTGTTTGTTTAGTTGATGGTAGTGGAGAGGGGAACTATAGTAATTGTTTACACCTCGGTGGAAGCAAATATTTTAGTTTCTGGAGTACCGTTATAACTGTACCCTTTTGTAATATGTATTATGTTTTGTTATTTTCTTTTCTTTCATTCTCTAATAACAGATTCTCTAATAACAGTTGTCAACGATTTAATCAATAAAGGCCCAAATTTTATAATTTTTAAGAAGAAAGAGCTGTCTTTTATTTTAAATTGAAAGGCACCCCTACATGTCTTTATTTTTGTGGAACGGCATCTGTGCACCCAGATAACACCAATTTGCCATATTATAGTATGTCTTGACATTTAGTGGGAGTGTTCAAATTAAAGGGAGTGATGAATCTGCTTCATTTCTAGTCATTTTAAAAAATTTCAAGAACAGTTTTCCAGACTTTAAATAAAAGGTCTGGAATATAGGTCCTTCCGACAAAAAATAACATATTTTTCGTTTCTATATTTTTTCGTTTTTTTTTTTATCAAGTTTTGAGCTGCGCCCGAACTCGGGCAATTTAGCCCTAGTACCCAGGTGTTGGCCCAGAAATCAGCAACCTGTTGCTTCAGTGGAAATAATTATTCGCCCTTATTATGGTTGTCTTCGTCGACGTCGTTTTTATGTCAACATCACTTCGTGTCAACATCGTCGTCACACTGTCTTGAGACGTCAACTGTTTGTCCATACCCTATTAAAAACATAAACAAAGTTGTCATTCGTAGTGAATGAAAGCAGGAAGAAGAAAATTTTACGTTTTTCTATTCTATTATTTTATTTAATTTGGTAAAAGTTTTTCCAAGTTCCTAAAAAGTGTTTAATTATTGGAAGTTATTGGATTTGTAAGTTATTATAATTGAGAGGAGTTCTCAACATACAGCCTTTATTGGCCCCAGAGCTGCGTGTATTGGACGTAATGGAGAAAGAAATGATCTCATCAAATTCAACATGGACCGACCATTCGACTATCTTAAAGGATTTTAACTGTATGTTTCGTTAGCGGCCGCTTGTTTCAAAGATATCAGACTAAAATGAAAAAGACACCAATTGCATGACAGAAAGGGCGCAGAGCAGGCATATACGATACTGAGTTTCACTTTTGGTGTTTGTCAAACGAACAGACTTTATTTATTATTTTATCTTTCTTTTATACAATATTTTTGCTTATGTATTATTTTACAGTGCGGAACTTAATTTTAACATTTTTGTTACATTGCTTACAATACAGAAGTTCACTAAATTAAAATGCACATTTGCTTGCTTGCGAAATGTTGTTTGTTGTTAAAAGAATACGGAAGTTAACATACTTAAAATACATATTTGCTTACTGGCGAAATATTGTTTATTGCGGAAGTTAACATACTTTAAATAATTAGGTCAAATAATATTATGCTAAGTTGTGTTGATATAGTGAAAATATGTTGTACTGTCGCCGGCACATTTTGTCGGTGATTGTACTTGTGTGAGACGTTTTGGTTGTTATTGTTGATGTACCGAGTGTATTGACAGAAAGTGTGCAGCTATTAAGTGTATTTGCGGAATGTGTTAACTCCCCCCTTTTTAAGCATCAGCGTTCCGCTGATTATAATGGGTAATTTATTTTAAGTTCAGGGAAACTTATTATTATTTATTATTTATTATTAATTTGTTTATCCTACACAACAAGATATAAATCTTATAATTACTGCATAGGAATTTATAATGAAAGACTTTATATTGCATAATGAATGAATTAAGTACAAATTAAACTTAAAATTAAAATTAATTTATAAATTCAACTTAACAAAATCTTTCATAGAGTAAAGGAAGGAAAAAAAATCTTTAAATTTTTGAAATTACGTTTTCTGATCAACAATAAAACAACACTGGTAACAATTTGTAGTTTTCCAAAAACCATTAAACAACAAAAAAAAATGAATATTAACGCAAAAACGAAACATTTAATATAAATATACTAATAATAAATAACATATATAAAATATCCTCATTTTATATTTAGTTTTAAAAAAAAAAAATTTTTATAAAAATTTAAAAAAATTAAAACAAAATTTGAAAATTTAGACATTTGTTGCATAATAATTCATCAAATGTGTTTTAAAATGAATAACGTTGCTGGTAGTTTGTAAAGATGCAGGTAGGGTGTTCCAGAGAGGTAATACATTGATGAAAAATTGCCGTTCTGATATCAGTGTTCGGTATCTAAGCGTTATTAGCTTGTTTCCCCTATTGGACCTTGCAAAATAAAGACGACGGAAAAGATATAGAGGTTGTCGTAAATATATTATTTTATGTAGGAACACAAGCGCTTTTACTTTAAATAGATTATCTAACGAAATTCCGTACAGTTTTACAGCAAAAATAGAAATACGATCATATTTTCCTATATCGTAGACATAACGACAAATGTTGTTGAAAGCTGTGTTAAGCTTTCGTCGGCTTACCGAGTCAGAAAAAGAAAAAACTTCACATCCGTATAAAAGAGATGGCACAATATACGTTTTAGCAATCAGTAATCTGATATTCAGAGGAGTGAACGATTGCGTTGCCCATAATGATTATTCCACGTTAGCGTGTCATTGAAGATGATACGTAGATTTTTAACGGAAGGAACAATTTGAATATTCTGTCCATTGATCATTATATTAACGTCGAACGTATATTTCGAGGACTTTCTTTGTACTAACATACACTTTGATTTACGTGGATTCAAAGATAGACCATTTGCAGATGCCCACACATATATGGATTCGAGATCAGCATTCACTCGGCAAATAGCATCGTCAGAACGATCTATGGTTGAACTTGTGAATAGCTGAACGTCATCAGTGTACATGTGACACTTGCAGGAAGATAAGTTTACAGGAAGATCGTTTATATACATTGCTAATAACAAAGGTCCGAGTATTGATCCCTGAGGGACGCCTCTAGTCAAAAATAGGGGTTTAGACACTGCATTTTTCGTATAAACTGATTGACTACGACCATTTAGGTACGACTGCAGTAGCCGGTTAGAGGTACTTGAAAAATTGAAAAACTTAAAAAAACCTAAAATGTCGTGATCGACAGTGTCAAACGCCTTAGAATGGTCCAGAAGGACAAGAATAATAACATTCTTGTCGTCTATATCCCGGCGCAGGTCTTCTGCTACATCTATTAATGTTGTAACACAACTATGTTTCGGCCTAAAACCAGATTGATTTTCCGCTAGCAAGGCGGAATTGCCGATAAAAGTATTAATCTGCATGTGCAATAGTTTCTCCAAAACTTTTGACAAATAAGGTAGTATTGCAATTGGTCTGTATTCAGTTCCGGACTTGGGAAGAGGAACAATTTTCGAGTGACCCCACTTTCTTGGAAAACAACTGGACATTATTATTGTATTGAACAAATGGGTAATAAAAGGTAACAAAAAGGGAAGAATAATTTTCACGAATTTCGGGTTAATATCATCACACCCTGTTGCACTCGAACTGATTGCTGAAATACTAGTGAGTACATCCTCTTGACTAACACAAGCAAACTCAAACGGGCCACAACTCATATTCGTATCATCAATCTCATAAAATCCAGCGTGAGATGTGGTCATAGGTATATTGACAAACGATTTATTCAATTCATCAGCATCTGTCACAACATCAGAATTAGCAACAGTTCGTCCAATACCAATTTCCCTGATTGTGTTCTATGTCTGCCTTGCACTTATTGAACTACTGAAACGGCTCGCATAATATTCAATATTTGCCCGTCTAATAGCAAAGTTTACATCCCTTCTGGCAGTTTTGAATTCGTCCTTTAAATCATCTGACCTGAAGCGTATCCAACGAGCATGAGCCAGATCTCTTCGCTCTATTAAAGATTTGATGTCGCCATTAAACCATGGTCTGGATTTTGATGTCAATATTCGAGTTCTAATGGGCACGGCAATATCGTAAAGTTTGATGATATTGCCCTCGAGAAAATCGATTTGTTCACCTTCCGAAGCCATATCATATACTATACTCCAGTCTATTTGAGCAATATTCTCAGCTAAAGCTATATAATCTGTATTCCTAAAATCTCGATACGTAAAAGTCTGTTCAGATACATTAATATTAAAATCGTATGACAAGAATAATAAATCATGCTTCGAAAAACATGGCGCCGAAATTTGGTCGTAAAGTAGTACTTTACATGAATTATTTACAAAAAATAGGTCTAGTAATGTATTACTTGTTGAAGTGTAATGTGTTGGCATATCGGAATTAACGACAGAAAAACCAAAGGCCCTCAAGGAAGGATCAACCAATAAATTCGAGTTGAAGTCACCAGCAATTATCACATCTGCGTATGTATTAGTAATAACTTCCATCTTCGCTGTAAAAGTGTCTAAAGATATAGAACGATTCGGTCTATAAACGCTTCCTACAATAAGCTTTTTGTCATTTGATCGCATAGTGACGGCGACACTATCGAGTATCTAGCCATGAAAAAAGCTTCTTAAATTACCGTTCGGAATCGGAGTAAAACTGTAGGTCCCAATCAGTGAGTGAAAACTGGAAAGCGCACAGCTCAGTGATTGTTAGAAGTTCTCCCCAGTCCCTTCATGGGATGTAATGGGAAATCATTTATTTATTTTTCATTTGATGATACCTCAATAAATAAAAACTCCACTTTATCATCATCGCTGCTTTTCGCTATAAATTTGCAAGATAAACCAAGCTTAACATAAATAGCTACACCTCCTCCATGTTTCTTTCGATCTGCTCTAAATACCTTATATCCATTCAGTGATATCAGATTGTCAGATGTAGTTTCAGTAAACCAGGTCTCAGAAATACATATGACATCAACAGAAGATCGCTCGAATGATAATCTAAACTCATCAATTTTGTTATTAAGGCTTTGGGCATTTATGTGACACACACTCAAACCATTTCTTTGTTTAACAAGTATTCTTAACATATCTATCATCACATCTCTGGAACTGAAACTGTTACACACATTCGCAGCCATCACGAGTAACAGTAATAACAAAACAACTCACAGCAACGAATTCATATTCCACTAGAATGTGTTTAAAAAACTTAAAAATGCAACTAAAACAAACATCAAACAATCGTTTACAAGTACAAATTTTAAAAAAGTGGTAAAGATTATAAAGATTAAAAAATATAATTACATACAGTGCACTCGCGCTAACTTGACTACTCGCAAACTTGAATACTCGCTAGCTTGAACATATTTTTCTGCCAATGGACTATCTATGGAAGCCGTTAATATATTTAACAAGGCCATTATTTGGGCCACAAATAGACTAGTAAGCCCAAATAAAATCAGTGCTTTGCAATCACTGCGCGAAAGAGCCGTTGCAGACATAATTAACAAAAAGACAGTTCAGCAAAAAATTACTTCCTATTTTCTAAAATAAAACTAATTATGTACTTATTTATACTATGTTAATGAAAATAATAAAACATATAACTCAAAACATCGTGTCGAGTAAATCAACTTTAAAGATTTTTCTTAGTCCAAAAACAGTAAATTTTGAGATATAGCAGTCTTCTAGTAAGTGAGCGATATGTTAGATTAGGCATACCAAAAAAAAAACCTTTTTTAATATAAAAATATAGCATTCGTAAACTTGAACAAATTCACTATCTTGAACTGGCCTGGTTTTAATTAGTTCAAGTTAGCGCGAGTGCACTGTATATAAATGATAAAAAAAATAATATATAAAATTTAAAACAATATTGTAAAAAATTACTAATCCTGCATTGCTTATTTATTTTATTATTTCGGGTGGAATTCGTAATTTTCCTATAAATAAACTGTATATATTTATATATAAATAAACTGAAAGTATTATGGAGAATCCTATTAAAAGTATTCCAAAATTGGAACTAATAGAAACTAAGCCTTTATATGAGAGGTCTTTAATATGCTTAATATTGTTGACATGAAGATGATGAAGGTATTGCAAGTCAAGTCTGGACTCGTTTTCTTTTATATTATTTTTTAGTATTGGTGGTAATATTTGAAAGGAAGTTGCTTGCCAGTTTGAATAGCTGATCTCATTAAGGGTGATACTTTCATTAAGGAAGTTTACGATAAAAGTGTCATTCAACGTTTGTGAGCTATTTCCAAATGTTAGTCTTCCAATATAATTAGATAGAAATATAGTTCCATCAGATATAAGTTCGGTTATTGGTTGTTCTTCGATTTGATATTCACAGGCCACATTTCCGCCTTCCAAAATTCCAACTATGCAATGGTCAGAATTTAGTTTCTGGATCTGATTTCCTTGCAAATTGTACCGTCATCAATTATGAGGCATTTCTCTTTGATCCGATATTTTTCTGTTTGTGATATTAGCAGGTTGGTAAAAGTTAAATAAATTCTTTTGTTATGTTGGACTGTAGACCCTAAGTTTACGTTATTGAAGAGCATATCTTCTGTCTGGGGTAAATAAATTATGTACAGAAGTAGTGAGTCTTTTATAACCACTGAAGGTTTCGCAAATTGAAGTGCTTGAAGTTCATTTTTATATGGGAGGGTTTCTGTTTGTGAGAGTATGTTCAGGATATCTCCCTTGTTTAATAGTTGGGAATGCACAATACCGGTTTTTGCTAGCTGACATGCCATAACGATTTGGGTTATTTCGTCTTTTATTAAGCCAAGTTTGTTAAAAAGTGTTTGAGACTGTCGATGAGTGTCATTTTCATTAGTTTCTGCTACTACCTTATGTAGTCATCTAGTAAGGTGTTTATTGTTTTAATCCAATATTCGTTTGTTGTTTGTTATTATTCACAAGAACGTCATTTGTTTTACTTAAAATTGTATCCCAATCTGTGGCGTCAGGATTACCTGCTATCCATTTCCAGGCTGGTCCTATCCAGTTTATAGATCTTTTACTTCTGTTATTTGTTCGGGGTTGATCCAAAAGATTCTCTATTTTATAGAGTTGGTGTTCCATTTGTAACCCTAGTGTTCCCAATTTCCTTGTTTCAAAATGCACTGTGTTTAATATCTGCAACTACTTTTTCGTACTCCTTCAAGTTGATTGTATGGATTACGAGTATTTTATAATTGCCATTGCTGATTTTCCCTATACCTTGTTTGATGGTGACTATCGGGCTTTTGTATTCATAAATGTTTAGTTATTTTTGCTCAATGCATGAAAAATCTGAAAATATGGATTAATTTTTCAGGTGAGATTTATGGATTTTCTTGTTTTCGGCTGTAGTTATTGTCACTCCGTTGTCTTTTTCGACTGTTTGTTTATCATATAGGGGTTTGTCCTTTCCCTTAATTTGTTTATTCCTTTTGAACACAACATCTCCACAGTTATATTTCTTAGGGTTTTGTCTCTTGGTATTTTGTCAGTAAAGCTGTATTCTTTGATTCCTAGCGATTTCATTCCTTAAATCATTGTTGACAACTCTTTAAAATCAGCTAATTTTTGATAATTAATTCTCTCCGTTCGACCAAAGAATACGTCAGCTGGCTTTTTCTTGATCACGGAGTGTACCGTATTATTATACCTGTCGACCGTGATATTAACTAATTCTTTCATTGAAAAATCTGGATATTCTTCTCGAAGACATCTCATCGTTTCGATTACTGTTGAGTGCACTCGTTCTATTGTACCGTTTACCTCGCTTTTTTGGGGAGGTACACAATACGTTTTAATCCCCAAGCCCTCTATGTAATTTAGTACAATAGGGCTAATGAAACTACCCCGTTATCCATTACGAGTGTTTAGAATAATGAAGTAATTTAATAATTCTATCTCTGATATGTAAAACTAATGTGAACAAATTTTGAAAATTTATCGACAGATGTAATGAACTTTTCGCCTTTTATTTCCATTATGTCGATATGTAAAATTTCCGTTGGGTACGATGGGATTGGAGTGGGTTGTAGTTCCGGGTTTTGGTGGGTGCCTATCATATTTATTTTTATTACAAACTTCACAGAAGTTCGTAAGTTTTTTTTTTATTAAATTTGTCATTTGTGGAAAGTAAAATTTTTCCAAAATTTGTTCCTTGTTTTCTGCAAAATTCCTATGAACCCTTTTGTCTTCATTTTGTATAATTATATATTGCTTTTCTTCGTCAGTGGCATCCTCTACTATCCTTTGAGTGATTCGCATTTTAAATTTAGAGAAATATTCTTTGTAGATTTTCTTTAACAATATAAGGTTTTCTTCTGATATTTTAATTCCATTAATTACATTAGGATTTATCTTTTCTTTTAATATTTGAGTCAACGTTTTTTCATCCAAATTATTGATTTTCACATAGTGCCTCCGAAAATTGTTGTGAGGGTTTTCGAGATAACTTGATTCCAGTTCTTTCGAAATAATAATTTGATTCCGCAAAACATTGATAGGAGCCTCACAGTGGTGTATAAAATGTGAACTATCTTCCGCGCTTTGTTGTGAGCAATCTGAAGACGAAAGGGTATTGATCTCTGGTGGTAACCGAGAAAGAGTGTCGGCAAAACATTGGTTTTACCTGGTTTATATGAGTTTACAGTTATATTCCTCTATCCCAGCTTTCCATCTTTTTAGTTTCACGTTATTGTTTGCATTGCTTAATGCGAATGTTAATGGAACAGAACAGCACCAATTGCAAAATTAGAAGCATCGGTAGTTAAAATGAACGGTTTATTAAAATCAGGAAATGCTAAAATTTCTGGTGATTTTAAGAGTTTTTTTAGATCGTTAAATGATTTCATGGCTTTATCATTTAAACTTACAAGCACACGCTTCGATTGGTTTGCTTTTATTTGCACATTTTTTCCTCTAGTTAGGTTAGTTAATGGTTTTGCTACTACTGCAAAATCTTTGATAAACCTTCGGTAATAAGATGCCAATCCTAAGAAGCTTTTCAAATCTTTTAGATTTTTGGGAGCTGGAATTTTCTGAATTGCAACGATTTTAGCTGGATCTGGTTTTTTTTATTTATATTGTGTGCCCAAGGAATTCGACGCTTGTTTTAGAGAATTTCGATTTTTCAAGATTAATTCTTAAGTTAGCCCTCTCTAGAAGAGTAAATACTTTTTCCAGGTTTTCGATGTGTTCAGTTTTGCTTCTGCCAAACACTATTATGTCATCAATATAAACATAACAAGTTTTTCCCAGAAGTGGGTGCAATACGTCATTCATTATACGCTGAAATATTGAAGGAGCGTTTTTAAGGCCGAAAGGCAACCTTAGAAATTAAAATTTCCCATTATTTGTAGAAAACGCAGTTTTTTCAATGTCCGTTTCCTTCATTCTAGTTTGGTGGAAGCCGGAGGTTAAGTCTAAAGTAGTAAAATATTTACTCTCTCCAAGGCTGGAAAGTGTGCTGTTTATGTCTGGAATCGGATATGCATCTGATATAGTGACCGCGTTTAATATTTTGAAGTCGATAACAACCCTATATTGTTTCTCACCATTTGGTTTCGGTTTCTTTGCACATCCACAAGGGCGAGTTGTAACGGCTTTTATAAGGCCTTATTACACCATCTTCGAGGATTTTTTCTATTTGATTTTCTACCTCCGTCCTAAGATAATTCGGAAAAGAGTATGATTTGGTCATGACGAATTATTTCATTGTAATTTACTTCCCTCGATATCTTAGATTTTAATTTAATTACGGTGCCATTATACAAGGTCAGTGTATTATTTCCTCTTTCAATTACCGCTTTTAGTTCCTTAAGAGTATCGTCACCTATTAGTTCATCAAATGATCGTAATCCAGGGGGAACAAGAAAACAAAATCTTTTCGTATGCCGAATTTTTTAAAGAATAATTAATAAAATAAAGAGTAATTGTGGTTTGACCTGCCGCTGAATGTATTTTAAATACTGAATTCACGGGTGTAGAATTGTGCGATATGGCTTCTGACACGAAATTTTTGTTGGCTCCTGTATCTACTAAAAATCGCAGAATTTAACCGTTTTTCAAACAGAATTCCAAATATGGGATGCTGGAGAGAATTTCATCATACAAATTTAGTTCGTTATCAAAAAAATCTGAATATTGGTCTACGCAGTCTTCTTCGTATACTTGGTTTTGCTCTTCGTTGTTACCAAAATATTCCGAATGTTGATTTACACAGTCGTCTTCGTATACTTTGTTTTGTTCTTCATTCAGAGTTGGTACCTCACCACTTGTTTCGAATACTTCCATGTTGTCTAGCCGTTGTTGCTTCCTGCGAATGTTGGAGGAATTACCAGAACTTGGTAGGGGAGATTTTTCCGGTCTGTTCGTTCATGTAATTAATGTTACGGGATCTAATTGAGGGATCGACCTCCATTGGTACGGGAGGTTTGTGTTGAATGTGCCTAGGTGGTGGCATGTTTGTGGATATTGTTGATCCGGCGTATTATAAATACGGACTTTTCGCTTGCATTAAGATTTTTGTGGGGAATTTGTGGTTTACCGTAAAATTTGCCCCAATCATTTGATTAGTAGGTGAAGTTATAGTGTTAGAATAACGAGGATGAATCGAACTGTTTCTGAAGTTTAGATTTTGGAACTCAAGACAGGAAGTGTAAGCTTCAGGCAAGGTTTTTGGTTTTTGAATAGTTAACAATCTTGAGACATCACCATTCACTCCCCTTATAAAAACATCTAAAGCTCTGTTTCTATAGCTCGATATCAAAGCCTCCATTGTCTTTGGAATATTACAAAATTCAGTTTACTTGAGTTTTAAGATTTCCCCTTGATATACAAGTTAAATTTTCCTCTTTAGGGGTTTCAGATTTGAAATATTACAAATTTCTTTTTTTGCGTTTTTTTTATATATATTTTTTTTCGATATACATAAGTTAAATTTTCCTCATTAGAGGTTTTAGATTTGAAATATTACAAATTTGCGTGTTTTTTTTACAACTTGTAAATATTTGCAACATACTTGATAAGACTTACAGCGGGTCACAGTGAAAATGTTCCACTTATGACCAAACACTTTCAAGTGTAAAAAGTATAATCAATATTAAATGCAAACGAAGAGAAGCTTAATTAGTTAGTTTATTGTATTTAAATAATAATTACATTAAAAATTGTATTATTTCAAAAATAAAAATTAAGATTAACCGAAAAAAGAGAAAAATTCATCTCACAGTGAAAATGGTCCACAATACAAATCTATGGAACATAATGGAACCTTTTCACATTTTTCTTCTTTTTTCTTCCGTGTGCTTTTGCTAACATTTATGCATTGAAACAAACACGGTTTTGAACCATTCCGTCAGTTGTTTATTTTAAAATTCCAAGATGGGTCGCCATACTACAGTCGAGATTGGAAATTTTATACTGAATCACTATAAAAATGGAAAAAGTCAGAGAGAAATCGCTCAAATTGCTGGCAACAGTTGAAAACATCTTTAGCCGGTTTAAAAGTAAAGGCAGAGTTATAAATAAGCCGAAAGTTAATTCAAAAAGCCATTTGGCGAACGTCAAGAACGGTGGATAGTTAACCAAACCAATATTAGTCCAAGGTTAAGTACACCGAAACTACTGCATATGGTTGAGAAACAATTTAATACAAGCTGCAATTTAATACAAGAACGGATTAAATGGCAGAATTGCACACAAGAAGCCATTTGTAAGCTCAAAGAATAAAACTATTCACTTAAATTTTGCTCACAGCTACGATCTTAAAGACTCCATTCTGGAAGAACGTCTTATTCACGGAAGAGAGCAAATAAAGGGTGTTTTTTTAAGCCCGATAGAACTTGAAATTGTAAAAAATAACACAAAAAATTAAATTGTAATCAAAATTTTTTTTTTATTCGAAAGATCAATACGTGACATTAACATTTGAAAATGATTTCGGGCATATGGGCACCGCGGCTGTTCTTGACGAAGCGCATTCTGGACGTCCAATTTTGGGCCACTTTTTCGAGCACTGCTGACCGTATGTCACGAATAACACGAACAATGCTGGCCTCCAAGGCGTCAATTGTTGCTGGTTTATCAGCATAAATCAGTGCCTTCACGTAGCCCCACAGGAAATAATCGAGAGGTGTCAAATCGCACGACCGTGGAGGCCAATTGACAGATCCATTTCTCGAAATCAACTTATCGCCAAATTTTGATTTCAATAATAAATTTTGATTTCAATAAATAATGGAGTCTGGAGGGTCTCTTGTGGATTGGTCTCACTCCATTTACGGCAATTTTGCTTATTAACAAACCCGTTAAGCCAAAAATGAGCCTCATCGCTGAACACAATTTGGCGATAAAACAACGGGCGAATCGACGACTGACTTTCAAAGTAAATTTGGATAATTTGGCAGCGTTGTTCAAGCGTGAGTCTATTCATGATGATTTGTCAGAGTATACTGAAAGAAATAAAAAAAATGTTTTATCAAAATTTAATTTTTTGTGTTACTTTTTACAATTTAAAGTTCTATCCAGCTTAAAAAAACACCCTTATAACCTTTTTTTTGTCAGATGGCAGAGTTAACGTTTGGAGAAACCCCAACCAGGAGATGAACCCTAAGCATTTCCGCCCGACAGTTAAACATGGTGGTGGGCATATGATGACCTGGGGTGCTTGTTTGGCTGCTGGTGTAGGCAGATTGCATTTTGTGGAAGGGAATATGAATAAAATTCAATATAATAATTCAAATATAATCTGAAACACAGTGCAAAAAATCCCGTCATTAAGGACAGTTTTCATTTCTAGCAGGACATTGATCCGAAGCACACGGCTGGAATTGTTAAAGAATGGCTGGTGTATCATTGTCCCAGAGTAATCAAAACTCCTACCCAATCAGCAGATTTTAACATAATTGAAAATTTGTGGCAGAAACTGGAATTCGAAATACTTAAACATGGCAATTTCAAACAAAAATGATTTAAAAAGGTCCTTTTGGAGGAGTGGGGTAAAATAAGCCCAGAATCCCCAAAAAGCTGGTGGAATCAATTCCAACTCGCCGTAATTCAGTTATTCGACAGAGGTTTCTATTTATACTGTATTTAAGAAAAATAAACCTACGTGGACCATTTTCACTGTGACATGAATTTTTCGCTTTTTTCGGTTAATCTTAATTTTTATGTAACATATTTTTGAAATAATAAAATTTTTAATGTAATTATTATTTAAACATAATAAACTAACTAGTTCAGCCTCATTTCGATTGCATTTAATATGGACTCTTATACATTTTACACTTTAAAGTGTTTGGTCACACGTGGACCATTTTCACTGTGACCCACTGTACATTAGAATCAGCATTCCACTCGGACGGTCCATATGATCCGATTTGTTGCCTACTAGGGTACGGATTCGTCACCGATAACTGATGTGTTTTCCCGTGTTTCGGTGGTAGATTGCTGCTCTTCCACGTTCTTTGGGGGAGTTCGTTCTTCTCAATATAATTTCTCCTTTTCGGGTAGTAGTCGTGGTGAATACGCCTCACACTTTTCTTTTGCTATGTTTAAAAGCGATTATGCTGTTATTTGATGCTTTCCTTAACGGTCACATTTGATTTTTTAATTGTAACGATTTCGAGTATTACCGATTTTATTTTTAAGGAAATAACTTTGCGCGGGCGCCCGTTATTGAGTTTCACTTTTGGTGTTTGTCAAACGAACAGACTTTATTTATAATTTTATCTTTCTTTTATACAATATTTTTGCTTATGTATTATTTTACAGTGCGGAACTTAATTTTAACATTTTTGCTACTTTGCTTACAATACAGATGTTGACATAATTTAAATGCACATTTGCTTGCTTGAGAAATATTGTTTGTTGTGAAAAGAATACGGAAGTTAACATACTTAAAATACATATTTGCTTACTGGCGAAATATTGTTTATTGCGGAAGTTAACATACTTTAAATAATTAGGTCAAATAATATTATGCTAAGTTGTGTTGATATAGTGAAAATATGTTGTACTGTCGCCGGCACATTTTGTCGGTGATTGTACTTGTGTGAGACGTTTTGGTTGTTATTGTTGTTGTACTGAGTGTATTGACAGAAAGTGTGCAGCTATTAAGTGTATTTGCGAAATGTGTTAACATATATGTATGTCACAACAAGAACACATCCACTGCCTAGGCAATGCATCTATTGCCGAGCACTTGACACTGAAGACACCGAAGCCTGTAGTTCTAACTGATCCCTGAAGGATCTCAATTCCAGCAACTAATTTTGACTCAGGGCAGTGACCGTGTTAATACCCAATCTTATTTTTCATTAACTGTTTGTATAAGTTCAAATTATTAGAAATAAGACAAATAAATTAGCATTAAAACGAACCCTTTGTTCATTGGATTTACCGTCGAACAGACAAGTGCACTTTTTACTATTATTATTTATTTAAGTAGTATTAGTATACTTTTTAGTTTACAAATTATTCGATTTATAAAATATCATTATTTCACATAATTCAATTTACATACTTTGTTTCTAACAAAAAATATAATTTTTCTTTTAAAAATGGAGATATTTCTCACGGTTTTTAATGTCCTCAGCCATTTCATTATACAAATGTAGCCCTTTATAAAAAAGTGATTTCTGTATATTATTGGTAGACACCCTTTGCAGTCTGAAGTTCTCCGAATTTCTGAGGTTGTACGGTTGTACTTTCCCAACGTATTGAAGTTGCCTTATTAGGTATTCTGGGCCATTCCCATTTTTTAACTTTTGTATAAAGAGTAGAGTGTTAATTTCAAGTCTTTGATGTATATTCAGCCATTTTAAAGCATTAAGCAGATATATTGTAGATGTATATCGACTGCATTTTAGTATTGATCTCATAGCTTTATTTTGAAGTTTTTGTAGTCTGTACATTTGTTGTTTTGTGCAGCAAGTGTATAATATAGTGAACCCATATTCGAAATGAGGTTTAATAATAGTGTTGTAAATATTTATTCCAGTTAATATAGAAATTTTATTTCTTATTCGTTTAAAAATCAAATTTTGTTGCCAATCTTTCTGCATATATATTCTATATGGTCTTTAAATTTCAAGTCTTTCTCTATTATAAAACCCAAATATTTTATATTTTTAACTTTATCAATTATATTGTTGTTTATTTGAAACTCCATGCAACTGTTCATATTAATTTCCATCAATTTTGTTTTGCTTTCGTTTACTTTTAGTTTGTTAATTTTAAGCTAAGTATTTATATTTATCATATCGTGTTCTAAATTTTCATGACATTTTTGTTCCGTGTCCGCCTCCGTAAAAATCAGAGTGTCATCCGCATATAATATTACTTCACTCTTTTCCAATATTTTTGACATGTCATTGTTAACTTTTGTTTTTTGTTTTTTGCTCTCGGTTAGTCAGGTATGACTTGAACCAATTAAGTTCAGTCCCATGAATTCCATAGTTATAAAGTTTTTCCAACAGTATATTTCCATCAATTGTTTCGAACGCTCTTTTAAAGTCTAGAAATATTGCCTAAACTTTTTGTTGCTTCGCCATGTATTTCCACCGGTTTATAACATAGTTCACAGCTATTTCACACGAGCATTGTTTTTGAAAACCAGATTGATATTCTGATAAAATTCAATTTTTTTCTATATACTGCTCCAGTTGTTCTTTAACCACTTTTTCAATAAGCTTTTCACATGTTTTTAATGTATTAATTGCTCGGTATTCTTCGCACTTAACAGTTTTAGCTACCTTTTTAATGGGTATTATCACCGTATGTTTCCAGCTTTCGGGAAATGTACCTGTCTCAAGTGACTTATTTATTATATCTAGTAAAATACAGTCAGTTATGTTTCAGTTTCAATTTTATATAGATGTTTAATTCTTTTACTTATTAATTTTATCATGTTGTTGTTTGTAGTGCTTGGTATTCTTCAAACGTGTATATAAAGGAATTCTCATTAATATGATGAGTGTTTCTGGATATATATTTTTGAAGAATTCACCAAAAACGTCTGCTGATGAAGATCTTGGCAAAATCCGAAATAGCTATACAGACAGCCTTGGTACCATTGGAACATTTTTATGCTCGACTTTTTTGAAAGTAATATAAAGCTAATAAGCTTTATATTATTTGAAAAGGTCTTGAGCTTGGGTAAATTTGTGAGATTAATATTTAATATTATAATTCTTTATATTTAATTCTTTTAATTCGTAATTGTTTTATATTTTTGTTTATTATACATATTTTAAGTTTCTTTTTAAACACGAATACATTTATGGACCTTCACTAGGCAAACAGAACTTTTCAGAACACCACGACATTACGTAACACTTGTTTTTAGGGTTAGGTTTTATAAATGTCACAAGAGTTTAGATTTTCAATATTTAAATTTTCTTTGAAATGTGGATTGGACAATATTTTTAGGTTGAAGTTTTATATTTATTTTCTTTTCCACGTGTGAACACTGTTTTAGTTTACTCACGTTACTACCAAAAAGGGGTATGCCAGGGTTGACCAACGGGAAGAACTTGGAACAATATTGCCCAAAAGCTGCAATAGTGGGGCTTTCCGTTCCCTTCAATGGCTGTGGTCGACAATGTGGCGCACCAATGTTGAGCACAATTGTTGGCGAATGATGGCGCTATGTATGTTACCCTGAATATAAAAAGGAATACCACATACACAGTATAGTTTTTGTTCGATGAACAAAATTAAATTTCTTTGGATTATTCTTACCCTTTTTGGTCTTTACTCTGAGATATTAAAGGATCCCAAGGAAAATTTATGTTCTGATGGTGTATAGACAATCTAGAAAGATTTAATTTCATCATTTACATAAATTTAAAAAAAAAAATTAATGTGAGTCCGATCGCCGGGGAGATGTGTAAACATCTAGAAATGAAAAATTTTTTTTAAATTGGAAGTACTTATGCTTTTAGTATATTTTTTTAATTAATCAATTAAAAGTATCAAAACTTTCAATATTGTAAATACATAGGAATTTGCTGGTTTTTGTTTGTTTTATTTAACTTATTTGGTTAGTAAATGGGCACACTGCAGTATATATGTATTGCATTAAAAATTACAGTAAGCAGTAAATTTACTGATTACTGAAAAAATTCAGTAAATTTTTACTGATAATGAAATTTAATTTGCATTACCAGTAAAATCATAGGCCGTATTCATAATAATCATTAATCGGGCATTACTGATTACTGAAAATTCAATGCACCTCATCATAATCATGTAGGCACTTTATAAAAATTGCTGAAAAATATTTTAGTAATCAGTAAAAATTTACTAGTTAAAGAATAATTTTTACTGAAATTTTAGTAGTACTGCAAAGTGCCCATCTATGGTAAATCCCTTAAGTACAAATAGTTAATATTGGCTTATGGTAACTAAAATAAGATACATATTTAAATTTTTGACTCGATTGTATTTAAAAATCTATGGAAAACTGCATCTATAGTAGTGGAATTGTTAGTTGTGGGGATTTGTGGAGAATTGCTCATATGCAAGTGGAAAATGTCAAATAAAAATTTTGATAAAGCTTGCGACTGTGGGTTTGCAAAATTTGTATTAAAATCTCCACCCATAATAATTGGCATGAGATGGAGATTGTTACCCAATGGTCGTGCACCAGCTTCAGTGTAAGGCCACAGTACGTAATGAAGATATGTTATAATCTTAATTTATATTGGAATCTAATAGAAATTTTATTAGAAATAACATTACCTCCATTCAGCTTTGATACACTTTGTGTTGTTTTATGTTCTGAGTTATAATTTTTTTGGTGTTTTGTAAAATATTTTATTATTTTGTATTTGTTGCGGTTGACAAGTTATTAATCAGCTGTTTACTTAAATGTAATGCATGTAGCTATTTTACAACAATGGTTTTCGAAAATTAGTAGCTACTATTGCACACTAGATGGTGCTTATATGCAGCTGTTAAGTATGAATGACAATCTCAAAGACGAAGAAAACTTAAGGCTGGTTCACAATGATAGCAACAAATTCAACAGGCGTTCAGAATGCAAGCAACAAATTTGTTCGAATAAGTTCGAAAAAACAGCTGTCTGGCAACATTGTTTACATTATACAGCAGTATACATATTTGGGGATTGAAAACCATGGAGAATTGCAATACAAACGAAAAAGCAAACAGTAAAAAATAGAAAAATTAAATGTGAGACACGGACCTCAGATTTGTACCACTACCCGGAGCAAAAAGTATTAAGTGTTTTTCTTTAGAAAACTTTTCAAATTTTTCTATAGAAGAGTTTTAAAATTTTTCTATAGAAAAGTTGTCAAATTTTTCTATAGAAATGTTTTAACATTTTTCTTTAGAAAAGTTTTAAAATTTTTCTATAGAAATGTTTTCAAATTTTTCTATAGAAAAGTTGTAAAATTTTATAGACATCTTTTAAAATTTTTCTATAGAATTGTTTTAAAATTATTCTATAGAAATTTTTTTAAATTTTTCTGTAGAAATGTTCCCAAATTTTTCTATACAAAAGTTTTAAAATTTTTCTATAGAAATGTTTTAAAATTTTTCTTTAGAAAAGTTTTAAAATTTTTCTTTAGAAAAGTTTTTAAGTGTTCTATAGAAATGTTTTCAAATTTTTCTATAGAAATCTTCTCAAATTTTTCTTTAGAAATATTTTCAAATTTTTCTATAGAAATGTTTCCATAATATGTCATGGCCTTGGACGGTTTCGATAAACCTGAAAATGTCAGCTTTTTTTAAACTTTTTTCTTTTGTTTATTAATAAAATTGCTACAAACAACTACACATTTCACATTTGCATCAGCTGATTTGTTCGAAAGCCAGCGACAGTTTTATATTCTTGGTAATAAAAAATTATAATTATATGTGAAATTATTGTTATTGGCAGATTCTACAGATAATATTTGTCACAGGGTCCACTAGCATGCATCAGTACGTGTCTATAGAGGATATGAATCCCCACAAGAAGGTACCATTATGCCAGTGTGGCAGAGTGGTCTGCAATTTTCAAAAATTATAATTTACGAGTTTACGTGCTGATCGAGTGACTTGCTCAGTATGCCATGCGTATGCCGGGCTTGGAGCTCGCCGGATTGGGGGGGATCTTTCACTCATCAACACAACTACAGCCTGCCACTGGACAATAGAAAACATACCGAGTCTTAATAATTTTACACACACGGATTATCGACATAAAAAGAAATATATAACGGAGCCCGAAGTTAATTTAGTAATAAACAATAAAAAAGAGAGAAGCACTACAATTGATACTAACATTACGGATGAATGACCTGTAAGAAAAAGTTATAATAAAGAAATAGTAATTTGAAAATATATGTATGTTCTGTTTTGTTTCGTTTTGTTTAGGACAAGCAGAAATTTACACAGGATTTCCTACTTTACTCGTGAACTGACTGGTGTCGATGTCAGCCTTGACCCTCCCGCTCGAAACTCCTGCAGTTTCGCCATGACTCTGTACTTCTCAGAGTCCCAAAAACGTTACTTTACCTGGATGTACTTAACCCTCGTATTCCCCTCTAACTTTAGGTAGTCTTAACCGAACATGTTACACGCGATGTTTTAAGAATTCAAACGTTATAATAAATTTTATTAACATAGCCAAATGCCTTTACAATTATTCGGACCTCTTGTCCGCGAAATTCAATTATTGTGCCCTCAGGGCAAAGCGCTAACCCGTATCGGGTATCTTAATACTATTAAATTCTATGGACATGCTCTGATTACACATCACCAATTCTTATTAGGTACGACTTATCTTTATCTAGGGCTCTTTAAATAAACAATTGTGGTTAGTATTTACTGGCCAATTCCTGCCATGAGGAATGTTTTAAAACCGTGAGGCAAATATAATAATGCTAGGCGAAAAGTAAATCGGTATCACCGTCGATTCAAGAAGTTTATATTTATACCCGGGTAATGGGATTAAATTCCTTAAAGTTTCCTCTGACCGAGGGTGACTCTCAAAAATAACCACAATAAACTACTTTGTTCCGAAATCCACCTTAAATCATGTGTTGAATTTCGTCATTTGTCATAGTACTCTAATTTTCTAACTGGTTATTGGGCACTCCCATCTCTGCACTAATCTAATATGGGGGCCTCCATGACAAATGACTCTATTCAAACACGAATAATACTGACTTTGAGGAGTCACACCCGGGTCACTTTAAGAGATTTATATCACTTCACTGTCACTAATTCGATTAATCAAAAATAATAAGGATTGGAACACGGATTCAATACATTCCCTCTAGCGAGGTTTTGGCACTTTATGTTGGCTTAAACACTATTGTGGATTACACTTATATGATTTCAGCAATATCGGTATCGGTAATTTAAAAAATGGGTCGATTAATATTTTCCTATTCTGAAGGCAAAAAAACTTTACTCTTATGTAGGGATTTGGCTGTGTATATTAGCCCGAAATGGACCAAATTACTTCAAGACTTCGTGGTTATGAGATCTTAGCCTCTGCTCGTGGTTCTTTTCGATTTTTGCTTATCGGCACTGTCTTAATTAGCAATCACAGACCATTACTTATATGTACATGTATCTACACCGAAGGTACAGATATCTTTGCCTTGTGTTTTATTAATTTTCTTTTAACTTGGTCTCATCGGGAACGCATTTATAGCATCCCTGTTAAGCTAGCCCCTCTGGGGCGGCTGTTGGTGCGACTTTTCAAATTGGGTTGCCCCGGATTTTCCCTCTCAGACCAGATTCGTTGGACCCTTAGGCCAGAAAGAAAAGTAGAAAAATGGACTTACCCCGAATTCACGGAGGACTACCTGTGATTATTTGGGTTTCTCGGTTGTTGAAGAAATTGGGTGTAGTTTGATGAAGTTTTTCCTGGATGCTAGGAAATGTTGATGGTCCTTACTAACTGCCTGATAAATTTATGGCGTTGTGGGTGCTGATGTATGTGGTGATGTGCGACCGAATGAAACGGATGGTGGTGGAAGATGTTTCTTCGTTCCTGACGAAGTTTTTCTCGGGGAATGCCTCCGAGGCTACACCCACAAAGTGGATTCCTTCTGTGATGGAAAAGGAAAAGGGTATTAGGCTTCGCCGGCGGCTAATCCTTCAAACACTTACCTTTCCTTGTTGGTTATGGTCGCGAATTTCTGCTTGTTTTCCGAAGCAAATGATTAAATGAGCTTACCGGGATTTAACAATTCGGTTGGTGATTTCCTAATGGCTTTCCTTAGAGCGATGGTGTCAAAAATAAAACTTACTTTTGAGGCAAAGACTTTAAATAACTTGACTGAATTCCGTCGCTTTTAGATTTGAAATGGCCGATGACGCCGAAAATTTTCATCATGACGGGCCAGAAATCAACTCTGGTCCCGTTATTCGTATGGCGTGACTTAGAAATGCGATGGTATGCGAGATTTTTTTTGCAATTTCTCCAAAACTGTTTTTTCACGCTTCAATATGTGTGTACCAAAAATTTAATTTCACAACGACGTTTGTTTATGTCAGGGATGGTAAAACTGTCATAGATGATTTAGGGCAATCATTCGGGTATCGATCGCCAAGATGGTTGTTGTGATAGTCATGCCTTGCCGGCGTTACGGCGCCGCCACAAAGCCTACCATCCTGACGACTTTCCAGTCGAAGGATGGGAGGGAAACCTTTGCCCAATGAAGTTTATGCTAGGGCTCGATTGATCGGGGGCCTTACCTCATAGGTTGTCGACACCGCTCCTGCAAGTTAATCCTGGCTCGTCCAACAGTAAAGTCTTGCTGGACCTCCCTCTAGTTGGGAACTAGAGTTTGGTCACTCAGGGGCCTTACTGAACAGGCTGCCAGCATCACTCGCAGGATTAGCTATCGACGCATCCCGAAGTAAAGTCTTGATCGACTTCACCCTATCACTTACTTCATTGGTGCTGGTTTGGTTTTGGCATGCTCTTCCTTTCGGGCTCGTGCCCTTGATGGTATCTACGTCGGACTACCGCTCTTCGACGTATGGCTGTTATATGTTCCTCGCGCTGCGATGCTCAATCACCGGAGTTCGGCGGCTGCGTTCCTGTGCGCGATGAGTGTGGCAGTTGGTCAAGAAAACGTGTCCAGCTCGTGGTCATTATTAATTTCTCGGGGACCTGGCTCTCCCGATAGCTGAACTATTACCTGATCGTTGACTAGGCGCATATTTCGTATGCCTCGCCGACCGAAAGTACGTAGACCTAGCTGTTTATGTAGCCGAACTGCCACTGCGCTGTCCCGGGCTTCCAATTGCGGTATGGCCGCTCTGCCACTCTCCTTCAAACGAGTGAATCGGCTCAATACATCGAACTTACCTCCTGGTGTTGCGAAGGACAAGATAATTTGATGCTGCTCCGGGTAGAGGACCATTGGAGAGGTGTTGACAATGGTAACCTCTTCAGGCCTGAATTCCAGGAGTAACCGCTCGTAGACCTCCTCTATCGCTCGCCGTGGATCGGCTATGGCTGAAGCTGAGAGATGTCGGATCGTGATCTTATTGTCGGCGTATCCCATAATTTTGCGACGGTTGACACTCTCCTCATATGAATTCCGGGCGGCTTGTTGCTCTCGGGCGTACACGATGTTCCGGCGACGCGCCTGTTGTGCCTGTATATCCACCTCGAGGTGCCCGTTCATCCTTCGGCGCAACTCCTCGTTCTCCGACCGAACTGATTGCATCTCTGCTCGTACCAGCGCCAAATCCTGGGCCCACGCGTTATTCCGCTGTTCGTGTTGGGAACTCATGGCTTGCATTTCTGCCCGTAGAGTTCGAATAGCCTCGTGTGGATCATCGCGCAGCTGGCTTATCTCTTGGCGCAGCTCCACATTTTGTTGGTGAGTGGACTGCTGTTCCCGCCGAAGAGTCATGACATGTATGTCATACTGCGCCTGTAGCTCTTCGTACCTAACCCGCTGTCGGTGTATTTCAGCCTGATCCGCCCCTCGCTGCTCCTGATTGGCCTGCACTTCCGCTCGCAGAGACACCAGCTCGCCTACGTCAGCGATGGGTTCGCCTTCACTAAACCCGGGGTAAACGGGTTGAATAGTGTAGCCTGCTCGTCTGCACACGGGACAGTCGGTGCGTACTTGATCGCGCCATGTGTGGTGGCATGCGCGATGCATTAGATGGCCGCAATTGGTGACGCATACAGCATCATCTGACGGTGCGAAAATCGCTAAGCACACACTGCACTCCACACCACTTGCCATTGTCAACTGTCTATTTAAATACCTATTACTAACGACTGGGGTCTTGTTAAACGGGGCTTGCAGATGTTGTTAGGTGTATTGTACTAGCTGGAATGATAAAGAAATAAAAACCTTTTGATAGTGTTCGTTTTATCTCCGTACAGGACACTACATATGGAAACCTAGTCTACTTGCGGACTTTCGTCGGCAGTACTTGCCAACCCCTCACACTACTGGGTAGAGAAGACATCTCAAGTTTACCTTAATGTACCACCACCGACGTCAATTGGGTTCCAAATTATTCCTATAGGATCAAAGCGTTTTTCTGCCGAAATTCTCATGTGGCTTTAAATGAATTAGGCACTGTTCGGTTTACTGGCCACGCGAACCCACGTCCTGAGATCGATGTGTTCCAAAACAAAAACGAAAGCAACATTATTGCTTTATATCCTTAGCATGAAAAACGCCTAACCTTTTGCCCTTCAGGTCTTCAAGTTCGTATAGGCTATTACCTATAGGTTTAAGAATTCGACACTTGAGAAACTTTGGAGCCAACTTGGCATTAAAGTTGTCTTTAAAGCTACTTTGCGCGAAATTCCGTCGAAATACTTCTTGGCCTGGAACATACTTCACTTGCCGACACCGGGTATTGTTGGTCCGTTCGTTTCTCTCATAAGCTTTATGAAGACTCGTCTGAATCTTGGATCGAATTAAATCATGGGCCACTGTCTTGGGCACCTGTTCATTGCCTATTTCGGTTAAATTCTTCAACCTTCTCGCAAGCTCGTACGTGCTCCCGTGAGTGATCATGTTTACTCCGAAGAGCGCAAAATATGGTGTCACCGCGATCGCGCTATGAACGGCTGATCTTAATGAACACTCAATGGAAGACAAGTGTCTATCCCACTCACTGTGGTCTTCTTTCATATATGACCGTATGGCCGACAAGACGGACTGGTTGACTCTCTCAGAGGCGTTGGCCTGTGGAGAGTAAGCCGCAGTTCGGAAATGTTTAATACCGAAATTCGCTACAAAATCGCTGAACTCATTACCGATGAATTGTTTCCCATTGTTGGAGACAATGGTCTCGGGAACACCGAACTTGTGGCAGACTTCACTAATCAGGAAACGTACCACGCTCTTACTACTTGCCTTCGGCATGGCCTTCAGAAGTACAAATTTAGTAAGATGATCCAAAACTATAAAAATATAGCAGTTCCCATTCTTTGAACGGTGGTATGGACCTAAAAAGTCCACATAAACACGCTGGAACGGTCGCTGGATCACCACTTCTTTGCCCATGGGCGGTCGCATCGTAATATTAGCTGCTTTGGACTCGCGGCATATCTGACATGCGTCCACGAAGCTTTTCACTTGCACACCCATGCTAGGCCAGAAGAAATATTCCTTAACTCTTCTAAGTGTCTTATAAAAACCTCCGTGGCTTGCATGAGGTGGATCGTGCGCTTTCTGGATAATGCTGTGCGTCAACTCCGCTGGTACCCATATCTTCCACGAAAAATCTTCGTGAAGCGGCACTCCATCGTATGGCATCGTTCGTTTGTACACGAATCCGTCGATAATTCTCAAATCGGGCAATCGGTCTGCATTCGCCTCTATCGTCTCGATCAATTCCTTATATCCCATACTCTTGAAAGCCTCGTCTTCCAAGTCTATCAGCTTCAACACTTCCGCCGCTATTTCCTCCATTTCATACCTTGACAAGGTATCCGGAACGATGTTTAATTTCCCCTTCCGATGTTCGATAATAAAATCGAAGGATTGGAGGTGAAGACTCCATCGAGCTAAACGACCGCTCAAATCTCGGTGCGACATTAGCCACTTCAGGCTGCTGTGGTCGGTGATTACTGTAAACGGCATAAGTTCCACAAAAGGCCGAAATTTTTTTTATCGCCAGTACCACTGCCAAACATTCGCGTTCGGTGACTGTATAATTACGCTGGGCTGAAGTGAGCTTATGCGAGAAATATGCAATCGGGTGTTCTTCTTCTTTCTCGTCTCGTTGAAAGAGCACTGATCCTACTCCAAGATCCGAAGCATTGCACTGAATATAAAATCTTCTTGAAAAATCGGGGTGAACTAGTACGGGACTAGTTACCAAGGCCCTTTTCAACTCCTCGAAGGCCGATTTCGCCTCTTCGGAGAAAACAAACGCTTTACTCTTCTTAAGCGTATCCGATATCGGAGCCGCGATGGTAGCATAGTCCGAAATAAATTTCCGGTACCAACCCGTGGCGCCTAAGAAGCTTCTTACCTGCTTCAACGTTTTCGGGAATCTATAGTTCACTATAGACTCTACCTTAGAAGGATCAGGTTTCACTTGGCCGCCCCCCACGAGATAGCCTAAGTATCGTAACTCCTTAAAACAAAATTTAGATTTTTGGACATTGATGGTAAGTCCTGCGTCAGCCAGGCAACGTGCCACTTGCTGTAACAACTCCACGTGAGTGTGAAAATCCGGTGATACTACCAATAAGTCGTCCAAATACACAAACACGCGATCACGGATCGCGGCAGGGATCACTTTGGCCATAAGTCTGCAAAGCCTTTGTGCTGCATTGCATAGACCGAAGGGCATCACTTTAAAATGGTAAAGTGGCCTTCCAGGTACCGTGAACGCTGTATTTTCTCTACTGGCAGGATCCAAAGGAATTTGCCAAAATGCATCTTTCAAATCGACACTCGAGATGTAATAAGTGTCTCCAAGTCGACTCAACAAACCTTCTATATGTGGAAGTGGATACGCATCCTTTACGGTGAGAGCATTGAGCTTGCGTGCATCTAAGCAAAGCCTGTTCTTAGGCCCTTTGCGAACTAGTGTCACTGGATGACTCCAAGGACTCTCACTGGGCTCAATGACTCCCAAGTCCAACATGCGATCCACCTCGGTATATAAAAGTGTTTGAATCGCTGGTGAGACTGGATACTCTCTGCATCTCTCGTATCTATGGAATGCGTCTCAAGTTGTGTCCTACCGAGACCCTTCCTGGTATAGCAGGGGAATTTTCGGACTACCGAATTGAGAACTTCCTGATGTTGTGGCGACAAGACATGGGTCTTAACCGCCTCTGGGGCCTGGTCCTCCTCCGCCAGCTCTACCCCGTGAGTGGAAAGACTCTCAATGCTTGTCAGCAACCAGAAAGTTCTCATAAAATCCACCCCTAGGTACAAGGCTCGCTCTAAGGTAGGTACCAAGTAGAAGTTCATCTCCTCAGACTTGTTGTTATAATTTATTCGTACCCGAATTCTGCCGAGAATACGGTGTGCGCTACCATCGGCTGTTTTAACCGATGAACTTGAAGTCCTGCTCGTTCTACCAGCTCTTGGCATCCCTTGCCTAAGCAAGTGACTGATGCTCCGCTGTCCACAAGTCCTTCAACTTCAAAACCTGCTATCAACTCTTTAGCGTAGAATCTATTATCCGCACCCTCAAAAAGCCTTGTCGCAGCAATCTCTCTGCGTACGAGCCTGCGATTGTTATACCTTATCCTCGCTCGCTCGATTCGGTCAGACACTCCAAAGATTCTCGCTCGCGCCTCGCGATATTCCACCAAACGTTGATGATATGGCTTCAGATCCTTTAATACTGGTATTTTTATTTCTGCGTCAACCCGATCTTCATTCTGTAGAATTCCTGTTACAGATTCATTCTCCAAGGCTGCAGCATCTTCAGTTGGTTTTTTCTTCATGCTACTAATATTCTTCTCTTCTGAAAGCTCGGTCGTTATGGCCGGTTGTGTACTATTCAGTTTGGTCAAATCAGGTTTAGAATTAGAAACATTTATGTCTTCTAATTTGGTCATAGTTGGGTTGTTAATGTCCGGTTTATTGGTGACTGGGTTTAATTTTCCGTTGTCCGCACCTCCCCGGTCTGAGATGGGTACTTTGCTGAGTTTCCCTGGCATCTAGGGCACTTCGGTGTCACGGTATCTTCTTTGCCACATTTATAACAGAAAATTCGTCTATTGGTCGATGGGCAATCCCTAAACGAGTGACCAACCGCTCGACAATTCCAACATAACAGTTTGCCAGAAATTCCCAGTGCTTCTACCTCAGCAGCTAAGTCAGAGTCGGCTGGATTATTTTCCAAAACTACTTCGTGTACTCTTGCCGAATAGTTTTGACGGGATGGCATCGTCTCTCTCTGCATCGCTAACAACGTTTCAGCTCGGCGAACTTCGCGGTTGAGGTCATACAACGTGTGCACCTTAATCGGGAATAAAAGCTGCGCCACTGGTACCTTCAGGTTTCCATTCATTATCTCCACCAGCTGGGATTCCTGATACGGCTTGCTTTGCTGGTTCTTCAGCCGCATAATGACATTATAGAATTCTTCAAAAGTTTCATTGGGCTGTTGTCTCCTGTTCAAAATTTGCACTTGTAGCTGGAATTCATTGTCGTATCGCTGGAAGTGCGCTAATATGGCTGCTTGTACTTCTCTCCAACTCAGTGTCGGTGACAGCTTTCGAAGATTCCAGAAGAATTCCAGAGCTGGACCCTCCATTAGGGATGGTAGCCCTTTCAATAAATCAATCTCTGAACAATTGAAATCGCGTCTCGAGATGTTTACGCGGTACAAAAACTCCTGTACGTTTATCGTCTTAGCTGTCCCATCGAATTTGATACCCCATTTCTCCAAATCCGGTCTTCGATACCTCTGTCCTCCATACTCCTGTCGCTCTTCCCAACTGGAGGTTTGTTGCGTATCTCGCAATGCTGCAGACGGTCTCATCTCCTCGCCTGTCCTGGGATCAAAATGTCCTATCGGAGGCGTGGAATCGTATGGAGGCCAAAAACGATCGCTAGGCCCTGATGGCTCAATTCCTTGTTGTCCAAAATCCGCTGGAACTTGGCCATGTCGGCCTGACTGGTCTTGTGGCCTCACGTAACCTGATCGGGTGAACTCGTCCGGCAACCCTCTACTATTCGGGGCTGGCATTCTTCCGGGCATCATACTTGGTGGCTGCACTGCAAATTCCGCTATCTCTGGTTGTAGGTAAGATGTCTCCTCCCGAGGTGTTGTTTGATAGGCCACTGGAACTGCTGTGAAAGGTGGCATTCTAGCTGCGGGATATGTTCTGTTATCAATTGCTAATGTCTGCCGGGTTGCTTCCAAGATAACCGGTAAAATCCTTCTCACTAAAGCGTCCTCATTGGTAAGGCGCGCCTCTTCAGAACCTTGGCTGTTGGGTCCCTCTGCTCCTAACATAGGTGCAGTCCGGGCGTTGTAAGCGGTCAAAACGCTATAACTCGGCGAGTCGATGGACTGCGTCTGGTCGACTGATCCATCTCCTCTCCTGGATACACTGAAACCTCCAGGATGTAGAGTCCCACTAGACACCACCGGTGGTGCTGAAGCGGTTGACGCTGATCCAGAAACTGGAATCGTCGTCTGCGTTCTACTCGCTGTGGCTGCATTAGCTGCCTGGGTCACATCTCCCCCGGAAGCATCTATCTGTGCCAAGTCGGTGACATCGGTAGCTCCGTCAAGTGGAGAATGATGAATGGGCATCTTGCCAAAAAAAAAATCAAAACAAATTCAAAAAGAAGAAAAGAAACGAAAACAAGCGAAGATTTGCTACAAACAAAACGCGACTATACCAAGTTTCCCTCTGGGAACACGAGGTAAAAGATAAATGTCGTTAATTCGGAAAACCAATTACTCGTTGATGGTGGTTCGCGCATCGACTGGTGCCGATGTCAAACAAATTCAAAAAAAAATCTAAAATTAACTTGTGGATACTAAATATACCCTATCACCTGTAAAGACAAATACAAATTCACGGAAAAATATGATAATATAATAATAAGCTGAAAACCAAATGGTAAAAATTTATATTGCTATCAAAAGATAAAAAAAAATAAAAACTTAAAAAGTAATAGGCAAACTAAATTGCCAAAAATCCTACTACTAATACTCTACAAAAATCAAACTAAAATAATATTACTAAAACCAAAAATCAAAATCTCAAAATAGCACGGGATCAAACACCCAAAACTCAAAAATAATGCGGGATCAAACACCCAAAAATCAAAAATAATGCGGGATCAAACACCCAAAAATCAAAATAATGCGGGATCAAACACCCAAAAACTCAAAAATAATGCGGGATCAAACACCCAAAAACTCAAAAATAATGCGGGATCAAACACCCAAAAACTCAAAAATAACACGGGATCAAACACCCAAAAATCAAAATCAAACCAAAAATCATAAGCCAAAATCAATATCAAAAATCATAAACTTAAACTTAAATCGAAAATATGAATTGAAACCAAAATTTCAAAACAAAAGTCGCAAAACTTTAACGCGAACAATAGGTAGGCTAGGGGAATAAGCGAGTAAGCTTATCCAGGTAAAGATTGGTAAAGTAAGAACAAACACTTTCCCAAAACAAAACATAAAATAAAACAAAACTTGTATAATGTGGTTCACTGAGCGGCCAAGAGAGGGCAAACGTATGGGGTCTGGTGCCGTCATACGTGACTCACTCTCTCAATCGCTCCTGAATACTTCCTTCGTATTCAGCCGAGTTTCAGATAACCCGTAGCTACCTAAAACTATTTGCACTTCAAAAATAAAAATGTAACTGTCAACGTTGCCGTACTGATCCTAAGCAAAACGCCGCAACGCGGTTAGATCCTGAGAATCACGCCGGGACTTGCGATTTACTTCAGGATTCTGACGAACAAATGACCATTAAAGCAAGGGATGATTTTACCAACTGAAACTTAGCAATCTGTCGCAACGCGGTTAGATCCTGAGAATCTCGCCGGGACTTACACATTGTTCAGAAATTCAATTGATAAAACACTTGACACACTGATTCTACTCGACGAATTAAAATATGGATTACCAAACTAGAGTTAGTTACTTCACTTCGAGCAATTGTTCCTGACAATGTGCCAGAACAAGATTTCATAAGTGAAGAAACTAAACAAAAGTATCAAAAAGCAATTCGATGTTTCGCGGCCTACCCGTCGCAACGCGTCCGAAATAACAAATATTCCCAAACGGGACTTACGGGAAGCGTAGAAGGCACCGAAAAACTTTATACTATTCAAAAACGGATTACGAAAGTAACTTCGGGCCCCACGTTGGGCGCCATTATGTCACAGGGTCCACTAGCATGCATCAGTACGTGTCTATAGAGGATATGAATCCCCACAAGAAGGTACCATTATGCCAGTGTGGCAGAGTGGTCTGCAATTTTCAAAAATTATAATTTACGAGTTTACGTGCTGATCGAGTGACTTGCTCAGTATGCCATGCGTATGCCGGGCTTGGAGCTCGCCGAATTGGGGGGGATCTTTCACTCATCAACACAACTACAGCCTGCCACTGGACAATAGAAAACATACCGAGTCTTAAAAATTTTACACACACGGATTATCGACATAAAAAGAAATATATAACGGAGCCCGAAGTTAATTTAGTAATAAACAATAAAAAAGAGAGAAGCACTACAATTGATACTAACATTACGGATGAATGACCTGTAAGAAAAAGTTATAATAAAGAAATAGTAATTTGAAAATATATGTATGTTCTGTTTTGTTTCGTTTTGTTTAGGACAAGCAGAAATTTACACAGGATTTCCTACTTTACTCGTGAACTGACTGGTGTCGATGTCAGCCTTGACCCTCCCGCTCGAAACTCCTGCAGTTTCGCCATGACTCTGTACTTCTCAGAGTCCCAAAAACGTTACTTTACCTGGATGTACTTAACCCTCTTATTCCC
The DNA here is from genome assembly GCA_963931995.1 of Phaonia tiefii. Lineage (NCBI taxonomy): Eukaryota > Metazoa > Arthropoda > Insecta > Diptera > Muscidae > Phaonia > Phaonia tiefii. The sequence goes on along the minus strand of OZ008371.1, from coordinate 92,233,270 downwards.
CTCTAACTTTAGGTAGTCTTAACCGAACATGTTACACGCGATGTTTTAAGAATTCAAACGTTATAATAAATTTTATTAACATAGCCAAATGCCTTTACAATTATTCGGACCTCTTGTCCGCGAAATTCAATTATTGTGCCCTCAGGGCAAAGCGCTAACCCGTATCGGGTATCTTAATACTATTAAATTCTATGGACATGCTCTGATTACACATCACCAATTCTTATTAGGTACGACTTATCTTTATCTAGGGCTCTTTAAATAAACAATTGTGGTTAGTATTTACTGGCCAATTCCTGCCATGAGGAATGTTTTAAAACCGTGAGGCAAATATAATAATGCTAGGCGAAAAGTAAATCGGTATCACCGTCGATTCAAGAAGTTTATATTTATACCCGGGTAATGGGATTAAATTCCTTAAAGTTTCCTCTGACCGAGGGTGACTCTCAAAAATAACCACAATAAACTACTTTGTTCCGAAATCCACCTTAAATCATGTGTTGAATTTCGTCATTTGTCATAGTACTCTAATTTTCTAACTGGTTATTGGGCACTCCCATCTCTGCACTAATCTAATATGGGGGCCTCCATGACAAATGACTCTATTCAAACACGAATAATACTGACTTTGGGGAGTCACACCCGGGTCACTTTAAGAGATTTATATCACTTCACTGTCACTAATTCGATTAATCAAAAATAATAAGGATTGGAACACGGATTCAATACATTCCCTCTAGCGAGGTTTTGGCACTTTATGTTGGCTTAAACACTATTGTGGATTACACTTATATGATTTCAGCAATATCGGTATCGGTAATTTAAAAAATGGTTCGATTAATATTTTCCTATTCCGGCATGCTGAAGGCAAAAAAACTTTACTCTTATGTAGGGATTTGGCTGTGTATATTAGCCCGAAATGGACCAAATTACTTCAAGACTTCGTGGTTATGAGATCTTAGCCTCTGTTCGTGGTTCTTTTTGATTTTTGCTTATCGGCACTGTCTTAATTAGCAATCACAGACCATTACTTATATGTACATGTATCTACACCGAAGGTACAGATATCTTTGCCTTGTGTTTTATTAATTTTCTTTTAACTTGGTCTCATCGGGAACGCATTTATAGCATCCCTGTTAAGCTAGCCCCTCTGGGGCGGCTGTTGGTGCGACTTTTCAAATTGGGTTGCCCCGGATTTTCCCTCTCAGACCAGATTCGTTGGACCCTTAGGCCAGAAAGAAAAGTAGAAAAATGGACTTACCCCGAATTCACGGAGGACTACCTGTGATTATTTGGGTTTCTCGGTTGTTGAAGAAATTGGGTGTAGTTTGATGAAGTTTTTCCTGGATGCTAGGAAATGTTGATGGTCCTTACTAACTGCCTGATAAATTTATGGCGTTGTGGGTGCTGATGTATGTGGTGATGTGCGACCGAATGAAACGGATGGTGGTGGAAGATGTTTCTTCGTTCCTGACGAAGTTTTTCTCGGGGAATGCCTCCGAGGCTACACCCACAAAGTGGATTCCTTCTGTGATGGAAAAGGGTATTAGGCTTCGCCGGCGGCTAATCCTTCAAACACTTACCTTTCCTTGTTGGTTATGTTCGCGAATTTCTGCTTATGTTTTCCGAAGCAAATGATTAAATGAGCTTACCGGGATTTAACAATTCGGTTGGTGATTTCCTAATGGCTTTCCTTAGAGCGATGGTGTCAAAAATAAAACTTACTTTTGAGGCAAAGACTTTAAATAACTTGACTGAATTCCGTCGCTTTTAGATTTGAAATGGCCGATGACGCCGAAAATTTTCATCATGACGGGCCAGAAATCAACTCTGGTCCCGTTATTCGTATGGCGTGACTTAGAAATGCGATGGTATGCGAGATTTTTTTTGCAATTTCTCCAAAACTGTTTTTTCACGCTTCAATATGTGTGTACCAAAAATTTAATTTCACAACGACGTTTGTTTATGTCAGGGATGGTAAAACTGTCATAGATGATTTAGGGCAATCATTCGGGTATCGATCGCCAAGATGGTTGTTGTGATAGTCATGCCTTGCCGGCGTTACGGCGCCGCCACATATTATTTATTAAAATGTTTGTTTTGAGACAAATTGTTTACATTATCATTCATACTTTCAAGTTTTAAAACAAAATTCGAAGTAAAGCGCCCCTAGCGGTCAGTACAATAAACTGATTCGAACAAATTCCAATTTGAAGTAGAAGTGGAACCTACTTCTATGACAAATTTGAATTCCAATTTCACGAAAAACATGAGAGGGCATTATATGCAATACTGTGAGTGGGAACGAGAAGGCTTGAATTACAAATTAGTTGCTGCCATTGTGAACGCTACTTTATAGTTTGACAAGTTTAGTTTTTAGTTTTCCTTATTATGCTTTGTTTTAGCAAATTTCTTATTAAAAGTGCAAAAAATCTTTTTAAAAGTTATTACAATTAAATGTTTTTCTATTCATTTTATTTATTTGTTTTCATTTGCCTACGATAACATACTTACTTATCCGGTCTCGGACAACCCCGGGGGGTCAGGGACCTTACAAAACGAAGATAACATATTTCGCCAACCAGTTCGATAACATAATGTACGACAATTAGTGAAAATTAGTAGCTACTATTGCACACTAGATGGTGTTGAGTATATTGTATGCAGCGTATGATTACACTAATCCACTCATACATAGCTCACACCAATTTGATAACGCTTTACGATTGATTAACGATAACATCGCACATCTTACTCTAAATTTGTGATTGTATTGTGAAAAAGATTTTTACCCCCAGCGTATAGATGTTTACACATCAAAAGGAATAATATTGTCACATATTTTTTTTCTTCACCTTTATAATTTCAATATTATTTTCTTTCACAATAACTGTCTTGCACACAACTCTCAAATTGATCCTCACCACACGTGTTCCAAATCCAAGTGATCTTGCACTTTATTCTGTTAACCTCAACCATGGCAATCTCCTCTCAATCATACCTGGCTTAGGTTTCACAGATCTGGCAACTTTGACGTTTCATAGATGACTGCTGCCATATGGGACATGTGGCTGTCAAGCATATACATATATTCGCGAATCAGTAACAAAAGGCGAAAGTTGGTAATTTTTAAAATGTGGCAAATATTTAAATGGAAATGATTAAATTGAAATGGATGTAAAGTACAACCATCACACGGCACAGAAAATCATATTACATACATACATCAATAAAAAAAATAAATAAATGGTTTCCCATTACATCCCATGAAGGGATCGGAGAGAGCTTCACACAACCAGTGAGCAGTGCTCTTTCGATGTTTATACTCACTGATTGGGAATTACGGGTTTACACCGGATCCGAACGGTGTTTTGAGAAGCTTTTTCATCATCATACATCAACATAAAGATTTAAAAAGAAACCAAAAGCAAAATAGAAAATATGGCATAACAAAACATAATCTTCACTTTCTTTGCATTTCATTGCCTTTCAATTGCAATTCAAAATTATTTAGTGCACAAGTATTCAACACTTTATTATTTAGTGCGAACGACGACAAGCGCGTATTTTGGTTAGGCCCATAATCATTCATTTCTCCCAAATAGTGTTGCCACTACTTCATGTTTCCTTCTGTTTGTAAGTAACATTTTAGATCGCATTTCGTCAAATTTTATAATAGAAGTGATTTCATACTTTTGCTTTTTCTTATACTAATTATTTAATTTCAAAAGGTTACCAAAATGTTTGGGAGTCAAGCTTCCCGTGACTACTTCCACAGAGTTTCCAAAATGAAAGCCAGTTGAATTGAATGCTAGTAGAATATCTTTTATTTCGGACAACGTGTCTGAATGGAAAGTCGAAGCTTAATTAACTCATAATAAGAATTGAAGGTATCTCTATAGTTATCTTATACACATTTAGTACTAAATACAATAGTTACGAGAGACGTCTGTATTATGACCCGGAATTACATCAGTTTTGACGATTTTATTGTAGACGTCATTCCCTAGTACCAATGAAATCCACTTTGGAGTGTAGAAGTCACCATCAGCGAGCATTAAATGTGAATATCGGTTTATGATGGAAAAATTTATAGGTAAAGTCGGTGTTTTCAACTTCATATGTGGTACTATTCTGGCATCGACAGCGATACGTACTTGAAGACCAATTTTGGATGTAAGCATAAGCGGTGTATAGATTTCATCTTCTAGCCTGTACGTTTTTAGATTAAGTGTATCCACGAGTTCTCAGGTTATTGTGCTGTTCGATGCGCAAACGGCCCTAACAGATTGTCTGTTACTGTTGCGTATGATGATAACCGTAGTGGTGGGCATTAGTGCAATGACGTGACGGGACACGATTGATGAAGCTGATGTTGCTGAGGTTGTATGATTGTTGCGTCTTTGAGTAATTTGACGATGCTCGCTTATGTTACGAATACCTTGAAATCTTGAGTTTCGCTGGTGATCATTTGAAGAACGACAGTGCTTGCGGCTGCTTTGGTTTTCATTGAAGTGCAGAAGTGTGTGGTGCTTCTTTGAGCACACGTGGCACCCGGTATTGGGCATGCACGTATTCCCAGAGTGTTCCTGGGCGAGACAATTAGAGCAGTATTTAAATAAACGAACAGCTGTCAAGCGTTTCTCGACTGACATTGAGGATGATATTTTTTGCACAAGCGGCATTGAAACGTGTATTTATGGAAATGACCTTTGGTAACCCGACCTGTAGGATGAGGCATGATTGATCTAGATAGTGTGCAAAAAATAATGAATGATGAGAAGGATAGAGTAAATGAATTAAATAAATATGATAATGAGAGAAATGTAAGATAAGATTTTTGATAATTTGGGTAAAGCGAAAGGAAATGGTTGATACTTAAAGATAGGATGTTATGGGAATTAAACTGGTAATATAATAAGCTTTACGATGGGACATTTGATAACTCCCCTTTGGGCTATGATATCTACAACCCTGACTCTATCGTCGGACCCAGAATAAACTTTGGAGACACGACCCAACCTGCATTCATTGATAGAGAGGTTATCGTCGTTTATCACTACCATCGACCCGACAACAATATTATCCGTAATTCAGTGAGGTATTCACTTTTCCAACGCTGACAGAATTGCTGTTGAATCGCCTTTAACCGTTGCCATCGGTTTATTAAGGAAATTGGTTGGCATTCGATTTTTGGATCAGGAGGAGCAAGGATTGGGCTTCCGATTGGGAAATGTCCCGGAGTCAGAGCGTTTAAGTCCATGGGATTTTCGGACATAGGCGAAATAGGACGAGAATTCAAGCATGATTATATTTTTGACAGGAGTGTGGAAAATTTTTCGTACGTATATTTGAACGAACAAGCAATTTTGTGAAAGTGAGCCTTAAAGCTCTTTACTCCGGCTTCCCAGAGCACTCCCATGTGAGGTGACCCTGGTGGAATAAAATGCCATTGGATATGTTGATGGCCGATTCTGGACATAACTTCTGAACGAGAGGATATTAGGAAATCCCGTGCTATTTGCTTGGAGGCAGCTACAAAAGTTTTACTATTATCCGAGTATAATCTGAGCGGATAACTACGCCTGGACGTAAAACGGTGGACAGCTGCCATGAATGCTGGAGTTGAAAGATCTGTTGTAGCTTCTAAGTGGATGGCCTTTGTGGCGAAGCACACGAAAACGCAGACATATCCTTTGGTTATTTTACAGCCTGTCATATGTGGTGATGTTTACACACATTCAGACTGCAATTTTACAAAGTTACTCATGGAGTTCATGTGCTGGTCTCGCGGGGTGCTCGGAGTGCCATGCGTATGCCGGGCCGGTGAACTCGCCGGACGGGGGGGATCTTTCCGCTTACCAAACACACCAACAGTCTGCCTCTGAACATAGATTACACACCGAGGCTTAAACTCTCAAGATGTATCGACATAAAAAACAAAAATAGAAAAGGAGCCCGAAAGATAATTGCCCGTTAATAAGCACAAACACAAAACAAATTTAAAACCGGGAAGCTACCATGTGCCTTGGAGCGATAAGGTAATACCCTATCGTGCGTCATATGGGCTGACTGGTGTTATCGTCAGCGATGCCCACCCTTATGAAGCCCTTACTAGCTTCTCCTGACATTGATTCGTATCAATGTCCCAAAAACAATGTACCAGAAACTTAAACCCCTTTTATACCCTACTTACCTATTATCAAACTAAGCTTCCATAACGAAAACCGAATTTTGTAAAAACATTATAAACTTTATTAAACCCATGTGGGTGATAAACTTAATTTCGCAAATTCGAACAAAATTTCCACAGTATTGGCTTATATACTAAAAGTGCCCACAGGGCGAAGCGAAACAAATACAATTTTAAAATTGACAAAAAGTTTCATGATCTCTTTCCACACTTTACTTTAAATCCTTATACTACTAAATAGAATTTAACTTATTTAAGGCTCATCAGCCTAACTATGCCCCGTAGGGTACAAAGACAAAGATAATGAAGTGTAGGGCCTCGCTCCCTATAACCAAAACCTATCAAATTAACAAGATGCCAAAAATTGCACCTTCGTTTTCGCGCGATAAAATCTTCGTCGTGTCAACGAAACACAAAACCCGATGATCAAACTCTTAGGCTCCGATCGCCATTAAACCGAACGCGAACCGCAATTTACACACTCGTATCACCGCACGTACGAGAAACAAAAACAAAAAAAATTTCACGCAGAGCCTCAGAGGCCATTCGCATGAGACCCTGTGTGGGAAATAATAAAGTTTACTGATAAAATCATAAAAATTAACAAGTCACAAACGTCCAGGTCACCCTAACATCTGAATCTGCTCAAGATGGCAGAAAGTGCACGCTTCAGCCGCACTGCGTAGCCTACACGACAATCTTCAATCTTTCCTTATACTTCAACACAATTTTTCTTATATTCTATTTCGGAAAAATCTGCCAATTATTATTCTTTCTCTAAATTGGCAAATTCTTCTTCCTCAACTCTTATATTCTAACTAATTATTCTAATTTCATCTAGCATTTTTTTTTCATGGCCTTTTGATTTGACCTTCCAATTTATTGTTTGGTTTTCACCTTTACTTTTTGTTTAAAATTCTTGAATTTTTCTTCTTACAACTATTTTTCTTTCTTTGGGATTTTTTTTTGTGTTTTTCTTTCTTTTCTTATTTAAATTATATTGCCATTGGCAAATTTTGTACTTTGGCTGAGTTAGGATAACTTTATTTCTGAGTTATCAGTTTGCCCATTATGTATTTTATCTTATCACATTAAGATATTAATTTTCGAATTTTTCTTTTTTGTAAAAAGTCTTTTTCATTAAATTTTACACAATTCCAGAAGGAAAGTCTCAAAGCCTAGGACTTGGCCCTTGGGTCCAAGCCTGCGTTCACACCACTACTCTCACTTGTATATAAATTGCCTAACTAATCTTCACTTTGTCTGTCCAGAGTGGTCTGACCACAGTCCGTTAAAAGGAAAATAGAACGGACTTACCTACAGCTTTCAGGGCAGAAGGGACGGCTTTCGGTTTTACGGCTGGAGATGATGATGTGATGGCTGAACGGGACTATTGCTTCTGTGTGTGGTGTGGTGGATGATGACTGGGACTATTATTTTGGGCAGGTGGTGTTGACGGCAGCTGCTGGCTGGTGTATGATAAGCCCTGATGCTGGTGTTTTGCTGGCAGAATGCTGCTGTGGCTGGTGTTGTTGCTGCCGATGCTTCTCGAACGGTTGGTTGGTGTATTGTGCACAAAATGGCGGCTCTGGTGGTGTTGGCCGATGATATGACCGCTGTGGATGGCCGAAATTTGGGAACTAGCCCTACGGGAAGCCTGGGACCTCCTTTTGGCCAACCCTGTTCTTGCCCGGGACGCTGGTATAAGCGTCCGTCCGTTCCCTATGGGGGAACTAGAGCGGGACCTAAAAATTGGCCCTAGGCTGCCTGACTTTCTGCTACCGGCGCGGTAGTTGTGGCGTCTCACTTGCTTGGCTGTGGAGATATGTTGAACGAAAAAGCATTAACCTTTTTGGCACACACGAACGCACGCCCGGTGGAATACACTTACCTTTGGCCGGTGGCCAAAATGGACAACGCGTTGCTTCGGCTATACGGGATGCGGCTTCTGGTGAACGCTAGGGTGGGTTGCTCTCAACTCCGCAGTAATGGCACTTTATATTTGGGTTTAATCCCTTAATTACTTCCGCGGCTAACTCACTGCTGGTGGTGTTTTGCTGCTGGCGAACCTTTTTGGAATGCTTTCCTCAGGGAAACTGCTGATCTATTTCAGCTCGGCGGCTTTACTTTTTTCTTTTCGGCGGCTACTCACACTACGGTGGCCTTGGCGGTATATAGGTATGATGCCGTTGCGGTATATAACTCGCGAAAAACGGATGAAAAAATTGTCAACTTGTCGCGGGTTTATGTAGCTGTTGAAAATTTCTGAATTTCATCAGGGTTCGTTGAAGGTGTAGTTACGCCTTTGGTTATGATGTAGTAAACCAGGTGGTAGCCCAAAAAGTTGTTGTTGTTTTTTGGGGTTGTTTTTGACAGCGGCTGTGGTGTAGTAACCAGGTGGTGGCAAAAGGGTTGTTGTTGTATTTTCATGTTGTTTTTGACGGCGGTACTGAGCCGCCACAAATCCTACCATCCTGCTGACATTCCTGTCGAAGGATGGGAGGAAACCTATGCCTAGAGAGGACGTGGCAGGTAGAATCGGGTCGTCCAGGATCCTACCACTTACGTGGACAGCCTCCTCCCTTACGGGTGGTACTGTCTCAGGTCAGTGGCCTGGTCTGGACGAGTCCTCTTCCATCGGCCACGCCGCCAAGCTTGGTTCTGTTCGCCGCTATCTGGATAGCAAGAGTTGCTCAACTGGTGGTTCGTTCGTTGGTGTTGTTACCGACGGCGCTCTCATTCGGCTGCTGCTGCGCCGCTGCTGGTTGAGGGTTGTGGTAGCAAGCTGAGGACTTCTTCGAGCTGCTCGTCGGTCTCGATTTCTCGGGGGCTCGCCTCGCCAAGGACGTGGACCAATATCTGGTCATGCACCAGTCTCTGGAACTTGAGTCCCTTCTTGGCGTATAAGCGTCCACAAACCTTCTTGTAGAACTGGGTCACGGCTGTGCTATCTTTTGCCTGCAGACGCATCATGACCGCCCTGCCGCTGCGCTGCAACCGAGGAAACTTCGTCAGCAATTCGAACTTTGTCTCTGGCCGCTCGAACTCCACTGTCAGCTGGTCCATGCCGGAATGTACGGCCATGGGTGTGCATGCGATTATCTGGATCTCCTCCGGTTTGCACGCTATCTCGAGCCGTTCCAGGATGGTGATGATCCGACCTTTGGGATTCTCGGTCACGGTCTGCGAGAAGAACCGTATGGTCACCTTTTGAGCTGCATATCTGTGGCACTTCCGCTGTAGCGACGCTTGCTGGTATTGCGCCCTAGCTCCGTCCAGCTCCTGCATGAGGTTGTCGTTGGTGCGCTGGACTTCCTGGACCCTGAACTCCATGCTTCGGTGACTTTCCTCGAGGCGATTCTTCTCACTCGTAAGAGTAGTCACCTGGGCCTGTAGCTGTTCGACCTGATGCGCTAGACCGGCTATTTTCCGATCACTCTGGATGCACATCTGGCCCATTTCTTGAGTCAGGTTGGACACTTGTCTCGCATTCTTCGCCTGCAGAGCGTCCAATCGGTCCCGGAGCTCTAAAATCTCTGCTCCTGGGTTCTCTCGCAGTTGTCGGATGGTCTGACACATTCGCACGTTTTCCTCCAAGACATGCTCGTTTTCGCGTTCGAGAGCCCTGGAGTGCTGGTCATATCTGGATTGCAGTTCCTCGGTGCTTTCGCGGAGTTGAGCTAAGGCTGCCTCGGCGGTCGTGTAGCGTTCCTGGTAGGTAATGTTTTGCTGCCTGTGGGTGATCAATTCGCCTACTTCAGCGACGACTTCTCCCGGGACTAACCGTGGGTATAGCGGATGCGCCCAGTAGTTGGGTTGACGGCATACCGGACAGTCTGTTCGGCCTTGGCTCATCCAGGTTTCGTGGCAAGCCAGATGGAAGAGGTGGCCGCAGTCTGTAGCCACTAACCGCTCGTCCTCAGCCGACAGCGTTGACAAGCACACGTTGCATTCGATCAGCGTCGCCATTACGTAACACCTAAGGGTCAAGGGTCTTGATTGGTCTAAGCTGAAATGAGAACAAGGAAACTTCCACTATGTACTTCAGTCTGATCACAGGGGTAGAGGGTATGGTCAAGTTCCTACCTAATTGCTTCTAATGTGCTAGGTATTTCAATTATCAAATCTCATTCTTCGAATAGATTCAACAAGGCTATTTTTCATCACGTTACCGTGGAACATAAACGGATACAGGTTTTACCCTGTCTACATATTTTCCGAGACCTATTGTTTCAGGTCTTTAGCATGATAAACCCCTAAGCGTCTACCTTTTAAATCCTCAATCTCGTAAAGACTATTTCCGACAGGCTTGACTATGCGGTACTTTAAAAACTTCCGTGCTAACTTCGCATTAAAATTATCTTTAAAGCTGCTCTGCTGGAAATTACGTCTAAACACTTCTTGTTCAGGAATAAATTTAACAGGTCGGCTGCGGGTGTTGTAAGTCCGTTCATTTTTTTCGTAAGCCTTATGCAGGCTATCCTGGATTTTTGACCGTATCAGGTCTTGAGCCACGGATCTAGGTATTTCGCCTTCACCCATGTCCGACAAAGTTTTCAAGCGTCGTGCCAACTTATACAGGCTGCCATGTGTAATCATGTTAACCCCAAACAAGGCAAAGTAAGGCGTGACACCTATAGCACTATGCGCGGATGACCGCAAAGAACACTCGATCTCCGACAAGTGTCGGTCCCATTCTCGGTGATCTTCCTGCATATACGAACGGATAGCCGACAATACTGACTGGTTGACTCTCTCCGAGGCATTGGCCTGCGGAGAGTGCACGGCAGTTCGATAGTGCTTGATACCAAAATTGTCGACAAAATCGGTAAATTCGCGACCGATGAACTGCTTACCATTATCAGAGACGATAGTCTCTGGTACTCCAAACTTATGACAGATTTCTGATATCAGAAATCTAATCACGCTTTTGCTGCTAGCTTTAGGCATAGCTTTAAGGAACACGAACTTTGTGAGATGATCAAGAATGATGAAGATATAGCAATTGCCGTTCTTTGACCGAGGGTAAGGTCCCAAAAAGTCCACAAAGATTCGCTGGAATGGCCGATGGGTCACTATCTCCTTCCCCATCGGTGGTCTGAAAGTAATATTGGCTGCTTTAGCCTCTCGGCACACCTGACATGCGCTCACATAATTTTTGACTTGCACATTCATGTTAGGCCAATAGAAATACTCTTTGATCCTCTTCAGAGTCTTGAGAAATCCTCCATGGGCTACGTGTGGTGGATCGTGAGACTTCTCAACGATACTTTGGGTTAACTCAATTGGTACCCACACCTTCCACGCAAAATCCTCATGAAGTGGGATACCGTCGTAGTGTATCGTGCGTTTATATACGATCCCATCGATGACCTTTAAATCGGGTAGACGACTGGCATTCTCCTCAATGGGTTTAATTAAATCCATATAGTCTGAGCTTCGAAAAGCTTCGTCCTCCAAATTGATCAAACTAAAAACGTTCACGGATACTTCCTCCATCGCATATCTGGGCAAGGTATCCGGCACAACATTCATCTTTCCTTTGCGATGTTCGATGACGAAGTCGAACGACTGTAAATGAAGACTCCACCGAGCTAGTCGTCCACTGAGATCCCGATGTGACATTTCTTAATAGCAAGCACTACGGCCAAACACTCTCTCTCCGTCACAGTATAATTTCGCTGTGCGGGTGTCAACTTGTGTGAGTAATAGGCTATAGGGTGCTCTTCGCCATTACCATCGCGTTGAAATAATACGGCGCCGGTACCTAAGTCAGAGGCGTCGCATTGCACATAGAAGTGCTTCGAAAAGTCTGGGTGAACTAACACTGGGCTAGTCACCAAAGCATTTTTCAACTTTTCGAAGGCTTCCTTGGCTTCATCAGTAAAGCAAAAAGTTTTACTTTTCTTCAGAGTATCCGAAATAGGTGCGGCAATGGTGGCGTATTCGGAAATAAATTTCCGATACCATCCGGTAGCTCCTAAAAAGATTCTTACTTGCTTTAGGGTCTTCGGAAATTGGTAGCCAACGATCGATTCCACTTTCGATGGATCGGGCTTAACTTGGCCTCCTCCAACGAGGTAACCTAAATAACGCAGTTCCTTGGAACAAAAACTCGATTTCTGAACGTTAATCGTCAGACCTGCCTTTTCCAGACAGCTTGCAACTTGTTGCAAAAGTTCAACGTGGGTCTGGAAGTCTGGCGATACCACCAAAAGATCGTCCAAGTAGACGAAGACACGGTCACGAATAGCAGCTGGGATAACTTTATCCATTAATCGACAAAGTCTTTGTGCAGCATTGCAAAGGCCAAAAGGCATTACCTTGAAATGGTAAAGTGGCCTTCCGGGTACCGTGAACGCAGTCTTCTCCCTACTGGATGGGTCCAGTGGTATTTGCCAAAAAGCATCTTTTAAATCCACGCTCGAAATGAAGTATGTATCACCAAGTCGACTCAGTAAGCCTTCTATATGTGGAAGTGGATAGGCGTCTTTAACGGTAAGGGCATTGAGCTTACGTGCGTCTAGGCACAGCCTATTTTTGGGCCCCTTGCGGACTAAGGTCACGGGATGACTCCACGGGCTTTCACTAGGTTCAATGACTCCTAACTCCAACATCCTGTCCAATTCGGCATATAAAAGTGTCTGTACGGCTGGTGATACCGGATAGTATCTATCCTTAACTGGTACAGCGTCTCCTGTATCAATGGAGTGCATCTCCAAATGAGTTTTACCGAGGCCTTTCCGCGTATAACACGGAAACTTTTGTACCGCGGCTTCCAATATTTGCTTTTGTTGTGACGACAAGGTGTGAGTCTTAACCTCCTCAGGGGCTAAGACATCCTCGCATAAGTCCACCCCTTGAGTGGTAAGACTCTCTATGCTCGTCAACAACTTAAACTTCCTCATGAAGTCCACGCCTAAGTAAAGCGCACGCTCCAAGGTAGGTACCAAAAAGAAATCCACCTCCTCGGACTTTTTATTGAATTTGATCATCGCTCGAATCCTTCCTAGTATTCTATGAGCACTTCCATCTGCCGTTCTCACCGATGATCCAAATCAACGTATTTGTAAGTTGGCTTGTTCAACTAGTTCTTCACATCCCTTGCCTAAGCAAGTAACGGATGCTCCGCTGTCTAGTAGCCCCTCGACTTCCATTCCTCCAATGTTGATTTTCGCATAAAAACGATTATCGTCTCCTTCAAGTAGAGTGGTAGCGGCGACCTCTCTTCGGATCAGCCGACGTCTCTCAAATCTCACTCTTGCTCGTTTAATTCGATCTGAGGCTCCACCAAAAATTCTAGCTCTAGTTGCCTTATACTCGGCCATGCGTTGATGCAATGGCTTAAGCTGCCTTTGAGCTGGTGGTAAATAAACTTTCATGGCTGGATTCTCGTTCCTCAGTATCGTCACACTTGGGTCTTCTTCATTTTCCTTGAATGGGTTAGCAGTTACTGCTGTAGACTCTTTCAAGGTGTTGTCCGCGTTGGATAACGCTGGACTTAAAATCATTGAACCACTGCTAGCTGGTTCAGGAATATTCAGGTTGGTCAAATCAGGTTCGGGTATATCTGGGTTAGTCATATCTGGTTCGGAAATAATTGAGTTGGCTGTGGCTGGGATTAAACCTCCGTGGATCTCACCTCCCCAGTCTGAGGTGGGTGCCTCGGCTGGTTTCCCTGACAATTAGGACATTTAGGAGTCACCGTGTTCTCCTTTCCGCATTTGTAGCAGAATATTTTCCTGGGAGTGGATAGACAATCCCGGAAAATATGTCCTGTAGCTCGGCAGTTCCAGCAGACAACTTTACTACCTGCTATGATGGCCTCTATATTTCCTGCGGGTTGTAAATCTGTAGTTGTTTCTTCTAAAACAACCTCATGAACTTTAGCTGGCGGTACAGCTCGCGTAGGATGGGGCTGTCTTTGTAGTGCTAAGAGACTTTCTGCTCTCTATACTTCTCGGCTAAAATCGCTCAGGTTGTCCGCTCTAATGGGGAATACCATTTGGGCCAACGAAGCCTTGAGGTTACCCCTCATGATTTCGACCAGCTGCTCTTCCTGGTATGGGGTACGCTGCTGGTTCCTCAACTTCAACATCGCATTCACAAAATCTTCATAGGTTTCGTGTGGCTGTTGGCGCCTACTCAGGATCTGAGCCTGAATCTGAAACTCGCTATCGTAGGTTTGGAACTGAGTTAAAAACGCCCTCTGTAGCTCCCTCCAGGTAAGCACTGGGTTCAACTTACGAAAGTTCCAATAGAACTCTTTAGCAGGTCCTGCCAACAAATGATGGAGATTATACACTAATCGAGATTCGGAACATTCCTCATCCTGACATTGTGCCATCATCCGAAACAAAAAATCTTGGACATTCATGGTCTTAGGTGTCCCATCAAATTTTAAACCCCACTTCGACAAGTCAGGTTTTCTTCCTCTCTGCGAAAAGAGGTCGAAGTCTCCGAGTCTATCGGAGTTATGCGGGGCCTCTCGTCGTGGCATCTCCCGCGGTGGTGTTGACCCTTGAGTGGGCCTAAATCTTTCTCTGGGATCCCGTTGGCTGGCCTCTGGAAACTGGTAGCCGCTTGGTCCCGTAAATTCTTGCATTGACGCTATCGGTGGACGTGCATATGTTGAAAGCTGCTCTGCCTCTGACGGTCGATGCATGATGTTGTTTGTTGCTGGTCCAGGCACTGCGCTCGGCATCCGGGCTGGACGTCTAGCTACATCTGGTCCTCTAGGTGTCATATCCCCTGCTGTAGGAAGCTGATAACGTCTGGGTGCAGCTGTCAGTGTTGGCATGGCCTGGGCTGCCGGGTGATTAGCCCCGCCTGTGGCTGCTGCTGCTCTGGTAGCTGCTAGAATGGCTGGTAATATCCGGCGTATGAGAGCTTCGTCATCATCTTGACGATTAGCATTCGCTCCGAATCCGACTTGATCATTTCCCCCTGATCTAATTGCTGCTTCATATTCCGTTGGTGAAACATCCGAAAGCGGTCTGCGCTCCGCCTGCGCCTGAAGTGCAGTTAGTGCGCTGAAATCCGGAGACTCGAATGACTCTGCGTGCTCCGTACTGTTTAATGGATCCGATCTTCCCCGTTGATCCACACCGCTCGACCCCACAATTGGTGCAGAAGCGATGGTTGTTGGATTGCTGTCAGTGTTGGTAACCGCGCGCGCCATCGGCACTGCTTGCGGTTCCGCCGCTGCAGCAATATCCTGGGACAAATTCGTCCCTTCTGCTCCTCTTCCTGTGGGCGAACGCTGTACCGGCATCTCGGCCTTACTCACGTACCACAAGATCAAAACAACGGAATAAATTTCCCCCAGAAATCGAAAACTTCCCCTCTGGGGATCGCGGAAAAAATTTAAAACGGAATATTCCACCACTTAGCAGTAATCCAAAAGATTACGTGGTGTGAAAGGCTTGCGCCGAAAATATAATAAAAGAAATCGAAAATTATAAAAACCAAAAGTAGATTAGCTAAAAGCTAGACCAACACAGTCGCAAAAAAAAAATTTTTAAGCTGAAAAGTTAAGATTAATTTAAATGAAAATCAATAAACACAAATCAAAAATAAAATTCAAAAATCAACAATATATTCAAAAAAAAATTTTCCCTAAAAATCAATTTAAAGAAAACAAAACTCAGAATTTTAATTGAAACCCAATTAAATGAATCAAAAATTCAACTTTAAATTCAAAAGCTGAAAATAAATTCTCAAAAATTTTCAATAAAAACTCAAATTAATGAAAATAAAAATCTAAATTTTAATTGAAAATCAACTAAAATTAATCAAAAATATAAATTTAAATTCAAAAATTGAAAATAAATTCTCAAAAATTTTCAATAAAAACTCAAATTAATGAAAATAAAAATCTAAATTTTAATTGAAAATCAACTAAAATTAATCAAAAATATAAATTTAAATTCAAAAATTGAAAATAAATTCTCCAAAACTGTTCAACAAAAACTCAAATTAATGAAAATAAAAATCTAAATTTTAATTGAAATTCAATAAAGCGAATTAAAAATTCAACTTTAAATTCAACCTGAAAATAAATTCTCAGAACTTTTCAATAAAAACTCAAAAAATAAAAATCTAAATTTTAATTGAAAATCAATAAAACGAATTAAAAATTTTACTTTAAATTCAACCTGAAAATAAATTCTCAGAAATTTTCAATAAAAACTCAAAAAATAAAAATCTAAATTTTAATTGAAAATCAATAAAACGAATTAAAAATTTTACTTTAAATTCAACCTGAAAATAAATTCTCAGAAATTTTCAATAAAAACTCAAATTAATGACAATAAAAATCTAAATTTTAATTGAAAATCAATAAAACGAATTAAAAATTTTACTTTAAATTCAAAAACTCAAATTAATGAAAATAAAAATCTAAATTTTAATTGAAAATCAATTAAGATTAATCAAAAATATAAATTTAAATTCAAAAATTGAAAATAAATTCTCAAAAATTTTCAATAAAACTCAAATTAATGAAAATAAAAATCTAAATTTTAATTGAAAATCAACTAAAATTAATCAAAAATATAAGTTTAAATTCAAAAATTGAAACTTGAAAAAAAATTCTCAAAAATTTTCAATAAAACTCAAATTAATGAAAATAAAAATCTAAATTTTAATTGAAAATCAACTAAAATTAATCAAAAATATAAATTTAAATTCAAAAATTGAAAATAAATTCTCAAAAATTTTCAATAAAAACTCAAATTAATGAAAATAAAAATCTAAATTTTAATTGAAAATCGATTAAAATTAATCAAAAATCTAAATTTAAATTCAAAAATTGAAAATTGAAAATAAATTCTCAAAAATTTTCAATAAAAACTCAAATTAATGAAAATAAAAATCTAAATTTTAATTGAAAATCGACTAAAATTAATCAAAAATCTAAATTTAAATTCAAAAATTGAAAATTGAAAATAAATTCTCAAAAATTTTCAATAAAACTCAAATTAATGAAAATAAAAATCTAAATTTTAATTGAAAATCAACTAAAATTAATCAAAAATATAAATTTAAATTCAAAAATTGAAAATAAATTCTCAAAAATTTTCAATAAAAACTCAAATTAATGAAAATAAAAATCTAAATTTTAATTGAAAATCAACTAAAATTAATCAAAAATATAAATTTAAATTCAAAAATTGAAAATAAATTCTCAGAAATTTTCAATCAAAATTCAGATTAATGAAAAATAAAAATCTAAATTTTAATTGAAAATCAACTAAAATTAATCAAAAATATAAATTTAAATTCAAAAATTGAAAATTGAAAATAAATTCTCAAAAATTTTCAATAAAAACTCAAATTAATGAAAATAAAAATCTAAATTTTAATTGAAAATCAACTAAAATTAATCAAAAATATAAGTTTAAATTCAAAAATTGAAAATAAATTCTCAAAAATTTTCAATAAAACTCAAATTAATGAAAATAAAAATCTAAATTTTAATTGAAAATCAACTAAAATTAATCAAAAATATAAATTTAAATTCAAAAATTGAAAATTGAAAATAAATTCTCAAAAATTTTCAATAAAACTCAAATTAATAAAAATAAAAATCTAAATTTTAATTGAAAATCAACTAAAATTAATCAAAAATATAAATTTAAATTCAAAAATTGAAAATAAATTCTCAAAAATTTTCAATAAGAACTCAAATTAATGAAAAATATAAATCTAAATTTTAATTGAAAATCAATAAATCGAATCAAAAATTTAAAGTCAAAACAAAAAAAAATTTTCTCAATGAAAACTCAAATCGATGAAAACCAAAAATTTTAATCACAAATTGGTAAGCCAAAACCAAAAATAAATCGCCAATTTTCAAGCGATGCAAACAAAATTCGTAATCGAATACAAACTTTCATCAACCTTGTATTCAAAAAATCCAAAATTCGAAACTCGAAACGTATCAAGCAAAAATTTAAAAACCGCTCAGAAATTAAAATTAATATATCGCCAATTTTACAGCGATTCAAAATCAAAAACCAAATACTAATTTTCTTCAAATCTGTATTTGAAAATCACACGTATTCAAACAAAGTTTACTTCAAACTTGATAAACTCAAAACGAAATTCAAAAATTTCAAATTGTAAATCGTATGGTACTTCAATAGTAAGTAGGGTGGTATTAAGGTAAGTTTATCTGGTACAAAAAAAAATGACGCAAAACTTCTCCATGACACATAAAAACTTTGACCGTATTCTACGATCTTTACTGGAATGGTCCACTGGTAATCCAAAAGAGGGCAAACGTAATGAGTCTAAAACCACGCTTACGTGACTCACTCTCCTAGACTACCCCGAACACTTTCTTCGTGTTCAGCCTAGTCATTACTGACTAGTAGCTACCGAAAAACTATGACTTTACTCTAAAACCAAAATAATGCAAACACTTTGTCGCTCACTAGTCACACCAAACGTCGCAACGCGGTTAGATCAGAAGATCTTCGCCGGGACTTACGTGTGGTCCAACTATGCTAACGGCAAAAATGTACATTAATGTTATTTATGGTCCAAACAATCGTGTGTTGAACAACCCGTCGCAACGCGGTTAGATCTGAGGATCTTCGCCGGGACTTACGTGTTGTCCAATAACACAATTATTCGAAACATTTACTATGGAATTTAATAAATTAAATATATGGATCTACTAAACCTAAGTCGTTTCCCCACTCGGAGCAATTGCCCCTGACTTTATTGCAGGAACAAGACTTCTCAAGCGGGGACGCGAGACAAAGGTCACCTCAAGAAAAGGCCCAATGCCCCGCGCCTTACCGTCGCAACGCGTCCGAGAAATAATAACTCCCGATACGGGACTTACGGTAAGCGCGAATGCACTAAATCTTTCCTAACTAATCATAACGAACTAACGAAATTATCTTTCGGGCCCCACGTTGGGCGCCATTATGTCATATGTGGTGGTGTTTACACACTTTCAGACTGCAATTTTACAAAGTTACTCATGGAGTTCATGTGCTGGTCTCGCGGGGTGCTCGGAGTGTCATGCGTATGCCGGGCCGGTGAACTCGCCGGACGGGGGGGATCTTTCCGCTTACCAAACACACCAACAGTCTGCCTCTGAACATAGATTACACACCGAGGCTTAAACTCTCAAGATGTATCGACATAAAAAATAAAAATAGAAAAGGAGCCCGAAAGATAATTGCCCGTTAATAAGCACAAACACAAAACAAATTTAAAACCGGGAAGCTACCATGTGCCTTGGAGCGATAAGGTAATACCCTATCGTGCGTCATATGGGCTGACTGGTGTTATCGTCAGCGATGCCCACCCTTATGAAGCCCTTACTAGCTTCTCCTGACATTGATTCGTATCAATGTCCCAAAAACAATGTACTAGAAACTTAAACCCCTTTTATACCCTACTTACCTATTATCAAACTAAGCTTCCATAACGAAAACCGAATTTTGTAAAAACATTATAAACTTTATTAAACCCATGTGGGTGATAAACTTAATTTCGCAAATTCGAACAAAATTTCCACAGTATTGGCTTATATACTAAAAGTGCCCACAGGGCGAAGCGAAACAAATACAATTTTAAAATTGACAAAAAGTTTCATGATCTCTTTCCAAACTTTACTTTAAATCCTTATACTACTAAATAAAATTTAACTTATTTAAGGCTCATCAGCCTAACTATGCCCCGTAGGGTACAAAGACAAAGATAATGAAGTGTAGGGCCTCGCTCCCTATAACCAAAACCTATCAAATTAACAAGATGCCAAAAATTGCACCTTCGTTTTCGCGCGATAAAATCTTCGTCGTGTCAACGAAACACAAAACCCGATGATCAAACTCTTAGGCTCCGATCGCCATTAAACCGAACGCGAACCGCAATTTACACACTCGTATCACCGCACGTACGAGAAACAAAAACAAAAAAAATTTCACGCAGAGCCTCAGAGGCCATTCGCATGAGACCCTGTGTGGGAAATAATAAAGTTTACTGATAAAATCATAAAAATTAACAAGTCACAAACGTCCAGGTCACCCTAACATCTGAATCTGCTCAAGATGGCAGAAAGTGCACGCTTCAGCCGCACTGCGTAGCCTACACGACAATCTTCAATCTTTCCTTATACTTCAACACAATTTTTCTTATATTCTATTTCGGAAAAATCTGCCAATTATTATTCTTTCTCTAAATTGGCAAATTCTTCTTCCTCAACTCTTATATTCTAACTAATTATTCTAATTTCATCTAGCATTTTTTTTTCATGGCCTTTTGATTTGACCTTCCAATTTATTGTTTGGTTTTCACCTTTACTTTTTGTTTAAAATTCTTGAATTTTTCTTCTTACAACTATTTTTCTTTCTTTGGGATTTTTTTTTGTGTTTTTCTTTCTTTTCTTATTTAAATTATATTGCCATTGGCAAATTTTGTACTTTGGCTGAGTTAGGATAACTTTATTTCTGAGTTATCAGTTTGCCCATTATGTATTTTATCTTATCACATTAAGATATTAATTTTCGAATTTTTCTTTTTTGTAAAAAGTCTTTTTCATTAAATTTTACACAATTCCAGAAGGAAAGTCTCAAAGCCTAGGACTTGGCCCATGGGTCCAAGCCTGCGTTCACACCACTACTCTCACTTGTGTATAAATTGCCTAACTAATCTTCACTTTGTCTGTCCAGAGTGGTCTGACCACAGTCCGTTAAAAGGAAAATAGAACGGACTTACCTACAGCTTTCAGGGCAGAAGGGACGGCTTTCGGTTTTACGGCTGGAGATGATGATGTGATGGCTGAACGGGACTATTGCTTCTGTGTGTGGTGTGGTGGATGATGACTGGGACTATTATTTTGGGCAGGTGGTGTTGACGGCAGCTGCTGGCTGGTGTATGATAAGCCCTGATGCTGGTGTTTTGCTGGCAGAATGCTGCTGTGGCTGGTGTTGTTGCTGCCGATGCTTCTCGAACGGTTGGTTGGTGTATTGTGCACAAAATGGCGGCTCTGGTGGTGTTGGCCGATGATATGACCGCTGTGGATGGCCGAAATTTGGGAACTAGCCCTACGGGAAGCCTGGGACCTCCTTTTGGCCAACCCTGTTCTTGCCCGGGACGCTGGTATAAGCGTCCGTCCGTTCCCTATGGGGGAACTAGAGCGGGACCTAAAAATTGGCCCTAGGCTGCCTGACTTTCTGCTACCGGCGGCGGTAGTTGTGGCGTCTCACTTGCTTGGCTGTGGAGATATGTTGAACGAAAAAGCATTAACCTTTTTGGCACACACGAACGCACGCCCGGTGGAATACACTTACCTTTGGCCGGTGGCCAAAATGGACAACGCGTTGCTTCGGCTATACGGGATGCGGCTTCTGGTGAACGCTAGGGTGGGTTGCTCTCAACTCCGCAGTAATGGCACTTTATATTTGGGTTTAATCCCTTAATTACTTCCGCGGCTAACTCACTGCTGGTGGTGTTTTGCTGCTGGCGAACCTTTTTGGAATGCTTTCCTCAGGGAAACTGCTGATCTATTTCAGCTCGGCGGCTTTACTTTTTTCTTTTCGGCGGCTACTCACACTACGGTGGCCTTGGCGGTATATAGGTATGATGCCGTTGCGGTATATAACTCGCGAAAAACGGATGAAAAAATTGTCAACTTGTCGCGGGTTTATGTAGCTGTTGAAAATTTCTGAATTTCATCAGGGTTCGTTGAAGGTGTAGTTACGCCTTTGGTTATGATGTAGTAAACCAGGTGGTAGCCCAAAAAGTTGTTGTTGTCTTTTGGGGTTGTTTTTGACAGCGGCTGTGGTGTAGTAACCAGGTGGTGGCAAAAGGGTTGTTGTTGTATTTTCATGTTGTTTTTGACGGCGGTACTGAGCCGCCACAAGCCTCTTCCAGAGAAAAGTCAAAAGGACCGGCAAAATCGAGTCCCGTATTGTAGAAGGGACGCTGAAACTCAGATCTTTCGGGAGGAAGTGCGGACATAAGCTGAGTTTGTATATTTGCCTTATGGAGGACACATTCTTTGTTTGGTTTTTATCAAATTTGTTAACTTAGGAATCGAAATTGCATTCTCAGAAGACGAAGAACTAGTTGGTTTCCCCCATGGAGAGAGATGGTGTGTGAAAACTGAACCAACAATTTGGATAGACGGCAGTTATATGGCAGGATTATAGGAAACTTTTCATCATAGGATAAGGAAGGAGAATCGGCCATTTACCCGTAGGAGTTTATTGTTATCCAGGAAAGGGTTTAAATTTAATATACTGCTTGTCTTTGGGATCTTTTCGTTGTTAGCGAGTGCTTTATGTTCGTTTGGATATTCAACTTTTTGTGATATTTGACTAAATCGATTGCGTACGTAGGTTGCCTCATCATGTGAAATGGAAGTGGACTCATAATGGAATAATGTTCGATACGTTGGATGTGTTTTATGGGAGAATCTGAATACATAGCACAGAGTTCGGACTGCTGTAGGAAACTTGGAAAATTTTCCAAAACATCATCAAAGTTAGAAAAATAACAAAAATTTACTTGGATCGGTCTTTGTTCTTCTGCAGTGTCTGAAATCTTTTGGTGTAATTTATGCCAATTCGAAGAGGGGGACTTGAGCCATGCAGACCCATGCCACCACAAATTATTATTAGATAAATCTTTCGGATAAGATCCTCTTGTACCGATATCTCCGGGGTTATCTTTGGACGGAACGTGGAACCAATTATCGCATCCCACAGTTTGCACGATTTTGGAAACCCGGTTTGCAACGAACGTTTTCAAATGGCTAGGAGATTTTTGAAGCCAAGAGAGGATAATTGTAGAGTCGCACCATTTGTAAAGCGAATACACAGAAATATTGAACGACGGAAAAATGGATTCGACAATATTAGACAACAGCATTGCTCCACATAGTTCGAGTCTAGGAAGAGAAATGGTCTTGACAGCAGCTACTTTGGATTTTGCAGTCAAAAGATTTACAGAAGTGGATTGGGTAGTGATAACTTTAACATAAATTGCTACTGCGTATGCCCTCTCAGATGCGTCTCAAAATGCATGTATTTCCACTTTACAACCTGGAACAAAGGATAACCACCTCGGAATCTTAATAGACTCAATCTCCTGGTAAAAGTACGTAAACGTATTCCAATCACGAAGGCAATCATCCGGTAGACATTCGTCCCAATCGGACTTAGTTTCCCAGATTATTCTCATTAGGATTTTGGATAGGCTAATAAATGGCGAAAGCCATCCGGCCGTTTCAAATAACTTCGAAATCTCGGGCAACACTTGTCAACAACAAGTCGAACAACTCTGTCGATTGGGCAATGCTTTTGTGGAAAAGAAAAACACATCAGATTTTGCATTCCAACGTACACCCAATGTTTTTGCATTGCTGGAATCTTCGAATTCGCAAAAATCTTCTTGGCGTAGATGGTTTTTAGGAATAGATTCTAGTATTTGAGGAGAATTAGCCGTCCATTTACGTAAATTAAATCCGGCTGAGCCAAGAGCAGCAATCAGCTGATCTCTTGCTTGAACATCAGGAGCTCCGTATAAAGCATCATCGAAGTACATGCAGTTTTTAAGAATATCACTTGCAATCGGATAAGATGATTCCAGATCAGAGGCCAATTGGATTAGAGTTCTAATTGCTAGATACGGCGCACAGTTTACTCCGAATGTAATTGTTTTTAATTCATAATCTTGGATTTCAGTGTCCTCGGAATTTCGGAACAGGATTCGCTGATAGGGAGGATTGACAAGAATTTGTCGATACATTTTCTCGATATCGCTATTGAAAACATATCGATGGAGTCTCCACTTAAGAAGAAGAAGCGTCAAATCATTTTGAAGAACAGGGGCTTTGTGCAACATATCATTTAAGGATAGACCATTGGAGCATTTACAGGACGCGTTGAAGACAACCCTAACTTTTGTTGTAGCGCTTTCCGGTTTAATAACCGCATGGTGTGGAAGATAATAGTTGCCTGGAACCTGAATATCGGTGGGAGGAGATACTGTAACCATATGTCCAAGATCTAAATACTCTTGAACAACAGAATCATAAATTGATTTCTGTTCTTGATTTTTGGACAATCGTGATTCATTACGTAGGTATTGAGAAAAGGCAATATTCCGGGAGTTTCCTAATCGGTCTGCCCCATCAGTAAAGGATTTCTTGAACGGAAGCGAGACAATATAACGTCCATCATCATTTCGTTCGGTTGTTTTCGAGTACAGCTCTTCACAAAAACGATCAGCATGAGAGACGATGGGTTTCTGTGGAATGTCCTCCACCTCCCAAAAACGCGTTAATTGTTTTTCGAGGGACATGCTGGAGGAAAATGTAAGGAAGTGTGTGGTACTGGTAGAATTTTGTTCTAAATTGCCAGACAGAACCCATCCGAAAATAGTCTCTTTCGCCTTTAAACGACCGCATATATTTCGTTTAAACCCATCGAGTTCGAATTGGTCGAGGATGTCTTCACCAATTAGGATATCTATTTGTGATGGTTGGTGGAAATAAGGATCAGCCAAAGTCATTTTAGGAATCTTGGATATAATTTTTGGATCTACAGGGCAAGAAGGAAGTTGGCCTACAAGTTCCTTGAAGACAAATACATTGACAGTAACTTGCTTGTCATGATATCCCAATGACGATAGTGGATAGTTTCCGAGTTTGGCCCAATATGGAGTTATTTAATCCGCCTGCTTGCCCATTAACCGACGTGGAAGAAAGCGACATACGTCGGAAAAGAAGTTCGGAGATAATCGAAGCATTAGAGCCAGGATCGATGAACGCTCTTGCGGGGTAATGAACACCCTTGTGTAACACTTGCACCATAGCCGTTGCAAGAAGGACATATTTAGAATTAGACGCGAAATTGGATTGAATATTTCCATTTGCTAGTGAGACTGTGTTAATGTTAAGGTTGCGAGCTGAATAAGAAGGACTAGTAGGAGAAAGCTCTTCTTTGTCATTATGTAGGAGGGTGTTGTGTCTTTTTTGACAGATGTAGCAATTGAATTTGCTTTTGCAGTCCCGGACTTTGTGCTGCGTAGCGAAACAATTCTGGCATATCCCAGATTCTTTTATGTTTGAAATCCTTAACATTCATTTGTATAAATTTTGGACAGTGTCTGATAAGATGGATGCTGGCAGGACAAAGGCGACATTGCGGAGAAGAATTTGAAGCATTGGGTAAATTTGTATGATTTTCAGTTGAGGAATTTGTGGTGAGGTTAGTATGATTACTACTAAATCGTTTATGATGTGATTTGTTTTCTGGAAGTGGGGCATTTGTTTGACGATATTCTATAACTTCAGACATCGTTTCCAGCGTTTGGAAGCGATTTGTAAGGAAAACACTCATTTGGGACCAAGTCTGGTCCTGATTTCTATTTATGGATTGCTCCCAAAGAGCTAAAGTTATAGGAGGAAGGCTATTTGTACAATGGAAAATGAGTATGTATATCATCCAGAGCTTCCATATGTTTTTTGTATAGTCGAAGAGTGGAAATAAATACAACTGTCAATCGTCCTAACTAAGATTTTGAGCTATTCACTGGATTCAGAAGAAATTTTTGGAAGGCTAGAAAGAATGCGGTACTGAATATTAATTAGTAACCTTTCATTCTCGAAACGTTCACGTAAAATTTTCCACAATTAATTTTTGATATTACAAAGGCGAGGATTGTTAATATAGAGAGCTGTGAATAAATCACGGAATGAAGGCCAGGATTGGTAATCACCCCTAAAAATATCAGTGTCTTGGGTTAATTTATATGAACTTTTTACGAACATTACTTTTGTTTGTGTAACTTCAGAAAATTTTGAAAAAAGGCGGGAAAATTTGTTTGAACCTTTTTAGATTGACATAATTTTTCACCATTGTTATTTTGTTTTAATTGTTAAATATTGTTTATATCTCCTGATGATGCTACACAAAGGAGTAGCGAAATATCGAGGAAAATAAATACAACAACAGCAAATCTGACCTCAAGCTCGAAGAATATTGATTATTTATTGATAAAGAAAAGGTCGAACAACAGAATAAAAATATTAAAATTGGAGAACACATCCAGACGAAAATGGGATATGGAAAATTCAAGAGGGATAATCGAACGAGATCAATAATTAACAGGTTCAAGACAACCAGGGACAAGATCGTAAGGATAAGGTCGACAATTACTTTTCTGATTCGTTGTCGAAAAACAGGTATTTTCCCAAATTTCATCACAAACTCAACTAGGAATATACAAAGAATCTTTTCTGAAAATGGGTTGCCATCAATTCAGCAAAATATTTCCAATTATACACAAGAGTTACACAACAAACTCAGCGTTCGGACGAAACACAAAATCGTGCACA
Source organism: Phaonia tiefii (assembly GCA_963931995.1). Classification (NCBI taxonomy): domain Eukaryota; kingdom Metazoa; phylum Arthropoda; class Insecta; order Diptera; family Muscidae; genus Phaonia; species Phaonia tiefii. The sequence goes on along the minus strand of OZ008371.1, from coordinate 92,206,709 downwards.
AAAAGTATGATACACGCTGTTGTGTGGAGTGTTTGTTCTCCATTGCTGCACGAACACACTGCGATGGTGCGTGTTCTGTTCGGTGTTTATTGGCCGCGTCGCACGGTTGCTTTGCTCGGTCAGTGTTGAGCGGACACCAAGAGAAACACTTAATTGTACAAAGTATGTGTGTACACCATAGTTCAATGTCTAGCTTGTGTGTATCGTGGGCACAGTATAATCGTGCGTGTTTTCATGGGTGGCGATAAATGGTGCGGCTCTGTAACTGTATATATTGTTTTTTTGTTCAGCTTGTGTATTGTGTGGATAACGTATGATCGTATGTGTGATTATGGGTGACGATAAATGGTGATGATCTTTCTGTCATATTTTGTATTGCCATTATGCTATATTTTATATTTTACGTTTTATATTGTTATTTTGTTGTAAATGTTAAGTTTTATATTTTATGTTTAATATTTTATGTATGGTTGACGGCCGAAAATTAGAATTCTCCTAAATTCGAATCTTTCGGAAATTAGAACTAGCGTTTTTTTCATGCTTCTAACGCTGAAAATTTGATTTATATCTCAGGGGTACAGATTGCATTCAATATGAAAATTTGAATTTCATGCAAGTAAGAAAAAGAAATATAAAGATACAATTTTTTTTTGTTTTCTTTATTAACAAAAAATAAAATTAATTGACACTTCAGTATTTAAGAATTTCCTAGAAGCAATATAGCAAGGCATCATACTCCCAGCAAACATATTCGAAGTGTAATAAAATAATAATATGTATTTTATAATAAAGTTATTAACCACATTGTATTTTTATTTATTTACTTAATTTATGAATTAAATCAACTCTATTTACTTGTATTTTCATCAATAACAGAATAAAATGTATTTCAGAACAATTTAGATTTACATTGTTTTTCTAATTCACTATCACTTAATAACTAGTAGATTTACAACAACTACAAATGCAAAGGCTTTTGTCATGTATTAGTCCAAAACATTTTCTTTAAATCTAAATAAACTAATTTTCTTACTCATTACTCTAAGCACTTCAAATATGTTTGCTGTGTTATTTGTCTTTGCCATCTGTGCTTCAAACACACACACGCTGTGTGGCACAGTCGTGAACATGTCTAGTGAATATTGACGAAGAATTCATTCCGTCATTACTCTCCCCTCTCATCCGAAGAATAACAAAATTTTTGTTTGCGATCTAACATACTTGGCAAAAGCCAAACAATCGACGCGCCATGCTTATGACTCATAGCCTAAGACTGTTGAAATGCAAACACGGCACCGAACCGTGTATTTCGTACTTGTGTGCACGATTTGGTGTAGATTCGGAACCATGGTACAAATAAATGGTAGAAGCACTAGCCCAGCTGTTTTGAACTTTTTTCTGGAGTGAGTATGAGTAAGTTTTCCTCTTATGTCAAAGTTTGTTTACATTTGGCTGTCTGCACACCCCTTTCGGCAGCAACTGCTGTTTTTGAAAAGTTTTCTCTATAAAAATCACATAAAAACGTTTTAATTTTCACACTTAAGCACTTTCAGAATATCAAATAAAACACAATCATTTTCTAAATTGGCACTTTTTCCAATATTGTCAACAATTTCAGTATTTTTCAGCTGACTTGACACAATACAGACACTAAGCAAAAACAAAATGCCTGTTGTTTTTGGCTTGTTGTATTTGTTGTCGTACTGCATCTACCATTATATTTGTACCATGAGTCGGAACCGTCGATCGCACTCAGGCTGCCGTGTTTGTCACATACTTGTGCACGGTTTAATCTCCCAGCGGCCAAAAACCCGAGCCTTAGCGAGTGTTACGCTAAATGCTCGCAAACGGGCTCAGAAAAGAGTATTTACCGGGCAAAACCGGGGGAGAAATTAAACTCGCCCAAATGTTCGCAAACTGGTTTAATAACGGGTGCTGAACGGACGAAAAAAGAGAGAAAAACATTGTTGTCGTTGTGTCGTGCGCCAAACAGAGGCACACACGTACAGGCACACGACACAACAATAATGTTTTGGCAATTGCATTTTGTTTTATTTTTCGTGTTGTTCTCGCAAAACATATTGCAAAAGTCTCCAAACGAATCTCTTGCAAGACATCGTAAACGAAACTTTTACTGCCACAAACTGAGCGACTGATGATTCATTTTCCGATCGTTTTCGGATCTGTTTTCGAGAGTTTTACCCGCAAAAGTTTCGCGTAACTCTCGTATGCGATATCGTATACGAAGTTTTGGTCCGCTGGGCTATGATATAAGTGCTGCACTGACTTGTGTGCCCACAAAAGCGTTTTTTTTTTTATGTTGACTGGGTACAAGTGCTTTCCTGGTTTAAACACTTGTGTAGCCTGATCATTTACAACACATGCACGCAACGTAAAATGTTCGGTGTTGAGTATTTGGGTGTTATTCTGAACACTGAACAAACTACTCAATCCAACAATCAAACAAAAGCACGTGTTACTAAGGGAAACTAATAATGAGATGGATACTATAAGAAATACTTTAGGTTGATATTTTTCAGAAGAAGAAATTAGAGAATTTTTAGAATATGAGGATAGGATAACGATATCAAAAAATAATAGGACAAACGAAGTACATCAAAGGAAATTTAATTCACTTGTAAATTTACAAGAAAAGAATTTAGGATTTAAATTAAATGAAAAGTGGTTTGTTAATAAAACTGACGTAGACATTCCTAAAGAGGTGAAGTGGATTCTTTCACTTGGTCAGAAACATGCACTACCAGTAGAGAGGGAAGATTTCCAATTTTGAAAATGATCGCAGAGGGGCAGGATGTTGTAGAAACCTTAGGGGAAAAGGAAGAACAGGAAAAAGCACGGACTAAATTAACGACAATGTTAGATAGTCAAATGAATAAAATGAAACTAACGAGTACAGATAAATTCATTTTAGATAAAGTGAATAAGGCAGAGAAATTCCTGAAAAGTAATAAGGATATTTTAATTGTTAATGCTGATAAGGGAAATGCAACAGTAACTATAAAGAAATGTGACTATGACTCGAGAATAGGCAACATTGTTGGAAATACATCAGAATACAAGCTAGTGAGCAAAGATCCTACGAGTACACTAGAAAGGAATATAATAATAAATTCGTTGAGGAACTTCAAAAAGTAGGAATTATTAATCAAACACAGAAGAATAAACTTAAAACAACAGTATCCACAGCACCGAGATTATATGGAGTTCCAAAAATACACAAAGAAGATTTTCCATAAAGACCAATTTGCTCTTTTGTTAACTCTCCATCATATGAACTGTGTAAATACATTACAAACATCCTTAAAAATATAACCGAAAATTCGAAATATAATGTAAAAAATGCAATACAATTTAAGAATAAAGAACCAGAAGATTAATAGTAACGAAATTTTAGTTTCGGTTGATGTAGTATCTCTTTTCCCGAGTGTTCCCGTAGACTTAGCTATCAGTATCATAGAGGAAAAATGGAACACCGTAAGCAACATACAGACATTAATGAATCTTTATTTTTAGATATATTAAGATTTTGTATAGTGGATAACCGATATTTCCAACATGATGGGAGGATATATTTGCAACAAAAGGGACTCCCAATGGGTTCACCAGCTTCTCCAATAGTTGCTGACATCGTTATGGAAAATTTACTGGACTCTTGTATCGAAAAATTGGATATAAAACCAAAAATTTTGACAAAATATGTAGACGATTTATTTTGTGTCGTTTCAGAGGACGAAATAAATACAATTTTGGATGTTTTTAACAATTTCCACTCCAGTATTAAATTTACAATGGAAAAGAGTCAAATTCAAAACTTCCGTATTTGGACACATTGGTGGTCAGGAGAGGGGAAAATTTATCAATTAATTGGTATCAGAAACCAACGTCTTCAGGAAGAATAATCAACTTCCACTCGAAACATCAAAAACGTGTGATTATAAATACGGCGAAAAATTTAATAGAACGCGTTTTGACTATAAGTGATGTAGAATTCCACAAGGTCAATAAGGAAAGGATAAGAAGCATTCTCAAGGACAACAACTTCCCGAACCATCTTACCAACAGACTGATAAGGCAACTTGAGGATAAAGGACAACCGAACAGGGTTACTTCAGATGGGCCGAAAATTTACAAGTCAATAACGTACATACCTGGAATAACAGATAGGTTGGCGAAGTCAAAAATATTTGACGACAAGAATTATAGGATAGCACACAAAACATATAACACAATAGGCAGAATATTTAGTAAAACAAAGGATAGTTTGGACAAATTTGATATGTGTAATATAGTATATAAAATACCATGTAAAGGAAATGACAACGAGGTTTGTAACAAACTATGTATAGGGACTACAAAAATAAACTAAAAACACGAATTGCAGGACACAAATCAGATCAGAAATACTGGCATATTTCTACACAGAAAACAGCATTAACATCCCATTGTGCTAGTTTAAATCATTACCCAAACTTTCAGGATACAGCGGTTTTAAATAAGGAAGACAATTGTAAACGTCGTTATATGTTAGAAATGCTACAAATAATTACTACACCAACATTGAAAAGAATTAACTATAAAACAGATACAGATAATGTACCCCAAATTTACAGGCATTTAATTATTAAAAAGTAGAACCATTTGAGCACAAATTGTTTATCAATCTAATATTTTTCTTTGGGTTAATTTATATGAATTTTTTACGAACATTATTTTTGTTTGTGTAACTTCAGAAAATTTTGAAAAAAGGCGGGAAAATCTGTTTGAACATTTTTAAATTGACATAATTTTTTCACAATTGTTATTTTGTTTTAATTGTTAAATATTGTTTATATCTACTGATGATGTTACACAAAGGAGTAGCGAAATATCGAGGAAAATAAATACAACAACAGCAAATCTGACCTCAAGCTCGAAGAATATTGATTATTTATTGATAAACATAAACATTAAACTGCCACGAAAATGGAGAAAATGAAAGGTAAGTTGATTGTTGAAATAAATTTTAAAAGTTTTCTATTATTTTAGGTGTGCCAAAAGCAGAATGGACAACAGAAGCTACGTCCTATCTCATCGATTTGTGGGAAGAAAATATTGATAAGCTGAGAGGTGTGCGTAAAACCTCACATATATTCAAAGAGATGGCCGACAGATTGGGAATGCCTGGGCTGACTGCTGTTGGGGTCTAGAACAAAGTAGAAAACTTGACGAAGAAATACAGGTAAGTTTTTTTTTAAATATTAAATGATTTATCTATATTTTTTAAATATTTAAAATATAAATAAATATTTTTTAAATATTAAATGATTTATCTAAGTATATTTTATTGCGAATTAAAACTACCACATGTTTATTGCAGAAAGAAGCAGACGAAAGTCGGATAATAATAAAAAATTGGATAATAATAAAATATTGGTGACATCAAAGGCCATTAATTACAAGAGATTGCTGGTCGTAAGCATAGGTAATAAAATCTAAAAACGGTAATACATGTGTCTACAAACATCTTTATCCATTTCAGATTTGACACCTCTTACAAACTCTGACCGAATTGATGTGGAGAACTCGGTCGACTCCTGCGGCGAAGCCTCGACATCTCAGGGCAAAAGACGGAAGGTAGACAAATTTGAGAGGCTTATAGATATAGAAGAGAAAAAGCTGCAAATTGCCAAGCGCCAATGAATCTAGTACATAGTACTAAACAATAATACAATAATAAAAAAAACACTTATAATTTAAGTATGTACAATGTACATACATATATGGTACCACCAAAAAATACATTGTATAGCAATAAATTAATTCAATTTTATGTTTATTTTAAAACTTAAACAATTATTTTTTGATGTGTAAACATCTATACGCTGGGGGTAAAAAATCTTTTTCACAATACAATCACAAATTTAGAGTAAGAAGGCTCGAGAAAAATTTTAAAACTTTTCTAAAGAAAAATTTTAAAACATTTCTATAGAAAAATTTGACAACTTTTCTATAGAAAAATTTTAAAACTCTTCTATAGAAAAATTTGAAAAGTTTTCTAAAGAAAAACACTTAATACTTTTTGCTCCGGGTAGTGGTACAAATCTGAGGTCCGTGTCTCACAATTAATTTGTCTATTTTTTACTGTTTGCTTTTTCGTTTGTATTGCAATTCTCCATGGTTTTCAATCCCCAAATATGTATACTGCTGTATAATGTAAACAATGTTGCCAGACAGCTGTTTTTTCGAACTTATTCGAACAAATTTGTTGCTTACATTCTGAACGCCTGTTGAATTTGTTGCTATCATTGTGAACCAGCCTTAAGTCTTCTTCGTCTTTGAGATTGTCATTCATACTTAACAGCTGCATATAAGCACCATCTAGTGTGCAATAGTAGCTACTAATTTTCGAAACCCATTGTTGTAAAATAACTATATGCATTACATTTAAGTAAACAGCTGATTAATAACTTGTCAACCGCGACAAATACAAAATAATAAAATATTTTACAAAACACCAAAAAAATTATAACTCAGAACATAAAACAACACAAAGTGTATCAAAGCTGAATGGAGGTAATGTTAATTCTAATAAAATTTCTATTAGATTCCAATATAAATTAAGATTATAACATATCTTTATTACGTACTGTTGCCTTACACTGAAGCTGGTGCACGACAATTGGGTAACAATCTCCATCTCATGCCAATTATTATGGGTGGAGATTTTAATACAAATTTTGCAAACCCACAGCCGCAAGCTTTATCAAAATTTTTATTTGACATTTTCCACTTGCATATGAGCAATTCTCCACAAACCCCCACAACTAACAATTCTACTACTATAGATGCAGTTTTCCATAGATTTTTAAATACAATCGAGTCAAAAATTTAAATATGTATCTTATTTTAGTTACCATAAGCCAATATTAACTATTTGTACTTAAGGGATTTACCATAGATGGGCACTTTGCACTACTACTAAAATTTCAGTAAAAATAATTCTTTATCTAGTAAATTTTTACTGATTACTAAAATTTTTTTCAGCAATTTTTATAAAGTGCCTGCATGATTATGATGAGGTGCATTGAATTTTCAGTAATCAGTAATGCCCGATTATGGTAATGCAAATTAAATTTCATTGTCAGTAAAAATTTACTAAATTTTTTCAGTAATCAATAAATTTACTGCTTACTGCAGTGTGCCCATTTACTAACCAAATAAGTTAAATAAAACAAACAAAAACCAGCAAATTCCTATGTATTTACAATATTGAAAGTTTTGAAAATTTTAATTGATTAATTAAAAAAATATACTAAAAGCATAAGTACTTCCAATTTAAAAAAAATTTTTCATTACTAGATGTTTACACATCTCCCCTGCGATCGGACTCACATTAATTTTTTTTTAACTGTTCAGAAAGTAAGTACCAAGTGCGTGTCGAATAGTCTGAGCTTGCTCGTCATGATTGCCCAGCCATGTTGTATGTTCGGGTTGCTGCCTCTTTTCCACTTCATCTCTTTCCCATTTTTCATTTATGTGGCTGTTATTTTCATTAAGGAAATTATGCAGGATGACAACATACAATTATATTGGATGTTTTAGATATATTATTATCTAGTCCTTTTCCAATACGACGGAAGCGTGCCCTCAAATGGCCAAAGGCGTTCTCTACAACTCGTCTTGCCTTAGACAAATTATAATTTAAAGCCCTCTGCTCTTCTGTATGCTCAACGGAAAAGGAATAAGGCTTCATCACGGTTGTGGAGAATTTGAAAGCTGAATCTCCCAGCACAACCACTGGAACTTTAGTGCCACACAGAGTTCTGTCATTCTCCCTGAGCAGTGGTGTTTCTTCTAGCATGGACTTGAACTTGCTCCCAGAGTATATCTGCGAGTCATGGCAACGTTCTGGGCAGCCGACGTTGATATACATGAATCTCTATCTACGATTAAAAAGATTTTTATACTATTATGAACGTAGCAAATAAACGTTCACTTACCGGTGGTCGACCAAAGCAAAAAGCACTGATGAGTTCCAGCCTTTATAGTTGTGGTAGTCAATTGCATCTTCTGCTTTTGGCCTCACTTCTATGTGGCACCCATCTGAAATAAATTCACACAAACTGTAAATTGTAATTTAAAAATGCATGAAAATTTGTTTACCCATTGCTCCAAAACACTGGGGAAATTCAATCTTCTCAAATCCTTCCACACACTCTTTTATCTTTTGATCTGTTAGGAAATCTGGTGGCAAATACTCTGGAGCTAGTTGGACAATGATTTCATTGCAGAATTCATGCAATATTTTACACACCATCGATTTGGAAATGCCAAACAGTCTTCCAATTGTTCGGTATTCCGCTGAGGAGCCAAGAGTGTAGAGCGAAACAGCGATCCGCTTTTCTAGCGGGATAGCGAGCCGAAATGAAGTGTATTCCTTGGGCAGTGCACGAAGGCGCTGTACCAACATTTGAAATATGCTCCTCTCTACACGGAAGCTTTCTTTAAACACATCGTCCGAATTTTGAGACACGATTCTCTCCCAAAAGGTACCATAACGTAGCTATTAAATAAAAGTTAAAAGGAATTACTTGAAATCAATGAATATTGTTCCTCACCAGTGTTGCCAGATAAAGTCGGCCACAAATCGTCAAATTGGAGGTGCAGAAATCGTCAAAATTATTTTTCGAAATCGTCAAAAAATCGTCAACATTAAAAACTGCAATTGCTGTACCAAATTTCAATATTTTTGTGGGGGGAAAACAGTAAAACAAAGCAATTAAATCAATATGTTATAGTAATATTTTTAAAATTCATATATCTTTATTTAAACTCTATTCCGAAATCTCTTCAACTATTGGTCAAACGACGAACAGAGTTGACAAATATGTGTACGAACACAATCGGAGCGATAACGTAGGCGGTGCAAATTTTTACACGAATTCTTATGGAAGAAAAACAAAAGCTGGCATTGGACGACGCTTCTGGCGTAAACGACAAAAATTAGAATTCTTTTTATTTCCATGGCGTCAAGACGCAGAATGTTGGCGGCTTAATACAAAAATGGGTATGTGTTGGAAAACGTTTTTCTATTTTTCTGACAATTAAAATTAAATTATTTAAAATTTCTGAAAGAAATGTGAACAGGAATTGTAAATTTATATTTTATAGGGTAAAAAAGAAGAGTCGATGCAGTTCTTGTCCTTCATGAATAATTTTCATTAACCCCTAATTGGCTGACCACCGATTCAATTGTGTGAATTTGATTAAACGTCACACAGATAATATTTAGGGTATTTACATACATATGTATATTATTGACACGGTATGTTTTATACATTATTATCGTAAGTTTTTAATAGTTCTATACTTCCTCAGTCCGCCTACAAAAATGAAATCTAGATAATTTTATTATTTCAGAAATAGTTCCATTTGTGGGGAATTTTTATACCCAATATCCCTTGATGGGTTAAAGTTAATGTTTAAATATATATAGCTGTCGCTCTTGCGTTACCAACAATTTCAGTTTTGGAATAGACTAAAAATCGTCATTCCAGAAGCTGAAATCGTCATTTTATGTTTTTGTGACTAAAAATCGTCAAAATGACGATAAATCGTCACTTCTGGCAACACTGTTCCTCACTTACAAAACACCAGACGCTTCGTGCATTATCCATGAAATATGCAGCGCTGCTTGCTCTGCACATATCCATTAGGCGCAATACCTTTTCATCCTCAGTTTCTACTGCGGTAAGCAAAAGAATATCATCCAACTCCATTATTTTGCAACTACACAAAAATATCCAACTTTTCGCGGTCAAGGAAATAATATCAGCTGTTTGGATGTGAACGCGGATGCAAAAGACAATGGAAACACCAAGCGTTCATTTTCGATAAATCGTTAGCGCGATAACCAAACGCAGGCTAATGGAAACAGCATATTAAATGCTGTTCGTGGTTTTATAATAAAAAATTATCCCGAATCAACAGATTATGACTAATGACGGCTTCTTTATTCAAAATAATTTGTGTTTGGTCTAATGTATTGTGTTTTCTACATTATTTATTCTGAGTTATATTAGGTATAATTCAGTTCAGTGAATTGAAATTTTCGATTTATCAATTTTTACGAGTTTTAGTTCAACGGGATTTTATTCTTTCCTTTCTAGTTGAAAAATTCCCATATATATATTTCCAAATTATATATTTTCCTTTATTCTAGTTTGTGAAATGTTTATTTATAGTGTTTAAATTGTCTTAGTCATTTTCATTAAATTAATATTTACATTTGGTGAATTTGTAAATTCTTTGGTGAACTTTTTTCCAGTTTAGAGATCGTGTTAAGCCTTGTTTCCACTACAGAATTATTCGTAATTCGCTCTCTCATTCGTAATTCAATCGCCAATTACAAACCGAATTATGTAATTCACCATACAAATATATGAGAGCGAATTACCTTGTTTGTAGGTAATTCAGTTTGAATTACCTTATGAATTACGAAGAAATCATTGTCATCTCAAATTTTTATCGAAAGTTTATCATAACAGCTGTCAAAACAAACAAAAACAAATAAATGTAAACCATTAAACAATACACATTGGATGCAAAGAAGGAAATTATTAAAAAAATTGTGATGTCCGGAAGACTATTGGCCACTGCGAAGTTAATGGAGGAGACAAAACTAAATACAGAAAGGTTGTTGGATATTCAAAAAAAATCACTTGCAGCTTCTGAAGCAACTGCAACTTCTAAATACGGTCAAAGTATCACTCGCCTCGGAAAGAATGAATTGGAAAAAGGTATCGTAAGTTCTTTAGGAAAATTGTACTTGAATCTTTTCATAGTGGCTTATATATATTTTAAGGAACGAACTCAATCCATCTGGGAGACAGATTGCCAACTTGCCGATAAATCTTGTTTTAAAAATAACTTCCGGATGAGCCGAAGGCTGTTTATAAATTGTGCGAGTTATTACCTGGACTACGAAAAAGTGATACAAGAATGTGGCAAGCGATCCCATTGGAAAAGCGAGTTGCTATAGCTTTATATACATTAGGTTCATCTGCAGAGTATCGAACAGTTGCGAACATGTTTGGTGTTGGAAAGCCTAGTGTGTGTAAGATTCTTTTGAGCTTTTGTGCCGAGGTCTGGAGAAATTTGGCACCAATATATTTGAATAACTTTCCGATGACAAACGAAAAAATTGAGGGTCTAGTACAAGAATTCCCCAGTGCATGGGAGCCCTTGGTAAAGTACATCTTTCGACATACATACTACATATTATTTCATTCTTTTTTTTATTTATGGTTATTATTTATAGACGGGTGTCACATTGAAATCCACCCATGCAATGAAGACGCCATAGACTATTATAACTATAAGGGATGGTATTCGGTTGTATTGTTAGCATTGGTGGACGCAAGGTAGAAATACTGAAATGTTTCATTGACCAATTTATAAGTTTTTTTTGGTTACTTTCAGATGTCGTTTTATATGATCCTTCTAAAACAATAACTATGATCTTCTCTAAAACAATAACTAGATCATTGCACCCTTTTGGACGACTTAAAGAAAAGGATTTCAGATGTGGATGTTCCAGTGCTTATTATTGGCGATTCAGCATTTCGGTTAAGCGATAAATTGATGAAGCCGTATCCTTTTCACGTGTCCCAAAGTCATTATAACTACGCACTATCTAAATCTCGTAGGGTGGTAGAAAATGCTTTTGGACACCTTAAAGCTCGATTTAGGTGCATTGGAATGCTAACGCCATAATTTTATCTTGTGTTCTCCACAATTTTCTTAACGAAAATAATGATGCAGTAAACGAAAAATGGTTACAAGCTTTAGAGCTTACAGAAGCAAACCGATCGTATCCTGAGTGCAATGTATCGCTAACGGCCCTAAGAAACAACCCAGAAAGAGTAAGAAATTCTATTTCCACATATCTGCGTAAGTATTATTTACATACATATATAAAAAACTTAAAAATCAATTCATTTAATTACAATGAGAACTTAAAAAAAATTGAAAAATTATGAACGCTTTAAAAATTCAATTAACGCCTTCTGAACCTCTGCCTCTCTGTCAACATAGGCTTTTAGGATCTCATTTTTTTCTTCCTCAATTGTTAATATTGTTTGTGGTGTGTTGTTGATATCGTCCTTCATTCTTTCAATAGTTTTTCCGTTTTAAAAAATGTCTCTAATCCTTCCTTTCTTTTTGTTCCAGTGGTCGAGGATGTTGCTGGTATTAATGAATATTCAGCACAAACCGGTGATGACAATGGTGAGGATACCAGAGTTGTGCACGAGTTGATTCAATTTTGTTGTCTACTCAAAGATTCGTTGCTTTTGCCTAGCTTTCAATCGTAACGATATGTATGAATCTTGCATATCAAGATACCAGATTGTCAATGGTATTAATGTTTACATACACTTTGCTTTGCTGGAATTGCCTTGTCTGGTATTGTTGCTTGTGATTTGATTCCCTATGCCACAATGAGAAGAAACACAAAAAACACCACATACGCCTGTATGTGTGTGAATCCCATATCGTGACGATTGAAAGCAAGAAAAAAGCGATGAATCTTTGAAAGCAAGACAAAAGCAATGAATCTTAGGCACCAAATTTGAATGTTCTTGTGAGTTTCACTGCGTGGCATGTGCCAGGAATTTCATTGCTTTACTGCCGTTACCGTTACATGGGATACGCAAAAGGCGAAATTCTGCATACATTGGCGAATGCAAACATTTATCATTACACCGTGTTACACACATTCTGTCCTATGAACCAAATTTACTTTTTCGGAAAGGGGATAAAAAATAAAAATACACGTGTATCGGCGATTTTCATGTACACGTCAGAATTTTTTTTTTAAGTTTGAAGTATAAAGCTCGTAGTGGCCTGTGTGAAAGCCTTTGGACCGATTTTTAACCCTTTTTCAGTGATCCAATCGAGCTGACTTTTTGCAGGCAGACTCGTGGAAATGTCTGTATCACGTCAAATTTTTTAAAAAATAGATTTTTGTCAATTCTCAGATTTTCCTAATTTTTTTTTTTTTTTTAAATGGTTATCGTTTTTTTTAAGGTTTCAGTTCGTTAAAAAAACTATTTTTTTTATTACTTTTGTTTTATAAAAATAAAGAATTGTTACATTAAAAATTTTAATGTTTTTAAAGAAATTTAGGCCTTTTATTTTTGCGGTTGTAAGCATTTGCTTCAGTATCGCGACAAATAGACCAACAGTATTCGCCAAGCATATGCGTAATGTCTTTTCCTTTAAAGCGCTTTTCAATAGCCGCAATGTCCTGATGGAACCTTTCGCCATGCTCATCGCTACAAGCTCCTAAATCATCAGGGAACAAATCTAAATGATTGTAACGAAAATGGATCTTTAGCGACATTAATATGCCCATTTCGCCATATGCCGAAACCATTTCTGCTACAATATTTCTATAATTGGCAGCTCGTTTGTTGCCAAGAAACTGCTCAATAACGGCATGCACGTTGTTCGATAGCATTTAATTTTGATGTAAATTCAGAACTTGCAATAATTTTTTTTATCTGCGGACCATTGAAAACACCTTAAATCGAAAAAATCATTAAAAAACATAAAGTTACTGAATGACTTCTTAAAAAAAATGCCTGCATGAATCTTTGCGCCTCTCAATTTCGGAAAAATTTTGCGCAAAGTTGCAATGGCCTCGCCATCACGATCCAGTTTTTTAACAAAATTTGATACGAGACCGAGCTTAATGTGTAGTGGAGGCAAAATGATTTGAGACGACTTAAATTCAGTGTAATGCTCATCTCTTTTTCGACCTTCCCATGTACACAAAAAGCACTGGTGGGTTGGAAATCCACGCTTAACACCCATGAGTAAACCGACCACTTTCAGATAGCAGCATATTTTCCAATTATGCTCTTTGTACTTTATCAGCTGTAATATTAATTCCATGCCTTCCTATGTTTCCTTGAGGTTTGTGGCATATGCAATCGTGACAGATGGATGTATGTTACCGATATGAAGCAGCACGACTTTAAGGCTGTTGACCGATGCATCGATGAAAAGTCGCCACTCCTCTGAAATATGAGGGTAACCAATTTTTGCAAACATCAAATCAATATCAACAATAAGCTAGGTTTTTTTTCCGATCTTCGTGCAATTTAAAAAATTCGTCATATGGAATAGTGGTACCTCGACCACGAGCGGCTGTTATTTTAAAATCAGCCTCCACTATATTCCACTGCTTAAAGCGTGATGCAAAGAGTTCTGCTGTTCTCCTCGACAAATTTCCGTCTCGTACGAGATCATTGAAGTCGGCTTGCGTTATTAAATGCGGCATTGCAGTCCCAATTTCACTGGGTGTTGCCACAAATTCCGATACTTGTGGACTCTCGCATTCGACGCAAGAAAAGTTGATAGCCGTGTTGGTACAACTGTTGATTCTGCATCGCTTATTTCGGGAACATTATCAAAAATCTCCACTGAAGCTGCTACACGCTCTTCTAGTGAGTATAGAACTGCTGGAATTACCGATTCTACATTAGCGTAGCGAATTTTGTTGCGGTGAATGTATTGGTACCCTTTTGTTTGAGCAAAAGTTACACAAAAGTAGCACAATTCATTGCAGTGCTCCGTGCGTGGTAGCCAAATTGTTGGTACAGCGTACTTTATTGTTGACCTTCCATCAGTAAACTTGCACAAATTTCTATAGCAATAGTCGCACACGACTTCCGGAGTATACCACAAGTAAGGAACATAAGCAGTCTTAAATATTTTCTGAAACGAATTCGCCACTGTTTTAGTAATATTTTTCAAATTTTTACTTGGTGCGAATAAGCCACAAACGTAACAAAAGTTATTTCGCGTCGGACACTGCATTTTTTTCAGATGAAATATATACAAATACGTTTTCGCACAACAGAACTTAAAACAATTTTGCAATTCCTTATTTCATCTGTCAGACCAGTTGTAAGTGTTGTAAAAGTCAAAAACTGTTTAGTGTTAGAAGGTTACTATTGATTAACTACAACTATATCGAGTAGGATGGGTCAAAAAACATTTTTTTTCGTAACGCTTAAGTAGTTTAAAAATTTGGAGTCCCTTCAAGTTATGCTAAGAAAAGTGAAAAAAATATTTTTTTTTCAAAAATAATAAAAATTGGGGAAAATCTGAGAATTGATAAAAATTGTTTTTAAAAAATTCGACGTGATACAGACATTTCCACGAGTCTGCCTGCAAAAAATCAGCTCGATTGGATCACTGAAAAAAGGTTAAAAATCGGTCCAAAGGCTTTCACACAGGCCACTACGAGCTTTATACTTCAAACTTAAAAAAAAAATTCTGACGTGTACATGAAAATCGACGATACACGTGTATTTTTATTTTTTCCCCTCTCCGAATATTTGCATTTGGTTCATAGGACAGAAAAAAATCTATTTTTTGTAACACCGTGTTATAATTTGTTATTTTCTATCAAACTAAACATACAAAGTACTGACTTTTTATTTGAAAAGAAACTATCATTTTTATTCGACGCCTCTGAGAATAAAATGAAATACACTCGCTGGTTGATGTATTGTGCTATCTCAGTCACTCTTTTACAAAACAATCAATCTGTCGTTCAACGGCGATTCATGCATATTTTCTGATACATACAAACATTGCTTCTAAAGACAATAAAATTGACTCTGAAAGCAATGAAATTGTCTGTAAGATGCAATGAAAAACGTTGCATTGTTAGCACAAGCCAACAACGAATCATCAACATGCAATTGCTTTGGTACGTCATAGGCACAAAGCAATGTGACAGTCATATGAACAAACGATTGTATGTAGACGTAGCAACAAGACATTCGCTTCGGTACGACATTGAATGCCTCGTGATAATTCGTTAATGTTTCGTGCTAGCAATGCACAAGAAAGTGGCAATTGAATGGGATTCATTCCGATCTCTGGAGAATACTAGTATGGATGGTGACGGCAATGGTGATGGCTGCGTTGATGGTAATGGCGGCACCGAAATTATGTCCGGTGATATTGCTTGGGACACGACGATGAATTTACATATATCTTAAAAAATATACGAATAAATCAGAATTTTTATTAACTTATATAAAGAATTTAACCAATTACTATTTATGCTGTCAGCCACTATCTCTTCAGAGTGATAACTATTATATGGAGATAACAATACCTTCATCTCTTCATATAGGTCCCACTCCTAGGGCGAACCACCGGTTGTTCCAACCTTCTGACTTTCCTTTCTGCACAAATATAATACATATTTAGAACACTTAGAACGACGTCACGCCAAAAGTACTTCACGATACCGTGCAGCCATATTGTGCTATTTTTCCGACAGCCGCGCAACTCACTGACTTTTTCGGACCATATTTCCAACAAAGCCCGCTCGCTGCTCTGCTCCCATTTGCTTGCACTTTTCCTATTTGCTAAATTAAGAAGAAACATATATTTTCTTCAAATAAGGCTAAATTTTTAATATTTACTCACTTTTTGTTGCTTCCATTTTCAAATAGTTTAAACAAAACAAATAAAAAAGTAAACAACTGTCACATCGAATTATATATGGATGTGTAGTGGAAACAGGGTAATTCAGGATAGTAATTCGCTGTAGTGGGAACACGGCATTAGCAACACAGTTTTGATATAAAATTGACAATCTCAGTTATCGAAATTGATTATCGATAGTTTAAAATATATATGTCAATTACTTTACAAAAGGTTATTAGCAAGTTGTACTGTTGTATAGATGTAAGTGCTAAAGAGTAATTTGTTTACTGTAATCTCGTTCTTTAATTTATTTTGTTTTTTTGGGGTTGAGTTTTTTCATGAAATGGTTCGACGATTTATTCAGCTTTAACTGTCCACAATAGATTAGAGAGAGGTTTTAAAAAAATTGAATTACTTTTCTATCTTTTGCCGGTATCGATGATGTTGAAAAATTAGCACGCGTAATGATGTGTTTCAGTTTACATTTATTTATCAAGTGTAATGAGACTTAGAGAATACTAATACAGAAAAAGAGAATGAGATTGAGATGACATTTGGTATACATTCAGTGCTGCCATATTAATGTGATATTTACAATGAGACATAACAATCTCCCACGCTTAATTGAGAACTTGTTACTTTAAATTATAAAAGATGTAAATTCATTTAAATACAATTTTGGAAATTGAGAAATATAAAAAGCATTTGAAGGTTATTTCCCCCATTCAGTTATTCAGGAACATAATCATGAAGATATGCCGGCGCGTTGCGTGTTCTAGAAGATCTACGAACGGCTTGGTCCTGGCTAGATTGAGGCTGCTGCAATATTTGTGGATTTCCACGGGTAACTTGGCTACTTCTAGTATGATGTTGAGGATTGGAAGTTTCGAGGATAAACTGCCTATAATCTTGAAATTGTTGATTTGCAGGTTTACTTGAATTTTTTGAGTCGATGTTGTCATCAGCGATGTCTGGAGCAAAATGTACTTGACGCTGTTGAACTTTAGTAGCTTTAAGTTGATCTATGTGGCGTTTCAAGGTATAACCATCATCTAGCTTAACTAAATAATGAAGTCCTCCATACTTTCGTATTACGGTACCGGTTTTCCATACTGTTTTGCTGTTTCGAATATGTAGAACTTGCACTCTTTCTCCCACGCTTATTTGCCGAACACCTGGCATTGGTTTTGTACATTCAAATTTCATGGTTGGCTTTAAAGCGTCTAGTTTTATCCGAATACGTCTATTAAAGTACAGTTCTGCTGGACTCTTTCCACAGTTGAGAGGTGTTGCTCGATACCTTTGGAGAATTTCGTTTACTTTCTTTTGCAAAGAACCCGGTTCCGATGACATCGCTTTTAATTTGCGTTTCAATGTTTGAACGTTGCGTTCAGCCAATCCATTCGTACTGGGATGGCCCGGAGCGATTAATTTTTGAAAAATACCATTTTGGCTACAGTATGATTTGAATTGCTCACTGGTGAAAATTGAAGCGTTGTCCGATACCATTACTGATGGAAACCCATGAGTAGCAAAAATTTCCGTTAGAAGATATATTGTATTTTGAGTTGAAGGTGAGTCCCGTATGACTCTAAATTCGGACCATTTTGACTTTGCATCGACGACAATTAGGAAGTTGTGATCCTGGAAAGGGCCTGCGTAATCGATGTGAATTCGTTCCCAGTTTTCATTTGGTTCTTGCCATTGATGAAGTGGAGCTTTTGAAGGCTTGTTTTGCACTTCCACACAGGATTCACATGATCTTACCATTCGTTCAATATCGCGGTCAATTCCCTTCCAGAAGCAGTATCTTCTCGCAAGTTGTTTCATTTTTGTAATCCCCGGGTGAGTGGGATGTAATTCCAGAAGAATTCGAGGCTGTAGGCTGCTGGGAATGAGAACTCGTTCCCTTTGAATATAACCCCGGTATCGAGAGTGTATTTCTCTTGATCATCATCACCATTTAACAGATTTGTTAATATTTTAGAGAGTTCTGGGTCTTTTGCGGTTTCTGACGCTAATGTCTCAGCATTGATGTATTCACTGGAGATTTCAAAAATTGCTTGACAATATAATTCGTTCACCTCTTCATTGATAGTTTTCTCCGTAGACTGTTTTTCCGTTACTTGTGTTGCCCGAGATAAACAATCGACATTTGTATGATCTGCGCCTTTTTTGTATACTATTTCATAGTTGAACCCTGACAGAAATTCGGCATAACGTAGTAACCTGGCTGATGTAATCGAAGGCATCTTGCTGTTTTGATGAAATATGCGTGTTAACGGACGGTTATCGGTGACAAGTTGGAATTTCCTCCCGTAGAGGTACATGAAAAAATGATTAATAGTAAATATGATTGCCAATGCTTCACGATCTAATTGGCTGTAATTTTTTTCAGCTGATGTCAATGACCTTGATGCGTAGGCAACTGGCCGTTCCGTGCCATTGACTATATGTGATAGTACGCCGGCTATCCCTGTAGGACTAGCATCACATGCGACGATGACTGGCAGTTCTGGATCGAAGGGCATCAAGACTTGATCACTGGAGATAATATTTTTTAGTTTTATGAATGCAGCTTCACAATTTGAAGACCAATAAAATTTCCTGTCTTTCTGGAGTAGTTGACGTAATGGATACGTTACTGAAGACATCTCTGGTATGAATCGGGAGTAATAGGTAATCATGCCCAAAAATCTTCGGACATCATCCACTGTAATCGGGCGAGGCATATTTGTAATAGCTTGAATTTTTTTCGGTGATTTTGCGATTTGGTTGTACTGTATGACATGTCCCAGATATTCGATCTGAGTTTGAAAAAACGCGCATTTGTTTTTATTTAAATGCATATCATGTTGTGCAAGACGTTTGAGACACTCTACTAAATTGTGTTTACATTCGGCTTCTGTTGTTCCGTGTATTATTATGTCGTCGAAATATGACATGGTTTTGTTTAACCCGGATAAAATTTGTTCGATGATACGATTGAATTCCGATGGGGCTGTTTTTATGCCAAAAGATAGCCGATTTACCTTGTAAGTTCCCTTATGGGTGGATATCGTCTGTATTTCACTGGAATCTGGATTAACTCGAAGATGTAGGTAGGCTTTATAGAGGTCAAGACGACAGAAGAACTTTGACCCTTTAAGATTATTTAAAATCTCTTCGATACGGCGTATTGGGTAGTTTGCAGAAACCAGTTGAGGATTAACCCCTGCCTTATAATCGACACAGAGTCGTACACCACCATCTGGTTTCGTAATAATCACCAGTGGCGATCCCCAATCACTCCTGTCACATTTTGAAATAATACCAGCTGCATATGGAACTTCTCGTTCCTTGAAGAATACAGGTTTTGAACCTTGA
The DNA here is from genome assembly GCA_963931995.1 of Phaonia tiefii. Classification (NCBI taxonomy): domain Eukaryota; kingdom Metazoa; phylum Arthropoda; class Insecta; order Diptera; family Muscidae; genus Phaonia; species Phaonia tiefii. The sequence continues at coordinate 92,186,825 of OZ008371.1, read as the reverse complement.
CGAAGCTGAAGAGTGACTTCGAAGTTTGGAACACAACCTACTTTCTCCGTAAAAACGTCATAAAAACTATCGACAATATCTGAAATTGAACCATAATTACTTCGTTGTACTGCATTAATATTGTCATAATGATGGCCGTCCACTTCTTGGAGGTTGATTCCCAAATGGCGAATCTATACTCGACCTAATAGGGCATCGTATTCGCGGGGAACTACATACAACTCTTCCGTTGCTATCGCGTTGTTGTATTTGACTTGCACGTTGATTTTACCATCAGGAATAATAATATTCTTCGTGTATGATCGGAAAGCAATTAATGGATGCTCAAGTGGAGCCTTTATTCCTAGCCGATCGTATTGATTTCTGGGTATTAGTGTATAACCAACACCAGTGTCGACCTCAAATTTTTGACGGCGTCCATTTATTTCCACTGTCGCATAGTACTTATCGGCATCATTACTATTATGTTGATTTGAAAATATATCGACGATTTGGTTAATACCATAAATTTTGTGGATTGAGTCGTCATGTTCATCATTTTTTTAATTTTGGGTATCATTCGAAGATTTTAATAAAGTTTTTAGACATACTTGTTTTACGTGACCGCTCTTTCCACACGACTTACATTTGAGGTTATGAGGTTTAGTACGGCACTCCTTTGTTCTGTGGTTGTCCCTTCCACACCGTATGCACAAATTATCGATTCCCAGCTGGCTGTAGTTGATCCTAGATTTTGAACGACTTTGCGGCCTTGAAGATTGATTCCTGGAACGGGGTTTCCGTCTGCTTGAAGACCTGGCTTGAATTTTGTTGACGGCACTACTGATGGCCTGTTTGGTATTTAGCTCGCGACAATCTATTTTTGATGCTTCCAATGACAAGGCTTTCTGTACAACTTTTCCGAAATCGTCTTCTTCAGATTGCAGCAATTGCTCCCGTATTGTGTTGTCGGTTATGCCACGTATGAATTGGGCTCGAAGGAAAACGTCCGATATGTCAGCCTTGCACGCGCATTTCGACACAAACTCACACTCACTGATATCCCGCCGGAGTAATGCCACATAATCAGCTATTGTCTGCTCATCGCCTTGATATGTTGACAAAAATCTGTGTTGGCTTACCAGAATGTTCTTCTTAGGGCATAAGTGAGTTTCCAACATATTCATTAACTCGTCGTATTCGACTTCGTTCACTGTCTTGGGGGCAGTTAATGAAACCAGCAACTTGAAGGGCGTAGATCCAATTGAATTTATCAACATTTGATGGCAAAGGGTTTTATTTGTGAAAACATTTTTCATAGTTAAATAGTTTTCAAAACGTTGACGGTATAATTTGAAATTTTCCCTTTTTTCATCAAAGTTTTCAAATGGAGGCAACATGACCTGTAATGGCGGTTGCTGCTGTTGTTGTTGTGTTTGAAAATTATTTGCACTTATCTGCTGTAGCAAATCCCGTTGCGTTTTGTTGAACGAGTCTAATAATTGCGCAAATTGGGCGGCATCCATCTTGAAGAAAAAAGAAAAGAACCCTTATTCTTCCTTGCTGTACAATAAATTATTTGTCTCGCTGGGTATTAATAAAATTGAAAATTTCCTTTTTTCTATCTTTTGTTTAACTCGTCGCCACTTTTCTATCTTTTGCCGGTATCGATGATGTTGAAAAATTAGCACGCGTAATGATGTGTTTCAGTTTACATTTATTTATCAAGTGTAATGAGACTTAGAGAATACTAATACAGAAAAAGAGAATGAGATTGAGATGACATTTGGTATACATTCAGTGCTGCCATATTAATGTGATATTTACAATGAGACATAACAATTACATTGTTCTATGATTCAATTTATAATAATTGTGGGTATTGTCCATTGGCCACATGCAGCATATTTTGCTGTTTCAAATAGAACAAAAAATTCGCACAAATATCAAAAATGTTTTCGTGCTGCACTTGTATTCTTGTTCTTCTCTAATGAGACTTGAAGAAGTGAAGAATAAAATTTCCCTTTTCTACTTTCTCATCTTTTTTTCTCTTTTTATTCGATGGCGAAGGAATTTCTGTAATATATTTGGGTTATGTGTTTCTCACAAATGTTTGGGAACTTTAGTTGTTTCGGATCTCAGCAGGTACAAATATTGTTAGCAGTTGCTGTTAAAGCTTGTGAAGTTAAAATGTTAAGATTGCTCTGCAGCCATTTTGGTAAAGAGCAAACTAGGAACAGAAATTGAAGCGACTTTAAACGGATTAAAAAGAATTAGAATTTATCTTGTACATATGTAGATATGTATATGTTTATCTCTTCACTCCGTTCCAAATTTGTATGTAACAAAATTAGTACCGTTTGTTTCCAAAATGTGCACTTTTTCAATATAAAGATTGGCCGTATAATTTTGTTGGCGTTTCACACTACACGAACAACAAATTATTACCGTTGGAGTTTAACACTTTCAACCTTTTTCGGTATTTTATGTTGAAAGATTTTGCCGCGTGGTTTTTTTTCTGTACACTTTTGATCATAAATTTTGTAATTTTTTTTCTCGGGAAAACTGTGACATCAAAACGGGGAAAAGATTAAAGAAATCATCCAATATAACATTGTTAACGTGAATTTGTTGTTTGTCATTTTATATTGAATCTTTTCAAGCTTTTGTCGTGTATGCAGCAAATTTTTACACAATCTGCAATATTTTAATTTCTAATTTCTTGTAGAAATCACCACTTTATCAAGTTTTTTTGGATTTTTGTTTTCGGTTTTAATGGTTTTTAATTATTTTCTTCTATTATTTTTGGCGAATATGTACTGACGGTCACGCAAAAACTCACATTTAGATTAAGAACATGTACAAAGAGGAATGTCAACTTACAGAAATTTCCATTAGTTTGATGGTGATGTCAATACCTCGATTACGTAAAGATGATCGATTAATAATTGCCAACTTGATTATGCAGGTTTCCAATTGATATGATCGTGGTTAGGAGATGATGTTCGAGTTTTGCAATTTAACAGTAGAAAGTTTGAAAGTTTAAATTTCCGAAAGTTTAGAAGTTGGATGAATTTCAAAATTTTTCGTGAATGAATTTCCGATGTTATTTCGGACCTTTTGGATCTGGACGGACTGAATTCCACAGGTTTAGTGTCCGGTTCGTGGAGGACCATGTAAATGTTTGGGAGAAGGACCAGAGCCAAGCTTCCCGTGACTACTTCCACAGAGTTTCCGAAATGAAAGCCAGTTGAATTGAATGCTAGTAGAATATCTTTTATTTCGGACAACGTGTCTGGATGGAAAGTCGAAGCGTAACTAACTCATAATAAGAATTGAAGGTATCTCTATAGTTATCTTATACACATTTAGTACTAAATACAATAGTTTCGAGAAAGCTCTGTATTTCAAAGTACGACATATTCATAACGCAAATGACGTAAAAGAATCATGAAGTTGGTGCCATGAACAGTTACCATGTTACCAAGTTGTTAAAATGCTACCAATTTTGGTTGGATATTACCTACTGTGGCAACCGTGCTCTGGGTTTCTTAAGTATTAGTTCCTTAATTTCTCTCCACATTTCTTTTTGGTTTTTAGTTTTATTTATCTTATTATTCGCGTATCTATTTTTTGCGTTTTCGATTTTCACTTTCAGCCCAATTCTCAATAGCAATTCCCTGGGAGTTTTTCCCTATTCCCCTATTCTTAATAAAATCTCCCTGGAAGTTTTTTCCCTATTCCCTTATTCTAAACGAACTTCGAAAAAGGAAATTTTTCCCCGGGGAAACAGTAGGTATTCTAAATGTCAATAAAATGGAGAATGTGAAAACTACTTTTGGGAGTAATTCCGCCAACAAATTCCTAGGGAGTGCTGCGCAAAAATTTAATTATTTAATATTTTCTATAAAAAATTAAATAATTACTTTTATTTTAACCAATATTATGGCATTATTCTTACGGAATAAATTTACTTTGGCACCAACTCTCAGATCTACACCAAAATGTCACCACCGAGAAAAGCGTCTGCACTGAGTTCAAAAGTTTTAAAAGAGGTTATCAAAGTTAGTAGAAATGAGTACCATTACAAAGGTCTTTCTAAATTCTATAAATTTGTGTATGCACTTATTTATTTTTATTAATCCATTGGGGGTTAATAAAAAAAATAATATTTGTTAACCTCCCTTTTTTAAAAAAATTTATTATTTTCAAAAAATTTGTAGTTTTTTTGGTAGACTCCGATAATATACAAGACTTTTGCCTTTTTTAATGTATAATTCTCACCAATAACCCTTCAAAGACCGGAGTCATTTAAGTTCAAAGTTTTGAATACATTTGCCACTTTTTTCACCTAAATTAAAACATTATTTCTAAAAAATCGTGCGATTTAACACAAGAATACTATGCCAAAGCCACGAAGCGGGTGTTGGACTCGCACCAGACGAGAAAATCCCTAAGCCGCACAGAAAGCTTTATAACACAAATAATATCTCCGGCCTTTGAAGGGTTATAGGTGAATATTATACCCTAAAAAAGTTAAGGTCTTGTGTATTATCCGAGCCTACCAAAAAAGAAAGATAATAGGGCATTTTTTGAAAAAAAATTTATATAAAAAAAGTGAGGTTAAAATATGTTTTTTTTTTACAAATTCCCTCTGTACCTTAGGTCGATGTGTGGCAAAATCAGTAAAATCGCGCAATTGTTTTAACATTATTTTTGATATTTTAATGAAAAGAGGTCCTCGTATTATGTTGAAAGTTTGATAACAAAACTTTAACTTTTTATATCCCCGGTACTTCAAGGGCTACTGAGCCGTATTATACCTTGAAAGAAAGCCTGAAATCTTCTCTATTACCGGTGTGTAGAAAAAATGTAGCAACACTACGGCCTGTTATTGAAAAATAATGATTTGAAAGAAAAAAGTGAGGTTATAAAATCATTTTTTTAAACTATTCCAACAAGGTCAGAAAAATAGTTTCAGAGATATAGCGGACTATACACTCAAGCTTTGCAAGCCCGTACCTCAAGAAGATGGGCCGATCGTATAAAAAAATATATATTTCAGCTCAGCTTAAAAATCTATATTGATGATAAAATTTTGATTCCATTCCAAGAAATGTCCTTGAACTAGAGATAAGTCAAGTAAATATGTATGTTCCCTTATTTACTTACAAAGTTTGCGGCAGCTTAAGTGAATTCGTCGTATCGCGTAACTATCTCCTTGCAAACGTTTATTGTTGCTTCTCCTGCTCCCGGTCGTTCTTCTGCTGCCATTCTAAAGGCTAGGGTCCACATTTTCACTTATTTTGATTATTAATTAAGTTTTATTTGCTTAAAATGATTTGCATTTAACAACCAAAACCAAACGTCATAAAGCAAAACAGCTGACTTCGAAAATTCGCAATTCTCTCTCCCTTATTATTCTCTTCCCCGCCTGTTTAGAATAGGTGGATTTTATTCTCATTCCCTGGGAATATTTAGAATTGTATTTAACATTAATGCTGTTTGATATATATATTTTTTTGCATACTGTGTTTTTTTGTTATTGAATCTGCTCTTAAAGAGCCTAACAATAAGTATTCGAATCTTATATTCAAATCAGTTTAATTCAATTATTATTAATTAAATTGTAGTTTAAGCGGGCCTCTGAATTATGGCGTCAGGGACTGGTTGATTTATAAAACTGATGGGAAATCTCTTCTTCGTAGTCGGGCTGAAGTTGTTGTTATTAAGTCTGTTCGCGTACTGGATAATTTGTACAAATTATTACTATTTCATACTTGATAACGTTCGTTTACATCAAAAAGCCAGTAACGAGAGAGCAAGAGAGAGATTATTTTGACAGTTCGATGATAGAGAACTTGCAAGTTTTTACTGGAGAAATTTTTGCGAGCAAGAGATGAGATCTCAGTATTGCCGTGGGGAGGTCAGCTGTAAATATAAGGAAAAGAATAGGACCGAGAACACTTCCCTGCGGGACCCTGGCATATATTTTGTATTTATCCGTAATTATCTCTCCCTGCTTGACTCTAAAATATATATTTTCCAAGTAACTTTCGAAGAGGGAATGTGTATTAACTGGCAGATATTTTTTAATTTTATGTAATAGGCCTTCATGCCAGACCTTGTCAAATGCCTGAGCAACATCTAAGAATACAGCACAACAATATTCTCTTTTTTCATAAGCTTTTCTAATCTCGTTGCTCAAACGATTTACTTGTTGTAGAGTACTATGGCCCTCCCTAAAGCCAAATTGGTGATCAGGGATGATATTATGAAGCGAAGTGAGGCTTTTAAGTTTTGAAAGAAATGCTCTCTCGAAGAGTTTTGATAGGCATGGTAACAAGCTTATCGGTTTATATGATGAAGCTAAAGTTTTGTCCTTTCCTGACTTTAATATCATTTTCACTAGAGACATTTTCCACGCATTAGGGAAGTAGCTATATTTTATTATATTATTGAACAAACCTACGAGGAACTCGATAGCTATTAGCGGAAGTTCTGATATCATCCTCTGTGGTATTAGATCATAACCAGGAGCTTTTCTGGGATTTGCTGTTTGCTTTATAATATTGACAACCTCCCCGACCGTTATATCCAATGGGACTATAGATGTCTCCGTGTTGCACGCTACATTCGATAGACTAAAACTGTTAGTACATGGATTGGGACGGAAAACTTCACTCAGGTGCTCTGCAAAAAGTTTAGCTTTTCCCTCATCTGCTGTAACCCAGTCACCATTTATGTCACGTAAAGGAAACTTTGTCTCAACTGTCGTTTTAAGATTTCTTATTGACTTAAACAAAGAAAAATTTGTGGATATCGTGGGAGTCAATCCCTCAACATATTTTCCATGTTGAAGATCATCGTCGTTTTTCAAGGCTACTCGTAGTCTACTGGTCGCAAGTTTGAGTCGAAGACTTGTAGTAGGAGATCTATATGCCTGCCAGTCTCGTCTGGCCCTTCGTTTCTGATTTACCAAATATTTTGCCGATTAAACCATTTATTTCTACTATATTTCTCGCTCATTACTTTTCTTTCTTTCCTAAACTTTTTAATTGTATTTTCAAGACAGTTATCCAGAAACATTGCTTTAATGTTCACATCATTGGGTATATTTTGTTGAACTATATTTCCTAATTCTCTATTAAAATGGGTTTTATCATAATTACATATTTCAATTTCTTTAATTTGTTCTCGAGCAATTTGTGTGCGTTCTATTGTTATATTGATCGATTCGTGATCCGATATTTTGTTATTTATATTGTAGGCCACAATTATATTTTCATTGTTCGTTATAATGTAATCAATTAGTGTTTTTGACTTCGATGTAATTCTTGTGTATTCAGTTGCTATTTGCACTTATGTACATACTCGCCATACGTATAGAGCGGATCCTGTTCTGGAACACTCCTGCATACTCTCCTTGTGGGTTTCCGTCCGCCACTAAAAAAACTCGACATTTTTTTAATTGAGAATAAAAATTGGGAATTTTTTTCAAGTCGTTATCAAAAACTGTGTCGAGAGTCGTTTCAATTCAATGTCGACGTCAATTCTAGTTACAAAATACCAAATATGTGTCGACAGTCGTCGTTAGTGATCGATAACGACTACACAAATACCGATTTGCAACTGTCGTCACAAGACGATGTCGTTTTATGTCGGCGACAACCATAATATACATAATATATATATATATATCTTTTAAACTGAGACGATCAAATATCTCGAAAAATATTAAATTAAGTTAATTCAAATTAAACTAGCCTTTCCTATTTATAAATAAATGGCGAACTTCTACCTTCGCTCCAATTATGTGCCCCAGCTATACATCCGACAACACCAGGAAACTACGTTTTATAGTACAGCCGGATTTCGTTTTGGGTCTTTTCTTCCTCCGTCATTTTTGAAATTTACAAATGTGTTGTTCAATTAGATGCACAACTTCCTTCAAAACAACCAACAACGTCGGTTGAGCCATGCGAAGGTTGAAGTCGTTACTATGGGACTTTTGGAAACATCCCCCCACAAAAAAACCTTAAAGCTGCACAAGCTTTTAAGAGCGGAGGTATTGCTGTAGCCCGATGACTTCGTTTGAAGTCAATTTCCAAAATATCCACTAAATAAACTTCCTTATTTTGGAAGACTAAAATGAGCCTTGAACCTAAAACGGAATTGTTTATTAACAATTTAACATTCAGTGTAGCCGGCAATTCTAAAGGACTTGAGTTGTCTCTTAATCGTATTCTAATAGATGCCACATTTTGTACTTTGTCTTCCTCGTCAAAAAATAATTCCACTGAACTACTCATTATTATTAAAAAGTTTTTTATTTTCTTCCTAAAGACGGGTTTATTTCTCACACACTTTAGATTTATTGTTTGTTTACGTTATATAGTAGGCGAAGTGTCAAATCTGTCACCTACGGCAACTGGCCAAAGTTGCCATATATAATACTAATTTTTATTTCAGTGGCGTTGTCGATATATCTATAATCGACCCATAAGATCCGTTTATGCTCTTTTACTCAGACTCTACATGAGAGCTGAAAAAGAGTGCAATAAGTTCTCGATACTATTAAATACTCGTCGTCGCTCTGTTTATGACAAAACAACAACTATTATTTCAGTGAGCTAAATATTGCTTAATTTATTTTAACAATATTACATCTAATGTTAAAGCAGACGTAAGAAAAAAGAAAGTAACAAGAGCCTTCAGCACAAAACAATTATTTTTATTTTCCAATGTAACATTTACTAATGTGTTCATAGAAATCGGACAGGTACCATGTAACAAAAAGGTGTTAACACATTGCCCGTGAGTTCGAGCACTCATTGTTTTTCCTTACTTTTATTTCTCCAACTCAATTTAGATTTATTGCTTATTTACAATATTTACTGTTGGCGATGTGACAAAACACTGTTACCAACGGCAACCAGCAAAAGTTGTCATACATAATACCAATTTTTATTCCAGTGGCGTTGTCAGTTGGCAACGCAACTGAAGTTTGGTTGCCATCCATAATCGTCCCATTAGCCAAGAATTGTATATAGTATTAAGTGTATATTCAGCCTTTTTACGGTTGTCGTAGTCGAAATACGACTAGTGTTAATTTGGTTGAAGTACGACGAAATTAACTGTAGTCGTATTTCGATTACGACAACCGTAATCAGGGTGATTCTGTTTAGTTTATTTCGAAAATTAAGCCTATACGTTATGCACAAGTTAAAGTTCGGCTCAATGATGTAATCGACGTAAACAACGGATGTATGCCACTCGTTCCAATTATTAGGCCGTATACGGTTTAACAAGATTTTCTGAGAATGTTTTTATGTTTTCGGCTCCACGCACTTCGCTTTCTAAGAGCGGAAGCTTTGTCACATGAAAATCTTCATAAAGGTCTGCTATCTGGTCCAAATATTTTTCTTGTATCTGAAACGAATCCTTGCAAGAGAACTATAAGTTATAAATTGATCGTGCTACCGACCATACCTTGTAACGAGAAGCGCACATGCCGCACGGCTGCTGGTCCTTTTTCATAAACAACAATTGGTTCACAATGATGTTGTGAGTGTCGATTCCACACTTCGTTAATTCTTGGACGAGCCGTTCAGTCTCGTACAGTGATAGAAACTCTGCTATACATACACACACAAATGTGGTTTGGTCCTGCAAAATAGTCGTAAGACAATTGATTCTTGGAATATATTTTGAACTTACTGGATCACGAAACTGCTCATTAACCTGTCTTATGATTTTTAACATTTCATCGAGTTTTTGAGTAAGAGAGTCAGCATTTACAGGCATGCCGAGCAAACTCCCAAATTGGGTGATGAATGGATTTATTTTCAGTTTTAGTCGTTGCATTTTACCCAGACCCTTTTCCACCACTTGAGGAAACGACAGCAGGCGGAGAGTGTGACCCGTCGGTGCCGTATCAAAGATAACCACTGAAAAGTTCATGGCTTTAACAAGTCTTAAAAAAGGCAGACAATTTCAGTAAACAAAAATCATAAAGGCGTATCATTTGAAGACTCGTACTTCATAACTTCAGCGTAGCTCATAGCCTCATCGATTCCCGGTAATGCGCCTACTACCTCGTGCAGAAACCCCTTACTAAGCTGTAGAGCTTCATTTTCGCCTTCGAAATATTCATCGGGGAGCTCGTTCAGCCCAGCATTCGGATCAATTTCCATCGCAAACATATTAGTAAAACCATTTACCTGCAAGCGTAATTGTCGAAAATTATACATGTATTGCACCATTCATTTTCACATACCTTTGTTGGTACTTTGGTGAACTTTTGGTCGAATGCATCCGAAATGTTGTGAGCAGGATCTGTGGAAATTATTAATACGGATTCCCTCACCTTCGCCATTTGCACTGCTAAGCTACAACTAATTAACCATTCGATATTACAAGTGTTCGACAAACAAGAGCGAAATCTAATACAGTACCTGCATGTCGTCTTGCCGACACCGCCTTTGCCACCGACGAATATCCACTTCAAAGAGCTTTGTTCGATTACATTCTTTAAACTGGACTCCATCGGTTCATATTCATCACCCATTTTAACTAGCTTTCTATCTAAAGATGTGATTTATACAGGAAAAACAGGTTGGTTTAGAATTGGAAACTCCCAAACTCAATTTTACACCAAAAGGAAACGTTGCAGTTATTGGGACGAGTGGAATAGAACCAATAAGGTTTTGCTAACACTGCGGTTACACGTTCTTGATTTTAATTACAAGTTGATGACACATCGTCACCTTATTGGTTTGGCTCATAGTAAAAAACCAAGTAGTAGCAGTAGACGTTGTTGTTGTTGTAGGCAGCAACAACAGGCATTTTGTTTTTGTTTAAATCGCTTAAGTTGTCAATCTATACACGTAAGTATACCAACAACACGGGAAACAAAATGGAACAAAAACAAAGTACGCACGGGACGTTAACAAACCAAAGTTAACAAACTAAATAGCTCTGTTTCTTTACTTGCACAATTTTACACAAAGTTACACAAATTTACACAAAGTTACACAAAAGCGTTTCTTTACTCCAAAATTGTGTAAATGAGAGATTTTTTTTTCTCTTAACGTCAAAATGCGTTTCTCTTTTACCCAAACTTACACAGACTTTTTCTTCGGGTAAGTTTGTGTAGTGTCAAACAATCAGCTGTTCGAAACGTCAACATAAAAACATATGTATTATTTGTGAAAAAAATAACGCAAGTGAAAAAAAATTATTGAATTTACAATTTTATTAACTTGAAAAGTGATTGCTTTGAGAGTGCTTATTTAAAGAAGATGGGAAGTGTGCAAATGAACAGTGAAAATTAAATCGGCGTTAAGTTAACAACCCAAAGATAACAAACTAAATTTTATGAGAGAGGGAGAGAGAAAAATTGCGAGAGATTGTGAACACTCTCTGAGATTTTTTTTTTATTCTCTTTATAGTATTGCCAGGCAATAATGAATTTCTTTAACTTAATTTCTTTAACTGGTAACATCGTCTTGCACGTAATTGCGATTTAAGTATATGTCCGGAATTTTTTCCCATATATGGTAGCATAATCAAAAGTTTTAATTTATTCCGAATTTGGTTTATGTGGCCTTTAATAAACTAAATTAACAGTTCCAACAAACTAAATTCGTGTAAGAGGGTAAATCATCCCCTAAAATGTAAATAATAATAATTTGGAAATTTCTGGAGAGTTATTTCGCAGAGCAGACAAAAAGCCAATCATAGGGATTTGTAGGTACAGGTCTTGTTAATTAGAAGCATAATGCCAAAAGGTGCCCACAGACATTGGGAAAAAGTTTCCGGTACAAAAACTTCTTGGCCATACCGTAATATTTTTGTTCTCCTGACCATTTTGTAAATTTCTGGAGATTTATATTATAATATTTATATTTTTTAAGTTCATGGAAATGTGGAAAATATATAAAATTATAACTGAATTTAAAAAAATTGTTAAAAATTAATCTGAGATTTTTGAAACAAATAAAATGCACCGTTCTCATAACGCCCCACATTGCCTTCTTCGTACTGTAATGGAATTATCGGACAGGCTTTTTGTGTCATCTGGGGTGCCTCAGGGCAGTCATCTTGGGCCGGTTCTATTTTTGTTATTCATTAACGACTTACCCGCCTCCATAATGCACTCTAAATTGTTAATGTACGCTGATGACGTGAAGATCTATTTTTCTTACAAGTATCCTTGTCAATATACTTTACTTCAGAGGGATTTGTCTACTTTCCAGACGTGGTGCGAAACCAATTTGATGGACCTTAATTTTACGAAATGTAAGCATATGCTGTTCTCTAGGTCATCATTATTTTCGGCAAAATACATTTTAGGTGGCAATGTTCTTGAATCGGTGGATTCATTTGTTGATCTTGGTGTTCTCTTGGACAGAAAATTGAATTTCAACTCCCACATAATTACGATGGTAAACAAGGTTTATGGCGTTCTGAACTTTATTAAACGTTAGGCAAAGAAATTTTCAGATCCCTACGTTACGAAAAATCTTTTTACTTCACTAGTCCGCCCTATTCTTGAATATGGATCAGTTGTTTGGGACCCCCAGTACAATTTGTATGTTAATATGATTGAATCGGTCCAGAAACAGTTTCTCATTTTTTATCTGAGAAATCTTCAATGGAACCCGAACCATAATCTTCCTTCGTATAGCAGTAGACTAGCATTGATCAGATTGCCGACTCTTAGTAGTAGACGTACCATGATAAACTCTATTACAGTTTTGAAGATAATTGATGGATGTATATGTTCTGAATTTCTGTTATCTAAGATTTTCATAAATGTCCCATTGAGACCCACGAGGTAGTATAAACTCATTCACATCGAGTTTCAGCGTTCGAATTATGCGTCCTTTGATCCAGTTAGGAGAATGTGTCGTGACTTTAATGAGCTATATCAGTTTATTGATTTCACAGGTAGTTGGGAAACGACAAAGTCTAGCATAATTTGTCATTTGAACCGATTGCATTAGTGCTGTATATTCATTAACATACATATGTAAATTTAATTTACTTTATCCTTACTATCTGGTCTGATTTATAATTTGGTTTTCGTTTTGCTCGTAATTATTATATATTATGAAGTCTGTTATGTTAATATCTCGTGATGTGTGTGTTAGTGTAATACCAACTGGTGAAGAATTTCTGTAGTTGGTTGTAACGTGTGAACTTATGATCCTTGCTCTCCCGTTATAGACCGGTCTATAATGTGGACGCTGTCCTCACGTTATGGGGACGTGGCCCTCTCGGTCGGTAGGGGCGGGTAAGAGTGGCGGCGATGGGTTCGCTCGATATAAAAACATTTCCTTCGGATGTTACTTCGAATATAAAGGTAGTGAAATCTTAAAATTTGCATACGTGCTCTCCTTAATTTTCTTCACCATATAAAAACACAACATGCACGTGGTATTATTTTTGAGATACTCTTCTCGAATTATGTCATCCATAATTTTCTTTTTTGGGTACTTTTTCGGGTTCTTATTTGGATTAGGTAATTTTCTGTACTTAAGAAATCCTGAAACATTTATCGAATTATTTGTGATTTCAAATGGACCCAGTTTATGATCGATGTTGCAGCATTTGAAACTTTTTCGTTTAAATTTTGAAGTAAGTTTACAAACTCTTTAAATTGAGTTTCGATTCTTCCTTAAAAAATTAAGATTCTTCTACATCATTTTCATCGGAGAAGTGTTTTTAATTGTACTGAATTCCTTATCAACGAATATCGACTTTGCTTAATATCAACTTTGAATTCGCCAATACATTCCTGTAATATTGATTTGAAATCACTTAAATTCCTTTGCATATATTTTAAGATTTCTGATACATTTTTTGTAATATCAGTATTTATGTTTGAAAAAGTAACAGATTCTTCTTTTGCTTGGTCGTTAGAAGAATCATTACTTTTAGATACTGATATTAAGATATTTTCTTCGTTTCCGCAAATGGCATTTCCATATTCACGACACTTGAAGCATCTTCTACAACATTACATTCCAAACCTGAATTGGAATCACTGCAAGCACCAAATTGAAAACCTTTTACTATGATATCTGATTCTGCCACTCACTTACATTGAGAAGCAGGAATACATTGTTCCGAAACGGATTCATTCAACATTTTTAATTCCACACTAAACCAAATGGACGAAATTGACGAAATTTCATCACTATAGACCTAACAGAAACTGGATGTTGATTTGACTAAAACTTTATTAAAGTTTTAGTTTTCGCTTGAGTAGTAAAATTGGTGAAATGTCGCCAAATTGAATAAATAAAATATATTACATTTTACTAATGATTTTATTCAGTTTGACTATATTTTGTCGATCATAAATCCCAGTAAAAATGCTTTTTATATACATATATTGTTATTTTTTAACAGAATTATATTGATTTTGTATATTATAATGGCATAATGTAAATTAGTATACAATTATATAAAACTAACAAATTTGTGCATCTTGAAATAGAAGTTATATATATTTCCAAGAAACACTTATTTTGTAACCACAAGCCACTAATTGATTTTCAATTCCTTTGTTGGACAATATACTTGAAAATACATAAATGTACACGGTTATATTAGTATTGCTGTCTGTAAATATATTTATTAGTAATTACAAAAAATTTGTAAATGACGCTCACATTACGAAATTTCATATCGACGAAACTTCGTCAATTTAATAAAATTTCGTCAATTTGAATAAATAAATAAGTTACTAAAATTGTTGGTTGATTTCACCTACGACAATTGGTTCAGTGCAGCTCTGATAATGTCTCTACGATATTGATATTCGCAGAACAATTGTCTTTATCATAAAGTAACACTGACATTAGTTCACAATTGTCTGTATCATAAAGTAACACTGACATTAGTTTGCTAAAATTCTGCCCAAAAATTAGTTCCCAAAATTGATTTTTGGGATTGCAGCTCTGATACTGCTTCTTGAACTTCACTTTCTAAACTAAAGTCAGTATCAGAAGGTAAAGCGGAAATAATTTCACATAATATTTCCTTATGGCTTACTGAAATATTTCTAACTTCAGAACTATCCTCTGGTATAGTTTTTTGTGTTATATTACACTTAGAACAGAACACTGATGTAAAGTCATGCTTCATGATCTTGTTAATAAGAGGCATACTGCCAAATGGTGCCCACAGACATTGGGAAAATCTTTCCGGTACAAGAAATTTTTCGCCATATCATAATATTTTTGTTCTCCTGACCACCGTGCTGGAAATTTTTGGAGAATTATTTCGCAGAGCAGACAAAAAACCAATGATAGGGATTTGAAGGCACAAGTATTGTTAATAAGAAGCGTAATGTCAAAAGGTTCCCACAGACATTGGGAAAAAGTTTCCGGTACAAAAACTTTTTCGCCATACCGTAATATATTTGTTCTCCTGACCACCACTTTGGAAATTTCTGGAGAATTATTTCGCAGATCAGACAAAAAACCAATGATAGGGATTTGAATGCACATGTCGTTTTAATAAGAGGCATAATACCACAAGGTGCCCGCAGACATTGCGAAAAAGTGTCCGGTACAAAAACTTTTTCGACATTAGGTCATTCACCAAATTGGAAATTTCTGGAAAGTTACAAAAAACCAATGATATGAATTTGAAGGCACAGGTCTTGTTAATATGATGCATAGTGCCAAAGGGTGCCCACAGACATTGGGAAAAAGTTACCGGTACAAAAACTTTTTCGCCATACCATGTGGTGGGACTAGGATGACAAGTCCTTATTTTGCCACGGTCTGAACGGTGCTTCAAACCACCACTTCAGGACTTAGCGAGGGATTCTGTTTCCTAGCTATAGTCAAGCAAATAACTACAACCAAATAGAAATTATTTCGGACTATGATAAACCTGATTTTATAATACTTACGGAAACACATCTAAAGGAAGAGGCAGAAGATAAAGAAACGCATTGAAAAAACTAGGAACATTATGTAACGGCTTCCAATTCGATGAGAACTGGAGGTATTAGTGTCTACATGAAGAACATGTGGGTTGTAAAAAAAATAATTGAAAGAAAATGTGACTATAAATACTGGATAAGTGCATATAAAGCGAATCTTGGAATTATAAATATAATAATAGTGGCGATCTACAGATCCCCAAGTAGTTCCGAAACAGAGTTTATCGAAATATTCGAAGAAATAATAGATGAGATAAATGAAGAAAACTGTGATATAATTATAGCGGGCGATTTCAACATAGACTGGAATAAAGAAAATATCTATAAAAAACGAATAGAAGGAGTATTAAATGATAACGGATTGAAACAAATAATGACAGAATTTACGAGGATAACATCACGGTCAAAAACTATAATAGACTACATCATAACAAATAACGGTAATATATCGGCGAGAACTAACACAAAAAATAAAATCGCAGATCACGAAACAATTGACATTATAATTGAAAACAAGGACGTACAGAAGCAAGAAGTACAGAAAATAGTTCAAATGTTTAAATACAATAAAAATGGTTTTAACAGTGAAGTAAATAATTTGTTATTACGATTAAATAGTGACTGCGACCTAAATTGTCATGTGGAATATTTTGACTTATGTCTCGAAAACACTGTTAAAAAGTCTACAAAATATACAGAAGTAAAAGATAAAAATGGTACTGTAATAATTAAAATACAATTTGGAATTCTTTTGGTTGAGCTATCTTGAGCGTCAAAACCTTTCTGTCTTTATTTATTAATTTGGTTCTTTTTATATTAATTCTAAATACAATAGTATCGTACATTAATATTCTTATTCCTATATAATTCATATGGAGTTGTCGCGGCAGACCAACGAATATCATATGCGTATCCCTCAGCAGAGGGAACGCTCGCTGCTCATGGCTTATCATGCCGTATACATTGTCGTATGTATGCGACGTTCTTGGAGTTATGAACGGTCGCTGTCAGCAGAGACGATCGCCGTTCTGTGGCTATGCAACATTGTATGTGTCGCTGTGTGTATGCAGTAGAACATACTCAAAGCCATGGACGGTCGCCGTCATGTCTGCGTGTGCCATGCTGACGAATCAGTTTCACTGGCGTGAGAACTGTTCCTTGCCTTGCGTACAGAGCAATGTGTATCGTTTAGGGTATTAAACGGCGCTTGTTATGTGGAGTGTGTTTGGCTGTTCGACTTTTAGTTATTTGGACACTTTGGGAAGTGCCAATGAAATGTAAGCTAATACCTCTTTTGGTATTTCTTTAATATGTATTTCTGTTGGTTATGTTGGTCAAGTTTCCCATTATTAAACAAGTCATTGATTTGTATATATGCTATTATAGATTTTCCACGTTTGATGTAACATCTTGCGGGAAAATCTTTAATTTATAATATTTCCTGACGTCAGTGTTATTTAAAGGAACATATATACTGGGCTTTTTAATTTTATTTGATTTATGCTGCTCATTCAAAGTATTACTTTTATCCGTATTCATATTATTTCGTGTCATGGATCTTGTCGTTATTGTCAATATTTGTGTTGCTGTTATATTCATGTCCTTGAGATCATGTATTGTTATTCGCGATAGCGCGTCTGCAACGTAATTATCTTTTCCTCTAAGATATTCTACTGTAAAGTCATATTCCTCTAGGTCAAGCCTCATTCTCGTCAGTTTTGAACTTGGGTTCCTCATTGAAAATAGATATGATAGTGGTCTGTGATCCGTACGGACGAGGAATTGTCTTCCGTATATGTATGGTCTAAAGTGTGTTATAGCCCAATGGATTGCTGTTAATTCTTGTTCGATGGTTGATTTATTGCTTTCACCTTTAGTAAAGGTTTTGGAAGCATAGGCGACTGGTAAATGTTTTCCTTCATGTTCCTGAGTCAAAACTGCGCCGCAAGCGTGTTTGCTTGCGTCCGTAATTATGCAAAACTGCTTTTCGAAATCCGGGTATTGCAGTAATGTTGGACTCATTAATGCCTTTTTTAAGTGATTAAATGCTATGTCGCAATCTTTAGTCCATTCGAACTGAACACCTTTTTTAGACAGTCTTGTAAGATGCCGAGAATATTCTGAGAAGGTTTTAATAAATCTTCGATAGTAATTGCAGAAGGCTACGAATCTTCTCGCGCCATCTGCATCAGTGGGTTTTGGGTAATTTTCAATTACTGAGTATTTACTATCATCGGGTAGTATTCCCTTATCTGTACATTTGTGTCCTAGGTATGTTACTTCTGTCATAAAAAATGAACATTTTTTAGGGTGTAACTTGAGATTGGTTTTTCGACATAGTTCAAAAACATTTGTAAGATTTGAAAGCATGTGTTTTTCGGAACATCCTAATACGACCAGGTCGTCCATGTATAGGAAAGCTTGTTCTGGTTTCAAACCACTGAAAGCCAATGTCATCATTCTTTGGAATGAATTTGGTGCTATTTTTAGTCCATAAGGAAGTCTAGTGAATCTGTATGACCCATTATTAGTCGAAAATGACGTAAGGTCTCTAGATTTCTCTTCCAACTGGATTTGATGGAATCCAGACATTAAATCTAAACATGAGAAATATTTAGCCCTACCAAGTTGGTCTAGAATATCGTCTATTCGTGGTAAAGGGAATTTGTCCGCTACTAGCTTTTTGTTAATCTGTCTATAATCTATTACAAGTCTCCATCTCTTTTCCGTAGAACCAGGGAGAGACTTTTTGGGAACCAACAAGATTGGACTGTTATATTCGGAATGCGATGGTTCGACTATTCCATCGTCTATTAGTTTCTCTACGTGTTTGTGAATTTCCTCCTTATGTGTATGTGGTACACGGTAGTTCTTAATGTATACCGGTTGTTTGTCCTTAACCCTTAACTTTTGTTTATAGAAATTATTTGTGGTTATTGTTTCCGTTTCTAAACCAAAGACATCACTGAATTCAGAACAAAGATCTTTTAAAACCTTTTCGAACTGTTTTGGAAAATTTTTCTCTAATATTTGCAAAATTTGTGTCTTTCTTTGTTTTTCATTTGAATTGTTTGTAATAATTTCGTAATCATTAATGTCTTCAGTTGTGATTTGTGATTCTTTTATTGTAACTATTTTATCGTTTGTATTTAAAATGCGAATATATGCATTGTTTGCCTTTACCAAGGTGCTAGCTATAAAAATACCTGGTTGAATTTCTTGGTGAGGTACCAATATGTCTTGATTTGTGGCAACTAGCCTAATATGGCGTATCACCTCAGATCTTGCTGGCAGTGTTAAGCTTTCATTGCATGTATTCGTAATTTGTATTTCTATCTGTTGTGTGAAATTTGGTGGTCGTAGGATAAGGTAATCAAAATCATCATTAAAGTCTAAAATACAATTGTATTTTCTTATGAAATCCATACCGATGATTCCGTCGCATGGTATTGGGAAATCATCGTTCACAACGTGAAAAGTATGGGGAATTAAAAAGTTTTTGTATCTTAGATCAAAATTTGTTGTTCCTATTGATTTTATTTTACCATGTCCTATACCACTTAATGTTGATATTCTATTCGTGTTTATCTCATCTTGTGTAAAGTGAGTAAGTTTTATCAATGAAATATCTGCTCCTGTGTCTTCTAATAATGTTATTTTTTCGTTATGGTGTTCTATTTTGACGTTAACAAAAATACTCATATTAAGGCTAAGTTTATACACTTTTCTGTTCTCTGGTTTGATCTTAGGGGAATTTTCTAGTTTTCCGGGTTGTCTTGGTCTGTGTTAGTTACTCTAACGTTACTGTTTCGACCATTGTGGTTTTGTCTGTTATTATTATCATTGTGGTTGTTTCCACGGTAGTTAGAATTGTCATTTCTGTATCTATTGTTGTTATTGCGATTGTTGCCATTGCCATTTCTTCCTCTATATCCACCTCTACCATGTGGTCTTCCTCTGTTCCCACGGTAGTTTCTGTTTGACCTGTTTCCGAAGTATAGGATAGTATTTTGTTGTCCAGTAGCGTCTGTGCAGCTACTAACAAATTTTCCTATAGCTTCGTTCATATTGTCAAACTGACCTGCTTCCATGATGAGTTTAACTCTTTCAATGGTGCAATTTTTGGTCATTGCCTTCACCGCGACTTGGGTGGTACATTTTTGTGCCAATGTGCGTGACAAACCATCGGAGATGTATGCACCTTCCAATGATTTTGTCAATTTGTCCAGCTCATCACAATAAGAATTGGCAGACTTATTGTTCTGTCGGATGTTCAGTATTTTGGCTGATAGGACCTCAACTGATTCACCTTTCACAGAACTTGACAGTTTCGAAATTACGTCTTGTATGGTGGATTCATTTTCAAGTAGGTTTCTGACGTTACCTGTTAATTTTGTCTTAATCAGGTTTATGGCTACCGCTTCGTGGGTGCCTTTTAGTGTATCCACTAAAGAAAGTGCATCTAAAAATGATCTTAAATTCTCAGGTTTCCCATCGAAATCAGGGATTAACCTTGTGGCCGTATTTAAAAATTCTATAACTGTTTGTGCCATATTGACTTCCGTTCCAATTGACTCAATGGTTTTCGTCCTAATTGTGGCTTCACTTTCAATATTAGTATTTAAAAATTTAGTATTTAGTATTTAAAAATTTAATCTGAGTTTGGGACATTATATATAAGTCTACAGTAGGTAACTATTTTATCCCGATCCATAAGTTACTCTGTGGTGCTTAGATTTTATCTAAGTTATCTCCACGACTTGAGTATCTTAGAGATTAGAGTATTAGAGATCTCTTATGCAATAAATATAACTTTAGTATTAAGTTGACTGCACTTAATACTGTAGAGATGATTAGGAGGATCCACAATGAATCTATTTGTGAAGTGTGATCGACCACTTCTACATTATTAATGACATTCGCAGTCGGATCACTTATTTTCGAGTTTCTATGACCCATAATTATCCGTATCCACTCAGGTTTTCCCTTCTTTTTACATAAAAATTATTTTATTAATTATACCTACAATTTTGCTTATTATATTTTCTTTTAAAATAATTTTTCTTATTTTGTCTCGAGCGAGTACTCGCTTATAGACCCTATGTATGCGCTTGGAATCGCATACGAAAATACAAGGAAATTTTTTATAATAATTTTCTATATACTATATTCCCGTCTCAATTGGTCATCGCCGAATGGGGATCTTCCTTCTCTGGCCGTCGTTGCCCCTTCTTAAAATCCTCTAAATTCCCCTGGCGGGTTGCCAGGTAATCTCTTATCAACGTCTCAATCAATGTCAATGATAAATTTGGATCTTCCTTTTTAGGGTGTTTTTGTCTCTTCTGGTAATCCTCTATTGTTAGAGGTTGTGGGCCTTCCTTCATTCTTCGGTTGTTTCGGCTGTGGCCCCTCTCGTATGGCTGGGCCAACTGTCTTTTGGCCAGACAGTATTCCTTCTCGCCGCTGACGGATTTTTGGCTATCACGTCAGAGAAAATGTTTCTTTAATCCTGGTGCATTTTGGTGCACTTCAGGATTTAACAGCGGCTAAAACGCTATGTTATTTGGACAAAATGATCCAACTCCAGCTCCTTTTTTTTTTTATTTTTGGAGTTCCTGGAGATCCCTGAGCTTTTGGAGCTGTGGGATTGTTTCTTTTTAGCTCCCGATTTTTCCTCCGTGCTTTTTTATATTTGAAGCACTGGCAGGATCGCCATGTAATAATTAAAATACAATTTGGAATTCTTTTGGTTGAGCTATCTTGAGCGTCAAAACCTTTCTGTCTTTATTTATTAATTTGGTTCTTTTTATATTAATTCTAAATACAATAGTATCGTACATTAATATTCTTATTCCTATATAATTCATATGGAGTTGTCGCGGCAGACCAACGAATATCATATGCGTATCCCTCAGCAGAGGGAACGCTCGCTGCTCATGGCTTATCATGCCGTATACATTGTCGTATGTATGCGACGTTCTTGGAGTTATGAACGGTCGCTGTCAGCAGAGACGATCGCCGTTCTGTGGCTATGCAACATTGTATGTGTCGCTGTGTGTATGCAGTAGAACATACTCAAAGCCATGGACGGTCGCCGTCATGTCTGCGTGTGCCATGCTGACGAATCAGTTTCACTGGCGTGAGAACTGTTCCTTGCCTTGCGTACAGAGCAATGTGTATCGTTTAGAGTATTAAACGGCGCTTGTTATGTGGAGTGTGTTTGGCTGTTCGACTTTTAGTTATTTGGACACTTTGGGAAGTGCCAATGAAATGTAAGCTAATACCTCTTTTGGTATTTCTTTAATATGTATTTCTGTTGGTTATGTTGGCTTTAGTTTGTACTCTATAGCCGTTGGTTGCGTTGACTGTGTATGTATGCTACAGTACAACCAAATGGTTTAATTCTGAACTACAAATAAGTAAAAACGAGAAAATTAATAAATATCAAAAAGCAATAATGGAGGGTACCGAAACGGCATGGAATGACTATAAAATAACGAGAAATAAATATAACGTACAAGTTGAAAACACAAAAAACTATTACATTAACAATAGAATAAACAGCGCCAAAGACCAAAAACAAATGTGGAGAGAAATAAAAAACGAAGTCCTTAAAAAATCCCAGTCTGTGATAAAAATTGTGATATTTAACCAAATAGAATATAAGGAAAATTATGAAATAGCGAACCAGTTCAATAAGTACTTTGTTGATAGTATAAAGACAATTAGAGAATCTATAGAAAATGTGCAATATGTGAACCAACTAACTGTGACAAACTCCAAACTTATATTTCGTGCAATATCATTGGAACAACTAAGAATTGTCTGTAAGGGCCTTAAAGTCAAACCTGATTATAACAGAATATCCACTAAAATGCTATTGAACAATTGGAATGTTTTAGGAAAACATTTACTCCATATGGTAAACATATCACTACAATCAGGTATCTTCCCAGAAAACTGGAAGGAGTCAATGGTAACACCAATTGATAAAGTTATGAACACTAACAAATGTGAAGAAAATCGCCCAATAAACACTTTAAAAACCTGTGAAAACATACTTGAAAAAGTCGTCAAAGAGCAGTTAGAAGAATATTTGGAAGCACATAACATACTATCAAGATACCAATCAGGATTTCGAAAACAATTTTCATGTGAAACAGCTGTGAATAGATGGAAAAAATCAGAAAAAAATAATAAAATATTTTTGGATTTTAAACGGGCGTTTGAAACAATAGACCGAAATATTATGTTACAAAAACTGTATATGTATGGTATTCAAGATACCGAATTAAAATGGTTTGAATCGTATCTAACCGGGTGAACAATGTGATGTCAAATAAGATAAAAAACGATTTTGGAGTACCCCAGGGCTCAATCCTAGGGGCTCTACTATTTATAATATATATTAATGATATGCCAAATGTACTGGAAAAAAGTGAGATAGTACTGTACGCAGACGACACCTTGATTTTTACGGAAGGGGAGTCGGATCAACACTGTCACGAGACACTTATGCAAGACTTGGAAAACATTAATAAGTGGCTAAAGATGAACAAACTAAAACTAAACGAAAGCAAAACAAAAATTATGGAAATAAACACAAATAGCGAATCGGTATATAAAATAAATAACGTTACAATCGAAAGGGTAAAACAAATAAAATATTTAGGATTTATAATCGATGAACATTTGAATTTTAAAGAACATATAGAATACATACATGTGTAAAAAAATTGGTAAAAAAATCGGATTTTTTAAAAGCGTTCGGAAAAAAATATCGATCATAACAGCGATAAACGTATATAACACAATTATAAAGCCTCACTTTGAGTTCGGATCCACGACACAGATATCAAGACACAGATATCAAGGCTTCAAAAACTGCAAAACAAAGCAATGCGTTCTATTCTTAAATGTAACAGATACACATCTATACAATATATGCTCGACTAGCTAAAATGGCTCAACATCACACAGAGACTTGAATTTAATACTTTAAACTTTATTCAGAAAATGAAAATCGGGAGCGCTCCAGAATATTTAATCGAGCAATTGAGGTATGTAGGCGAAGTACAGCCGTACCACCTAAGAAATGCGGAGAATTTTAGATTACAAAGGACAACAACAACTAAGATGCAACGATCACTTTTTCATAAAGGATTAAAACTATACAATATGTTACCAGATAATATTAAAAGCGAAAGAAATATGAATATTTTTAAAAGAAACTGTGTATATTTTATAAAAAATTGTAGAACAGATAACCTAGAATTATGATGAAATTTTTTTTGTATGAATATAAAGTATTTTAAATACTAATAAACAAACTTAAAAAACAAAAAAAAAAAAAAAAGAACAGTGCCACAAATCAACACTTCTGGACTCAGCTTTTATTTTTAAAAAGAAAACGATGTGAGACGTTCAAGCTCAAGTTACCAATTAATTCTTTATTGACAGAGTTCTCTTATTTATACTTACGAGTAGCTTACAGTCTAACAATAACAAACTTATGCTTGTGATATTGTTGGTAGTGAGATCAGTGATATTGTTAGTGTAAGAAAGAATGCAAAATTGTAAACAACTGGTGATATTGGTTGTTTGTTGTGATGAGTGTGTATGAATGTTAAGTTGTTTACAACTGGTGATGCTTATACTAATGATATTTTTGGTAGTGAGATCAGTGATATTGTTAGTGTAAGAAAGAATGCAAAATTGTAAACAACTGGTGATGTTAGTTGTTTGTTGTGATGAGTGATTAATGAAATACACTGCGGTGCAAAAGTGTAAGTACACTACTAGTGTTCAATGAAATATACACTGCGGTGCAAAAGTGTGAGTACACTACAACCATAATATTTTTGTTCTTCTGACCACCATTTGTAAATTTCTGGAGAATTTTATTATAATATTTATATTTCAAATTTATCGAAATGTGGAAAATATATAAAATTATAACTGAATTTACAAAAAATAGTTAAAAATTCATTTTTCAAAAATTCATTTCAAATATCAAGTATGTTTACGCCGTGTTATTAATTACAGAATTTTTTGGGTTTATATAAAGGGTTTCTCAACAGATACACTACAAAAGTAAATCGATAGGGACAGCAAACGACGCCATATTTTTCCCCGCTCTTTTGACATTTCTCTTCAGTAAGGTTTGCCATTTCATCATGGAAAGATATACGAGCCAACAACGAGTCGAAATTACTAAAATTTACTACCGAAATTTGGAGTCAGTGGCCTCAACTTTAAGAGCGCTACGTCCAATTTATGGTCTTCGTAATCGTCGTACCAGATCACCAATTGAGCGTCGAGTGGACAAATTTGAATCCACAGTCACAGTACAAAATGTTCCCGTGCCAGTGAGACAAAGAAGTGCCCGTAGTGTCGAGAATATTGCTGCCTCTGAGACTTCAGTTCAAGAAAGCCCAAATGTGTCTCTCATACGTTGGGCATCTCTGTGACGTCGTTGTGGCGAATTTTGCGAAAATCATCTTCAGCGATGAGGCTCATTTCTGGCTGAATGGCTTCGTCAATAAGCAAAATATGCGTTATTGGTCAGACAGCAATCCACACGTAATCCATGAGTCATCATTGCATCCCGAAAAAATTACGGTTTGGTGCGGTTATGGGCCTGTGGCGTCATTGGGCCGTACTTCTTCCGGGATGATCAAGACCGGCACAGTACTGTGAATGCGAATCACTACCGTTCAATGATAACCTAATATTTTTGGCCCCAATTGGATAATATGGATTTGGAGGACATGTGGTTCCAACAGGACGGCGCCACAAGCCACACAGCGAATGCCACAATCAATTTATTGGAAACCAAGTTTGGTGAACATGTTATCTCACGAAATGGCCCAGTCTATTGGCCGCCTCGGTCGTGCGATTTGACGCCGTTAGATTATTTCCTGTGGGGCTACGTCAAGTCTATGGTCTATGCCAACAAGCCAGCGACGATTGATGAACTTCGTACGAATATCGAACGTGAAATTGCAGCAGTATCGGCCGATTTATGCTTGAAAACCGTCGAAAATTTGGTTCAGCGTCTGGACTTCTGCAAGCGTGCCCATGCAAAAGAAATCGAGTTCCATGCATAATGGCATCGAACGTACTTTCACAGGAATAAAGAATTTCGTTGGTATCTAAAACCGATTTTGTTTTATTTAAAAATAACTTTTGTAGCGCTCTTATTGAAAAACCCTTTATATGGGTCAGTTAATTTAGATCCTTAAACAATTACTTTAAAACTATTCATTACTAGAGGATTTATTGCATCCTTACAACGTGGATAAAAAATTGTTTGATGGTATTATTAACAATTTAAAAGCAATTACACAATTAGATGAATCTTAAATGGTTTTAGGTTCTGACAGTTACAGCCCTATTCTGGCAGCGTTACAAAAGTCACCACGGTTACTATTTGACAGCAATGTGACAATTGTCACATATCGGTATTCTGACACATTTTTTTGGTGACAAAAGTAACAAAAATTGTTACCTGCCAAAGAGAAGGTAACAGCGCGTTACAGCTGTTTTATTTGCCGGAAAGTTGATACAAAATCATTTTATAAATTCTGCAAGTAAACAAAAAAACTGTATACGGGAAAAAATAATAATATATTTTGTACCAAAACGACAAGAGGGCATAATTAAATGAAGGAAGGACTTTTGTTACTTTGTCCTATGGAAATGGAGCAGAAAGAACTTGAATTTTTAACGTAATATCTCCGGTCTTTCAAGGAATATTGAGTAATATAACTTTAAAAAAGGCTAAGGTCTTGTGTATTATCGAAACCTGCCAAAAAATAAGTATAATAGGGTATATTTTTGAAAAATAAATATAAATTTTTAGCAGAAAAGTGGGGTTAAAAAACGTTTTTTTAATTAGCTCCCCTATGGGCTAATAAAAATAAATATGTTTATGCACTAATTTATAGAGCTTGGATAAACCTTTGTAATGATTCCCATTTCAACCAGATCGAATTGTAAATCCCGGAGATACGAACGATTATATACTCAAGCTTTAAATGCCTATATCTCAAGAAGTTGGACCGACAGCGGAGGGAAAAACAACTTTTTGAACTCAGCGCAGAAGCTTTTGTCGGTGGTGAAATTTTGAGGTAGATCAGAGAGTTGGCGCTAAAGTAAATTTCTTCTTCTATATGGCGCGGATGTGCAGCAGTATTCCTTCCGCTTAGCCTCTCTGGATTTTCCTTGAGGAAGGCAATATAGCATTCCAGCTGCGTCTTTGCGGTGCGCTCAAATTCCCTAAATAATATTGTTAATTTTAATTCAATAAAACATAAATATGTATATTAAATACCTACTCTTTCTTTTTTTACCGCGTTCATTTTGTGCAGAAAACCATATGTTTTTGTTTTTTTTGTCACTGCTTTTGACAACCTGTTATTGTGAGGTGAATTATTTGTTACGAGGTGAATTTTTTGTTGTCACTGTGTAGCCAGAGTACCAGATACAAACAATGGTGACAACTTTGTAACAATTTTGTGGCTACAATTCTATTGTTACCACATACACAGAATAGGGCTGTTACAATACTTTGCAGAATATCCCAGATGGAAATAACCATGAAAATATTTAATGAAATGAAGCATGAATTTACATCAGTGTTCTGTTCTAAGTGTACGATAACACAAAAAACTATACCAGTGGATAGATCTGAAGTTAGGAATATTTCAGTCTTGGAAACAAATATTCCTACAGACATTTCTAGAAGCCATAAGGAAATATTATGTGAAATTATTTCCGCTTTACCTTCTTATGCTGACTTTAGTTTAGAAAGTGAAGTTCAAGAAGCAGTATCAGAGCTGCAATCCCAAAAATCAATTTTGGGAACTAATGTTTGGGCAGAATTTTAGCAAACTAATGTCAGTTGGTACTTTATGATACAGACAATTGTGAACTAATGTCAGTGTTACTTTATGATAAAGACAATTGTTCTGCGAATATCAATATCGTAGAGACATTATCAGAGCTGCACTGAACCAATTGTCGTAGGTGAAATCAACCAACAATTTTAGTAACTTATTTATTTATTCAAATTGACGAAATTTCATAATGTGAGCGTCATTTACAAATTTTTAGTAATTACTAATAAATATATTTACAGACAGCAATACTAATAAACATGTTTGCAATAAAATATAACCGTGTACATTTATGTATTTTCAAGTATATTGTCCAACAAAGGAATTGAAAATCAATTAGTGGCTTGTGGTTACAAAATAAGTGTTTCTTGGAAATATATATAACTTCTATTTCAAGATGCACAAATTTGTTAGTTTTATATAATTGTATACTAATTTACATTATGCCATTATAATATACAAAATCAATATAATTCTGTTAAAAAATAACAATATATGTATATAAAAAGCATTTTTACTGGGATTTATGATCGACAAAATATAGTCAAACTGAATAAAATCATTAGTAAAATGTAATATATTTTATTTATTCAATTTGGCGACATTTCACCAATTTTACTACTCAAGCGAAAACTAAAACTTTAATAAAGTTTTAGTCAAATCAACATCCAGTTTCTGTTAGGTCTATAGTGATGAAATTTCGTCAATTTCGTCCATTTGGTTTAGTGTGGAATTAAAAATGTTGAATGAATCCGTTTCGGAACAATGTATTCCTGCTTCTCAATGTAAGTGAGTGGCAGAATCAGATATCATAGTAAAAGGTTTTCAATTTGGTGCTTGCAGTGATTCCAATTCAGGTTTGGAATGTAATGTTGCAGAATATGCTTCAAGTGTCGTGAATATGGAAATGACAGAAATTAATGTTACTACTGAAATTGTCAATAGCATTTGCGGAAACGAAGAAAATATCTTAATATCAGTATCTAAAAGTAATGATTCTTCTAACGACCAAGCAAAAGAAGAATCTGTTACTTTTTCAAACATAAATACTGATATTACAAAAAATGTATCAGAAATCTTAAAATATATGCAAAGGAATTTAAGTGATTTCAAATCAATATTACTGGAATGTATTGGCGAATTCAAAGTTGATATTAAGCAAAGTCGATATTCGTTGATAAGGAATTCAGTACAATTAAAAACACTTCTCCGATGAAAATGATGTAGAAGAATCTTAATTTTTTAAGGAAGAATCGAAACTCAATTTAAAGAGTTTGTAAACTTACTTCAAAATTTAAACGAAAAAGTTTCAAATGCTGCAACATCGATCATAAACTGGGTCCATTTGAAATCACAAATAATTCGATAAAATTACGATAAAATTAGGTACAGAAAATTACCTAATCCAAATAAGAACCCGAA
Organism: Phaonia tiefii; assembly: GCA_963931995.1. Lineage (NCBI taxonomy): Eukaryota > Metazoa > Arthropoda > Insecta > Diptera > Muscidae > Phaonia > Phaonia tiefii. Next base: position 92,157,557 of record OZ008371.1, on the reverse strand, counting down.
AAAGTATCCAAAAAAGAAAATTATGGATGACATAATTCGAGAAGAGTATCTCAAAAATAATACCACGTGCATGTTGTGTTTTTATATGGTGAAGAAAATTAAGGAGAGCACCTATGCAAATTTTAAGATTTCACTACCTTTATATTCGAAGTAACATCCGAAGGAAATGTTTTTTTTTTTTTTTATATCGAGCGAACCCATCGCCGCCACTCTTACCCGCCCCTACCGACCGAGAGGGCCACGTCCCCATAACGTGAGGACAGCGTACACATTATAGACCGGTCTATAACGGGAGAGCAAGGATCATAAGTTCACACGTTACAACCAACTACAGAAATTCTTCACCAGTTGGTATTACACTAACACACACATCATATATAATAATATATAATAATTACGAGCAAAACGAAAATCAGACCAGATAGTAAGGATAAAGTAAATTAAATTTACATATGTATGAGTAGCATTATGCTTATTCTACCTCTACTCTCACTAATCATACATGTAACACAACTACTATTACTCTCTATGAATTCCTCTCTCATTTTCTTTACGAAGACTGTTCTCACTAAGTTTCGCTTAGTCAGTAACGAGTTAACTATCAAACCACGCACACGTCGTTCATTATCATTAGCTAAATAAAAGTTTTGTTAAATAAATAAATATTAATAATTAGCTTAACTAGTGTTTTTCATTACTGGCGCAGTCGGTAGGATCAGTGAAAATGATCCGCTAAAAGAACCTACGTTAACTAAAGTAATTTAAACTGTTTAATTAAATAAAGGTCAGAAAATAAAACTTACCGAACATAACCAAATATTAAAACTTAAACTAGTGTAAAATAGATTAAAAGTAATTTAAAAAAAATATATATATATTATAAAGAAGAAACAAACTGCCGCTTTTACTGGTACACAAACTACAAAGAATTCATCTGCAAGCAAAACAAATACGAAAACAAATACCAAAACAAATACGAAAACAAATACCAAAACAAATACGAAAAGTAAAACGAACAGAAAGCGAAAAAGAAAATAACGCAGCAAATACCAAAACAAATACGAAAAGCAAAACGAACATAAATAAAAAGCAAAAACAAAACGAAGAAACAACGACAAACAGAACAAAAGATTACAAGTGCAGCGAAAGACGAAGTACATGCATACCAGTGACTTAGACAACATTTGCTCTCAATTCAAAACGCTACAAGTTTCGACTACTGCCAAAATGTCGGAAGCTAAAGAGAGGAGAGAGAGAGTATCGCAGAGCGTGAAAATAATAGCACCATTCGATGGCGATAGAAAATACTTAGCCCTTTACATCGCTAGTATTGATGCTTTAATTCCGGACTCCGCTTCTCTTACTGCCGAAGAGAAACCATTCTATTTTCAATGCGTGATAAGTACTCTTCGTGGTTCCGCATTGGACATTATACGGCGAGAACAACCAACAACCTGGTCTACACTACGGGAACTCTTAATCGACGAATTCGCAGATCACACCCCTATTACTACTCTTATTTTATTAGTAGATAATATTAAATTCAAAGGTAATATAAAACAACTGTGCGATGAAATTAACTCAGAAGTTTGTAAAATTAATGATAGTATAAAACTAAGCGTAGCAGTTATTGCAACACAAAAATTTTTATTGAAAGAATTGCAACAAATTAGTTTAAGAACTTTAAAAAGAGAATTGCCAAATCATCTTACTGCCTTAATTAATGTTAACTTGGCCTTAGACCTTAAATCTGCCATAAAAATCTTAAAAGAAAACTATGCTTAAGATGAAGTAGCACGAAATAATTATAAAAAGCAACAATCTACTTCACAGCAAAATAAACAACACTTCAATAATAATATTATATTATTATAATAGATACCAAAATCAAAATCCATCTAATTTTCAACAGCCTTATTCAGTATATCCACCTTATCTACCTCATCCAGAAAATAATCATAATTTCGGATTTCCTCTTACACAACAAAATCCATACGGTACACAGTATAATAACAATTCATTAGGCTTTTATCCGAACCAACAACAATTACCTCCACAAAGTACAAATATACGCGGAAACGATTCGAACCAATCTAGAATTAGACGTTATGGTGCCCCAGTAGCAATGGACCAAGATGTTGAAAATTTTCGTTTACAAGCCTCGGGGAGCTACCCGAAATCATGTTAAGTATCGAGGATCAATCAGTAAAATTCATTATTGACACGGCTTCTTCAGTGAGCCTCATTAAGCCAGGTTTACTTAGAAAATCAATTTCTCAAACAACACCGATTGTTGTAAAAACTGTTACTGGTAAGATTAAGTTAAACAATATCCAAGAGATTTATAGCCAGAATTGTGGCAAAAAGTTAAGATTCTATGTTTGTGACTTCGCAGACAATCATGACGGTTTATTACGATACGATATATTAAAACAACTTTGTGCGAAAATAGACATAATAGACGAAAGCATTATATTAAATGGCATCATATATAACTTTCTTAAAAGAAAATGTGTAGAAATCAATACTTTACGAAAGGAATCTAGTATAGGAAATGAAATAAAAGAAACCGAATTTAGACTTGATCACTTAAACCAAGAAGAATCTTATAAAATAAAAAAACTTTTAGCCAAGTATAAGAATTTATTTTATAGAGAAGAAGATACATTAACATTTACAAACAAGATTAAACACCAAATAAAAACTACTCATGAGGATCCGATATAAACAAAATCGTACAGATACCCTGAAATACACAGAAATGAGGTTAATAAACAAATAAAAACAATGCTGGAACAAGGTATCATTCGTCATAGTATGTCACCATATTCTGCACCAATTTGGGTAGTACCTAAGAAATCGGATTCAACAGGAACTAAACAATGGCGAATTGTCGTAGATTATCGTAAATTAAACGATATCACCATAAACGACAAGTACCGTATCCCAAATATGGATGAAATACTTGACAAACTTGGCAGGTGCTTATATTTTAGCACCATCGATCTAAAACAAGGTTTTCATCAAATCGAGATGGATTCCAATGATCGGATAAAAATAGCATTTTCCACGCAAAATGGGCATTACGAGTTCTTAAGAATGCCTTTTGGCCTTAAAAACGCACCGTCAACATTCCAACGATTGATGAACACAATCTTGGACGAATTGATCGGAAAAGTTTGTATGGTTTATTTAGACGATTGTCTTTAGTGCGTCATTGCAAGAGCATATTGCGTCGCTCGAAAAAGTTTTTGGTAAATTTAGTGCAGCTAACCTTAAGATTCAATTGAACAAAAGTGAGTTTTTGAAAAAAGAAGCTGAATTTTTAGGCCACATATTTAGCCCCGAGGGCATAAAGCCTAACCCTAATAAAGTCGATGCAATTTTAAAGTACCCCATTCCAAAAACTGAAAAAGAAATAAAGCAGTTTTTGGGGCTAGCTGGTTTCTATCGGAAATTTATTAGGGATTTTTCGAAGATAACCAAACCATTAACACACTGCTTAAAAAAAGGCAATAAGATCGATTCGTCCAATAGAGAATTTATAAATGCTGTCGACACTATAAAACTTCTTATAACTAAGGATCCGATATTAGCATACCCAGATTATGAGAAACAATTTACATTGACAACCGATGCGTCAAATGTTGCTCTTGGAGCCGTTTTAAGCCAAAAAGGCCATCCTATCTGTTTTGCCAGCCGCACGCTCAACGAGCACGAATTGAATTATTCGGTAACAGAAAAAGAATTGCTCGCCATAGTTTGGGCGACAAAATATTTTAGGCCTTATCTTTATGGCAGGAAGTTCATAGTAAATAGCGACCATCGGCCACTTCAGTGGCTTCACAATTTGAAAGAGCCAAATACTAAATTACAGAGATGGAAAATTAAGCTAAACGAGTTCGACTTTGATGTGAAATACATACCTGGAAAAGAGAATTATGTGGCTGACGCCCTATCAAGAATAGAAGTATTGGAATGTAATTTTGGAGAAGATTTATCGGACATAGCTACAGCACATTCAGCGAATGAAGATGCGGAAAATTGTATTCCTATATCTGAACGACCCCTCAACGTTTTCAAAAGACAGCTTAAGTTAATTAAAAGCAATGAGGATAGCGTGCATACCGAAAATACTTTTAAAAACAGCATAACTACTATATACTACTCGGAACCAACAATAGAAAAAATAAAAGAATTCATAAAATCATATCTGCTTAAAAGTAATGTTACCATTTATATGCCAAACAATTCGGATTTTGTAAAATTTCAAAATATATATCAAACTTTGATAATCAATAATCGAAATAGAATACTAAGAGCAACACGCGAACTTGAAAATATTGTTAATTATGCCGACTTTAAAACAAAAATCTTAGAGATTCACTTAGAAGGGCTTCACCAAGGGATCGAAAAAGCACGATCATATAGAGCACAAGTTACCCTTTAAAATTACATCTCCCGCTTATGAAACAAGAGAGAAATTTGTAATCGATTTTTGGGAATGGGACAAAAACTACTTCCTAACATGTATTGACGTATACTCCAAATTTGCTACCGCAGAAGCAGTTAAGAATTTAAACTGGGTAGAAACAAAAAAAGGACTACTCAAGATTTTTAATACAATGGGGCCACCGAAAAATCTCAAAATAGATCAAGATCAAGGCATCAATAACATTAATATAAAACAGTGGTGTCAACAATTAAACATAAAATTAGAAGTCACAACAGGCAAAACTGGAATTTCTGACATTGAACGTTTACACAAAACACTTAACGAAAAATTACGAATAATAAATACATCAGACGACAAAGAGCTAAAATATTTCGAACTAGAACAGACCCTTTTTACCTAAAACCATACCATAGTACACTCTACTACAGGCGAGACTCCTTACAATATGTTTTACAATCGGCTAGCTCCTAAAACTAATCCTCAGTTAGTTAAGGAAAACAGAATAAATAACTTAAATAAAACACGATACGAAAATCAGATTGATACAAATTATGTCAGTGCAGAAAACGCAAGGAAACGTCTTAATAAAATTGAAAATCCTTTTAAACGTGTAAGATTAATTGAGGCAGAAGATGATAACGAGCATTTCGTAGTCAAATTTAAGAATCGGAATGTCCGCAAATATAAAAATCATTTTAAAAGAAAGAAAAAACCTAATTTTACCTAATTTTGTATTCCATAAAAAAATAATAATAAAACATTTTTGTTTCTATCACATATTGTAAAATTAAACTTTATATTTTAAAAAAAAATTATTATTATTCTCTATATATTGTAAACCTACACTTAATAGTATTTAAAAAAAAAAAAAAAGCGGAAAAGAAAGAAATATTTCATTTACTAAATTTAATTTTTGATATATTATAAAATTAAAGTCTAAATTGTACCTTTTGAAACTGAACACTTTGTATAACAAATAATATATATTTAGGAAAAATTATATTATTGCAATGAGGACATCGCATTTTCTTGGGGTGGGAGGAGTAGCATTATGCTTATTCTACGTCTACTCTCACTAATCATACATGTAACACAACTACTATTACTCTCTATGAATTCCTCTCTCATTTTCTTTACGAAGACTGTTCTCACTAAGTTTCGCTTAGTCAGTAACGAGTTAACTATCAAACCACGCACACGTCGTTCATTATCATTAGCTAAATAAAAGTTTTGTTAAATAAATAAATATTAATAATTAGCTTAACTAGTGTTTTTCATTACTTATGTTAATGAATATACAGCACTAATGCAATCGGTTCAAATGACAAATTATGCTAGACTTTGTCGTTTCCCAACTACCTGTGAAATCAATAAACTGATTAAGCTCATTAAAGTCACGACACATTCTCCTAACTGGATCAAAGGACGCATAATTCGAACGCTGAAACTCGATGTGAATGAGTTTATACTACCTCGTGGGTCTCAATGGGACATTTATGAAAATCTTAGATAACAGAAATTCAGAACATATACATCCATCAATTATCTTCAAAACTGTAATAGAGTTTATCATGGTACGTCTACTACTAAGAGCCGGCAATCTGATCAATGCTAGTCTACTGCTATACGAAGGAAGATTATGGTTCGGGTTCCATTGAAGATTTCTCAGACAAAAAATGAGAAACTGTTTCTGGACCGATTCAATCATATTAACATACAAATTGTACTGGGGGTCCCAAACAACTGATCCATATTCGAGAATAGGGCGGACTAGTGAAGTAAAAAGATTTTTCGTAACGTAGGGATCTGAATATTTCTTTGCCTAACGTTTAATAAAGTTCAGAACGCCATAAGCCTTGTTTACCATCGTAACTATGTGGGAGTTGAAATTCAATTTTCTGTCCAAGAGAACACCAAGATCAACAAATGAATCCACCGATTCAAGAACATTGCCACCTAAAATGTATTTTGCCGAAAATAATGATGACCTAGAAATTGGTTTCGCACCACGTCTGGAAAGTAGACAAATCCCTCTGAAGTAAAGTATATTGACAAGGATACTTGTAAGAAAAATAGATCTTCACGTCATCAGTGTACATTAACAATTTAGAGTGCATTATGGAGGCGGGTAAGTCGTTAATGAATAACAAAAATAGAACCGGCCCAAGATGACTGCCCTGAACACCCCAGATGACAAAAAAGCCTGTCCGATAATTCCATTACAGTACGAAGAAGGCAATGTGGGGCGTTATGAGAACGGTGCATTTTATTTGTTTCAAAAATATCACATTAATATTTAACAATTTTTTTAAATTCAGTTATAATTTTATATATTTTCCACATTTCGATGAACTTAAAAAATATAAATATTATAATATAAATCTGCAGAAATTTACAAAATGGTCAGGAGAACAAAAATATTACGGTATGGCCAAAAAGTTTTTGTACCGGAAACTTTTTCCCAATGCCTGTGGGCACCTTTTGGCATTATGCTTCTAATTAACAAGACCTGTACCTTAAAATCCCTATGATTGGCTTTTTGTCTGCTCTGCGAAATAACTCTCCAGAAATTTCCAAAGTGGTGGTCAGGAGAACAAATATATTACGGTATGGCGAAAAAGTTTTTGTACCGGAAACTTTTTCCCAATGTCTGTGGGCACCTTTTGATAATATTCTTCTTATTGACAAAACTTGTGCCTTCAAATCCCTATCATTAGTTTTTTGTGTGCTCTGCGAAATAACTCTCCAAAAATTTCCAAATTATTATTATTTACATTTTAGGGGTTGATTTACCCTCTTACACGAATTTAGTTTGTTGGAACTGTTAATTTAGTTTGTTAAAGGCCACATAAACCAAATTCGGAATAAATTAAAACTTTTGATTATGCTACCATATATGGGAAAAAATTCCGGACGTATTATACTTAAATGGCAATTCCGTGCAAGACGATGTTACCAGTTAATTAAGTTAGAGAAATTCATTATTGCCTGGCAATACTATAAAGAGAAAAAAAAATAATCTCAGAGAGTGTTCACAATCTCTCGCAATTTTGTCTCTCTCCCTCTCTCATAAAATTTAGTTTGTTATCTTTGGGTTGTTAACTTAACGCCGATATTAATTTTCCTTTTTTTTCAGATTTACTTTAATTATTTTATTAACTTTCTCCTCTTCTTTTCTTTCAGGTGTTCCCCACACATCGTGGAGTGGATTAGAGGAACTCCCAATGGATTTTCATCGTCCGCGCAGCAACTCCCGTGACGTTGTTGGTGGAGAATTTTGCTTGGCAGAATTTTCTGTGAACACTCGACTGGGTTTTGCTGACCAGACAATGCGAATCCATTGGGTTGATCCTCATCAGGGTTCTGGAAAGCCGCGGTAAAACCCGACCGCAAAGCAAACGCTTTCCGGCTGCCTAACAAAAAATAGGGAACAGACCTAGTATAGATCGGCACGTCCAATTTTTTTTGCTTTTTTTTTTGGTTGTAGGGATCGCTATTTTAAGTAAAAAAAGTAAAATAAAAAAATCGGGGGGAACCCCTATAGGCCCTGGCAGGGACCTATGTTGCTCGTACCGTGTGGTAGAACTTTTGGAAAATCGTTAAATTAATATTGCAATTAGTCGCCCGGCCGGGCTCAGGCAGGGGGGTTAAAATTCCCTCTGTACCTGAAGTCGATGTGTGGCAAAATCCGAAAAATCACTCGATTGCTTGAAAAAAAAATATTTTCTGGATATTTTTAAAAATCCGATACGTGGATAACTAAGCACTTATCGAAAAAATTTATTTATTTATTTTTGTTTATTTCGACTCGTTTTACACAAAAAAGTTGTGAAATCGGTCCCATAACACGGCACCACACTCGTAGTATCATCCTGTATGTCCGAACTTTGGGTGCCCACAACTCCGAAAATAGGCGTTGCCCCCGATTTTTTTATTTAATTTTTTTTACTTAAAATTAAAAGTTCTATCTAATGGTAATAGTTTGGAGCCGAAGCGAGTTGCCGACCTATTCTAGGTTTAAGCCAAAAATAGTTCATGGCGGGCTGGTCACCCCCCAAAAACATGGACTATTTTCTATAAAACCCCAAAAGATCACAATGGGGAACAAAAAAAAAATACTAAAAAGCAAAAAAAGACAACAAAAAAACCACAAATACAAAAACTAAACAAAACAAAAAAAAAAATAATTTAGACACGGCTGGTTGATGCTGCATACCGGAGCCGTTTTAAGCCAAAAAGGCCATCCTATCTGTTTTGCCAGCCGCACGCTCAACGAGCACGAATTGAATTATTCGGTAACAGAAAAAGAATTGCTCGCCATAGTTTGGGCGACAAAATATTTTAGGCCTTATCTTTATGGCAGGAAGTTCATAGTAAATAGCGACCATCGGCCACTTCAGTGGCTTCACAATTTGAAAGAGCCAAATACTAAATTACAGAGATGGAAAATTAAGCTAAACGAGTTCGACTTTGATGTGAAATACATACCTGGAAAAGAGAATTATGTGGCTGACGCCCTATCAAGAATAGAAGTATTGGAATGTAATTTTGGAGAAGATTTATCGGACATAGCTACAGCACATTCAGCGAATGAAGATGCGGAAAATTGTATTCCTATATCTGAACGACCCCTCAACGTTTTCAAAAGACAGCTTAAGTTAATTAAAAGCAATGAGGATAGCGTGCATACCGAAAATACTTTTAAAAACAGCATAACTACTATATACTACTCGGAACCAACAATAGAAAAAATAAAAGAATTCATAAAATCATATCTGCTTAAAAGTAATGTTACCATTTATATGCCAAACAATTCGGATTTTGTAAAATTTCAAAATATATATCAAACTTTGATAATCAATAATCGAAATAGAATACTAAGAGCAACACGCGAACTTGAAAATATTGTTAATTATGCCGACTTTAAAACAAAAATCTTAGAGATTCACTTAGAAGGGCTTCACCAAGGGATCGAAAAAGCACGATCATATAGAGCACAAGTTACCCTTTAAAATTACATCTCCCGCTTATGAAACAAGAGAGAAATTTGTAATCGATTTTTGGGAATGGGACAAAAACTACTTCCTAACATGTATTGACGTATACTCCAAATTTGCTACCGCAGAAGCAGTTAAGAATTTAAACTGGGTAGAAACAAAAAAAGGACTACTCAAGATTTTTAATACAATGGGGCCACCGAAAAATCTCAAAATAGATCAAGATCAAGGCATCAATAACATTAATATAAAACAGTGGTGTCAACAATTAAACATAAAATTAGAAGTCACAACAGGCAAAACTGGAATTTCTGACATTGAACGTTTACACAAAACACTTAACGAAAAATTACGAATAATAAATACATCAGACGACAAAGAGCTAAAATATTTCGAACTAGAACAGACCCTTTTTACCTACAACCATACCATAGTACACTCTACTACAGGCGAGACTCCTTACAATATGTTTTACAATCGGCTAGCTCCTAAAACTAATCCTCAGTTAGTTAAGGAAAACAGAATAAATAACTTAAATAAAACACGATACGAAAATCAGATTGATACAAATTATGTCAGTGCAGAAAACGCAAGGAAACGTCTTAATAAAATTGAAAATCCTTTTAAACGTGTAAGATTAATTGAGGCAGAAGATGATAACGAGCATTTCGTAGTCAAATTTAAGAATCGGAATGTCCGCAAATATAAAAATCATTTTAAAAGAAAGAAAAAACCTAATTTTACCTAATTTTGTATTCCATAAAAAAATAATAATAAAACATTTTTGTTTCTATCACATATTGTAAAATTAAACTTTATATTTTAAAAAAAAAATTATTATTATTCTCTATATATTGTAAACCTACACTTAATAGTATTTAAAAAAAAAAAAAAAGCGGAAAAGAAAGAAATATTTCATTTACTAAATTTAATTTTTGATATATTATAAAATTGAACACTTTGTATAACAAATAATATATATTTAGGAAAAATTATATTATTGCAATGAGGACATCGCATTTTCTTGGGGTGGGAGGAGTAGCATTATGCTTATTCTACGTCTACTCTCACTAATCATACATGTAACACAACTACTATTACTCTCTATGAATTCCTCTCTCATTTTCTTTACGAAGACTGTTCTCACTAAGTTTCGCTTAGTCAGTAACGAGTTAACTATCAAACCACGCACACGTCGTTCATTATCATTAGCTAAATAAAAGTTTTGTTAAATAAATAAATATTAATAATTAGCTTAACTAGTGTTTTTCATTACTTATGTTAATGAATATACAGCACTAATGCAATCGGTTCAAATGACAAATTATGCTAGACTTTGTCGTTTCCCAACTACCTGTGAAATCAATAAACTGATTAAGCTCATTAAAGTCACGACACATTCTCCTAACTGGATCAAAGGACGCATAATTCGAACGCTGAAACTCGATGTGAATGAGTTTATACTACCTCGTGGGTCTCAATGGGACATTTATGAAAATCTTAGATAACAGAAATTCAGAACATATACATCCATCAATTATCTTCAAAACTGTAATAGAGTTTATCATGGTACGTCTACTACTAAGAGCCGGCAATCTGATCAATGCTAGTCTACTGCTATACGAAGGAAGATTATGGTTCGGGTTCCATTGAAGATTTCTCAGACAAAAAATGAGAAACTGTTTCTGGACCGATTCAATCATATTAACATACAAATTGTACTGGGGGTCCCAAACAACTGATCCATATTCGAGAATAGGGCGGACTAGTGAAGTAAAAAGATTTTTCGTAACGTAGGGATCTGAATATTTCTTTGCCTAACGTTTAATAAAGTTCAGAACGCCATAAGCCTTGTTTACCATCGTAACTATGTGGGAGTTGAAATTCAATTTTCTGTCCAAGAGAACACCAAGATCAACAAATGAATCCACCGATTCAAGAACATTGCCACCTAAAATGTATTTTGCCGAAAATAATGATGACCTAGAAATTGGTTTCGCACCACGTCTGGAAAGTAGACAAATCCCTCTGAAGTAAAGTATATTGACAAGGATACTTGTAAGAAAAATAGATCTTCACGTCATCAGTGTACATTAACAATTTAGAGTGCATTATGGAGGCGGGTAAGTCGTTAATGAATAACAAAAATAGAACCGGCCCAAGATGACTGCCCTGAACACCCCAGATGACAAAAAAGCCTGTCCGATAATTCCATTACAGTACGAAGAAGGCAATGTGGGGCGTTATGAGAACGGTGCATTTTATTTGTTTCAAAAATATCACATTAATATTTAACAATTTTTTTAAATTCAGTTATAATTTTATATATTTTCCACATTTCGATGAACTTAAAAAATATAAATATTATAATATAAATCTGCAGAAATTTACAAAATGGTCAGGAGAACAAAAATATTACGGTATGGCCAAAAAGTTTTTGTACCGGAAACTTTTTCCCAATGCCTGTGGGCACCTTTTGGCATTATGCTTCTAATTAACAAGACCTGTACCTTAAAATCCCTATGATTGGCTTTTTGTCTGCTCTGCGAAATAACTCTCCAGAAATTTCCAAAGTGGTGGTCAGGAGAACAAATATATTACGGTATGGCGAAAAAGTTTTTGTACCGGAAACTTTTTCCCAATGTCTGTGGGCACCTTTTGATAATATTCTTCTTATTGACAAAACTTGTGCCTTCAAATCCCTATCATTAGTTTTTTGTGTGCTCTGCGAAATAACTCTCCAAAAATTTCCAAATTATTATTATTTACATTTTAGGGGTTGATTTACCCTCTTACACGAATTTAGTTTGTTGGAACTGTTAATTTAGTTTGTTAAAGGCCACATAAACCAAATTCGGAATAAATTAAAACTTTTGATTATGCTACCATATATGGGAAAAAATTCCGGACGTATTATACTTAAATGGCAATTCCGTGCAAGACGATGTTACCAGTTAATTAAGTTAGAGAAATTCATTATTGCCTGGCAATACTATAAAGAGAAAAAAAAATAATCTCAGAGAGTGTTCACAATCTCTCGCAATTTTGTCTCTCTCCCTCTCTCATAAAATTTAGTTTGTTATCTTTGGGTTGTTAACTTAACGCCGATATTAATTTTCCTTTTTTTTCAGATTTACTTTAATTATTTTATTAACTTTCTCCTCTTCTTTTCTTTCAGGTGTTCCCCACACATCGTGGAGTGGATTAGAGGAACTCCCAATGGATTTTCATCGTCCGCGCAGCAACTCCCGTGACGTTGTTGGTGGAGAATTTTGCTTGGCAGAATTTTCTGTGAACACTCGACTGGGTTTTGCTGACCAGACAATGCGAATCCATTGGGTTGATCCTCATCAGGGTTCTGGAAAGCCGCGGTAAAACCCGACCGCAAAGCAAACGCTTTCCGGCTGCCTAACAAAAAATAGGGAACAGACCTAGTATAGATCGGCACGTCCAATTTTTTTTGCTTTTTTTTTTGGTTGTAGGGATCGCTATTTTAAGTAAAAAAAGTAAAATAAAAAAATCGGGGGGAACCCCTATAGGCCCTGGCAGGGACCTATGTTGCTCGTACCGTGTGGTAGAACTTTTGGAAAATCGTTAAATTAATATTGCAATTAGTCGCCCGGCCGGGCTCAGGCAGGGGGGTTAAAATTCCCTCTGTACCTGAAGTCGATGTGTGGCAAAATCCGAAAAATCACTCGATTGCTTGAAAAAAAAATATTTTCTGGATATTTTTAAAAATCCGATACGTGGATAACTAAGCACTTATCGAAAAAATTTATTTATTTATTTTTGTTTATTTCGACTCGTTTTACACAAAAAAGTTGTGAAATCGGTCCCATAACACGGCACCACACTCGTAGTATCATCCTGTATGTCCGAACTTTGGGTGCCCACAACTCCGAAAATAGGCGTTGCCCCCGATTTTTTTATTTAATTTTTTTTACTTAAAATTAAAAGTTCTATCTAATGGTAATAGTTTGGAGCCGAAGCGAGTTGCCGACCTATTCTAGGTTTAAGCCAAAAATAGTTCATGGCGGGCTGGTCACCCCCCAAAAACATGGACTATTTTCTATAAAACCCCAAAAGATCACAATGGGGAACAAAAAAAAAATACTAAAAAGCAAAAAAAGACAACAAAAAAACCACAAATACAAAAACTAAACAAAACAAAAAAAAAAATAATTTAGACACGGCTGGTTGATGCTGCATACCATCGGCCAGCCATCCGGGGTGTCTAACAGCTATCCTCATCCCCCCCATCTTTACGAACCATTGTGGGTTGTGGAAACCGCCACATACGCGTCAAGGCCCCACACAAAGTTTGGCAAAGTCCCGGCAACAAAACTCCGGTACTGCCGACTCATGGGGCAGAACTGGTGGGGTGAGCTTTGCTAAAGAATCCTTATCGGGAGTCTAAACAACGTGGGGAACTCCCACACCCTGAGATACAGCCGGGCGTTGGTACTGGTTGTGAGGACGTTAGGTAACAGTATTAGGGAAGTTTGCGGGTTTATGTAGTGCATTTAAGAATTTACTTTGTGAATTTTGTTTTTCTTTCTTTTCATATAGCTACATATTTCCACTGGACTTCTCGAAGATATGTATACGGCGCTTTGTTGTCGGTCGCTATACGAGGGATGTCGCATAATCTTGGGTCTGAACTGAACTGATCCTACTTTGTGATGAAAACGTGCATTAGGGGGTTGGTAGTCGCAGGCCAGTATAGGATAGTATATATAAATAATTTTTGTTTGTATAATTACGAAGATAGATGTATAATAAGGTAGATCGAAGCATAATTACGACGGTAGGGATATAATTGTGGGGGAAGGGTGTATAATTATGCCCGTCCTGTGTATTTGAAAATAAAAATCATGTTCTTAGGGGATTTATCACAGATACTTATATAAAAAAAATATTGCACAATAGATTTAGATCAGTGGTCACCAAAAAGAGAATACTAATCAAATGTGAATGTATTGGTGTATTTGTACTGAATCTAGAACAAAGCGGCATGACCATTCTTCGTTGAAAGCTAATGTGCTACTGAATGAAATTTTCTTCTCTCATACGCTCTTTGATATGCTTTTTGTTGACGTTCGTGTTGTGTACGTGTAAAAAGCCGATCGTGTTCGGCCCCTGGGGGCTATGGACGGTGACCACTGATTTAGATATATTAGGACGGATACAAAACACAAAGGTATAAATAGTGAAAATATTCTGTATTCTTATATCCTAATATAGCACTGGTGTTAATCAGACTAAATCTATATTGCACTATTGTTTGATATTTTTCACATGATAAACTCGAATGTTTTTCCCTGCATTGTCTCCAGTTCATACATATTAAGTGTTATCTCCAGTTCATACATATTAACACCGCTAAAGTTAATTAAAGTTTAATTTGTACGGGACAGCTAAGCGATATTAACACCCGGTTCAGACAGGGCAAGTTTACTTGCTCTAGTTATTGTCAATTCTCTTTTGAACTTGCTTTCATGTTCACACAGGGAAAGTTTGCTTGAGCAATTTTTACTTTATTTTGCTTCCACGTTCTTTCTTTTATGACGTTCCATTTTATTTCAATTATGAAAAAATTTTATTCTGAAGGGCAATTTTTATATTTGTGGAAAAAATTTAAGTGAAAGGAATAATAATAACGACATTAATTGATGGCATAGGAGAACCTTTATTTCCTATCAACATCAAACAAAACACTTCTGTACTTTGTTTATTATCCAGAATTTTATGAACGTAACAAGAAGTGAAAAGCAATGTCAAATTGTCATCTGCAGCTAACTTCGCATAAAAAATTGCGGATGAGAAAACAAAACGAAATAAGAGTACGGGCAAGTCTGTACCCCGTTTTCTTCCTTTCACCTCTCTCTCCTATAAACTAGAGAAATGAGAAAGGAAACTTGCCCTGTCTGAACCGGGTGTAAGTGGCATTTCAATTTCCCACTTGAATTCTGACTTGAGCAATGACAATGTTGCCATATGTTGAATTTCAAGAAATGGCAACAAAAAGTTATTTTGCTATTATTTCTTGGGAATGAAAATGTTAAGCAGAAATTTGCAAAATGATTTACACATTTGAAGTTCATTAAAATTATTTTATTTAATGGCAGACTACGTATACTTTCATATCTAAAATTGAAGGATAGATTTTTATTTCCGATTAAAAACAAAATTGGAACTAAATTGTTCACAACAACGCGCGGTAAATGTTATACATATTGATCATGGTAGAATTATCTATCAGGTATAGTCGTTTAAATAAGTGATCACATTATTTCCATGTCATTTTTCAAAAATGATGATTGTATTTGTTTTTATATTTTTTTTATTTTTGTGTTGTTCGTATATATTTGTGTAGGGTTTGTCAACTGAAACGAATGAACGAAAATAAAATGTCTGTTGTTGCTGCTTACAACTACAACAACATCTGCTGCTACCACATATTTGTTGACACTGGCTACAAACGTGTTGCCGTATTGCATTTTATTTCACACATTACAGCAAATGTTGCCACATTTCGTAATATTAAGTGTGGATCGTTTTATTTGGCAAGTCGTAAGTGGCGATAGCTTCCGACATTTTATGAACTATTTACAAAATTTTGAATTTTTTTTTTGGAAAATTCGGAAAGAACAATATTTCTCCTATAGACCTCTTGCCCTGGGACTGTGTGCATGTTTTGCTTGATCTTCTCTCTAATTCCTTCTAATTTTTCCGATCTCTGCAGTTCTGTTACCTTGCTAATTTATAGTCGACTCCACTGGAAAACATATGGTATCCAAATAACGCAAAGAATGGCGATACACCAGTAGCCGATTGAACGGAAGTTCGTAGAGCGCACTCAATTTCGGATAAATACATGTCCCAGTCTCGGTGATCTTCTTCTAAATATGCCCTAATGGCCGAAATGACAGATTGATTTACCCTCTCCGAGGCGTTAGACTGTGGATCACCTCAAGTACTCCAAATTTGTGAAAAATTTCGTTCACAAGAAATCTTATTATATTTCCTGTCGTTGCCTCTTTCATAGCCTTAAGAAATGTAAATTTGGTGAAGTGATCCACAACAATAAAAATGCAGCAATTCCCACTTTAGGATATTTCCCCAAGAAGTCCATATAGAGTTTTTGGAACGGCCTATCATTAATAACTTCTTGACCGATACCTGGCATCAAATTCTGATTAGATGGCTTCGTTTCTTTACATACCCTACAATTTTCAACATACTGTCTTATCTGATTCGTCATTCGAGGCAAGTAGAAGTACCGTTTTATACGCTCTAAGGTTTTGGCTATACCCCTATGTGCTGAGTTTGGAGTATTATGTGCATTTTCAATTATAGCTTGCGTGATGTTCGGAGACACCCACAGATTCCATTCAAATTCTTCTTCATACCGATCAAACCCTGTTCTTTTAAAAATCAAACCATCTTTTATTTTCATATCTGGCAATTTTTCCTGATTTTCGGTTATTCTTCCGATCAGATTTAAATATTCTTCACTTTCGAACTCCGTTGTTTCAAAATCTAAAATCCCTTTCCCCGTAATTTCCTTGACGGACAGATCTACCGGGGATCTGGAGAGCAAATCGGCTACAACATTATCCGAACCTTTACGATGCTCAATTTCAAAATCGTAGGCCTGCAGTTGAAGTGACCAACGCGCAACCTGCCACTCAGATCTTTTAACGTCATCAACCACTTCAATCTAGCATGGTCAGTTATGACACTGAAGGGCATCATTTCCACGTACGGCCTAAATTTATTTATAGCCATAACAGCTGCCAAACATTCTTTTTCCGTTACGCTGTAATTCCTTTGACACGCATTTAATTTCCGCGAATAGAAAGCAATAGGGTGTTCTTCATTTCCATTATTTAATTGATATAGCACAGCCCCTATGCCATAATCTGATGCGTCACATTGAATATAGAAGCATCTTTTAAAATCTGGGTGACGAAGGACTGGAGCAGACGTTAAAGCTTTCTTTAATTCCCCAAATGCTTTACTTGCCGCACTATTAATCTCAAATTTTCTTGACTTTTTTACGGTATCCGTTAACGGAGCTGAAATCGTGGCAAAATCTTTAATAAAACGGCGATACCAGCCGGCGGTTCCTAAAAGCTTCGGACGTCACGTGGACTTTTAGGCATTTTAATATTTTTTATGGCGACAACTTTATCGGGATCGGTCTTTAACATACCATTGCCTATTATAAATCCTAAATACCTAAGCTGCTGAAAGCAGAATTGAATTTTATTTAGTCCAATCGTTAAATTAGCTTCTCTGAGGCACTTCGCAACTTCCCCCAATATATGAGCCTGATATGATTAACAAGTCGTCCAAATAAACAAAAACATTTTCCTTTAAAGTTTGTGGCACGACTTTGTCCATTAATCTACACAAACGTTGGGCCGCGTTACATAGCCCAAAGGGCATGACTCTAAATTGATATAATGGACGGCCTGGTACCGTAAAAGCCGTGTATGGTTTACTGTTATCGTCCAATTCAACTTGCCAAAAGGCGTATTTCAGATCTACACTGCTTATATAGTAGGTCTCATCGATTCTGCTTAAGATGCCGTCTATATTTTGCAGAGGATATGCATCCTTTACTGTTACTTTATTTAATTTACGGGCATTCAAGCAGAACCGATTGTTACCCGGTTTTCGAACAACTGTAGTCCGGTTACTCCACGGACTATCCCTAACTTCTATTACATTTAACTTCAGCGTGTTATCTATTTCCTCGTAAACTATTGCTTGAATGGCAGGAGATATCGGATAATGACGATCTTTTACCGGAACCGTACCTTCTACTAACTTTATTACATGTTTTTCTAACTTGGTTCGGCCTAATCCTTTTTCTTCAAACGTATCAAAGTCTCTTATGACACTTTGCAACTTATCACGTTGTTCATTTGATAATTTGTGTGGATTTAGTTTATATTTGACCATTTCCTTGTGAAGGCGTTCCATGTTAATTTCGCTAATATTTATTACCTCTGGAGCTAGATCAAATAGTCGCCAAAAGTCTATTCCTAAATATAATGATTGTTCCAAATCAGGGCATAAATATAATTCTATTTCTTTAATCCTATTTTTGTAAATTATTTCTAATTTAACTTTTCCTAAAATTCTATGTTTTTGCCCCCCGGCTGTGGTTATATTTGAAAAAATTGATTTATTGGACATCCTAATTCATCTACCAGTTCTCGACATCTAACTCCAAGTAGACTCACAGAACCTCCTGTATTTAACAGTCCTTCAAACTTCACGCCTTGGAGTTCTACATCGGCAAAAACTCTCGGATCTTTAAATGAACTGGCTTTATCGATGGATTCAATCATAATTTTCTTCTTCTTTTTCCTTTCAGCAAATTTATATCTTATTTTCAATACTGATTTCAATACGCATTTTAAATGTTCAACTGGGCCAAATATTCGACTTCTCACTTTATCATAATTTTTTGTCGTACTTTCAATATTTCCGGTTCAATATTTGAAATGTTTGAATCATTCTTGTTGTTAATACTGTTTTATTTTCTCCATTCTAATTGCATTTTCTTTTACTTTCAGAACTCTTAATTTCCTATTGGAGCTTCTCCACGCCCCTGTTCCGGTTTCCCGACTGACATACAGGGTATTTAGGTGTTATTGTATTCGGCTGGCCACACCGATATATGCCCTTTCATTGGAGTCACACTCCTTAAATGTGTGACCCTGCTTGCGACAATTCCAACACGTCAACTACGGCCTAGCCCGATTGATTTGTACTTCAGCTACTTCTTCAACATCGGCATTTTCCATTTCGGTCTCGGATGTGGGATCGTGCTCATCTACATTCGCCTCATTGACTTGTCTACTGGGCCGAGGTGGTGGTTGCATCATTCGATTTTCTCGTCTGGGGAAATTTCTTTCAGCCTCATTACATTCGATGCGAAGCTGTTTCACAGATGATACGACCTAATCTGACACATATTGTGGAAAAAAGTATCTATGGACTCATTAAACTGTTGTTTCTTTTCCACTAGGTCTCTCAATATTTCAAAGTTCGAGCGATGTGATTGAAACCTACTGACCATAGCGTATCTCAAAGATGGCCAATCGCAATTACTGTTATCATTAAGGAACAGCCAGTACCATTTCCAGGCTGCACCTGAATCAAGGAGATGCAAATCCCGTACGATTTCCAATCTGAATATGAAGTCGTCTACATCCATATTGGGTGAGTTGCCATCAAAACAAGTCCTAATTTATCTACTCTGATTCTAAACATATTGGTTTGTTGCACTTCAGGCCTATAACTATCACCATTCGACGAATTTTGCGTGGCACCTGGATTCTGCCTCAACAAAGGTTGAACATTTTCATGAGGCTGTTGTGGTCTGACTACCTCCTGCTCAATATGCTCATTGACACACACGCAAATCAGCAACTCTGTTGGATCCTGTCATATTCGCCAGATCCTTAACAGCTTGCGTCAATTCGCCAAGGCTTTTACGAATATCGACTATTTCATTTCGTACCACTTGTAATCCATCGTCACCCGGCGCTTGGACAGATTCTACATCTGTTCGTCGCAAAACATTCGCCGACGGCATTGACTTTTCCATTGGGTCATAAGGATTATATGATACCCCGAAGAATTACGGGACCCAAGGTAGTCAAAGACGTGCTCCTGGTTAATATTGTTTGAGAGAGATCACTGATCTGTTCATCATTGCCGGTATTCTCAGTCATACCTGAATTCTTCTTCTTCTTGTGTTCCACGAGGTAAGTATAACTATTCAAAACAAATATTTTGGATCTAATTCGTTTCCTAGTTTGTGACCTTGTCTCAACACTCATTACCAACAACAAGAATCAAAGCTCAATACAACAGGAAATTCGTTCTGTGTATCTTTTCAATTAAATTCAAAAATTCCCAGCAAAAAATTATGCATGCTAAAAGGCAGTAATGGAAGTAGAAATTCTTTAGAAGCACTAGCCAATGCGCTGATAGATGCGCATTATTTTCGAACAAAGTTCCCACTTAGAAGCTCTCGATAGTGCCAAATTAAAGCAACATACTCATTGCTTTCAAGAAGCTCTTCTTTGTTTGCAGAAAAAACGCTGTTTTTTCATGTGCTTATTTTACGGCTCAGTAAGCAGTTTGAAAGAATGGCTAAAGGTATGTTTCGCATTCAGCCCTTCTAATAAGAAAAATTTTTGATTTATTGTCTCTTCGTACGAAAAGAAAACACTATATATGTAAAAATATTTCATTTATTGCTTATAAGAAGCAGTAGTATAAGGCAGAGCCATGATTCGACCAAAACCTGTGTTAAAAAAAATTAACCGAATTTTTTGTAAACATCAATCGGCCTTATTCCCGTTGTCATCATCAGATTTTTGTCATCTTTATTACTTCGTTATCATATTAAGAGATGTCTACATACTTATGTCATATTTAATGTCTATGTGTTTCATATCTATTTTGTTTGAAGTGGACGAACATTTTTTTAGGTACAGTTTTTACTTAAAACAAAACACGTTCTTCACTACGGCAGTGTTGAATGCTTAAGCATTTGTGTTAGCAACACAGCTTCTTTCCAAGACATTATATAGCAAAATGTAAGCTCCAAATTTTTGAGAATATATTAAGTTAAACGATAGTTAATTAGATAGAAAAATTTGTGTGGTACTGTACTGAACTGTAGTGTCGTAATTGTAAATCATCAAACTATATATGTATATGGGTCATTTCATGTCAAGTGACCCAACTTTTGAAACCGTTGTCTTCCGATTGGGATGAAACTTGCACCAAGGTTAGTCCTATTGGATAGCAGCTTAGACAAAAACTTTCAACGAGATCGGTCAAGAACTCTCTGAGTTAGAGGGGTCGAATTTTGACATTTTGGCCAAACAGGTGTTTTTCCCATCCATGTAACTTTTTACCTATTGTTCTTAGCAAAATTTGTCCTGAGTGTTTTAGATAGCTTTCTTCAATCTTTTTTAAAAAAAAAATTAAAAATAAAAAAAAAATTTTTTGATTTTTTAGATTAATTATTTGAAATTAAAAATTTTTAAAAATTTTTTTTCAAGAGAAGACCATTTTTTTTGTTTGCTCAAAAGAAAGCTTAGGTCTTTTCCTTTAAGAGCTTTATAGTCCCTTAGTGGGATTCGACCTATTTATCTATCAAAATAAATGTTTTGTAACTCAAACCAACGGTTTTTCAAGTTTTAGCATATGCACTATTTTGGATTTGTTTCTATTTTGCGTAAGTAAAACCTTAAAAATATAACTTATACTGAGAAACTAGACAAATTAACCTTTCCAACGGTATGTAACATGTCTAACTAAAGTTGCATACCCTCGATAATATAATACCCACAATATGTCAACCTCAGAAATAAAATCACTGTTTTCTATAGAAATGGGGATAATTAAAATTTTATTTATTTATTTGTAATAATAATTAAATTAGTATATAATAATAATAAAATAAATAGATAAATAATTTAATAACATTTAATCTTAATCATATTAGATCCATTTATATCATAACTATTTGTACACTAATTAAGTGCCAACTTTTTAACAATTACAAGAAGCGCTTATAAATCAATTCGGAGAAGCACTTCTGTGTAACATTCTTATTATATCTGTACTCTACCTTACTGCACTGCATACAAGAAGCAAGAAGTAGTAAAGAGCTTTTAAACGCTCCAACTGCTTCTAATTTCTAATAATTTTTTGCTGGGATATTTTCTACTTCAGAAACCACAATGTTCGACTATTACATTCAACTTTGCATCATATAAGTTATAAAGTCCAAAAGGCCTCGGGTTGCTTTATATAAAGTATTTATATGATTATAGGCATTTAACTAGAATTCGCAACCATAAATGTTAAGATCCAAGCTATAAAATCGTATCAATTCAAAACAAAATTTAGGGGTTTGCGAATTGCCGATTGTTTTCTTCTGGCTCCCATTAAGGGCATTCTTAAAAATGTAATTAAATCAAATCTTACTCAAAACAAAATTCGATTGTACTTTGATCTTCCAACATTACATGAGTTCATAAGCAAACGCTTCCCGGCCGCCTAACAAAAAATAGTTCATGGCGGGCTGGCCACCCTCCAAAAACATATGGACTATTTTCTATAAAACCCCAAAAGATCACAATGGGGAACAAAAAAAATACTAAAAAGTAAAAAAAAAACAAAAACAATAAAAAAACCACAAATACAAAAACTAAATAAAGCAGAAAAAAAATAATTTAGACACGGCTGGTTGATGCTGCATACCATCTAACAGCTATCATCAACCCCCCATCTTTACCAACCATTGGGGGTTGTGGAAACCCGTGCCAATGGGCCGCCACATAGGCGTCAAGGCCCCACACAGGGGAACCTCCACGCAAATTTTTTTTCGTTCGGAATTTTGGCAAAGTCCCCGCAACAAGACATGAGTTGATGTCGACAATAATAAACAAAAGAGCCAATACACTACAATCAATACATACCGCCAAATGGCACGTGTTTTTGAAAAGATATCTAATTTAATATAGACGCATTGCAACCCAAAATAATATAGGTTTTTTACACATTTAATGTCAATATTGTTGGTGGTTGCAGTATTATAAATAACAGAAATCTTAAACTCTGTTGATCTACTGAAATAGAGCTAAATTTTTTAATCTTTTTCATTCTGAGCATTTCACTCAAGATAACTTTTTCTAATCTATAATTGTTTATTTTAGTGGGGCAACTCTATAAACCGTATATGTCAGTGACAGCTTTCATAAACAAACGCAAACTACAATTTTTTGATTTTGTCGTTCGCGTTGGCTTTTGCGTTTATGTTCACGTTCGGGACTTTTAGAATACTACCCTTTATGTTTTTCCTTGACCCTCAAAAACGAAGTTGTATTTCTTCTCTTCTAGGGGTGAGATATTTCTTAAGAGTTTGTGTATGTTGTTTCTCTGGGTAGTGTTGAGCTTGTTGTTGTATCCACTTATAGTGCATTAGAAATTTTTTCTTGTAATGCTCTCGCGTGGAGATGTTTTTAGTTACTTCTTTTTGGTATGTTACGATTTCAAATTGTGTACGACGTGCAACTGTTAATTTTGTTGTCCATTAGTGTTGGTCGAAAACAAAAGTTGGGTCAGTCACTCCCTAGATTTAAAGATTAATTGGAGACAATTTCGGAAGCACAAAAAAAATTTTTTCTGTGTACCTTAAATACCGCCTTTTTAGTTTTTTATATCCTGTGTTGCGATTTAAAGTCCGATTGAAAAAAAAAAGGTTTTGACAAGGGCTACATTTCGTGCATACATTATTTTTGACTCCGACGTGAAGTTCGATTAATAATCTATGCTATCTCGTTTTCTATGTCAGGGTCCACTAAAATGCAAGCTTCAACTTGGCTATGATTCCCGTTGGTTGAAAAGCCAACCTCCGGAGTCTCCACGTTGAGTACCATTATGTCGGCGTGGCAGGGTGGTCTGCAAGTTTTGAAAATTGAATTCGCGAGTTTACGTGCTGATTGAGTGAGCTGCTCAGTATGCCTTGCGTTAGCCGGGCTTGGAACTCGCCGGACGAGGGGGATCTTTCACTCATCGACACAACTACAGCCTGCCACTGAACACTACAAAACATACCGAGTCTTTAAGTTCACACAAACGGATTCTTCGACATAAAATTTAAATAAACGGAGCCCGAAGTTAATTTCGTAATAAAGAAAGAAAAAAAACACGCAAGGAAAAAACACTATTGATGACCTGGAAGAGAAAAAGTTATAATAAAGAAAAAGGATTTAAATATATGTATGTTTGGTTTTGTTTTGTGTTGAAGAAGCAAAAGGTTGCGCAGGATTTCTTACTTTACTTCTGAGCTGACCGATGGTATTGTCAGCTTCGACCCTCCCGCTCGAAACTCCTGCAGTTTCGCCATGACTCTGTACTTTCCAGAGTCCCAATATCGAAAAGTTACCTGGATGACTTACATCTTACCCCTCCCTTTACCTATCGGCCTCTTTAGCCGATCTATACATATGATGACGCGGATGAATTTTGGAACGTTATAAAATATCATTTATTATTAAAGAGAAATATAATTAACTTTACTTTACAGCCGCATACAAGTACGGTAAGGTGCACTCTAAACTTCATAACACACCTTTAAAAACTATACATAGGTCTGCCCTTCAGGGAGAAGCGCTTATCTAAACTTGGCTAATTATCAAGCTTTGACTTAAAGTTATGCTATTTATTAGCACTTAAAATTATTTACTTAGCTTCAAACAATCTAATTCACAAAAAAAATATTAACAATTCATCGGGTCACTTACCCACTAATACATTCTGGGTTAGTATATTTTGTGCTCCGATGGTATTCTCAAAATGTCTAGGGATCTTTGCCCAAAAACTTCTAATGGCCAACTTTCTCGACTACAATCTAATATTCGTTAACCAGCGCTCGAGCAATGCAGTTTAGATTGTTTTCTTTCGACCTTTCTAAAAACATAAAACTAATCTAGCCTGTGCCGGCTGAATTTAAGCTCGTCATTCGAGACCTGGTGTGCCACTTTTTTTTTTGAAAATGCTATAAAAAAAAACCTACTGAATAGTTTCTCAAATTTCTTTTTTTATTTGAAAGTACAATCCTTCCGGTTAATAATGGAAAATAATTTCATTCAAATGGCTGCATCGGCTGGCCATGCAGTAGCCTACACGATCGGTCCAATTTTTAAGCACATTATCGATTGTGTGCAGCTGTATTTCACCAATGGCTTCACGAATATTGTCCTCTAAAGCGTCAATTGTCTCTGGCTTGTCGGCGTAACACTTATCTTTGAGTGCACCCCACAAATAATAGTCCAACGGTGTCAAATCGCATCTCCGAGGTGGCCAAACGAGATCAGCTTTGCGGCTGATAATGCGATCTTCAAAAACAGGGCGCAAAACATCGAGTGTAGCTTCGGCTGTGTGGTACGTAGCGCCGTCCTGTTGAAACCAAATGTTGCCAATATCATCCTCTTCAATTTTTGTGAACAAAAATTCGTTCAATATGGCCCGATGACGATCGCCATTGACTGTAACGGCCACTTCTTGCTCATTTTCGAAGAAAAATGGCCCAATTATGCCTCTGGACCAAAATCCGCACCAAACAGTGACTCGTTTTGGGTGCATCGGCTTTTCAATCTATGCGTGCGGGTTTTCTGTGCCCCAAATGCGACAATTTTGCTTGTTTACATACCCTTTCACTTTTTTCACAAGATAACCAACATACGGAGCTGACGGTGCTTCTCTTCTTCCAAAATCCGTACACAATTTTCGCACACATTCTGCAACATTACCATGATTTTCAAAGTAATGTCGCAATATTTCCCAGCGTTGTTCAAGCGTATATACAACCATATTCGTTCAGCGCAAGGATAAAACTAATTATCTGTCAAATCAGACATGAGTTAAGTGTTACCATTCACGAAATAAACACTAGTTGAAAAAAAAAGTTAGATGGCGGACCCGTTATGAACACCGAACTTACAGACACATGTATATTGATTTTAAAGGTAGTGACTTAATTTGCGTTAGCTCATCGGGCAGTGATTAGCCAAGGAACTTGCTATTTATGGCTTAGGGCCTTTATATCTAGGTGCTTCGCACGCACCTTTATGATTTTTGGTGATTTTACGCCCCTCTGGGGCTTTTAAAAGACTTTTGGAGTGGTCTTTTCGATTGTTATCTGGTGATTCTTACTGGATTTTAGGCCATATTCGTTGGGGCCTTTAGGCCAAAAAAGGTAGAAAAAAGATGGACTTACCCCGTCCTTTTTAGCTTTTGGTGTTTGAGGACTTGCTTAAATTATTAGTGTTGATTGGTTATTTTATAGAACTATTGTCGTGGATGATGGTGAGATGTTCTAGATGATACTACTTGATTGGTCTAGGTGATAATGATGGTAGAATCTAATCCTATGGAATGGCGAATGGCTAGCGCTTGTTTCGGTGTCCGACGAACGGAATCGATGCGGCTGTGGATGCGCTGGGCGAGATGATTTGTGGAGCATGGGACATACGGCGAAATAAATCAGACGCACTTTGATTGTCTGTAGTCCGTGACAGCGACCCCTTAACAAAAACAAAATGATTATATTCCGGCCGTAGGAAAACTACCCAAAACTTACCACTCGGGATTTCTGGGTCAGATCGATGATTTTGGTGATAGAAATTTCACCAAAGAATAATGATGGATCTTTTGCTTGGGCAATGCAATGGGATAACAGTTTTAACTTCAGACTTAGACTCTTGACGATGACTATGACTATGACACTTTCAGCTTTTGTTCTAGATGATACTACTTGATTGGTCTAGGTGATAATGATGGTAGAATCTAATCCTATGGAATGGCGAATGGCTAGCGCTTGTTTCGGTGTCCGACGAACGGAATCGATGCGGCTGTGGATGCGCTGGGCGAGATGATTTGTGGAGCATGGGACATACGGCGAAATAAATCAGACGCACTTTGATTGTCTGTAGTCCGTGACTGCGACCCCTTAACAAAAACAAAATGATTATATTCCGGCCGTAGGAAAACTACCCAAAACTTACCACTCGGGATTTCTGGGTCAGATCGATGATTTTGGTGATAGAAATTTCACCAAAGAATAATGATGGATCTTTTGCTTGGGCAATGCAATGGGATAACAGTTTTAACTTCAGACTTAGACTCTTGACGATGACTATGACTATGACACTTTGATATGAATAATCAAACTTCGTTGCGAAATTGATGATGAAACTTAGCGAAATCAACTCTGATCCCGCTATTCTGGTGGCGTGGTTTCTATCAAATGCCTATGTATGTGTTTTCAATCAATTTTTGGAAGAAAACCGCTTATTTATCAAAAAATGAGTGAAACAGATACTGTGAAGAATTTTGTGTTGACATAAATGATGTCAGGGATGGTAAAAATTGGGACAGATGATTTGGTGCAATAATTCGGGTGTCAACCATCAAACTGGTTGTTGTGATCGTTGTGCCTTGATGTAATCTTTCGTCGGTTTGTTTTTCTTTCAATTGTCGGGATTCGGAGGCTGCGTCACTGCGCGTGTCGAATGGGGAAGCTGGTCCAACAATATTTCCAACTCTTGCTCGTTATTTATCTCCCGTGGACCTGGTTCTCCGGTTAGCTGGACGATCACTTACCAAACACATATTTCGGATGCCTCGCCGGCCGAAGGTACGAAGGCCCACTTGCTTGTGCAGACGCACCGCCTCTGTACTGTCTCTGTATTCCAACTGCTGTATCGCGGCTCTACCACTTTCCTTAAGGCGAGTGGCGCGGCTCAACACATCAAACTTGCCTCCTGGTGTTGCAAAAGACAGGGTGATTTGATGCTGTTCCGGATAGAGGACCATCGGAGAGGTGTTTACGATGGTAACCTCTTCCAGTAGCAGACGCTCGTAAATGTCATCGATGGCACGCCGCGGGTCTCTATGGCCGAGGCTGAGAGGTGCCTGAAGGTGATCTTGTTGTCGGCCTCCCCAAGAATTTTCGGCGGTTGACGCTCTCCTCATAGGTATTTCTGGCAGCTTGCTGCTCTCTGGCATACACTATGTTTCGGCGACGCGCCTGTTGTGCCTGGCTGTCAACGTCGACCTGCCCGTCCGTTCTTCGGCGCAACTCCTCATTTTCCAACCGACATGCTTGCAGGTCTGCCCGCACCTGAGCCATATCTTGCGCCCACGCATTGTTCTGCAGTTCATGTAGCACGCTCATGGCCTATGCATGAAAGAATAGGATTACGCACTCCGATTGCTACCTGCAGTTTTACACCGGTTCCTAGCGGTATTTTGACATGTTATTTCATGGCTATCTGATCGGTAGTCGGTCTCAAAATTCAAAAACACTGAATTAAAAATAAACGACGTTTACAAAAGGCATAGTTTACCATTTTGTCATAAAAACCAAAACCTGTAATTAACCGGTTTATACAACTCGGTTTAACCGAAAACCGGTTTCGCTAAAATCGGGGTAATCGAAGAACCCGAAACCCGATATTTTTGAAAAACCGGTTTTTTGAATACACGAGCCATTACCGTTCGTATGTATTTTCCAACTCGTGTCATCAGTTTCCCGTCAAGTAATTTTCCACTAGTCTTTTGTTCTTGATTTGCAGGACCGATGTTGGGATTCCGTTTAAGCGTCCATATGTGCAATGTCGTTTGGTATTAACTGCATCTGCATTTCATAATCATGCCGTTACATCGGATTCAATATAAGTAGGTCGTTTTTTTAAATTTATTAAATGAAAAATAAATATTCACTCTTAATATATTTCGTACAACGTTTACTGAAAACTGTACCAATTCTGAAACTGCAACAAAATTGCCTAAAATTTGACGATTGATATCTTTTAAAAATGATAATGAACACAATTAATTTGATGTGCTTAAAATTTCAATTTATGTCCTAAATAATAACGGATGTATTAACTTTCAATTGATCTGGTTTAAACTTAATTTTAGGTCTTTATGTCTTAAATTTTAATTGATGTCTTTTAAAATATAATTGATATCTTAAATATCATTTGACGGGTTATATATTTTATTTGATGTCTTTTCAATGCCAATTAATGTTTCACATTTAAATTTGATTTTTCAGTTGATATCATTTAATGTTAAATTGATAT